>OY288251.1:33418745-34018745 GCA_958450325.1 Agrostemma githago | reverse complement strand
CGATCATCATCGGGTGTTTTGTCAGGAACTGCTATAGACACTAGCAGGCAAAATGTGGGTGTCTATAAAGAGCTTATTTTAAAACTCAAAAAAATACATATGAATAAATTTTTTTATTGATATATAATATAAGATTTTATCGCCTCATCATAATTTTTCGATATAGGATACTTTATTCAAGGTTTATAGTTTTAAGATATGCTTTTAAGACCCTGAAAAACGCACGATTACTCTTATTTATAATATAGAATCTTCACCTTATTTTAATTTTTTCATTATGAGATAATTTTAGGTTTGTAGTCTTTTTAAAAAGTTTTTTAAGACTCAAAAGATTGTTGGTTGATGTTTAAAACCAAAAGATTACTCATTTAGTATATAAAATTTCATCATCTCATCATAATTTTTCGATGTGGTATAATTTAATTACCTAATTAAGTTTATAGTTTTAATAGCTATTTTGAAGACTTAAAAGAGTTTTTATATCTAAGTAAAATGATAGACGATTACTCTTTATTTATATAATCGAATTTGATCATCTTATTGTAGTATATACTTTTGATGAATAATTACTCTTATTTATATAATAAAAAAATCTACCTTATTATAACTTTTTGACGTGGGATAATTTAAATTAAGTTTATTTAAGTTTAGATATAGTCTAATTAAGAACTTTTATTTATAGACGGATGCATGATTACTCTTATTTATAATACATAAAATTCCATCACACCATCTTAATTTCGATGCGGGATAATTATACATTAACTATATACTTTAATTATACTTTTTCTAAGTTCAAAAGATTGTTGGTTAATATCTAAGAATGAAAGATTACGTAGAATTATATCATCTCATTATAATTTTTTTGTTGACATCTAATGATGAATGATTAGTCTTGTTTATAATATATAGAATTTCATCACCTCATCATAATTTGGAGAAATGATTACTTTTATTTACAATAGAATTTCATCATCTTATTATGATCTTAAGAGTTTTTTGAAGACTCAAAAGATTTTGATTGATATCATATCTAAGAACAAATTATTAGTATTATTTATAATATAGAACCATAACCATATTATAATTTGCCGATGTGGATAATTTAAGTAAAATTTGTAGTCTTATTTATAATATAGAATCATCACCGTACCTTATTTTAATTGTTTCGGATAATTTTAATTTTGTAGCCTTATTAAGACTTTTTTTAAATTCAAAATATTGTTGGTTGATATTTAAAAATAATGATTACTCTTATTTAGTAGAAATTCATAACCTCATCATAATTTTTCGATGTGGGAGAATTACTTAAGTTGGTTGATGTCTAAGAAAAAAATTATAATTAGTCTTTTGTGTATAGTCTTAAGAATCTTTTTAAAACTCAAAGGATTTTTGTTTGATAAAACTTTATAATTTTTCGGATGTGGGATAGTTTTACTTAAGTTCCACCTTATTATAATTTTTCGATAGTTAAGTTTGTAGTCTTATTAAGAGACTTTCACCTTATGTGAGATTATTTTTACTCTGTAGTCTTATTAAGAGACTTAAATGTTTTTTTATTGATATTATTTAATAAGAACAAATGATTTGTCTTATTTATAATATAGAATTCATTAACTTATCCTAACTTTTCGATGTGGGATGATTGATTTAAGTTTATAGTCTTCCATCAGTTCGTCAATTTTTTTCGATGTGAGATAATTTACTTAAGTTTATAGTCTTAAGAGCTCTTTTTAACTCTTGATTATAATACGAAGTATAGAATTTCATCACAATTTTCAATGTGGGATGATTTTAAGTTTGTAGTCTTGTATATTAAAAGTTTTTTTTAAGACTCAGCTCAAAAGTTTTTTTGTCGGTATTTAACCCTTAGGGTTGTATTTAAGCATTTAAAATATTCCACTTTTAATATAAACATATGGATTATCTTATTATATATTTAGGATGAATGATTACTCTTATTTATATAATAAAAAAAATTCACCTTATTATAATTTTTCGAAGTGGGATAATTTTACTTAAGTTTATTTAAGTTTAGATATAGTCTAATTAAGAATTTTTATTCATAGACGAATGATTACACTTATTTATAATATATAGAATTACATCAGCTCATCTTCATTTTTCGATGCGGGATAATTATACTTTAACTATATAGTCTTAGTCCTAGAACTTTTTTTTGTCTCAAAAGATTGTTGGTTAATATCTAAGAACGAAAGATTACATAGAATTCTATCACCTCGTTATACTTTTTCGATATGTTATAATCTTATTTAACTTTATATGTAGTCTTATTAAGAACTTTTTTAGGACGAATGATTAATCTTATTTATAATATAGAATTTAATCACCTCATCATAATTTGGAGAAATGACTACTTTTATTTATATAATAGAATTTCATCGTCTTATTATACTCTCTTCATTCACTATTTTTTTCTCCATTACCTTAATATTTGTGAGGGGTATTTTAATGAAATGATGCACTACTTTTATTGATGCAAAAAATAGTGACCGAAGGGAGTTTAATTTTTTGATGTGGGATATATAATTTACCTAAGTTTTTATAGCCTTGAGAGTGTTTTAAGACTCAAAAAAGGGGTATAATTTTTCGATCTGGGATAATTTACTTAAGTTCATAGTCTTAAGAGTTTATTTAAGACTCAAAAGATTTTGATTGATATCTAAGAATCTAAGAACAAATAATTAGTCTTATTTATAATAAAAAAATTCATCGCCTTATTATAATTTGTCGATGTGGGATAAATTTAACTAAAATTTGTAGTCTTATTTATAATATAGAATCATTACTGTACTCTTTTTAAATTCAAGACTACAAATTCATGACCTCATCCTAATTTTAAAAACAATGATATAGAATTCCATCATAGTTTTTTTTTTTTAAAACAAAAGTTTTTTTGTTGGTTGATATTTAAAAACAATTATTATTCTTCTTTATTACATATTCATAACCTCATCATAAT
Source organism: Agrostemma githago (assembly GCA_958450325.1). NCBI lineage: Eukaryota > Viridiplantae > Streptophyta > Magnoliopsida > Caryophyllales > Caryophyllaceae > Agrostemma > Agrostemma githago. The sequence continues at coordinate 34,015,762 of OY288251.1, read as the reverse complement.
TTTTCGTGGGAGAATTACTTAACTTCATGATGTCTAAAGAATTTTTTTAGTTTTATTTATAATATATAATTTCATCACCTTATTATAATTTTTTTTATTTAAGTGTATAGTCTTAACAACTTTTTTAAGACTCAAAAGATTAATGTTTGATGAAATTTTATAATTTTTTGAATGTGAGATAGTTTTATTAGTTAAGTTTATAGTCTTAATATATATTTTAAGACTCAAAATATTTTTGGTTAATATCTAGGAGCACATGATTACTACGAAGTATTATTTATAATATAAAGTTTCATCACCTTATTATAATTTTTCGATGTGAGATTATTTTTACTTAAGTTTGTGAGATAATTTATTTAAGTTTATAGTCTTCCATCCGCTCTTGTTGATAATATATAGAATTTCATCAACTCACTGTAATTTTGTAAATGTGGGATGATTTTAAATTTGCAGTCTTACATATCAAAAGTTTTTTTGTCGATATTTAAAACCGAATGATTACTAATATTTATAATATATAATTCCATCACCCCTCATAATTTTTCGATGTGGGATAATTTAAAAGATATTTAAAACCGAATAATTACTCTTATTTATAATATACGGAGTAAAATTTTATCATCTCGATGTACGATAATTACTTAAGTTTATAGTCTTAGAAACTCTTTTTGAGATTCAAAAGACTTTTGATAGATATCGAAGAACGAATATTACTCTTTATTTATAATATAGAATTTCATCATCATATTATAATTTGTCGATGTGGGATAATTTTAAAATTGTTATATGTTATAAATTTATCACATAATGTGAAACAAATGATATGAAATTTATACTCTAATGAAAGCATTTTTTAACATGAATCTAATTATTTCATTTTTATAATTTATTTTACGATAATGTTTTAAAAAAATAAACTCTAAAGGTTTTCACGTCAGAATTGTAAAATATCACATTAATATAATAGATTAAATATATATTGTAATAATCAAAAGATTCTCTAATTGATTTTATGATACTTTCCTAATTTGAGGTTTTATTAAACGGACCAATGAGATCGCTCGAAAAAAGCCTAATATATATATATATATATTGATTATAAGGTTAAACAAAAAGGACGATTCTTCCCCTGATCCGCGATATACTTTATAAGAAGACGCGCTATTTTTCCCTAATTTATATAGAGTATGTCTCCCTTGTGACGGATATATCCGTCACAAATTGATGACGGGTCAAATAAACCATTTGGTTAGAAGAGAGAAGGCTAGTTGTAGCACATGTCTTTTGTCTTTATCTAACCAAATGGACATTATTTGACCCGTCGCACGATTATGACGGATAGTGCCGTCACAAACAAGAATTTGCCTTTTATATATTCCTCCAAACGTCTTCTTATAAAAAATAACGCGGGTCATGGGAGGAATCATCCTTTTTGTTCAACCTAACCGTGCTCGTTTTCTATTAACAAAGATGGTACATACAAATAACCATGATCCGTAAGAGAATACTGGAGGCACTCAAATTTGATGAACAATACTGCACGGTTCCTTGTCCCACCGTTCTTAAATGAGCGTTCTCTTGTCCTAAGATTGTAGTAGTGAACGTATCAAGTCAAACACTAATAAAATAGCTTCCATTTGGTCAAATCTGAAATATTACGGAGTGATAGTTTAAATCGGGTAAGATCGAATCATTTTCGGGTTACTCAATAATTATGGATGGTATCGAGTTGAGTTTTGAGTGGGTCGAGTCGAGTCTATCGGGTCCAGGAGCTTTTACCAGCTCTACGTATAACGTATACGTACACTCCCTTTAGTTACTAATTACTTATATTTTCTTTATGCATTGTTAAACTTTTTTTCTAATATAAAAATACTCTGTATATTTTAATTTACATGGTCTTGATTTTGTTTTTTTATGTAATTTGATTTTACATTTAAGATTCATCATAAAATAAGAAGTACAGTTATATTATCAGGGGTTAAACTATTTATGATGATGAGACTAATATTTACATTTATTTATTCCATAGTGATGACAATATTTTTTGGTTCGACGAAGAGTGCACACAGTCGCAGTACATTATCGGGGATCGAACCTGTACCCTATTGTCCATGATGTCTCCATCTTAACCACTATGCTAAGACATCGACGAAATAGTGATGGCAATATTGAGAGATCAATGACATCAGTTATAAATACATCGGTTATTCGATCAACCAATGCAAGGAGAGCGCATTTTAATCGATTGTGCTATAGCTGATGTAAATGGATCAGTTATAAATACATCGGTTATAGATCAACCAATGTAAATGAGACTGTATTTACATCGGTTATCCAAAACTGATGTAAATAACCGATGTAAAAAAATTGTATAAAATTTACATCGCTTTTTTTGTAAGAAACCGATGTAATTAGGCATCATGAAAACATTTTCATCACTTTCTTCAAAAAATGATGTCATTGTGGCGATGTCAAGGGGACTAAATGTACTAGTGTTACAAGAACAAATAATCCTAACAGTTAAGTTCTTATTTTGGTTTCTACCCATCTCTCACCAATAATTCTTTAATGTTCAAATCATTTACGAGTATTTTTCCTAGAATCAGGTGTAAGCATTGGGAGCAACAATGCTCTGATACCAACTGTAATTCCCTAGAAATTCTAACGCAATACAGTGGCGAAAACATTGTAGAGTTTGGATTAAAACACACTTACAAACTATATCTTATTAAAAAAAATGGTAAGTCAATACAAATGTCCCTTTTTATAAAAGGTTAAAAGGGAAATCTCCGAAACAGGTTTATACAAGTCCATAAATCGTGAATGAAGAAAGAGTAGGATTCACGCTACTCGCTAGCTCACACCCAAAACTCAGCAGGAAATACCTGTCATGTTATAAACATAACAGCCACGTTAGTGGGGAGTTACTCGGACGTTCTCCCAGCCATATTATATCGTATGGAAAATAATAGTATTATTATATCAAAATATTTAAAAAGAGAAAACATTAAAACGATATAATAAAAATAAGTTTTCCAAGAACCTTAAAACACTTGCCAACCTGCAAGTCAAAATCAATAGATAATAATAATAATATTCAAAATGGCGTTATGGAAATTCGATCAGTGAGCACAAGGCTAGACTTTCACTAGGGATAACATTGGAAACTAACTTCGAGAACTGTAGACTTAACTCATAACAGAATTCAGTCTCTAACTAGGCAAGTTTGTAATCCCCTAGAAATTCTAACGCAAAACAGTGGCGGAAATACTGTAGAGTTGGGATTAAAACACACTGACAAACTATATCTTATTAAAAGAAATGGTAAGTCAATACAAAGGCCTCTTTTTACAAAAGGGCTAAAAAGAAAATTCTTCAAACGGGTTATACAAAAATCCAAAAATTACAAGAATGAAGAAAGAGTAGGATCCACGCTACTCGCTAGCTCACACTCAAAACCCAGCAGCAAATACCTGTCATGTTATAAACATAACAGCCACGTCAGTGGGGAGTAACTCGGACGTTCTCCCAGCCATATTATACCATACGAAAAATAATAGTATTATTATATCAAAATACTTAAAAAGAGAAAACATTAAAACGATATAATAAAAATAAGCTTTCGAAGATAACTTAAAGCACTTGCCAACCTGCAAGTCAAAATCAATCGATAATATAAATATTCAAAAATGGCGTTATGGAAATTTGATCGGTGTGCACAAGGCTAGACTTTCACTAGGATAATACTGGAAACTAGCTTCGAGAACTGTAGACTTAACTCATAACAGAATCCAGTCTCTAACTAGGCAACTCAACTATAACAGGACTGCGTGCAGCGAGGTCCTGGCTTAAGTAATGTACACCCCTCCTGGACACCAACCGTAATCCAGTTCAACCCGACGGCGACTTACACGATGCGATATCTAAGTTTAAGGTCAAAATATACACACTCCTGAGCACAAACCATGCTCAGTTCAACGACCAATGTGTCTCAACATAGACACACCAGCTTTATAGTTGATGGCAAAAACGTACATCCCAGACTATATTACTCTAAACCCCACACTTCTCTTTATTCCATAACCCAAAACAAGCCATTATCGATAGTCAAAAGTAATTATAATCAATATAAATGATATGGATAAAAGGAATAACCATTTTATATTAAAAGGGAAACTTTCTATAGATAGAAACTTACTAATTTTAGAAACTTACTAAAATAGAAAGTCTTATAGAAAATACGTAAGTTATTAAAATAAGTGAAATGTATAAAATAGAATTTCTAACGAAATTAATATTTTATTATTATCGTCGTTATCGTAACTTTAATATATTTCTAAATTCGTTACTCAAAATATAAATAAAATATAATATAGTATTTTATAAATATTTAGGAAATCGAGTTAAAACAATAAATCTTAGAAAAGAGATATTTTAAGAAAAACGATATCAAAATTAATTGAGTCAACGAGTTATATAAATGAAATGAATTTTATAAAGGTTTCAAATTATTTTTAAGAAATAGCTTTGATTTATGAATAATACAATTTTTAATAAAAATAGTCAATCGGAAACAAATAAGAAATTATTAGTGAAAATAGTCTCGACTAAAATGTATTTAAAACTAAATCAACTATCTTCTCATTTACTAGTATAAATCGTAAATCGAAAATTAATTTATTAAACAAATATACAAATCTCGATTATAATATGAAAATACGATTTTGAGTTAAAAATTAGAAATTAACGAAAATGACGAAAATATGAAATCGATATTATTTAGTTACTAGTGTCACGATAACTAACAAAATATTATAACGATCGTAAATAATTAAATTACTAACGATTTATAAAACGATATCGAAAATCGTAAAATATTTATAAAGCACACAATTTATAAAATAATATTTTTAGCAAATAATAAATAGCTAAAATTAGAAAATGGAAGTTAAAATATTTACTACATACTACTACTCAAACATACGATATAAAATCGAGTAACGTCCTAAAGTTACCTTAAGTCGATATCCGAATGCTCATGTACTTGCCTTTCTTGATGATTCCAAAATCCAACCACTCTTACTGGTCTTACAAAAGGACTTCGGGGCTCCAACGGAATTCGAGGTAAAAGAAATAGAAACATAGAAATCGGTGTAAGGATCGAAGGAAACGAATGACAAGAACGAAAGAACAGGAGGACGGAAAATGAGGCTCGCGAATAAGGAAATCAAATACGAGCAGAACAGTAGTAAGAAGAACAGAAGACCGAAAAGAATTCGGTGTAAAAGAAACGAGAGAAAATAGAAGCAACAACCGAGAGAAGAGTCGACCCAAAAGTAACAACATCATCGACCTTCACGAACAGTACGAAAATCAAACAACGATCGAAATCTGAGGAGAAGAAAAGGGCACGGAAGAAAAATATCGGACAGCAGCAGACGGACCGACACAAACAAACAGCTTTACTCAAAATGCAGCATCGGCAAAACAGGCGAAGAAGAAGGAAAACCGCAGCAACAAACAGAAGAAGAGGACAGAAACGGAGCAGCAGCAGAAAACCGACACAAACAGCAGCAGACGGCAGTAGAAAAAAGAAGAAAAGAAGAAAAGGAGGAGAAGAAGAACAGGCGTGATAAACAGCAGCAAAACGAAGCATAACAGCAGACAGCGGACAGCAGCGGCAACAGCAACAACAACCACAGATGACAACACTAAACGGATGACAAGCGAGACGAAACAACATCATAAACGGACAGCAAGCAACAGCAGAGTAAAACAGATGAAAACAACAGTAGCACTAGAACGAAGAAGCAGCAGCAAATGTAGAACGATGCAATCAATAGAAACAAGAAGAGAAGAATAGAAGAAAGAAAAGAAGATAAGAAGAAAAGGAAGAAAAATAGAGCAGCAGCAGCAGATGACAGAAGAAGAAGGAGAACCAGAACAGAAATAGAGGAGTAAAGACAGAACAAAAGAGGAAGAAGAGGAGGGCAGCAGATACGACTCTCAAAAATAAACAAGTGGCAGCAATGACAGCGAACCAACACCGACAACAGCAACAGCATCAACATACAGAAATAGCAGCAGAAAGACGAGGAAGAAAAGAAAAGAAGAACGAGGACAGAAATCGACGACGAACGGAACAGTAAACGCAGCAGCAGCGGACCGGCGAAGAGAAAAAGAAAAGAAGAAGGACGAAGACAACAGAGAGATGGAATTACCTGTCCGAAACAAAGGACACCGGGACCGACACCGGAACCGAGAAGAAACAGCAGCAGCTAGCAGCGTACAAAACAGCAGCGAGCATAGCAGCAGTTCGTGGCAGCAGCAGCAGCGAAAACACAGTAATAGGAAAGAACGAAATGGAAGAGCAGGGGAGACACACCACGCAGCAGCAGATGCACCGTAGCAGCGAAAAACAGAGGAGACGGAACTCGTAATGGTGCGGTGATGGTCGATTGATGGAAAGCAGAGATGAAGGAGATGAAAAGGATGGATGAAACGGAGGAACTAAAATAAAAATGAAGGAGGAGGGAGACGGATGAGATGAAGAGCAGGTAAAAAAAATGAATGAGAGGAGGTGGAGAGATGATGAAGCGGTGGGGGTAAACAAAAGGAAAAACAAAGGGGATGAATGAAGACAAGAAGGAAGTGGTGGAGGATGAATAGACCAAGGAAAAGAATGTATGTAACAATAGTAAGGGGACACATACAACGAGAAATCGGGAAAGGGGATGAATCCTCTCCAATAAATGAATCGGTTTAGAATTACGAATTAAATGAATTCCGTAACAAAAGCTGACTGACCCAAGAATCGAATTAAAACGAGTTAAAAAGATTAATAACTAATCGGCCGTCGAATAAAATGAGTAAATAAATTACTCGAGACGAAAACGAAGCTTATAGAAATAAATAATTAGACGATCAAATAGTATATCCTGATAAATAATAGATTTTCGATAAAGTGAATTAAGTTGATTTCTCGAGGGAAGGAAATAAATATTTTGACGAAACTTAAAATAAATTAGCTTCGAGCTATATATATATAAATAAAAAGAATTTAGAGATTAAATCGTCGAAATAGACTTTCGATAAGAATTAAATTAAATGTGTAAAATAAATCGAAAAAGAATTAAAATATGTTTCCGAGATAAATAGAATTTTAGGAGTTTGAAACGATTGAACGATAAACACGTTTTATAATAATTTTAAGAATTACGAAGTAAATTGTAAAAATATAAATACGAACATAATTTTAATTTAATTTAATTTATAAAAATCAGGGGTGTTACAATCTTCCCCACTAAAAGAAGTTTCGTCCTCGAAACTAACAAAAACATAATAATAGAATGGAAAACAAGGTTGTATCACTTGAATAAAATGAGAATGCTTAACTCGCATCACAATCTCGATTTTTAAAATTTTACACTTCAAACGTTATATGAAATCTAAATCGAAGACAAGATTTATTTCAAGAAGAGTTGGGCTCAATTCCCAATGTTTGAAATCATTTAAATTAATAAAATCGTAAGTTAAAATTAGTTGATAAAATAATGACGATAAATAATATTTGTAAACGAACTCGAGGGTGAGAGTACTCAAATATTTTCAAAACATAGTAAAACGCTTTGATTAAGAATTTCGACAATATTTTGTTTTAAGATCAAACAAAAATTTGAGAAATCAAGTTTTGTAGTTAGTAAATAATAATCGAACAAGTCGTCAAACATTTTCAATAACAGATTTAAAGTCTAACGACAATAAAACAAAAATATAGACGTACAAAGTTTTTCAGAAATTTTAAATCGTTTTACATAATAATCTTATAAAAATCCAAAATATTTGCAATTATGAAAGTTTTCATAACATCAAAATTTTAAATAATTTCGAAATACTTTAAAATAAATTATTTACACCCTTTGAAACGGAACCAAAAATAAAACAAAGACGAAATACAAAGTTTTGAAATTTATAACTCAAAATGTTAAAATCTCATGAAAATCAAAATTTGTAGATTAGTCAAACTTTTCATAACACCAGTTTGGGAAAAAAAAATAAATGGGTAAATAGACTCAAAGTCAACGACAAATCGCAACAGAAATTTTCAAACCCGATAAAGAGGTCGAAAGGGATTGGCCGAAAAAGAAGTAGCAGGATTAAGGGAAAAACTAAAGGGAGGAACGAAATTGAGAGTCAAACGGAGCTCTCAAGGAATTACTGAAGAAGTTAACCATCTCGAGATTCCTAGTACGACTCCCACAACACAGGCTCCTAATTTCCATCAAATAATACTAAGTCCAATATTAGGCGCTAGGTGGTACTACTCAGTCACAATATCCAAAAATGTCTTACGTGATTGTCCAATCGTTCAAACGACACGATAATAATCCACAATCGTTTAACAATCTAATCTCATCCATTAAACTTCCAACGGTCATTAGACAAACCGAAACTCGCGAACGATAAGATTCCTAAATCCAAAGATCATAAAGTTTGAACTCGAGGTATACCCCAAAATTCCACGAGTAAGGAACACTAACAAGATCCACCAAATTTCATATCGTAACAACGAAATCACCAAATATTTATTAACTCAACGAAGCCACAAACTCGTTGGTCTAAGGGTTTTGAACTATAAATTCATCAAGATGATTCGCATTAAGTATTCCTCAAAACAACGCGATAAATCCAACCTCTAATTGTGCAATATGTCTCTCTTCTTCAACGATTTAATCCTTAATAAATACGGGTAATCTATGTCAACCAAAATTCCTAATGATATTAATCAAAACCTCCGATGGTACCACAACACTCAGGTTAACACTTTAAACAATGCTCTATGATCCCAAATATCCACGATGCATCCATTAAATACGCATTAGGTAAGAATCCCAAAGTAATATTATCGGTTACACTTAGTTCGGTTCTAGGTTAGGTACTAGGTATCCATCAAATATGATGTACCCTTACTACTTCAAAGTATATTCAACTCTAAGTACTCCAAAATAATCAAGGTGACCTATAACTCAAGGTTCGGTGCCTAAAATATCATCCTAATTCCCATAATCAACAATTTGCCATTCAAATCAATCCTCAAGAATTTATTACTTGCTTAGAAGACAGGGTAGACTCACACTCCTCAAACCAGGTAACAAGGGTTAACTAAACCTCGAACATCTATAACACGGGTTCACTAAGACAGGATTCAATCTAACCAAAGAATCTCAAGAGAAAGATGGTACAATAGAGGAATAGAACAAGGATTCATCAAGCAAAATGAAGATTAGAAAATAAGAGATGAAATAAGAGAAGAATTGGAAGAAGGCAGAAGCAGGAAGAAAAGAATCAATGATTCTAGAAGATAAAGACCTAAACCGAGAAGGGAAAGTATGGACCTCTAAGGTTCACGAGGAAAGTAAATAGATTACTTCATCTTCTTGTAGAGGCACGAGAATGAAAGTCCTGGGTCACTCAATCTGGATCGACTGCAACATCATGGAACAGGAATCTACTCTTGATCGTCTGGCCTGTAGCTGGAGCGAACTAAATCTAAGCTGAAAGGTCACCATCGGCATCTTTCTTGGAGCACCAAGTAGTCCACTCGAGTCGACTGGCATTGAGAGTTCTAAGCAGTGTCTTGTTCCGATCAGGAGCAGCATATCAACATCTTGTTCTTTCATCCTTTTCTCGATACAAAAGGAACAAATATTCAATGCTAGTCATTGAGTTACAAGAACAAATAATCCTAACAGTTAAGTCCTTATTTTTGGTCTCTACCCATCTCTCACTAATATTTTTATTTACTGTTTAAATAATTTACTGGTATTTTTCCTAGAATCAGGTGTAAGCGTCGGGAGCAACAATGCTCTGATACCAACTGTAATCCCCTAGAAATTTTAACGCAAAACAGTGGCGGAAACACTGTAGAGTTGGGATTAAAACACACTGACAAACTATATCTTATTAAAAGAAATGGTAAGTCAATACAAAGGCCTCTTTTTACAAAAGGGCTAAAAACAAAATTCTTCAAACGGGTTATACAAAAATCCAAAAATTACAAGAATGAAGAAAGAGTAGGATCCACGCTACTCGCTAGCTCACACCCAAAACCCAGCAGCAAATACCTGTCATGTTATAAACATAACAGCCACGTCAGTGGGGAGTAACTCGGACGTTCTCCCAGCCATATTATACCATATGAAAAATAATAGTATTATTATATCAAAATACTTAAAAAGAGAAAACATTAAAACGATATAATAAAAATAAGCTTTCGAAGATAACTTAAAGCACTTGCCAACCTGCAAGTCAAAATCAATCGATAATATAAATATTCAAAAATGGCGTTATGGAAATTTGATCGGTGTGCACAAGGCTAGACTTTCACTAGGATAATACTGGAAACTAGCTTCGAGAACTGTAGACTTAACTCATAACAGAATCCAGTCTCTAACTAGGCAACTCAACTATAACAGGACTGCGTGCAGCGAGGTCCTGGCTTAAGTAATGTACACCCCTCCTGGACACCAACCGTAATCCAGTTCAACCCGACGGCGACTTACACGATGCGATATCTAAGTTTAAGGTCAAAATATACACACTCCTGAGCACAAACCATGCTCAGTTCAACGACCAATGTGTCTCAACATAGACACACCAGCTTTATAGTTGATGGCAAAAACGTACATCCCAGACTATATTACTCTAAACCCCACACTTCTCTTTATTCCATAACCCAAAACAAGCCATTATCGATAGTCAAAAGTAATTATAATCAATATAAATGATATGGATAAAAGGAATAACCATTTTATATTAAAAGGGAAACTTTCTATAGATAGAAACTTACTAATTTTAGAAACTTACTAAAATAGAAAGTCTTATAGAAAATACGTAAGTTATTAAAATAAGTGAAATGTATAAAATAGAATTTCTAACGAAATTAATATTTTATTATTATCGTCGTTATCGTAACTTTAATATATTTCTAAATTCGTTACTCAAAATATAAATAAAATATAATATAGTATTTTATAAATATTTAGGAAATCGAGTTAAAACAATAAATCTTAGAAAAGAGATATTTTAAGAAAAACGATATCAAAATTAATTGAGTCAACGAGTTATATAAATGAAATGAATTTTATAAAGGTTTCAAATTATTTTTAAGAAATAGCTTTGATTTATGAATAATACAATTTTTAATAAAAATAGTCAATCGGAAACAAATAGGAAATTATTAGTGAAAATAGTCTCGACTAAAATGTATTTAAAACTAAATCAACTATCTTCTCATTTACTAGTATAAATCGTAAATCGAAAATTAATTTATTAAACAAATATACAAATCTCGATTATAATATGAAAATACGATTTTGAGTTAAAAATTAGAAATTAACGAAATATGACGAAAATATGAAATCGATATTATTTAGTTACTAGTGTCACGATAACTAACAAAATATTATAACGATCGTAAATAATTAAATTACTAACGATTTATAAAACGATATCGAAAATCGTAAAATATTTATAAAGCACACAATTTATAAAATAATATTTTTAGCAAATAATAAATAGCTAAAATTAGAAAATGGAAGTTATAATATTTACTACATACTACTACTCAAACATACGATATAAAATCGAGTAACGTCCTAAAGTTACCTTAAGTCGATATCCGAATGCTCATGTACTTGCCTTTCTTGATGATTCCAAAATCCAACCACTCTTACTGGTCTTACAAAAGGACTTCGGGGCTCCAACGGAATTCGAGGTAAAAGAAATAGAAACAAAGAAATCGGTGTAAGGATCGAAGGAAACGAATGACAAGAACGAAAGAACAGGAGGACGGAAAATGAGGCTCGCGAATAAGGAAATCAAATACGAGCAGAACAGTAGTAAGAAGAACAGAAGACCGAAAAGAATTCGGTGTAAAAGAAACGAGAGAAAATAGAAGCAACAACCGAGAGAAGAGTCGACCCAAAAGTAACAACATCATCGACCTTCACGAACAGTACGAAAATCAAACAACGATCGAAATCTGAGGAGAAGAAAAGGGCACGGAAGAAAAATATCGGACAGCAGCAGACGGACCGACACAAACAAACAGCTTTACTCAAAATGCAGCATCGGCAAAACAGGCGAAGAAGAAGGAAAACCGCAGCAACAAACAGAAGAAGAGGACAGAAACGGAGCAGCAGCAGAAAACCGACACAAACAGCAGCAGACGGCAGTAGAAAAAAGAAGAAAAGAAGAAAAGGAGGAGAAGAAGAACAGGCGTGATAAACAGCAGCAAAACGAAGCATAACAGCAGACAGCGGACAGCAGCGGCAACAGCAACAACAACCACAGATGACAACACTAAACGGATGACAAGCGAGACGAAACAGCATCATAAACGGACAGCAAGCAACAGCAGAGTAAAACAGATGAAAACAACAGTAGCACTAGAACGAAGAAGCAGCAGCAAATGTAGAACGATGCAATCAATAGAAACAAGAAGAGAAGAATAGAAGAAGGAAAAGAAGATAAGAAGAAAAGGAAGAAAAATAGAGCAGCAGCAGCAGATGACAGAAGAAGAAGGAGAACCAGAACAGAAATAGAGGAGTAAAGACAGAACAAAAGAGGAAGAAGAGGAGGGCAGCAGATACGACTCTCAAAAATAAACAAGTGGCAGCAATGACAGCGAACCAACACCGACAACAGCAACAGCATCAACATACAGAAATAGTAGCAGAAAGACGAGGAAGAAAAGAAAAGAAGAACGAGGACAGAAATCGACGACGAACGGAACAGTAAACGCAGCAGCAGCGGACCGGCGAAGAGAAAAAGAAAAGAAGAAGGACGAAGACAACAGAGAGATGGAATTACCTGTCCGAAACAAAGGACACCGGGACCGACACCGGAACCGAGAAGAAACAGCAGCAGCTAGCAGCGTACAAAACAGCAGCGAGCATAGCAGCAGTTCGTGGCAGCAGCAGCAGCGAAAACACAGTAATAGGAAAGAACGAAATGGAAGAGCAGGGGAGACACACCACGCAGCAGCAGATGCACCGTAGCAGCGAAAAACAGAGGAGACGGAACTCGTAATGGTGCGGTGATGGTCGATTGATGGAAAGCAGAGATGAAGGAGATGAAAAGGATGGATGAAACGGAGGAACTAAAATAAAAATGAAGGAGGAGGGAGACGGATGAGATGAAGAGCAGGTAAAAAAAAATGAATGAGAGGAGGTGGAGAGATGATGAAGCGGTGGGGGTAAACAAAAGGAAAAACAAAGGGGATGAATGAAGACAAGAAGGAAGTGGTGGAGGATGAATAGACCAAGGAAAAGAATGTATGTAACAATAGTAAGGGGACACATACAACGAGAAATCGGGAAAGGGGATGAATCCTCTCCAATAAATGAATCGGTTTAGAATTACGAATTAAATGAATTCCGTAACAAAAGCTGACTGACCCAAGAATCGAATTAAAACGAGTTAAAAAGATTAATAACTAATCGGCCGTCGAATAAAATGAGTAAATAAATTACTCGAGACGAAAACGAAGCTTATAGAAATAAATAATTAGACGATCAAATAGTATATCCTGATAAATAATAGATTTTCGATAAAGTGAATTAAGTTGATTTCTCGAGGGAAGGAAATAAATATTTTGACGAAACTTAAAATAAATTAGCTTCGAGCTATATATATATAAATAAAAAGAATTTAGAGATTAAATCGTCGAAATAGACTTTCGATAAGAATTAAATTAAATGTGTAAAATAAATCGAAAAAGAATTAAAATATGTTTCCGAGATAAATAGAATTTTAGGAGTTTGAAACGATTGAACGATAAACACGTTTTATAATAATTTTAAGAATTACGAAGTAAATTGTAAAAATATAAATACGAACATAATTTTAATTTAATTTAATTTATAAAAATCAGGGGTGTTACAAGTTAATTATAACAGGATTGCGTGCAGCGAGGTCCTGGTTTTAAGTACTGCACACCCCTCCTAGACAACAAATATGTGTAGTTCAGCCGACGACGACTAACACGATGCGATATCTAGCTTAAGGTCAAAACATACACTCTCCTAGGCGAAACTACGCCCAGTTCAATGACCAAATGCGTCCCGAATAGGCACACCGACTTTATAGTTGATGGCAAAAACGTACATCCCAGACTATATTACTCTAACCCCACACTTGTCTTTATTCCATAACTCCAAAACAACGATTATCTTGAGAATAAATAATCATCGTAAATAATATGAAAATAAAAGAAATAAACAATTTATATAAAAGGGAAACTTTCTATAAATAGAAGCTTACTAATTTTAGAAACTTACTTAAAATAGAAATAGTCTTATAGTAAATACGTAAGTCATTAAAATAAGTGAAATGTATAAAAATAACATTTCTAACGAAATTAATATTTTATTATTATCGTTGTTATCGTAACTTTAATATATTTCTAAATTCGTTAATCAAAATATAAATAAAATATAATAAGTCAAGATATAGTATTTTATAAATAATTAGGAAATCGAGTTAAAATTATAAATTTTAGAAAATAGATGTTTTAAGAAAATGATATCAAAATTAATTGAGTCGATGAGTTTTATAAATTAAACGAGATTTTATAAAGCTTTCAAAAATTAATTTTTTTGCAAATAGAATTTATTAATAAATAATAATATTTTTACTAAAAAAATCAACCGTAGACAAATGAGAAATTATTAGGAAAAATAGTTTTGACTAAAATGTATTTAAAACAAAATCAACTACTTTCTCATTTATTAATGTAACTCGTAAAACGAAATTAATTTTTTAAACAAGTATACAAATCTCGATTATATTATAAAAATACGATTTTGAGTTAAAATTATAAATTAACGAAATATGACAAAATTATGAAATCAACATTATTTAGTTACTAGTGTCACGATAACCAACCAAATATTATAACGATCATAAATAAATAAATTACTAATGATTTATAAAACGATATCGAAAACTTGTAAAATATTTATAAGGCACACAGTTTAAAATAATATTTTTAGCAAATAATAAATAACTAAAATTAGAAAAACAAAGTTAAAATATTTACTACATACTACTACTCAACATACGACATAAAAATCGAGTAACGTTCTAAAGTTACCTTGTGTGTTAAATTCTCAATGCACTTCCTTCAACCCATTTGTCCAAGCTCCAATCTCTTTGATACTCGTCTTAAAAAAAACTTCAAGGCTCCAACGGAACTCGAGACAAATTGAAACAGAAACAAGGGGATCGGAATTAAGGAATAATAAAAATGATTAGAGGTGACACGGAAAACGTGACAAGGAAAAGAGAGGGGAGAAGAAGGGATAATGAGAATCGGGAAAGAACGAGAAGGAGAAAATAAAGGAATTGAGGAACGAGAAGGAACAACAAAATGAGCAACAACGACATGGAAAAAAAACAAAATGACATTAGAAGGAGAAACAACAGCAGCCTCACAGAAATACAAGAGGAGAAACGGGCAGGAACCCGATTAGAAAAGCAGTAGCAAAACGTGAGAAACACAGGTAGCAGAGCACGTAACACGTAACAGCAGCACAAAACAAGAACAAGACGAAACGGTCATGAAAAGAAGAAAAAGAAATGAGCGGAAGGAGGAGAAACAGACAGCACAGAAGCACGACAAACAGCAGTAGGGTGATAACGTACATCAGCAGCGGAAAAATAATGAAAACAGCAGGAGATGGAACAGAAAATAGAGAAACGTTAAGCACTGCAGAACGAAATAATGAACAGCAGCAAGAGAAGAGAACAGAAAATATATAGAGAAGAGAAGAGGAAAAATAGAACGGCGCAATAAACGAGAGCATCAGCAAACAAGCAAACAACAAACGAGAATGACGCGAAGAAAAGGAAGAAGAGGAGGAGGAAGAAGAAGAAGAAGAAGAAGAAGAAGAAGAAGAAGATAGGATGGGAAGGGTGTTTGGGATAAAAATCCGCATCCTCAGAGCACGACGTGGCATATTACAAATGGAAGGTCAATGGTTAAAGGTCGGAAGGTCGAAAGGTCAAAAGGTCAAAAGACGAGAGTCGATAGTCAAAGTCAAGAAGTCAGAAAATCAAAAAGGGAAAAATCACGAAGTAATACTCGGAAAGTCCAAAGTCGTAAAAGTCAAGGATTCGATACGAAGAAAGTCAACCAATCAACAAAGTAAAACCCAACAGTAGCATTGGGTCGGAGAGCATCCAAGCCCCGAAATGGGCCGAAGACAGCCAACTACTCAAAGTAACCCTACCCCAAGTACAAGACCTAGTCAAATAACCAACCCCCTAGATTCCAGGGTAGTGCCACCAGAGCAGGAGAGAAATCAGGAGAAGAGGAATGCAATGGCTAGGAAGAAAAGGTCAAGGGCAATAAAAGAGGAATGAATGCAAAGATTATGGACAATTAAGGAGGATAACGGTCCCAAGCTCAATAACAGTATAAAAGGCAAGGGGAAGGAAAGAGGAAGGTCATTCCACCCACATTCAACCTTACTCAACTCATCCTCAACAAATCATCATCCAAACACACCCAAGCATACATCACGATAAACACTCACAATCAATTTTAGTCACAACCATAGCAATATTACTTGTATTTGTATTCCTTTTCTTCACTATTTCCCGTTCATAGTAGAATATTGGCGGGACTCCGACTCCCCCCGCGGTTTTTCCCACATCGGGTTTCCGCGTCACCAAAACTTTGTGTCATTTTCTCTCTTTCGTTGTTCTCCGTTTAATAGGTTCGATATCACTTAGACAACCCGTAGTTATAGGACGGTCGCTTTAACCCGTAATCTAAATCATAGATCCGGTAAATTTTTTACCAAAACAAATTGGCGCCCACCGTGGGGCAAAGTGATCATTTCCTATAAGCTACATCCTACAGTGAAGCAATCTCGTATCGTCATGTCCGAATCCGATCGAAGTCTCTCTAGCAGCCTAGGAGCATCAATTCAGCCAGCTAGAGGAGAATCGCCACTAGGGCCATCAGGATCAATCTTCGTACCCCTTACCTAGGCACTCTCTACCAGTCTGGCAGCAGAACACGTACCAGTAGCCTCAGGACCACCTCACGTGCCTAAGGTGTCGAAAATGTCCAATCCCTTCAGGACCAGCAGAGAAGACGCTTCATCCAAAACAGCGGTTCAAGGAGGGTCACTTGAAGACTTCTCTAGAATCTCAGCCTCACCAGACCCCCTGAAGGATGTGCTCCAAGGGATCAACGCTCTGCAGCAGGCGGTGGAAACTCTGCAGAAGGACAACCAAGACATCAGGGCTCGGATCTCGGCAGCAGACAAGACTCCAGCCACATCGGTCCAACCGTCACCAGAGATGCTGTTCCTGATGCCCAGAGGAGAGCCCAGCACCCGTATGGAACCAACAGCCAGCAGACGTGCCACCAAGGAGATTCCCTCAGAATTGGTCACCAGACTGGAGCTAGGATTCGCTCCACCAGAGCCAGTCATTGAGCCTCGAGGGCTAGGCTACCTGTCTTACGGCCCCACATGCGACAGATCTCATATCACAGGTAATTCCTTCTCTAGCATCGAAAATCGAGGAACTAACTCACTGTCTCTTACAGGTACCCCTATTCATCAGGCGCCCAGATGGCAATCTGTAACCCCACCAGGAGTAGTCACCCCATCCAGCGGTCAGTCCTCTGGAGGAGCATGGTCAGCAGCCACCCCCATCCAACAGGAGTCAGAATGGCAGCCAGAAGCCCCAACCGGCACGGCGACCCCCGTCAACAACCTGTATCCAAAAGGAGTCCCATTCCAGCAAGCAACATGGTGGCAATCTGGGTCCACAATCAACGCGACACCGTTGCCTAATCCTTCTAGCCACCAATACCCTAGAGGAGCATGGTCGGGAGGTACACCTTTCAGCTTTTCTCCTCCTAACCCTCTTGCAGGAGCAGTCAGCACAGCAGATCAGTATCGCCAGGAACTGAAGGAATTGAGAGACCTGATCAACAAGATTGCTGGAATGCCACGCCCCCTGGAGAGAGCAGCTAGGGACAGCTACACAGATTCGCCCTTCACTGATGATCTAGCCTGCGTCGCTGTACCCAAAGGATTCGTGCCACCTGCCATGACACTCTATGACGGTACCGCAGACCCGTTGGATCACATCAATCAGTACAAGCAGAAGATAATGGTGGTGACTACAGCAGGACCTCTGAAGGAGGCATGCATGTGCAAGGGATTTGGCTCCACCTTGTCAGGAGCAGCTCTGTAGTGGTTCGTTAGTCTGCCCAACCGGAGTATCACTTCCTTTTCGGACTTGGTTAATGCTTTCAACCAGCAGTTTGCCACCAGCAGAAACCGGAGAAGCAAACCAGCGATCTATACCGGGTGGTGCAGGAGTTCGAAGAATCCACGCGTGATTTTCTTAGCAGATTCATTAAAGAGAAGGTGACCATCCCCAGATGTGACATAGCAACCGCTATAGAAGCCTTCCGCCAGGGACTCCACCAGGATTTAGAGCTGTACAAGGACCTCACCAGGTATCCATGCACCACATTTGAGGAGGTGCAAACAAAAGCATTGGCAGTCATCAGGCTGGAGGAGGATTCAGATCCTAGAGGAGTTACTTATGATCCAGCATAGCAATCATAAACCCAACAGATTCAGGAGGAGTACATCGAACCACCTCAGACTTAGGTAGATGAAATCAACCTGGATAAGCTGCCCTCAGAGCAGAAAGTGCTGGTTGGGTCAGAACGTACAGGTAATATCCGCCAAAACCTCATTGAACTATTAAAACTAACATGGATTGTTTTGCTTGGTCGCATGATGATATGGTAGGTATAAATCCGAGCGTTATAACCCACAGGCTAAGTGTGTACCCAAGCTGCAAACCAGTCCAACAGAAGAGAAGGAAGTTTGCCCCAGAGAGAAACCAAGTCATAAATCAGGAGGTAGACAGTCTGCTGGCTGCTGGAAAAATCAGGGAGGTGAAGTACCCAGAGTGGCTATCTAATGTGATGGTAGCCCCAAAGAAGAATGACAAGTGGAGGATATGCGTTGACTTTACCGACTTAAACAAGAATGAGTACAACCAGATCAAGATGCATCCAGCAGACCAGGAGAAGACAGCCTTCAGGTCTGAGAGAGGTATATATTGTTACAATGTAATGCCTTTTGGTCTGAAGAATGCAGGTTCCACCTACCAGAGACTAGTCAACAAGATGTTCAGGAGACAGATTGGGGACACTATGGAGGTATATATTGACGACGTGGTCGACAAGTCAAAGCAAGCTTCGCAACATACAACACACTTGGAGGATACCTTCAACACCTTGAGGGAATACAAGATGAAGTTAAATCCTTCAAAGTGTACATTTGGAGTGTCATGTGGGAAGTTTCTGGGGTACATGGTGACCCAGAGGGGAATTGAAGCTAGCACAGAGCAGATCAAGGCCATCCTCCAGCTGGAATTTCCACAGAAGCCAAGAGACGTGCAAAGGTTGACTGGAAGAATTGCTACTCTGAACAGATTTATCTCCAGGTCTTCAGATAGATGTCGGCTGTTTTATGATATACTGAAGAAGACCTAAAGGTTTGATTGGACAGCAGAGCACGAGAAGGCGTTTAGCGACCTGAAGCACTACCTCAGCACTCCACCTTTGCTGTCAAAACCAGAACCTGGAGAACCACTCTTCCTGTATTTATCAGTAACCGAGGTAGCAGTCAGCGTGGTATTAGTACGTGAGCACGAAGGAGCACAATGCCCAGTATATTATGTTAGTAAGTCTCTGCTTCCTGCATAGACCAGGTACACATCCCTTGAGAAACTCGTACTTGCACTTGTTACAGCGTCTTATAAACTTCGATCTTATCTTGAATTGCATGCTATTTCTGTAATAACAAATTATCCACTCAAAACTATTATGAGAAAACCTGAGTTATCAGGAAGAATGCCCAAGTGGTCCATACACTTGAGCGGCTTCGACATGAAATTTGTCCCCAGGACTGCGATCAAGTCTCATGCGTTAGCAGACTTCATATCCGACTTTAGCCCAGCACTGTAGACACAGGCAGAGAAAATCATCCTCCTCCTTGAGGAAGACAAAGGCGAACAAGTGTGGAAGCTAAGTGTAGATGGTGCCTCCAACATGCGAGGATCTGGAGCAGGATTAGTTCTCAAGTCTCCTCAGGGGGATCTCATAGACCAAGCAGTGCGGTGCGAGTTCCGGACAACAAGTAACAAGGCAGAATACAAAGCTCTAATCTTAGGTCTCCAGCTGGCTCTAGACCTCAAAATCAAGCGCCTAGAGGCATACAGCGATCCCCAACTGATTGTCAACCATGTGAATGGTTCGTATGCAGCTAAGGACTCCAAGATGATATGTCTTACCTTGAAGTGGCAAAGGAGCTCTCCCTTAGGTTCGTAGCCTTCTCAATCGACCAAATCCCGAGGGACCAGAATGCCGGAGCAGACGCTCTAGCTACCCTGGGGGCAACGTTCAAGTCTGGTGTAGTCTCCACCATACCCATCATCCACGTACTGGAGCCAGAAACTTGTAAAGGTCCAAAGGAACACAAGATGCCTGGAAAGAGGGAGAATTCATCAGACTAGGGGTTGCGGCTGCAGGAAGCAGGAGTCTGCAGCACCTCAGCAGAACAAGAAGGAATCCCAGAAAACCCTACCAGGACTGGCTACAGCGTGACATTCTGCCAGCAGATAAGAAGGAAATCAGAGGCTTCAAATTCACCCTCATTGATGGTATCCTACTAAGAAGATCACTTGCTGGACCATACTTAAGGTATATGGGTCAGGAGGAGGCAGAAGTTGTTTTGCATGACCCCCACAATGGTGAATGTGGAAATCATGCAGGGGGCAGATAGGCAAAGGAACTCCCCTTGGTGCTGTGGTCCGACAGAACCACATAGGCCGCTGCCGCCAGAAACATGGGCCACTGTCGCCAGAAACATGGCATCTATTCTGCCAGATACACCTCCACCAGAACCAGGTTTCATCTTATCAAACCTTGCAAACATATATTTAAACCTTTCTTTTGTCCTTCTATCTGTTTTGCTTTCTTTTTCGTGATTTTTGAAAGTCAGATGTTTTATCTTCAAGTATGCCTTTAGAGTTTGACTCTCTCCTTTGTGTCGTCAAAATTCGATTTTCTTTTACATCAAAATTTGATTTTCTTTTGGCATTAAAATTCGGTTTTCTTTTGCATCAAAGTTTAATTTTCTTTTCATACGTCTTCAAAATTTAATTTCCTTTTCATACGTCTTCGAAATTTAATTATTTTGTTACATGTCTTCAAGATTTAATTTTCTTTTCATACGTTTTCAAAATTCGATTATCTTTCCATAGTCTTCAAAATTGGATTTTCTTCCTTCACATATTTTCAAAAGTTTGATTTCCTCCCGCATATACCTTCAAACATTGCATCTTTACCATCTTTCGTCAGCTTTTTCAACCAAAACTGGTGACCAATCTGGTGGAGTGTATAATTTCTACAGAAGGAGTGCGTCTTGTGCTGAGTGCCTACAACCAGGGCAATACAAGTCCCCTGCGTCACTTAGCACCCACGCAAAGCGTGGCACCTCTGACTGAGTGGGCAAAACAAGACCCCAGGCCACCAATTATCAAAGGTCGACCATACAAACATAAGGCATGCATACAACAGAAGGTAGTTAGACAAAACTACAACAAACGATTACAATCAAACGTAAACAACCACGATCAAAAGCAAACGATTACGATCTTCTGTTAAGGCACGAAGTGCCACAAAATACTAACACACTTCGCTCCCCTGAGCAAAGGCGAAGTCATTACAGAATTTTTTGCAAACACTAACAAATCGAAAGTTCATGCCATGCAGGATTCACAAGCCGAAAACAAAGGAGGAGTAACATCACTCCAGCAGAACTTGGTCCACAGCCTGGACATTCTCCTCTGGTGGAGGCGGAACTGTAGCAGATTCTCCTGCAGAAACCTGGGTCTCTGATGAACAGCAACAGAATATCCCCCGGGGTCATCAACGACATCCTGCTGGTCCACGCTCTCTTGCCCATCCGCCTCCTGATCAGCAATGAGAAATCAGCGGACTCCATCAGATCCTCCGCCTCCACATCAGAAAGAGCATCCAGGTCAGGCGCCACAGGAAATTCCTCATCCAGTCACTTCTTCTCTACAACCAGATTCCTCCGCCAACAATCTGCGAACCAAGTCCAACTCCTTCAGAGAACCTTCTTCTAGCACAGACCTGGGACCAGGAAGTAGCATATGATCCAGGAAAGTCATATCCTCTGCAGACTTACCAAAGCCTTCAGGAAATTTGAGCACCACTTCAGCAGAAACCTCATCAACGGATCTGGGGGCAGAATAAGAGGTAGACTTAGAAAGGTCTGCCACCAGATGTCCACTCTCTGCAGGAGTAATTTCTAAGAGATGGGACAAGTTACGACTTCTCCTAGAACCAGCAAAGCCAGCAGAAACAGAACTAACTTTCCTTTTGAAGACCGCTCTAGTAGCAACGGCCCGCCTTCTAGCAGCTACTTGCTCTGGAGACACACAAGGTTTAGCGGATCCTGAAGGAGGGAGCGAGGGAAAATGAGTACCAGGAGAGATTGAGGTCAAGTAAACCTAGCCAAGCATGAACGTATCTTACCCGAAGGCATGTTCCCACCAGACTTTTCTTTTTTTCTCCCTCTAGGGGAGAAGGGGAAGGACCACTTGTGGAAGAATAGAGTGAATTGTGGAGTGTCATCATCTTCGGGTTTAGGGCGAATGGTCGGGTCAAAGAATCAATCATCATGCAAACCGACTACGATCCAAGCGAACAGAAATTCCCGCCTAAGATGAGCTTAGTCGGAAATTTGGGGGCATTTGTTTGGGATAAAAATCCGCATCCTCAGAGCACGACGTGGCATATTACAAATGGAAGGTCAATGGTCAAAGGTCGGAAGGTCGAAAGGTCAAAAGACGAGAGTCGATAGTCAAAGTCAAGAAGTCAGAAAATCAAAAAGGGAAAAATCACGAAGTAATACTCGGAAAGTCCAAAGTCGTAAAAGTCAAGGATTCGATACGAAGAAAGTCAACCAATCAACAAAGTAAAACCCAATAGTAGCATTGGGCCGGAGAGCATCCAAGCCCCAAAATGGGCCGAAGACAGCCAACTACTCAAAGTAACCCTACCCCAAGTACAAGACCTAGTCAAATAACCAACCCCCTAGATTCCAGGGTAGTGCCACCAGAGCAGGAGAGAAATCATGAGAAGAGGAATGCAACGGCTAGGAAGAAAAGGTCAAGGGCAATAAAAGAGGAATGAATGCAAAGATTATGGACAATTAAGGAGGATAATGGTCCCAAGCTCAATAACAGTATAAAAGGCAAGGGGAAGGAAAGAGGAAGGTCATTCCACCCACATTCAACCTTACTCAACTCATCCTCAACAAATCATCATCCAAACACACCCAAGCATACATCACGATAAACACTCACAATCAATTTTAGTCACAACCATAGCAATATTACTTGTATTTGTATTCCTTTTCTTCACTATTTCCCGTTCATAGTAGAATATTGGCGGGACTCCGACTCCCCCCGCGGTTTTTCCCACATCGGGTTTCCGCGTCACCAAAACTTTGTGTCATTTTCTCTCTTTCGTTGTTCTCCGTTTAATAGGTTCGATATCACTTAGACAACCCGTAGTTATTGGACGGTCGCTTTAACCCGTAATCTAAATCATAGATCCGGTAAAAATTTTACCAAAACAAAGGGCTGATAAGCGACCCATAAAACATTAACAGCAAGCAGCGGCAGCAATTACAAACGATAACATCAGCAGCAATGGTAGAACAGAACAGAAGAAAAGAAGAAAAGGAAAAGAACGAGAATGAAGAGGAAGAAGAATAGATGACGAGACACACGTAGGAGCATCAACCAAACACAACAGCAGTAGCAAATCAGGCGAAGAAGAAGAAGGAGAAGAAGTAGGAGATTACCTCGACAAATGACGACAGCAGAAGAGAAAAGTAGGGGCCAAAACAGAGGCCACTCACATAGAAGATGATGATTGATGAAGATGAACAAAAATGGTGAATGCCAGGGGAGGAGCATAAACGCGCAGCAACATCATCATCACATAAAAGGGAAAGAATGAGGAGAAAGAGGAGGAAAGTATGAAGCGG
Source organism: Agrostemma githago (assembly GCA_958450325.1). NCBI lineage: Eukaryota > Viridiplantae > Streptophyta > Magnoliopsida > Caryophyllales > Caryophyllaceae > Agrostemma > Agrostemma githago. The sequence goes on along the minus strand of OY288251.1, from coordinate 33,991,562 downwards.
TGGAAGACAAAAATTAAAGGAATATGGGGATGAACGTTAATATTAAAATCACAAAGGGAAGGAGACACATGTTACAATGAGGGTTGAATTCAACTCACCAAAAGAAAAAGTGTACGGATTCCGAGACAATAAGCATGCGTTGTATACGAATTAATTAAATGAATCGGGTAGGAGACGAATTCCGTAACGATAAGTTGACTGACCCACGAATCGAATTAAAACGAGTTAATAAAATTAATAAATAATCGGACCGTGAAATAAAATGAGTAAATAAAGTATTCGAGATGAAAATGAAGTTTATAAAAATAAATAATGAGACGACGAAATAGTAATTCCCAATAAATAATAAATCTTCGATAAAGTGAATTAAATTGATTTCTCGAGGAAAGAAAATAGATGTTTTGACGAAACTTAAAATAAACGAGCTTCGAGCCGAAAAAATACAAAATTCGAGCTTAAATATAAATAAATAAATTGAATTTAGAATTTAAATCGTCGAAATAGACTTTCAATAAGAATTAAATTAAATGTATAAAATAAATCGAAACAGAAATAAAAATATGTTTTAAATATAAGAAGAGTTTTTGAGACAAATAGAATTTAGGAGTTTGAATCGATTAAACGACAAATTCGTTTTATAATAATTTTAAGAATTACCAGTTAATTCGTAAACAAAATAAAAATACGAACATAACTTTAAATTAATTTAATTTATAAAGTTAGGGGTATTACACATGGAGTAATAACTAGTCTAAACATGCGGGCGGGGGAGTTTGTAGGTTGGTTTTGGTAACAAAACAATCGAAATAAGATAAAGGAAATCAATAGTTGAGAAATATCCTGGTGCAAATCGATACCACAACAAAGCAACGCATCCACACATGTAAAACAATCAACTCTCAATAATAATTATCTTCCTTAAGTCACAACTCCATGCTCAATAACATTACACATGGAATATTCATCCGTTCACACATAGTCTAGCAAACAATATCAACATGTGACTAGGATTTAGATCATCAAAAGAAGAAAACAATGGTTTATGCTAAAACAATCACCACATCTTCAACATGCATATTACATAGTCAAGGCAATCATAAGGTCGCAAACAAACTAACAAATCATGCCAAGAGTGCTAATAGGGGTGTAAATAGGTGTAACAACTCTACACACAAGCAACAAGTGTACATGCACAACTAGATAGTCACTTTGATAACAATCAAAAACCTAGTACATGGATAATACACTTAACGATAAATGATAGAAATAGCACAAGATGAATTAAAATATGTTGATTCTCATAATCCACCATTAACGAAGCTTGGAAAGCAAAAGGAAAGGGGGAAAAACAAGAAGACTAAATAAACGTGTTTTTGGTATTTGTGTAAAGTGTGTTGATTAATTACATTAGGTAGTTATCTTATATACAAGAAGATAAGAAAATATCTGAAATTGGATAAGAAAATATCTGTAACTGAATCAGTTAGTTATATACTCCAACACCCCCCTCAAGTTGGAGGGGTCTTGATCACACCCAACTTGTCGAGAAGGAAGTGATGTTGTGTGCCTGGCAGAGATTTTGTAAGTAGATCAGCAGGCTGCGTAGATGATGGAACATACGAAACAGAAATGAGACCTTGGAGAAGCATCTCGCGAACAAAGTGACAGTCAATGTCGATGTGTTTTGTACATTCGTGAAACACGGGATTGCGAGCAATATGGATTGCATCCTGACTTTCGCAGTGGACGGGAACCGGGCGCAAATCAGGGACACCAAATTCAGCAAGTAACTGAGTCAGCCAAGCAAGCTCGGCGGTGAGTCGTCTAAGGGATCGATACTCTGATTCTGCAGAGGAAAGAGAAACAGTATACTGCTTCTTGGATTTCCATGAAATGAGACTACCACCAAGAAACACAACATATCCGCTGATAGACCGTCGAGTGTTGGGACACGCAGCCCAATCAGCATCACAAAAGCTTTGAAGAGCAAAGGCAGAACTGTTATTCAACAAAATGCCTTGAGACGGGTTGAGGGAAATGTATTTGAGAACATGATGAGCAGCAACCCAGTGAGGTTGCCTCGGATACGCCATAAATTGGGTCAAGTGTTGAACCGCAAAACAAATATCTGGGCGAGTGTGGGTGAGGAAGTTAAGCTTACCCACAAGTTTTCTGTAAAGGGAAGGGTCAGAGAGAGGCTCTCCATCATTGACCAGCAGCTTTAGAGAACAGTCTAGAGGACTAACCGCAGATTTAACAAGACAAGGGTTGAATTCCTTGAGAATGTCCATGGTAAACTTGGTTTGGGTAACAGCCATACCAGTAGGCAAAGGCAAGAACTCCAACCCCAAAAAGTAGTGAAGAGAGCCTAGATCTTTAATTTTGAAAGTATTGTCTAGAAAAATCTTGAGGGAAGAAATTTCATTTGTTTCATTGCCAGTAATCAGTATATCATCCACATAAACAGCAATGTAGACTGTCAAAGTATCACAATGCTTGACAAACAGAGAGTAGTCATTGAGAGATTGATGATAGCCACGCGACTGAAGGGCTTGGCTAAGTTTGGAATACCATTGTCTTGAGGCTTGTTTCAAGCTATAGACGGATTTCTGGAGTTTACAGACCAGTCCCGGGCCAGGTAAGTGTAGACACCCACATTTTGACCGCCAGGTGTCTATAGTAGTTTCCGACAAACACCCGATGATGATCGGACGCTAACGTGCTTTAACGTACTCGGAAATGGGCTCGTAATGATGGACATTTGGCCTAGGCATTTTACGGAGTACAAATATCACAAAACCAACCTCAAATTCAGGCCCAGTGGGTCGTTTCGAGTCAAATAACACTAATTTGGGTCGAAACCGTCACCAGGGGTAAAACCGTCTTTTAGCGACCGAGTCAAAACCCGGTCAAAGATATTTCCCAAAACTCGTAGGCTGACCGTGACACCCCACACGTCCTATTCGGACTCCAACTCTACAAAAACAGCCATACAAAAAAATAATAAACAATTCCGTTTAAGGTAGAATTCGATCTCGAGTAGGAATCCTATCCGAGAACCGACTCAGACACTCAACCGAGCGAAACCACTCGGCCAAGTACACAAGTCAGCCGGTATTTCCTCTTTTCTTTCCTCACAAGAAAACGGAATTCTCGTTCTCCTCAGCTTCTTACTCAAGCGGTAATTCTAGCTCAAACAGGAGTCCTATTCAAAAACCGATTCGAGCATCCGACCGAGTGTAAAACACTCGGCCGAAACAGCCTAAAACCAGCCGTGTTGCCTTTCTTCCTCCACAAGAAAGCGGAATCCTTATTTCCCTCAAGTTCCCTCGTTTCCTATCCTAAGCGGTAGTCAAACTCTCCCAAGCCAAGGTCGGGAATTTCCTATAAATAGCCCCTTGCATCCAACACGAAAGGACGACGATTTATCAACACAATTCATACACACACACGATTTATTAGGAATATACACATCAACTTTCTATCATCCCGACACACACAAAAATCCTTTAGCATCGAGAAAACAATAATACATCCAAAACCCGAAGGAAACCGGTCTGAAATCCGACACCCTTCACCCATCTTGTCAAAACCGTACCACCCTAACCCAACCAACGTTGCCTCGACACTCCCGTGCCTAGCCACATTCCGACGAGTCCCGATCCGAGTCAACAAGAGCATGTAGGTTGAGGGTGTACTAAACCCGATTTCTCCCTTCTTCTCTTCTCTTCGTCCGTTTTATATTATGGGTCTAGAGTCGACTTTTTTATTTTTTCCTAATATCGTTATTAACGAAAAACTATTTTCATAACGAATATTCTTAAACATACGATATCGATTTTCCTATAATCGAATATCGTATCGAAAAGAATTATATTAAGATTTCAACGATACTAAAAATCGTTACATTCTTTTTCGTTCAAAATTCTTTTCTTTTACTTTTCATTCAAAACAAACCTTTTTACAAAACTTTTTTTTATTATTCATTCTAAATATCCGATATCGATTTCATAATCGAATATCGGATACGACGAATAACGAAAATATGGATCGAATACAAGTTAATTCATAATTTGTACGCGATTCATCAAAATAACAATTTTCGAACAACGAGCGAAACGGGACAGGCCCGCACGCGAGTCGCGCCCCACGCAGGCGACTCGCGCACGAGTCTGAAACCCGAGCTCCTTTTTCAATATTTTCGTTCGTTTTATTATTTATTCTTCGATCGATTTCTAAAATTAACATCTTTTCTAAAACTATTCTAAGTATTCGATATTGATTTCGTAGTCAACTATCGAATATAAAGAATATCGAAAATATTAAGTCGAGTACGAATCATGCAATATTCATACGCGATTTAATACGAACTCCGAGTTTTCGAAAACCGGACCCGAAACAGGCCACCACGCGACCCGCCGGCGTCCCGGGTGAGTCGCGCGGCCGGCTGTTTGCAGCGGCCTTTTTCTCGTTTTTTATTATTTTTCGAACTTCGTTTTTTTATACAAAACAACGTTCTTTTCAAACAATATTTTTCAGATTTCGATTAATATTTATTTTCTCGATTTCGCATATTTATTTCTTGCTATTATTATTTACAAATCGATACTAACTCGTTTGTTCATTTTGTAGCAAATTCATCCTTTTTATTTCATTTGTTTTATTATACTAAAACGAATCTCACATGTTAAATTCAACTTTGACGTTAATTAATTTTTCATGCATTAAACGACATAGCAACCCATTCAATTCCTCACATGCTTAGGAAAACAATGTTTGCATATCATTCATCGTTCAACTAACGCGCGCATTAAAACGTCATTCGATATCCTAGTAGAGGCCGCTAATGGGCGGGCGGGGTTGGGTGTTCTTAGTGAACTTCCCAACACGTACCCTCACCCCTTACTCAGAACCGTGGTTTCCGGATGTCCGAAACCATTGGCAACGAGAGTCATTCAATATACGATTAACCGCTCTAGTCGGCATCTATATCGATATGCAAAAGGGACGAGCCCAATAAACTCTGACATCGGAAATGGGCCGTATTTTGTACACGGCCCACTACGACATAGAGTGGGCTCGAACGGTTCCGAATAACCATAAAATTCGTTGGCGACTCCGACTTCGATTTAAATTTCCATTTGACCATCTCATGGAGATTCATTCGCCTCCCCAAAACCCGCGCGTGGCCGCGTCGGGGTGGACCTATGTCATGTCCACAATTTGGCGACTCCGCTGGGGATTTTCTGATGAGTTAATAACCTTCAGTGTCCTCAGGGTGAGACTCGAATAGAAATCGTTTGACTAGTACAATGCGCGTTTTAGTTTTACGGTTCATGCATAACCCCACTTTCCCGGGCCGGTACTCGCGACCGACGTCCCACTATACTGTTGATATAGTCCAAACTGGTTATGTCAAAGGTGTCCATTAGCCGATTCATATGGGTTTTACGGCATGTCCTAATCTCAACTCGAGTTAGGGAGTCCGCCCCGATTCTTGATAGGCTGTGTACACTGGTATAGACCCTTATAGACTGACCGAGACTTAGATTAAGAGCATACATGGCGTCGTTATACTATTTCCATGACTACGTGCTACTTGATCCACATCTTTTTTTTTCAAAACCGTCATCTTTTCAAAATTTGCATCCTTTTTCAAAATATCCAATTTTCAAAACCCGGGTCATATACCGAACTTAGGACTTATGATTTTACTCAAAATAGCCTTTTTCTAGCCGGTATTATGCCCAATTCAAAACTCGAAATTACTTTCGAAACTTTCAAAACCCGTCATTCGGCCCACTCCTTTTTCTTTTTTCGAAAAAGGGCCGAATTTCTCCACCCGATTCGTTTCGGGCTTTTCAAAAATTCATATTTTAAAACTTCCTCTTCTTAGGACTTCCCGTATTTAGCAGTGTCGGGTCGTGTCATAGGTCGTTGAAGTCCCTAGCGTCGAAACTCCGTCGATCTTACATCACGGATTTTCCCCCCTATCCTAGTCTGCCTTACTTGTCAAGGCACGGCCCACCTGCGTAGGACGAACTCCTACAAAGGGAAGCCCGTTTACACATTCGAATCCAAAGTCTGAGAAGTATCTCACGTGGACCTTCCTTCGAACAGGACTCGACCCACATAGCCGAATCCTAAGAAAGGCCCACCTTTCACATGTCACTCGTCTAAGTGTCTTTTCCGAGTCAACCTTTTACAAGGCATAGCCCTATAACAAAAGGTTCACGGTCCTTACGTCTAAGGGTCACTCACTCGAGTCTTAACAAAGTCTTCAGTCCCACTCGGGGGCTACCCTTCAGCAGAGCGATCAATCACGGTTGCTCTAAGGGTCATGTCTTGCACGTGTTGTCTCACGTATCCCACTTTCGAGTCACTTAGATGCCACACCATCTGGGTCCTATCAAAGTTCTTAGTCTCACTTGGGAGCTATTCTCCGACGGAGCGATTAATCACAGTCACTCTGAGAATCGTACCCTACACATTTGTCTTAGAGAGTCTAACCCAAGTCAAACTGGAGTCGTCTCTCCTCCCGCGCTATTTTCTATGCCTTGGTAAAATTGAGTTCCGAAGCAACTTCTCTGATTACGCGGTATTCTTACAGACAAGCCACCGGTAACCAGACGCCAGAAAATGCAAGAAGCTTTGGACCAATTGACAACCTCCCTAGCTGAGCTTGAAGCCCAATTGGCGGTTATCAGGGCCGAACAAACGACCATTTCCACCCGTTTGAGTGCCGTGGAGCAAAGGACTCTTAAGGTCAGGAATGAAACTACTGGGCCCATAGCTGAACTGGTCAGCGTCGTTCGCAAACTTGAAGAACAGGTCCACTCGACCACCAGAAACACCATTCTCACGGAAAATGCCTGTACCTATTTGCCCTTGACCGATGAACTGCCCGCTAACCTCAACTTAACGGGCTTACCAATGTTTGACGGGACGGAAGACCCAGTACTCCATATTCGGGCTTTCAAAGACTTTATGGCTGTTAAGGGGGTCAAATCGACCATGTTCAAGCATCTCTTCGCTTCCTCTCTGGAAAAGCACCCGAAAGCCTGGTACTACAGGCTGGATCCCAAGAAATACAAAACCTGGGACGATGTCGCAACAGAATTCGCGCGAAACTACGCGGATAACGCCGAGATCCAGACTACGATGCGTACTCTGGAGGTTATGGCCCAAGAGCCCAAAGAAGGTTTCACCAAGTACCTTCAAAGGTGGAGGGCCGAAAGTGTGAAGTCGGTAGACAAGCCCAACGAGAAGACACTAGTGGAGGCGTTCATCAACAACCACCTCCCTTCCTACCGCGTCCATCTTAGGTATGCCGACATTTCAAACTTTGCAGTGCTCACTGAAATGGGCATTAGGATTGAAGATGATCTTCGACAAAATGAAGATCTGGGTGAAGCGTCTATTGGAGGCTATACTGGACATCAACTTGAGTCCTTAGAAGCTGAATTGACAACACTATCCGAGAGTCTAGATTTGGTTTAAGTCCGAGTCTGAGTCCGGGTCTAGGATGTTCTATTTCTTTCAATTTCAAAGTCAGAGTCGGTTGTACTCTATCCTCTTTTTTTTTCAAAATTCAATAAAGTCAGCTTTTCAATCTCTCATCTATAATTTCCTTATGTGTTTCCGAGAACATGATGAACACCGTCATACACTGTGAGCACACGCACGTGACTATTATAGGCACATCTATAATGACTGCAGGAAATGAGACCCGTGTTTTCCTTTACCTGTTCCATGTCTGGTATAGAAAGCCACATAACTACCCTTAGCAGGAGCGGTATCGAATCCTATGACAAATCTAGGTAATCTCCTAGTTTGGGTTAAAGACGGGAGGCAAGCCCATTTCCCACAATAAAACACCCATCCAATAAGATCAACCAATCCCTACCTTAGGTGTTAGTCTGACCAACAAAAAAAAACTGGACAAAAAAGAAAAAAAAGTCCAATACAAGAAAAAGCAAAAGGCCAAAACAAAAAAGCAGGCCATTATAAAAAAAAAAAGAGGCACCCATGACCGAGGTTAAGCGGTCAATCCAAATGAAGAATCCCGAGACCGGGGCTAAGAGGTCAACCAAAAAATATTCAAACAAACCATGACCGTAGTGAAAACGATCAATTCAAAATTATCAAAACTCATACCATCAAATAGGGAAGAAACAATCAAGTTGGTCAGCTAACACCACATTTAGCCTTCCCACATTACAACCCTCAAGACCTTCCCGAGACCCAGGCCAGAGACAGCCCGGAATTTTGAGGATTCAAGCTCCATAGGATACCCCTAACCATTAGGGCCAGACATGGAAATCAGATCTCGCATTATCAAAACTTATCTCGACCAAAGTTCGAGCCATTCTACTCGACTTCCCCTTTACATAACCATACAAAGTCTCGAGAGCAAAACTCGTCAAATCCCCCGAGAGCAAAACTCGTCAAATCCCCCGAGAGCAAAACTCGTCAAATCCCCCCGAGAGCAAAACTCGTCAAATCCCCCGAGAGCAAAACTCGTCAAATCCCCCCGAGAGCAAAACTCGTCAAATCCCCCCGAGAGCAAAACTCGTCAAATCCCCCCGAGAGCAACACTCGTCAAATCCCCCCGAGAGCAAAACTCGTCAAATCCCCCCGAGAGCAAAACTCGTCAAATCCCCGAGGGCAAAACTCGTTAAAATCCCCGAGAGCAAAACTCGTTAAAATCCCCGAGAGCAGAACTCGTTAAAATCCTCGAGAGCAGAACTCGTTAAAATCCCCGAGAGCAGAACTCGTTAAAATCCCATCCCAATTCTTCTCATTCAAACCAGTTACCAACCCCAAACACGGGAACTCAACTTGCGGTCGGCATAGAGCATGCCCAAATAGTTCACACCACCTCTGGGGGCTATCCCGGAGAACGCTCACAGTCACAGGATCATTATCCTAACCATTCTAGCCCTTTGATCAAGACATCACTGGGAATGCACCTAGCCTACACCATTGCTACGGCTAGTTACACACAAAGCCCTAATAAACTAGGCACCACAATCCACTGAACTACGGCTTGGTTTGATTTCACCACATGTGAATACGTAGGCAGCCTTTCAACAGAGGCACAACCACCCACATTGACACACATTCAAAAAGCACCATCATTCCGGTCACGACACTGTCATGTTCTCGACAGTTAGCTTTGTCATTCTGGGGGCTTCTCCTAGGCAGAAGTTCTCCATCCACTCACATAATCCAAATACTTTCAAAATCTAGCCTCCTTTCTATAGTGTGTCCTAGTACTCGGCTCAGTCGAAGACAAGAATCTGTCAGGACTCAAGGCAATACCCACCTTGGAAATGTACCCAAAAATCAAAAATCCAGAAGAGCGCTCGACTACGGCATTGCTACTGCTAAAAGTCCTGTCATGCCAAAACAGTCTCATTACAGACTATTGCAATCCCCCCATAGCACAGCCTTCCTATTCCGAGGATTCGACCGTGTTGTCACTCGCCTAGGCTACGGAATAGCGCAACTTAAGAGTCTTGACATCTTAGGTGGCCCACCCCCCTACCGAGTCACGGTCCAACCCCTCGAGAGTCCAGTCATGTCTGTCAACTCGTCCGGTCGCGTCCAGAGTCGAGTCTGTCAGTAGACCTCTTTTCAAACTCTCATTTTAAAACTTGCAAAACTTAGCCATTTGAGAAAATCCTTTTCGGCAAGGTCAAATTTCAGTCTATTCAAAACTGCAAACTTCTTCTCCACCTCTTTCAATTTTGGAAACCTATCTCCTAGCACGTGAGTTGCTTTCAGGACTTCGATTTCAAAATACAGCAAAAATCATTTTTATTCCCCAGCGCGAGTCATATTTGTTTCGCCTACGTGTTGCATGCAAAATTTTATGTAACTTATACAGGTACAAATCACGACAGCGCAATTTGCATAACTCCCCAACGGCATTTAACAAGATGAGCCCACATACAGGCCCATTTTAAGTCTTATGCGACGAATTCAATTCCCCACGGAGTTATCATCAGCTCAGGTACATTTCTAGCCCATGGCCGGCGGGCCCTCCACGCAGGTCTAATGGACCTTAAACGACCCGACCGGAAGCTACCGGGTTTTAATCCTTGATTGACCTGGTAGCTACTCTGACTTTCGCCCTGTCCAAGCCTCAGTCAGAGTGGGGGCTCTGTAGACACCCACATTTTGACCGCCAGGTGTCTATAGTAGTTTCCGACAAACACCCGATGATGATCGGACGCTAACGTGCTTTAACGTACTCGGAAATGGGCTCGTAATGATGGACATTTGGCCTAGGCATTTTACGGAGTACAAATCTCACAAAACCAACCTCAAATTCAGGCCCAGTGGGTCGTTTCGAGTCAAATAACACTAATTTGGGTCGAAACCGTCACCAGGGGTAAAACCGTCTTTTAGCGACCGAGTCAAAACCCGGTCAAAGATATTTCCCGAAACTCGTAGGCTGACCGTGACACCCCACACGTCCTATTCGGACTCCAACTCTACAAAAACAGCCATACAAAAAAATAATAAACAATTCCGTTTAAGGTAGAATTCGATCTCGAGTAGGAATCCTATCCGAGAACCGACTCAGACACTCAACCGAGCGAAACCACTCGGCCAAGTACACAAGTCAGCCGGTATTTCCTCTTTTCTTCCCTCACAAGAAAACGGAATTCTCGTTCTCCTCAGCTTCTTACTCAAGCGGTAATTCTAGCTCAAACAGGAGTCCTATTCAAAAACCGATTCGAGCATCCGACCGAGTGTAAAACACTCGGCCGAAACAGCCTAAAACCAGCCGTGTTGCCTTTCTTCCTCCACAAGAAATCGGAATCCTTATTTCCCTCAAGTTCCCTCGTTTCCTATCCTAAGCGGTAGTCAAACTCTCCCAAGCCAAGGTCGGGAATTTCCTATAAATAGCCCCTTGCATCCAACACGAAAGGACGACGATTTATCAACACAATTCATACACACACACGATTTATTAGGAATATACACATCAACTTTCTATCATCCCGACACACACAAAAATCCTTTAGCATCGAGAAAACAATAATACATCCAAAACCCGAAGGAAACCGGTCCGAAATCCGACACCCTTCACCCATCTTGTCAAAACCGTACCACCCTAACCCAACCAACGTTGCCTCGACACTCCCGTGCCTAGCCACATTCCGACGAGTCCCGATCCGAGTCAACAAGAGCATGTAGGTTGAGGGTGTACTAAACCCGATTTCTCCCTTCTTCTCTTCTCTTCGTCCGTTTTATATTATGGGCCTAGAGTCGACTTTTTTATTTTTTCCTAATATCGTTATTAACGAAAAACTATTTTCATAACGAATATTCTTAAACATACGATATCGATTTTCCTATAATCGAATATCGTATCGAAAAGAATTATATTAAGATTTCAACGATACTAAAAATCGTTACATTCTTTTTCGTTCAAAATTCTTTTCTTTTACTTTTCATTCAAAACAAACCTTTTTACAAAACTTTTTTTTATTATTCATTCTAAATATCCGATATCGATTTCATAATCGAATATCGGATACGACGAAGAACGAAAATATGGATCGAATACAAGTTAATTCATAATTTGTACGCGATTCATCAAAATAACAATTTTCGAACAACGAGCGAAACGGGACGGGCCCGCACGCGAGTCGCGCCCCACGCAGGCGACTCGCGCACGAGTCTGAAACCCGAGCTCCTTTTTCAATATTTTCGTTCGTTTTATTATTTATTCTTCGATCGATTTCTAAAATTAACATCTTTTCTAAAACTATTCTAAGTATTCGATATTGATTTCGTAGTCAACTATCGAATATAAAGAATATCGAAAATATTAAGTCGAGTACGAATCATGCAATATTCATACGCGATTTAATACGAACTCCGAGTTTTCGAAAACCGGACCCGAAACAGGCCACCACGCGACCCGCCGGCGTCCCGGGTGAGTCGCGCGGCCGGCTGTTTGCCGCGGCCTTTTTCTCGTTTTTTATTATTTTTCGAACTTCGTTTTTTTTATACAAAACAACGTTCTTTTCAAACAATATTTTTCAGATTTCGATTAATATTTATTTTCTCGATTTCGCATATTTATTTCTTGCTATTATTATTTACAAATCGATACTAACTCGTTTGTTCATTTTGTAGCAAATTCATCCTTTTTATTTCATTTGTTTTATTATACTAAAACGAATCTCACATGTTAAATTTAACTTTGACGTTAATTAATTTTTCATGCATTAAACGACATAGCAACCCATTCAATTCCTCACATGCTTAGGAAAACAATGTTTGCATATCATTCATCGTTCAACTAACGCGCGCATTAAAACGTCATTCGATATCCTAGTAGAGGCCGCTAATGGGCGGGCGGGGTTGGGTGTTCTTAGTGAACTTCCCAACACGTACCCTCACCCCTTACTCAGAACCGTGGTTTCCGGATGTCCGAAACCATTGGCAACGAGAGTCATTCAATATACGATTAACCGCTCCAGTCGGCATCTATATCGATATGCAAAAGGGACGAGCCCAATAAACTCTGACATCGGAAATGGGCCGTATTTTGTACACGGCCCACTACGACATAGAGTGGGCTCGAACGATTCCGAATAACCATAAAATTCGGTGGCGACTCCGACTTCGATTTAAATTTCCATTTGACCATCTCATGGAGATTCATTCGCCTCCCCAAAACCCGCGCGTGGCCGCGTCGGGGTGGACCTATGTCATGTCCACAGTAAGACAAGGCCGGGTTGAGGCTTCATGTACACCTCTTCATGGAGATCCCCATGAAGAAATGCATTGTTTACGTCAAGTTGCGAAAGAGTCCATTTGTGCTTGATGGCAACTGCAACTAGACATCGTATGGTGGTCATTTTGACCACAGGTGAAAAGGTTTCAGTATAATCGATGCCCTCCTTTTGGGTATAGCCCTTAACAACAAGGCGTGCCTTATAACGTTCTATGGAACCATCGGATTTCTGCTTAACTTTGAAAATCCATTTGCAACTAATGGATTTCTTGCCAGGAGGTAGACAGACTAGAGACCAAGTATTATTCGCCTCCAAAGCAGAAAACTCAGTAGCAATTGCTTGTTGCCATTTGTAGACACCCACATTTTGACCGCCAGGTGTCTATAATAGTTCCCACGAAACACCCGATGATGATTGGACGTAAACGTGCTTTGATGGACTCGGATATGGGCTTGTAATCATGGACATTTGGTTTAGACTTATTACGGAGTACAAATCTTACAAAACCAACCTCAAATCCAGGCCCAGTGGGTCGTTTCGAGTCAAATAAGACTAATTTGGGTCGATTCCGACACCAGGGGTAAAACCGTCTTTTAGCGACCGAGTCGAAACCCGGTCAAAAATATTTCCCGAGACCCACGGACAAACCGTGACACCACAAGTGTCCGGTTTGGACTCCAACACTACCAAAAAATCAGCTTTGAGAACATTAAACAATTCCGTTGAGGGTAGAATTCGATCTCAAGTAGGAGTTCTATCCGGAAACCGAATCAGACACCGACCGAGCTCCAAATACTCGGCCAAGACATCCAAAACAGCCGAAACACTCCCCTTGACAGCCGAGATATTTGGCTTCCCCACCAAGAAACGAGACTTTGGTTTCCTCTCGAACTCTCGTATTTCCTATCCAAACCGGTATTTCTTGTCACACAAGCAAGACTACCTCGATTCCTATAAATAGGACCTCCCGTCCAACACAAAAGACACGGTTGAACAGCCAATATACACGGTTTACACAGCCGTTATACACACACATCATATATCTATTATTCCTACATCACACATTCATCATCAATCATCGAAAGTCAGAAAATATACAACCTCGTAACGCCAAACAATTCCCGAGTAATCTCAAACCCGACGAATCCGACCCCCAGCCGGCCGAAACCCGTCCCATTACACGTCCAAAATAACACCCTAACTCATCCTCATCATCTCGACGCTCCCAAGTCTAAGCCACTTTCCGACGAGCCTTATCCCGAAAAAACAAAGCATGTAGGTTGAGGGTGTAAATCAAACTGATTCTTCTCTTCTTCTCTCCTTTTCTTCACGTTTTTTTTTCTCTTCTTTTTTGTGTCAAGTCGTCGGTCCTCGTTTAATATGGGTCTTTTTCGCATATTTTTCATTATTTCTAATAATCGATATTAAAAAAAAACTATTTTTTATAACGTTCTTAAAATACGATATAAATTCTCTAATCGAATATCGTATCTAACAAGAACAAAATTAATCAATTCTCGTTGATGCTAATAAAATCGTTACATCTTTTTAAACAAAATTCGATGATTTTATACGCGGAGAGAATTAACATCTTTTTTCGTTCAAAATTCTTTTTTTTTACTTTTCGTTCAAAACAAACTTTTTTCAAAACCTTTTCTAAAATCATTCCGACTATTCGATATCGATTTCATAATCAAATATCGAATACGACGAATATCGAAAATATGAATCGGGTATAAATTAATCCATATTTGTACGCGATTTATAAAAATTAACGATTTTTGACGACATAAAAAAACCCGAACAGACCGCCACGCGAGTCGCGCGCCTGTCAGGAGACTCGTGCGGTGGCCTGGTTAGCCGGGTCTCTTTTTTTCGTTTCCTCGCATTCTATTTTTTATTCTTCTCGAATCTTACATAAAAAGCGACTTTCGCGACATACTTCGATAAATACTTTTTTTCGACCTCGGTCAACGCGTGCTAATCAATCACGTGACATAAATCTTTTCAAAAATCATGCAAATTATTTATTTACTTCTTTATTCAAATTATTCAATCGTTACTAACTCGTTTTCTCGTGTTTGTAGCAATTTATTTATCGTTTGTTTTATTAGATTAAAATGAACTTCACATGCTAAAATAACTTTGACGTTATTAGTTTAACATGCATTAAACGACTTAGCAACCCATTTATTTTTCTCTCACATGTCTAGGGAAAATAATCTTTGCATATCATTCAACCGTCGAACTAACGCGTGTACATAAAAAACGTCGAGCTAAGTGCGGGCGGGGTTGGGTGTTCTTAGTGAACTTCCCAACACGTACCCTCACCCCTTACTCAGAACCATGGTTTCCGGATGTCCGAATCCATTGGCAACGAGAGTCATTCAATACACGGTATCCGATAATGTCGGTATCGGTATCGTAATGCTAAGGGACGAACCCGATAAACTCTGACATCGGAAATGGGCCATGTTTTAAATATGGCCCACTACGACATAGAGTGGGTTCGAATGGTTCCGAATAACCACAAAATTCGGTGGCAATTCCTACTTCGATTTAAAATTCAATTCGACCCATCTCATATGGAGATTCATTCGCCTCCCCAAACCCGCGCGAGGCCGCGTCGGGGTGGACCTATGTCATGTCCACACCATTCAGGACAAACAACAGCCTGTTCATAACTCAACGGATCCTGAACAGGAAGTAATGAACTAGTGAACAAAGAAGAATCTGTGGAGGAGTGAAAGCAAAAGGAAGAAGGGATATTTTGAGAGGAGCAAAGGGAAGTAAGAGTGTGAAAACAGTGAGCAGTAGCTCCTGTGGTAGGACAATGATAGTCATTGAGATAGGACGGAGGACGGGATATCCTGCTAGATTGTCTAACAGGAGCGGAAGTGGGGGGAGGGGGAGGAGCAGCAGATGGGGAAATAACTGCAGATGGGGAAGGGTGGTCAGAGTCAAGAATGGGGAGAGGAAGGTAAGGATGAAGGGTATGGGAAATATAGGGGAAGATATTCTCATGGAAAATAACATCTCTGGAGATAAAAACAGAGTGATTTTCTAGATTAAGGAGCTTGTACGCCTTTTTGGCATAAGGATAACCAAGAAAAATAGATGAAATTGCCCGGGGAGCTAATTTGTCTCTCCCGAGTTTGGGTGAAGTAGCATAACAAAGGCATCCAAAGGATTCCATGTGGTGAATATTGGGTTTTTGCTGAAATAACAGTTCATAAGGAGATTTGTTGTGAAGGATTTTGGAAGGAAGTCGATTGATTATATATGTGGATGTCAGTATACATTCTCCCCAATATTTCTTGGGTAGTTTGGATTGAAAAATTAGTGCCCTTGCAGTCTCCAAAAGGTGCTTATGTTTACGTTCCACTACTCCATTCTGTTGGGGAGTGTGGAAGCAGGAAGTTTGGTGAGTAATGCCTTGATTTAAGAAGTATTGAGATGTGGGAGTGCTGGAAACAAGTTCCAAAGCATTGTCGGATCGAATGTTTTGAACTTTCTTATGAAATTGTGTAAAGGCCATGGCAATGAATTTTTTAATGAATGGAAAGGCATTGCTTTTAGAAGATAACAGATGAGTCCATGTTGTTCGACTGAAATCGTCAACAATGGTAGGAAAGTACTTGTAGCCATTGTAAGTTTGTGTAGGGTAAGGACCCCATACATCAATGTGTATAAGTTGGAAGGGAGAAGTAGTTTGTATTTGAATTTGCGGGAATGCAAGACGGTGTTGTCTAGCTTTGGCACAAACAATACAAGAAGTGATTTTATTCATATTCACAGGGTCAACATTACAGAAATCAAACTGTTTTAGTTTGTACAATGGAATGTGACCTAGCCTGTTATGCCAAATAGAAATGGAAACATTTGACATACAAGAAACAGAACTAGAAGCAAAAGCGGTATTTGTTGGTGAAGGCTGTAAAAGATAAAGGTCTTTGTGTAGGTTACCAAGGATCAGCGGCTTCTTCATTGAAGAGCCCTACAGAGAGCATGAATTAGGTGTGAAACTAATGACAGAATGAAGTTGTTTGGCCAATTTAGCAATAGAAAGGAGATTATATTTGAAACAAGGGATGTACAAGACATTTTCCAGGGTTATATCAGGAGAAATAGGCACAGTGCCTACCGTGCTAATGCAAACAGTTTGGCCATTAGGAAGGGAGACAGAGTAAGGTTTGGAAACGGTTTTGAAAGAGGAGAAAAGACTCTTATTTGCACACATATGATCAGAAGCTCCACTGTCCAAAATCCATGAGTTATGAAAAACAGAAAATTGTTGAGGAGAAAGCACATTACCAGCAAAATTTGCAGAGGAAATAGTGGCCTGATTCACGCTAGAGTTTCTCCAACTCAAAAATTGATTGAACAGTTGAGTATTGTCCTCCTGCACTGGATGTGTGCCCTCATAAGCTCCAAGAATGCCTCCCTGATCAGAAGACTCCGCTAAATTTTCAAATTTCTTGTTGCGATTCTTTTTCTTCAGTCTTTCACAAGTCGGAATCAGATGGCCAGTCTGCTTACAATAGTTGCAGAAAGGAGGTTTATCGTCAGCATCATCAGAGTTCCTTTTCACAAAAGATTTCGAGTTCCTGGCATATAATGATGTTGAATCTGTTTGAAACTGAACAAAAGAATGCAATTCTCTCTGCTTTTCTTCCTACACAAGAATGTTGTAAGCAGATCCTAGAGATGGCAAGGGATCCATCATGAGAATTGTGCCACGAATAACTGTGTAACCATCGTTCAATCCCATTAAAAACTGCACAACTCGTTGATTTTCATAGAATTTGACTCTTTTCGCTGCTGCGCCACATGAACAATCGCACGAACATTCAAGATTGACTCTCATAACATCAAATTCATCCCAAACATGCTTGATTCTGGTGAAATAAGTCGTTATATTGTCATTGCCTTGAGAAAAATCGGAAAGTTCTTTGTGAATTGCATACAGTTGAGCGCCATTTGATCCACCATATCGTTCTTCTAGCTGTAACCAAGCATCCTCGGCCGATTTACTATAGAGAATCGATTTTGCGACGTCGCCTGATAAAGCACTTAAGATCCAGCAAAACACCATATCGTTGCATCGTTGCCAAGCATCGGCTGTAGGATCGGTGGAAGCTGGCTTTCGATTCTTGCCATTGATGAAGCTCAACTTGTTCTTCGCTGAGAGAGCAATTAACATAGACCGCTTCCATCCGCTGTATCCTTTTCCATCGAAAGCTTGAGAAACTAGCTTCAAATTAGGATGATCGGATGAGTGAATGAAAAGAGGACTGCCTGAATTGATTTCGGTAGCAGGCATTGTGAATTTCTTAGAAGAAAGAATGAAAAGCTTGAAGAAGAGTAAAAGAGTGCGTTAATGGAGATCAATTTTGGTATGATGCTCTGATACCATATTAATTCTCATAATCCGCCATTAACGAAGCTTGGAAAGCAAAAGGAAAGGGGGAAAAACAAGAAGACTAAATAAACGTGTTTTTGGTATTTCTGTAAAGTGTGTTGATTAATTACATTAGGTAGCTATCTTATATACAAGAAGATAAGAAAATATCTGAAATTGGATAAAAAAATATCTGTAACTGAATCAGTTAGCTATATACTCCAACAAAATAAGAGTTGAAAGTCTTACAAAATGGGAAGAATTACATCGTAGGGTAGATTCACAACAAGATATAAGAGGATTAGCCTCTCATATTGGAATAACAACTCAAATTACTCATAAAGGTTGAGTCTTTTACGTCAACACTACACAATTGCAAAGCTATATATAAAGTGGATTAAAAACCCTAATCTCTCTCTAAAAGTGTGTTCCCCCTCTACAAAGTGTCCCATGCAACCTTAATTATCTCGGGTAACACAAGGAATCAGAATTACAAGCCCACAACAAAGCCCGTAACAAGAAGAATTAGAAAACGAAATCTGTGATTTTTAAATGAAATCTCGCGGTCTGCGCAGGATGTCGCAGTTTGCGCCTGCAACGCTGATGAACATCTTCGTCTTCTTTCTTCTTCCTTTCTTTTCTTGCATGCTTTAGATTATTTATTCTCCTTAGTCACCTCAAGGTTATGCTACCCGAATAAGATGCTTCTGAACTCCCTCAGTTCGCAAGTGTCTGGTTTGAAAACCGAGTTCTTCATGACTCTCATCCTTTGGCACGCGGTGCTAACTTGAGTGAATATGTCCAAGCCAAGCGATCCGTAAAGTATGGCTACAAAATACACATAGATAACCAAAACGGGGGCAAAGATAACAATACTCTAAAAAAGAGTATTTAACATAGAAAACACCCCGAATTGGTAACAAAAAGAGTTTAAAAAGAGTGTCAAAATTATGCTTATCAAATACCCCCACGTGAACTTTACTCGTCCCGAGTAAACTCGAGAACTAAGCGTGAAAAACCAAGTCCAAAATAATGTGCATTGGATATCGGTCACTCTTCTCTCACACCTCTTCCTTCAACTATTGCTCCCTCATGAAAAGCAACTCCATCTGAAATAAAAAGAAAAATGAGAAAGACTCAAAATTGAAGTGGAAACATTCACTCACATGACCTTCTTATTCCTCCCTCAAGGAGAAGACTCAATTCTCTTCCCAAAGTTGTTCTCATCACTAAACCACCTTCTTATTCCTCCAAAATAAGATGTAAATGGTCACCTTGGTCTTATCCCAAGACCTAGTGAGGTGACCGACTCATCTTCATTCTTCTTCTTCTTTTATCTCCCTTCTCCTTATAGCTCCAAGGGAAACATGATTCTGTGGTCACCAAATGTGATCAATCTCCATACCACACAATCATGCAAAATCACCCAAAAACAAAAAAATAAACAAAATTTCTCCAATAAAAAAGAGTGTTCTAGCCTACCCTTTCAACTCTTTTTGTCTCCCTCATATCTCTCGAATTCAAGATAGAATGAATTAGCTCATTTTCTTTGGTCTTTTTGCATTTTTTTCAATTTTTTTCTTATATATATATATATATATATATATATATATATATATATATATATATATATATATATATATATATATATATATATATATATATATATTCTTTTTTTGGTGGTGACTCGCAACTCGATTCTTCATTTTTTTCGGGATGCTGTTTTGAGTTTTCATCCCGTCCTTGGTCACCACAATTTTTTATTTTATTTTTTAAAAAAAAACTTAAATGGAAAATACATAGATAAGAGGAGGATCCAAGAGTCAAAATGGGGGATTGGTGGTCATGGGTCAATCCAACCATGTGCCCAAACACCACTCTCTAAGACAACAAGATACCTCCATTCAGAACTACAACAAAAAAAACATGGTATTCTCGAGTATATAATGCACAAGTCTGCCCCACACTTGAAGGATCACAATGTCCTCGTTGTGGGTGTAGAGAAACCGATCACAACATAGCCAAAATATATGGAACAAGGTGTGGACGTTGCCACCCGCTCGCCGCGTGCACCCGCGTGGACCGTCGCGGCGGCCACCCACACGGCCCGCCTGACGCCTGTCAGGAGCCGGTCCGATCTCACGTTTGGGGCGAAGTGTCGGACCTCGATTTGGTTGATGATTTGAATTCTACTAGATAGATGCATGGGCACATCTATGTTTTTGTGGAATCGATCGAGATGTAAATATTTGAAGGTCGATTCATTTGGTCTGGTGACCGTTTTAGTGAACCAAATTTGTTGCCGAATTTGGAGTCGCCACCGAGTAATTTTGGGATACTCGGAAACCGTTCAAGTCAACTTTAATCCTTAGTTGGCTCAAAGCTGGGTGACATGGGGACCTAAAGATAGAGACTTGTCCCCTTAAGCATTCAATGTCTAGAATGACTCTCATTGCCATTGATTTCGGACATCCGGAAACCATAGATTCTGAGTAAGAAGTGAGAGTACGTATTGGGAAGCCAACATCCGATAGACGTCAACACCTGATCCCGCCCGCACGTAGTGGCATCTACTAATCAATTGGTCGGCTGATAACTTCGTTCCAATTGTGGCATAAATGCAATAACATCCGTTGTTTAACCCTATGCCTTTGCTATGTCGGTTGTTTTAAGGAGAAGTAAGTTTGTCGTCGAAGTAAATGTTTTTACATTCTTTGCATGCGATTTCACGTGACAGGCAGGTCATGTAAAGATGCACGAAGGAGAGTAGAGAGTACTAGATAGTAGTATTCATATTACCAAATCTGTTTAACGTGATAATACAGATATTAGTCATTTCTCGTGATATACCTTACCTGGTATTCTGCTTAAAGTGCGTCGGTTCAGTATTAATAAGGATGCGTCGGGCTACATGGTAGATGTGAGCATCAAGATTAATATGGGACTAGACCACTGCTGGTTTTGATTAGTATTCGTTGTTTACATTTTGGATTTCATGTTAGGTGATTTAGCATGCGATTATGGTCGTAAAAGCGGTAAATCATACGAAAGCGATAAATTGTGAAATGTAAGTAAATCACATTGTATGAGAAGTTGCACCCTCAGAATGCACACTAAACGAAGTACGATGTGCAGACAATCAAGAATGGATCTTATAACGACTACTCAGAGTCGATTTAGGTATTTTAATAATTGAGGTTGAAGTTAAGGACGTTACGTATTTTAAACGAGGCTGTCTTGACTCAGCCAAACAGAAGTAAGGCTTGTACACCAATTGGAGTGCAAGTTGTGGACGCGTCGTGGAATTAGTATCCACAGAAGTCGGACTTGACGACGTCGAAATGCATAATTAAAGTGCGATATGTAAAGTTTGGTTTATATGACAACCTAGTGATGATATCGACTTTGACGTGATGATCCTCCTACCGTCCCGCGATGATTTTGGCAGAGCTTTGCTAAGGTGGAAGGCAAGTCGTCGGATCAACATGGGTGCTCTTTTTCGTCCTTTCGAGTCAGGAACTCGAGGAACTACAAAGAGTAGCGTTGATTCGTAGAATGCAAATTGAGGAGATAACGATCAAGTGGATCGTTCTTAATGTCGTGGAGTGCGACGCTAAAGAAGAGCTGCATGTTGTGTGGAGCTCGCAGAGAAGAGACGAGTTGTGGTTGTGTCGTTTATGAGCGGAGGAGGGGGTATTTATAGTTTTTGTCGTAGTTCAATCTGATATCTCAGCCGCAGCATATCATGCGACCCAAGTTTGAGGCGCTTGAAGCCAGGCAACGCGATTCTCATGAGCTTCCCACTGGGTGCCTGAGATTTTGAAGATCATATTTGAAAAGTTTCCAAAGCGGAGTTACGTGATCTTTATGATTGCTTATTCGCCAAGTCTTCCGTCCCTTGCCCTAGCGCGCGCCGTTGGGCTTCGGAAGCGCATCCCGAGGTTCGACTCGGCTTGTCGCGTTGCCTTGAGTTCAACTTTTTGTGTTTCGAGACCGATTCGGAGCCCAAAATTGGAATTCACTCTAGTTAGTGTTGACGCGACCGTAATGAAACGACTACAACCATCTTGATGTTGAATAAATTTTTCCGAGTAATTATTTGATCCGTTCTATACAAAAACCGTCTAAAACACCATAAAATTGTGTCGTGTTGCAGTCCGATGATGATCGGGTGTTTGTTGGACACTCCTGCAGCCACCAAGTCAAAATCTGGGTGTCTACAGAAGCCCACGCTTTGACTGAGGCTTGGACAAGGCAAAAGTCAAAGTATAGCCGCCCACGTCAACCGAGGATTACGACCTGGTGGCTGTCCGCTCGGGTCGTTTTCAGTCTAGACTACGTACTAAGGCTCGCCAGCCAAGGTTTAAAAATCATACTTGACCTCCTTGCCTGTGGTTGCTTGTTGAAGTTTGGTCTGGATTTGCTTACTTTGATTTGGGTTTGAAGAGTTGTTGTAGTTGATGAGTGTTTTGATCTTCGGAATAGTCCCCGAGTTTGAGTCCGTCCCTAGCCTTTGTGATTCGTATTCTTTGGAATAGATCCCGTCTATCCCTAGACTTTGCATAATGTATTTTTCGGAATAGATTCCCTATCTATTCCTGGACTTTGCATATTGTATTCTTTGGAACAGATTCCTATCCGTTCCTGGACATTGTATATTGTATTCTTTGGAACAGATTCATGTCTGTTCCTGGACTTTGCATATTGTATTCTTTGGAACAAATTCTTGTATGTTCCTGGACTTTGCACATTGTATTCTTTGGAACAGATTCCAGTCTATTCCTGAACTTTGCATATTGTATTCTTTGGAACATATTCCTGTCTGTTCCTGTACTTTGTATATTATATTCTTTGGAACAGATCACTGTCTATTTATGGACTTTGCATATTGTATTCTTTGGAACATATCACTGTCTGTCCCTGGACTTTGCATATTGTATTCTTTGGAACATATTGCCGCCTGTTCCTGGACTTTGTATATTGTTTAGTGGCTATATAGGCTTTTGGTAGTTGTATTTGTATTTTGATCTTCCCTAGGATCGTTGCATAAATTCTTGGCAAGTGCATAATTTGTGTCTGTATTGTTTCTTGGTTCATGCTCTTTTGTATTTTGGACTGGGGTTCGTGGTTTTCCGCTGGGGATTTAGGTTGGTTGCTTTGGATTGAAGATTTGCTAGGGTAATTTATTTGTATTTGTATTTTTTTTGAAGGGTTTGTTACTTGCACTTGGTATTGTGAGAGCGGTTTGAACCGGTGGGTACCACTGCGGATTTTTATTGGTTTGCATAACGGATTAATCTTGCCTTTAAAGGCGTTCTGCTGGGGATGGTGTAGTATAATGGGTGGCTCTGCTGGGGATGATAATGTGTTTGGTCACTCTGTCGGGGGGTGGTTGACATGGTTTCCTTTTGTTTCTTTTTTGCTAGTGGACGGGTACATGTCCTTCGGATACTAAGAAATGTGCGTAGATTAAGCCGACTTGGTCTTAAGTTGAAAAGTTAGGTGCGAGCCTTTGGGTGACCTAATACTGAGGTGCTCGGATCCCAGTGCTGTGGAGGCGGCTGGGCTTTTGTTTTATCGACCTAGGATAAAAACGTGAACTGAAGGGCGTTAGTTTCATTCGTTCGAAAAACCCGATGCCTCTCTCCCATGGTCTTGCTTTCCTTATTTTGCCATTGTTACCCGGTTTCAAGCTCGATTTTTTTTCTCAATCTTGATGATGTCGACCCCAAGTAAGTGTTCTTTACTCACTATTGTTAATTTGAATTTGATTGGTACGATTTTGAATTGAATTTGCTTAAACCCTAGAAATTGATTTGGGTGTTTTGGTTTTGCTATGTTTTGATGCTTGTTCTTTGTTCCCTTTTCAAATTAGGGTAGCATAGAACTTGTAGGTGTAGTTATTTGCTTGCAATGAAAGCTTGAAGGTCCTTTAATAGCCTCCCATGGCCAAAATCCGAAAAAATAGGGTTCAGGACTCGATTTTCCAGGTTTTCCCGTACTTGATTCTTGTAAATTTGCTATTCTTGCTTGTGACGTTATGGGTAGCTTGCATGTCGATTTTCGTGACCCAAAATGCACTATAGGTCATTTTGCGTAAGACTGTGAGGCTTGTGACGGATCAAATGAGACCATAAAGATGCCGGATTTTCCCGAAACCACTTTTATTGCGATCGTGGTCGAAAATAGGTGCTAGTGGGCTTTTCGGAAGTTTGATATCTTGTTTGAAAATTCTGAGCTTATTTTGACCTATTTAAGTTCTCCTGACCTAATCCAGGATGTTTGTTCTACTTTGTTTTACAGATGGAGACGGCACGAGACGTTCTGATGAGGTCCCTATAGTTGGCACGACCGGTGAAGCTTCCGGTTTGAGTTCCCTGACTCCCCAAATGGCCCGTAAGAGCAGGCAAAGTGCACCTTCGTATAGGCTGGAACCCGGGCAATAAATGAGGCCCACTTTGATCGAGTTAAGAAGCGTGTCTTGCTCGTGACAATTCAGAGGAGAAGGCGAGTACCTAAGCTAGCTGACGAGGCCGAGGAGGTAGCTTATATAGATCCCGTCTGGGCTAGGGATTGGGATGGACGACAACTGATACTCCGTCCGGACTTGCACGTGTAATGTCGTATCAATAACGGCAAGGTGAGTGCCTTTGATTAATTTTGATATCGATTTGTATTTGCTATCGACTTGCATTTGTAGGGTTTGCTTATACTCTCGTACCATCATGGTTTGCAGCCCCAGGTCCGATGAGTACCTTTTAGGGGTTTACGACGTGCTTGGATCTATAATCTCAGAAGTTTAGCCCCGAGGCTAAGAAGTTGGTCATGGGGACAGCCTTGGGTCCCTTAGTCGGGCATTGGGCTCGATTGGTCGGTTGCCAAACCAAGAGCAACTTGATGGTGATCAGAGCGATGATAGATCGCTTTCATGACACGACCTCGATATTTTATATGTCGTTCGGAGAGGTCGACATGACCGTTGGAAGATTTTAGAGTGATCACGGGATGGGCTAGGAGTCCTGAGTTGATCAGGTGGACGTCGGAGGGCACTAGGTTGGATATTGCCGAGATTAGGGGTTGGATAGGGGACTGTCTAGCGCCTTCTGCTTACGGCTCACCCCATGCCTTGGCCAATTCTTATAACACCGTCCACTTTAAGAGAGTGGCGGTCTTGGAGGGTCGGGAGCCCAACACGGCGGTGCAGGACGCCCGTTTGTGGTCGTTGTATTTCCTAGGTTCAACCCACTTCTCAGACAAGGGCGAGAGGTTTAGTACTAAGATTTTGTCTTTCCTGGCTGACTTGAGTCGGCTTGGTCGTTTTGATTGGGTGACAGCGGGTTTTACAGAGATGATCCTTTGTTTGTAGGAAATTGTGAGGCTGCAGAGGGTGGTGTCGGACTCAGCCAAACCCATTGCGGGTCCAGGTCTAGTGCTGGAGGTAAGTTACTTAACTTGTATTTGGTTTGGATTTTTGTTGGTTTTGTTTTGTTTGTTGACGGTGTCTCGGGTATTGTAGGCTTGGATCTATTCTTACTTTCCGTGTTTGGCACCTAAGACGGTGTCGTTTCGCCCAGCCAGGTTCCCGGCTGGGATCGAGTAGAGATTGGCTCAGACCAAGATGACTACGAGTCATTACTCGACGTAGAACGTGCTGGTGAACTAGCTACGTCTCGAGGATGTAAGTTTTCTTTCATTTGCTTGCCAAAGTAGCCTCCAAGGTTAGAATTTTTGAAATGTAATGTATGTTTGGTTTTGCGGCTTGTGGCCCGTCCTTGGGCCAACTATGAGGGATTGCCTGGGTATGTGGGGGCTGAGTTGAGGTCGAGGAGCTATCGGAGGATGCTTTTCCCCGCACTATTTCGCGTGGTTTGGTATCTTGGGGGAGAGGCTAGTGCGCCATTGCCTTTACGAAGAGTTTTGGGTCTCGTATGACCCTCCCTGGACCATGTTTAGGCCTCCTACTACGGCTGAGGCGCGTGAGGATAGGGATGGTGACGGAGGCGAGGCGTTACTGGTGCCTGATGCCTCGTATGTGTCTCACGTCTACCAGTGGTTTGATTACTTTTTTTTTTCCCTGCTTTTAGGTTTAATTTGTCGTATTTTGAAATGGTGTGTTCTTGTTCAAGTTAGCTGATCAAGCTGACGCTGTTCATCCCTAAGACTTCCCCCTGACGCTGCTTAGGGTGGACGCGGCAGGAGTGACCTTCACTGAACCTCGTCCTCCCTGCTCCGTGGTGGATTGGAGGCCGCGATGGAGTGGCGCGATCGGGTGTACCGATTAAGTTTTTGTGATTTTGCTTTTGAAATTGCTTTTGTGGGTTAGGTTTTGTCGGCTAACTTGTTTGGTTTTGTCATTCAGGTTTCGTCGGCTACCCATCAGCGGTTATGGCAGGCTGCAAACCGCTTCCAGGCCTACGCTTCGGGGAGGGCTCCTGCCTCGGCTCGCGACACGTCTGGGCCTCGATCGGTAGGTGTTGTTTTTGTAGATGATTTTAAGGTTTGTTGTTCATTTTGTTTTTTGTTTATCTCTAAGGGTAGTATGCCTTTTGTAGGATGTTCCCGATATGGTAGCGCAGTTGGGAGCGCGGGTAGCTGAGCTTGAGGCAATTGAGTTCAGTTTGATCTAGTCTATATGGGCTCGAGATATCGAGAATGCTAGTCTGACAGAGCAACAGACTCGTTTTCAGGGTGAGATATCGGGGCAAGGCATGGCTAGGGCTGAGGCTGAGGCGGAGGTTGAGGCAGAGGCAGAGATTAGAGCAGAAACTGAGGTAGAAACTGAGGCTATGGCTGATGATCAGGCTATTGGTGTTACTGGGGATGGCTACTAGGATGGCTACCGCGGATATGTTGGCTGGTCTAGGTCGTTCAGCAGATGACGGTACAGGGTCTCCCACTTTCTATCTCGAGGGTCTAGGCTTAGTTGATAACATTGCTGAGCTTGTATATTCTATAGCAGCAGCCTCTAAGGGTCCTCCCTAGTTTGTAAACTCGAATTTGTATCAGATTTGTATCAGATTTGTATATTTGATCAAACTTTTTCGCGCTTGATTGGCTTGCTTTGTTAGGCCCCTAAAATGTTAGCTTAGATAGCACGTAATCACGTAAACACTCCAAGGTTGATTTGTTTATGGTTGAGCTGCGATTTAAGGTGTTTTAAATGCGTTAGGATTGAACGAGAGTGTGAAAATGCTTTTTCAGGATGCTTAAAATTGGCTAGTTTGAGCAGGGAATTGGATCAAGTAGAACGTCGATTAAAACATTTTGACTCGAACTGTGCAAGGGACGTTCGAAATACGTATTAAGTGTTTGATGACCAAATGCTTTGACCAAGTGTGTGTAATGTCGAAGGCGTGTGTAATCATGTTTGGATAATGACGCTTGTGTACAAAGCTGAATGAAAAAAAGTTGGGCAAATTTTTATGCTTTATTGACAGCATCGCGTAGGGCTACAATACGCCTAGGTGGGGTAGCTTATCCCCCAAAGAAAAAAAATTAAAAAAAAAACGGCTAAGTCCGGTGGATTGGAGTGACGAAAATGAGTCGTCCGTTGCTGATAAGGGAACTTCTGTTCTTGCATTGTGCTTGTATCGTGCTTTTGAGCTTTGGAAAAGGAGATGACTGATTTAGGGGGTCATTCTCATCGCTCGAGATTGTCAAGTAGAAGTGGAATGAGGCACGTCACGTTGGGAAGCTTGGAACTCAGGCGCTGGCCCCCCGGCTTCCTGATTTTCAGGCGCCTGGCCTAGGGCGGCGAGTTCACAGGTGCCTGGCCTGGGGCAGCCAGGTTCTCGGCTATGAAAATTTTCGTAATTTTCCTAATTACGACATTATTGTAGCTATATATATGGGTTATGGTGTTCTCTTTTAGACATAATTAACACCCAAGTGTCTTGATAGCTCCTCTTGATTTATTCGAGTCAAGTCGGGTTTCGGCTGTCTTTTGACCGAGTGGATGAATTTTTTAAGGAAAGGTGAACTTGAAGATCTGTTAAGTGATGGTTTGTCCGTTATTACGCCATTGAAGCAAATTAAGGTGCAAGATGACTTCTTAATTTCATGTTTGCACTTTTGGAATGCTATGTATCACGTATTTGCATTTCCAAGAGGTGATGTGTGTTCTCTGCTTGAAGAAATAGATGCAATTGGCGGGTGACCTTCGTTTTACCCTTCAATCTCGGTTCAAGGTGATGTTCCCGTAGAGCGGTTTCGTCGGTTTTTGGATATTCATCTACCGGAAGAGGCCGATGTTTTCTTTGGTGAAGGTGGTATTAATTTGGAGCGCCTTGTTACAGAATTCACACGGAAGGATGCTCATGGTGTTTCACCTCTAGCTCGCAAGCGTGATCTTAGCATTGCGATAGTGTGCTAGTATTCGTTCGAGGATGCATCGGTGCAAGCTGGTTGGGATAACCCTCACGTCATTGACGTTGTAATGGAAATGGAACACGGGCGATCACCATCTTGGCTTATTATGGATGAGATTATAACGGGTCTCGACACGCGCGCATGCATTCATCGTGCTCCATTTCTTGGTTATAAAGCCATTTTGCAGGTATGCTATGGTGCAATTTTTTTGACTTTATTCAAAGTTGTGACACTGTGTTGTATTGTGTTCATACAGGTTTGGCTACAGGAGAAACTACGTCTAATCGAGACACCTCCGCTCATCGAAGGTTACAACTGTAAGAGACTTGCCATGCGAAGCATAGTACCCTTTCGGAACTTTACCGAAGACGAATGGTTGTCTCGTCTGCATGCGGATGAAGGGATCGTTATTAGATGGATTGTCCCGTTGTGGTACGTGAAGAGATGTATTGGCCTTCTGCTCTTATCATCGGCTCGTACTATGAAGATTTTGCTCCTAAGTGCAAGTGTTATGCTTAGCGAGACAGGTTGATGCGCCAATTGGGTGTGGCACAAACCATTCC
Organism: Agrostemma githago; assembly: GCA_958450325.1. Taxonomy (NCBI): domain Eukaryota; kingdom Viridiplantae; phylum Streptophyta; class Magnoliopsida; order Caryophyllales; family Caryophyllaceae; genus Agrostemma; species Agrostemma githago. Next base: position 33,962,466 of record OY288251.1, on the reverse strand, counting down.
TAAGGTTGACATTATCGTCATTGATTCCCATTCGTGGGGAAAGGATGCCTTTAGGGAATTCAAAATGACTTGGAGACGGAGAACTATACATGCCATTCCCGAGGCGAACACTTGGTGGACATCTCTCTCATATGCTCGGTCGAGGGTTTGTGAAGATCCGACGGAGCAAGTGAGGTTAATAACCGTGGAGATTGTGGAGCTACAATATAAGGAAGCTATGCGGACTAATGTCGCTAAGCGCCCAACCGAAGACAGTGTTTTCGATCCTAGTACCGTCAATTCGTCCAAGCGGGTGAAGATGGACAAGACCCATATTAATGACGCGGATATAAAAGACTCGTGGGATTGGCTAGGCCCACAATTGGCTAAAAAAGTGAACGCTTGTATTCGAGAGGCTTGGGATGAGAGGCCTAAGAAAGCGTACTTGAAAGGAAAGGGGAAGGAAAATATTGACCTGTAGGGCCCAGCTGTTAATATTATGTCGTATTATGTAATATTATGTACGTATTAGTACTAGTTTTTGTGGAGTTTGCTAACACATTGCCTTTGCTTCCAAGGTATCCGGATGATAGATGTTTGATGTATAGGCCTCGACAAAGGCTCTATTTTGCTTGATTTATATTAATGAGAAGCACACATTTTTTTTGTTTATTGTGGTGGCTCGCAACTGGATTCTTAATTTTGCCCGTAGCGCCCTTTTGGGTTTTCACTTCATCTCGGCTCATCTTTTTGCTTTTTTTTTACGATTCACAACTCGATTCTTCATTTTGCCCGGAGCGCCCTTTCGGGTTTTCACTCTGTCCTTGGCTCATCATTTTTTTTCGACGGCTCGCAACTCGATTCGTCATTTTGCCCATGAGTATTTTCTTGACAAGGTAAGGGTCTGCCTAGTTAGGTTTGAAGTTTCCCCTTGGATCAATGGGAAGTGGGGCTCTGATGGACTTAACCACTAAATCTCCCTCGTCTATGTTTCTAGACTTGACTCGTTTGTTAAAGACTCGTTGTATTCTTTATTGGTAGGCGTGCACATTGGATAGTGCGTGTATTCTACACTCATCTAAAATGACTTGTTCATCGTAACGTTTTTGGTTCCATTCCTCTTCAGGAATGTCGCTTTCGGCTAGTATCCTTAGAGAGGGTATTTCTAACTCTTTTGGTTGTACTGCTTCTGAACCGTAGGTTAGGTAGTTTGGAGTGGCTCCGGTGGGAGTTCGGTAGGATGTTCGGTATCCCCATAATGAGAATGGTATTTTGTTGCACAAATACCAATCGTTGTCTATCATCTTCTTAAGGATGGTGATGATGGTTTTGTTTGTTGCTTCTACAACTCTGTTTGTTTGAGGCCTATTGGTGAAGATTTGTGGCGTTGGATTTTGTATTTGTCTAGGAGTACTTGGGAGTCGGCCCTAAAATAAGACTCCTGATCACTGATGATCTCGTGTGGTACGCCGTAGCGGCGGATGCTGTTGTTTTGTAGGAATTTGACTACTTTTTTGGAGGTTAGTATTGTGTAGGATGCTGCTTCTAATCATTTGGTAAAGTAATCGACGGCCACTAATAAGAAACAGTGTTCGCCGGTTCCGGATGGGTGTACTTTTCCTATAATTTCTATTCCCCGGGTGGAGAATGGTCAGAGTGTGGTTGTAGTGTGGAGTGGGTAAGGTGGTATATGTTGGATGTTGGCAAATATTTGGCAGTTGTGACAGTGGCGGACATGATGCCGGCAGTCTGCTTCCAAGGTTATCCAATAGTAACCTAGCCTCATTATTTTACGAGCTAGTGTGTGCGAACTCATTTGGGGTCCGCATTCCCTATCATATACTTCTTCCATTACTTTTTTGCATTGGATTTTGTCTACGCACCTAAGGAGTACTCCTTGCGGGGTTCGTTTGTATAATAGTCCTTGGCTTAGGACGTAGTGGGTGGCGAGCATTCTTAGGGCTCGTTTGCTTTTGGTGTTTGTATTGGGAGGGTATGATCCATCAGTTTTGAAATCTAGGATCGCTTTGTACCAAGGCTCTTCGGGGGTGTCATTGGTTTCGATGTTGTGGTTGTAAGCTGGTTGTTCGCTCCTCTCTACACGGATGGGCATGGAGAAAAGGTTATCGGGTATATTTACTAGTGAAGCAAGTTTGGATAATGCATCCGCAAATTGGTTTTCCTCACAGGGGATGTGTAGAAAGTCAATTTCGGTGAACTCTTAGAAAATTGTTTCGATTTCAATTTGGTATGGAGCTAGACTTTCGCTATAAACCTTCCAAATGCTTATGGCTTGGTTGACTATAGAGATGAATCTTCGTGGACCCTAAGGTTCTTAATCCCGAGTTTTACTGCGGCTCGTAGTTCTACTAGGCAGGCCTCGTATGCGGCCGCGTTGTTGGTTACCGGAAAGTCTAGTTTTACGAATATGAGTGTATGGTCACCTTGTGGGGATATTAAGAGGATTCCTACACCGTAGCCCCTCATTCTTGAGGCGCCATCGAAGTATAAATCCCACGACTCATCGTGGGCGAATAATATGTCCTCATCAGGGAAGGACCATGTGTCAGTTGAGTGTGTTTCCTCTATTGGGTTTTCGGCTAGGAAGTCACCTACGACTTTTCCCTTGATGACCTTAAGGGGTGTATAGGTTAGGTCGAATTCTTCCAACATGAGGGTCCATCTAGATAGTCGTCCATTGATGACGGGTTTTTTGAAGATGTATTTAATAGGATCCATTTTGGAGTATACATGTATGGTATGGCTAAGCATGTAGTGTCGTAGCTCCTTGTTTGACCACACTAAGGCGAGGCATGTTCTCTCTAGAGGTGTGTATTTCGTTTCATACTTGAGGAACTTTTTACTGATGTAGTAAATGGCTCTTTCTTCTTTGTCTATAGTTTGAGCTAGCATGGCTCCCCTTGCTGTTTTGGTTACGGTAAGGTAGAGGGAAAGCGGTATTCCCTTCTTAGGAGACATTAGCATTGGTGGTTGGGCTAGTATTTCTTTCACTTTGTCAAAGGCTTTTTGGCATTTGTCATCCCGGATAGTTGGTTCAATAATTTTGAGCTTTTTGAAAATGGGTTCGCAGACCATGGTTTGTTTGGCAATAAAGCGGCTGATATATTGTATTTTACCTAGGAATCCCCAGTTCGCTTTTTCATTTTTGCGTACTGGCATGTCTAGAAGGGCTTTTATTTTTTTATGGGTCTATTTTGATCCCTTGTTGGCTTACGACATGACCTAAAAGTTTCTGGGATATAATCTCGAAGGTGCGTTTTTTAGGGTTGAGTCTCATGTTGTATTGACATAGGCGTTTGAAAATTTTTTCGAGAGCGGGAACGTGCGCTTCCCGGTTTTTGGATTTGACTATCGTATCGTCAACGTATACTTCGACTTCTTTGTGCATCATGTCATGTAAGAGTGTGGTGGCGGTTCGTTGGTAGGTTGTCCCGGCGTTTTTAAGTTCAAAGGGCATGACTAAGTAACAATATGTTCCCCACGGTGTTGTGAAGGCTCTTTTGGACATGTCGTCTTTGACCATTTTTATCTGGTTGTAGTCGGCGTACCCGTCCATGAAGGAGAGTAGGGCGTGGTTGGCGGTGTTATCCACTACAATGTCTATGTGTGGTATGGGGAAATCATCTTTTAGGCTAGATCTCAAAAGTCAACACAAACCCGGATTCTCCCATCCTTTTTGGGAACGGGGACTATGTTAGCCACCCAGTTAGAATACTCGAAAACGTGAATGAATCCGGCTTTGAATTGTTTGTCTACCTCTTCCTTGACCTTAAGGGCCCATTCGGGTCGCATACGGCGCCGTTTTTGTTTTACTGGTTTAAACCCGGGTTTGATTGGGATCCGATGTTCGGCTATCTATCGGTTTATGCCTGGCATGTGTTTGTAAAACCAGGCAAAGACGTCCTTGTATTGTGTGAGGAGGCTTATGAATTGTCCTCTCTCAGCGGGACTTAAGGAAGTTTCTTTTTTGAGGCTTTGGATTTCTAGAGGCGTTTCGACGTTTATGTATTCAGTATCCTCGATTACCGGTGCTCCTAACTCTTGTTTTGCTAGCTCCCTCAAGATTTCAGGTGGGAGGTAAGTGTCATCCTGATCGTTTATGTTTTGTTCGCAACCGATAACGGCATTGAATGTTAAGTGCGATGAGTCATAAGCGAAAGTATTTTTATTATTAGTTAAATCAAGCATGTCGAGGACTTTTGACAAGAAGATCCTTTGTTCGTTTGACAAAGACAATAGAGGAGTTTCCGAGACAGGCCCCGACTTATTCCCGACAGACGCAGAAGTGGACGGAGGACATACAATACTAGACTCTTGACCCGTTTTTGACTAAGATTCGGATTCGGATTCAGACTCTGTTTCGGATTTGGACTCGGACTCCTCGAATATCTTCCCCTCCTCTGTAGTCAGCTTAAATCTCCTACCACTTTCATTGACCTAAGTGATGGGCGTCCTCCACCCTTTGCTTTCTTTGTTTTCATCAATGTTGATGATGAGGGTGATGGGGTCGAATTGTTTGTCGGTCATGACTATGTTGATTAGTTCATCGGGATCAGCAGGGACAAAGCAGTCTTCTCCAAATAACAAACCGTTGTCTAGGCCATCTAAGCAGGGTGCTTGTCCGGGTTTTTGTGTGATTAGCGCAACTTCCGGGATGAAGTAGCAATCTTGGAGTATTTCTTTTCCTGGATGGCATACGCCTTTAATGTATGTGGGTTCATAAAATCCCATGTAAGGCTCAGTTTCTCATTCCTTTGTGAAGTAACCGTTCAAAGTTGGATTGTATAGAGGGATTTGGATGCCCTCAGTTTTACGGGATCGCGTCGCATGATAGTTATGCGCTCAGGAATCTCTTCTTTGGTTGCAGGATACCCAAAACCTATTGTGTGTGTGTTTGAACAGCGGGGTCTTGAACTTCAGCAGCGGTGCTCGGGTTTTTCCCTAATGATAGCCCCGGGAAATGCCCCTGTCGTTTCATCATGAAGTTGATGATGAGGTTCGAGTATTGATCGAAGTGGAAAGGGGCTACTTCTTGCTCTAATAGGTTTACTACGTCAAATCCCCTTAATTCTGTGTCGGCATCTCCTGTGACTTGTAAGGCGGTGGCTTTTCCTATAAAGGCTTTCATAGGTGAAGAATGAATAGTGATTATTTCCCCAATGAGAGGGACCTTCACGTTTTGATGCAAGGTAGATGGTATGGCTTTAATGGCATGGATCCTGTTGTGTAATGCACCGGGATACAACAATATCGAATATTACAATAGTTACAAATGCTAAACTATTAAAATTACAACAACGAAAAAGTACAATTGCTTGGATATCTTGTAGAATCGTGAACGGAATCACTTTCCTTCAAGAATAATCGACCCTAACGTGTCCCGGGTTACACGATTTTCTTGTGGGATAAGACTACAAGAGCACACTCTTATTCCGACACTAGAATTTTGAGCAAGAACTTGTGAAGATTGAGAGTTTTTACTTTACAAAGAAGAAAACAGAGAAAAAACAGAGAGCAAAAGTGTCTGTTTCAATTTCTTATCTCTGCACCACCCTTCCTCAAGTGTACGTCATTTTTAAAAAGAGAATTACAAACCAAGCATGCAGTAACATCCATGCAAGAATAACAAGCCATGTGTAATATGGCAAAACTAAAGAAAAAACTGAATTGTTGGATGGCTCACACGTCGAAATGACGGTTTGAGAAGATAAGGATCCATACAACAATAACGGATTTTCCAACGTAACACACTCCGATTACCCATGGTTAAAATATGGGTAGAGACGGAAATGTAGACACATACACTTGATCATTTAGACAAACCGTAAGCTCAATTTAGACTTAGACAAGCGTGCACTCCGCACTCCCGACTCGTCATATAACTAAACCGAGTTCACCCTTCTTTGTAACTAAACCCCGACTACATCAAATGAAACGTGATTAACTCAAATCACCAACAATCCTCCCCCATTTGAGTGTAATCCTTGGTTTAGCAAAACCGAAAAACAACCAACTGATGCATTATGGCAATATCACGAAGATTGAATTACCACTTAGTATAATTACACATTCCAGATATTCGGTGTATCGGGGTGTGTCTAAGCATTGAACCCCTTTACCCATAATGAATACGTGACGATAATCTTACACATAAGCTGAAATCTCCATAAGTAAAACCGACACTAATTAACAGCCTCGTGTCCATATCCTTTCATGAAAACATATGAGAAGTCAACCCCGAACCTCTTTGAAGCGGCTAACTTCATGTATCACATAGGTGAATCTTTAATTGTGCCCCTGCATTTGCACTTTGTCAAAGATCCATTAAGAAGATTTTACTTCAACCTAATCATGCAGATTAATAGCACATACCTTCGGGACATTTCATGTGCTCAAGTCAATGATAATAGGCCTTCCACATTGAATTCTGCCTCCAACGTCATATTAGAGGGGAATTGGGTATCCTACCACCAAAGACTCATAGGGGTTTAAGACCCATCCCGATAACCGACTTGTTCACCAAGTCCCTAGCCAATCCTTTCGTCAAATGATCGGCTAAATTATATTGAGATCTCACAAACACCACCGAGATCACCCCATGAGTGATTAACTCACGTACCGCGCTATGTCTAACGCCTAGATGTCGCGACTTACCATTATACACTTGACTATATGCCTTAGCCAATGTACTTGAATTATCACAATTGATAGAAATGGGTGACATCGGTTTTGGCATGACGGAATTTCGTATACCAAATTCCTAAGCCATTCCGCCTCTTTTCCGGCTGCAGCCAAGGCTAAAAATTCCAACTCCATGGTCGAGCCAGATATACATGTTTGCTTTTTGGAGGCCCATGATATGGCACCTCTTCCAAGCAAGAACACCCAACCACTCGTAGAGGAGTGATCCTCCACATTGTTTATCCAACTTGCATCGGACTACCCTTATAAGACCGAAGGATATCCCACATAAGTCAATCCAAAATCCTTAGTGGACTTAAGATACCTTAGAACACGATTTACCGCACGCCAATGATGACTACTTGGGTTACTCGTGTATCTACTGAGCTTTCCAGCCGCGAACGCAATGTCCGGTCTAGTACTAGTCATAGCATACATCAAGCAGCCTATGACCCGAGAATACTCAAGTTGTGATACCGGTTCACCCGAATTAGGCTCGAGTTTCTCACCCGGTTCCATGGGAGTGTTTGCCGGAATACCATTCTCACAATGAAATTTCTTCAACACATTCTCAATATAATGTGATTGTGTTAATGAAATCCCATCGCTATTCCGAATTATCTTGATCCCAAGGATCACATCCGCCTCCCCCATGTCTTTCATGGAAAAACTAGACGACAAAAACTCTTTACAAAGGTCAACTTGATTTTGGTTAGTACCAAAAATCAACATGTCGTCTACATATAAGCAAATGATTACACCATTACCGGTTTTATCAAACTTGCTAAATACACACTTGTCACATTGGTTAAGCTTAAAACCATTTGACAAGATAACTTCATCAAATTTTTGATGCCATTGCTTAGGAGCTTGTTTGAGTCCGTACAAGGATTTAACAAGCTTACAAACCTTATGCTCATTACCCGGCATAATAAAACCCTCTGGTTGCCTCATATAAATTTCCTCTTCCAAATCTCCATTCAAGAACGCCGTCTTGACATCCATTTGATGGATAACTAGATCATTAATTGCGGCTAGAGCAATCAACAACCTAATAGTGGATATTCTAGCAACCGGAGCATAGGTATCGAAATAATCAATACCTTCCTTTTGTCTGAACCCTTGGATGACCAACCGGGCTTTAAACCTGTCGATTGTCCCATCGACTCTCATCTTTCTTTTGAAGAGCCACTTGCAACCCAGAGGTTTGCAACCACGTGGAAGATCCGTGAGGATCCACGTGTTATTCCCCATAATGGAATCCATCTCATCATTGATGGCTTCTTTCGAAAATGAGACATCTTGAGACTTCATAACCTCCTTATATGTCCTAGGATCCTCATCCACATTGTAGCAATATGAATATTGGAATCCCACCTCGTCTCTCGTCCCTTCCACCAAATAAATTTGGAAGTCGGGTCCAAAAGATTTTTCTTTCCTAGCCCTTTTAATTCTCCGAAGCACAATAGGCTCATCTTGAGATGACACATTATCCGTCACCTCTACTCCAATATTTCTAGGAGTAATATTGTAATCCCCTAAAAATTCTAGCGCGATACAGTGGCGGAAACACTGTAGAGTCGGGATTAAAACACACAGAACTATGTCTTAATAAATTAAATTTGTAAAGTCAAACATGCGCCATACATAAAAATGGCTAAAATTTAAAACAATCCATAAAGAGGTTAAACAATCCTTAAAACATGATTATTAAAAGATCAGCAGGATCCAAGACTGCTCGCTAGCCCACACCCACCGGAAAATAAACACGTATACCTGCCATGTTAAAACATAACAGCCACAATCAGTGGGGAGCAACGTCAACGTTCTCCCAGCCGTATAACAGGATTTTAAAATAGTAATTACTAATATAGGAAAAATAGTAAAAATGGAAAACATTAAAACAGCGTAATAAAATAAGCTTTAGCGTAAAACAAATTAATTAAAAAGGGTTGCCGAAGAAACATAAAAATATTTGCCAACCTGCAAACCAATTTATATCGATAATAATAAAATAATCAAAATAGCGTTATGGATAGGAGTAATGTAGAAGCTAGACTTTCACTTGGATAATACTAAAAACTAGTTTCGAGAACTTAGTCAAAACAAATTAGACTTTGGTCTCTAACTAGGCAACTCAACCATAACAGGACTGCGTGCAGCGAGGTCCTGGCTTAAGTAATGCACACCCCTCCTGGATACAAACCATATCCAGTTCAACCCGACGCGACTTATACGATGCGATATCTAAGTTTAAGGTAAATATACACTCTCCTGAACACAAACCATGCTCAGTTCAACAACCAATGCGCCCCATAAAGACACACCAGCCTTACAGTTGATGGCAAAACGTACATCCCAGACTATATTACTCTAAACCCACACTTGTCCTTATTCCATAACTCCAAAACAAACCATTATCGATATTTAAAAGATGTATTCATCATAAACAATATGAGGATAAAAGAAGTAAACATTTATATTCTAAAAGAGGAAACTTTCTATTTTAGGAAACTTCTATTTTAGGAAACTTCTGTTTTTAGAAACTTTACTAAAAATAGCATCATATCAAAGTAGTGAAAATATTAGTTCATACTAATAACACATTTTAGTAAACGATATAGATTTATAAAACTAATACTTTCGGCCTTAACGATATTAATTATTAAAGTAAGAACATTTGATTTTATGAAATTATTAAAATATCGTATAAGTGTTATAAGATGATTAAAAATGTCTTAAACATTTTAATATTACTAATTAGGGTGTTTTCAAAAGTTATAAAGCTAAAATTCCCTAATTATTATTATCTTCGACAATAAAATTATAAATAGGATTTTACGACAAATGTCAAATTAAATCTTTTAACGTCTTTTATTTAATTAAACCATTGAATATATTTAGAATATGTTAAGGGATGATTTAAATCTTAAAGTTTCAGATTTAATACTTTCAAAATTGCTGGAAAAATAATCCTTTTTGGTAAGACGAAGCATTTTAACGATAAATCACAATTTGTCCGAAAATCAATATTTATTAATTAAAGACTCTAATAAATAGTACAAAAATTACGTAAAATATTTAAATTATATTTATGGACATTCTGTCCAGAAAAGAAAATTTCCAGAATTCTAAAACTCGGTTTTTAAAGCGTTTTCTCGTTAATCGTCCAATTTCGACAATAACGATTAATAAAAATAGTAATTACAAAACGATTTAAGTATTAATATCCAAAAATTATTATTACACTTTTAAAATCCTGATTTTACAGAATATAAATTTTCCAGATTTTTCCAAAATCCAGCTTCAACAAATTTCAACAAAACCGTCATTTAAACCCGTTTTCGCAATTAACGATTTTATTAATAAACCTATCGTTCCTAACATTTTATTAAGGCACTAAAAATCATAATAATACATTTTAATATGAAATCATCAGAATCATAATTTTTTCCAGATTTAAACCAAAGACCAGAAATCGAGAATTTAAACAACAAACACGGTTTTAACGATAAACGATGATTTAAAGTGATTAATTAATTCATCCACTTAACAATTCCGAAAAATTATGAAAAACATCAGAAAATTCTATTTCACCAGAAAGTTTCACCACGTCAAAAATCAGATTAAAATAAAATGTTTAAGTACTAGAACTAAAAATCGGTTTTTAATCGTTTTTGTCCGAAAACGATAATAATTCAATAATCGATATCAAAAATATTAGAAAAATACTAAATTACTAAAAATCATCAAAAACAACATTTTTCCAGAATATAAACATATATTACATGTTTAGGCCGATTATTACGATTTTACAAATTAATATAACAATTTAATCGTTAATCTCGTAAAAGCGATAAAAATATCGAAACATGCAAAATTTCAACTTTAAAATTTTTTCCAGAATTCGTGACATACATATATTGCCAAAATAAAATATAAAAATATATACATGCAAATACTCAATTAAAATCTTGAAATACCGAGTAACAACGACGTTACCTCTACTCCAAGTCTGAATCAACGATATATTCGTCGGCTTCGGGATCGTCCAAAAATCCTACCAAACTCGTAAATCATGGCAGAAAAATACCATGAGAAAACTAATAAAAATCAAGGTAAAAATTGATCGAAAATGACGTCGATTAATACCTTAACGAAGGAATCGGAAAGAGGATTATTATGACGATAAAAATGATGCGATTGGGACTTGAAATGGAGCAAAAATCAGCCTAAGGAGGGTAAGAAGTACCCGGCCAAAAGAGAGAAGAAAGAAGTGATGAATATTTTTGTTAATGCAAAAATGAATGTAGAGTAAAGGAGGAGATGGATGTTACTACACTTAAAGGAGTAAGAATGAATTAAGGCTTCAAAATGAGGAATCCAAAATGTATCTAGACCCATAGTTGGCCGGCCAAAAGGATAAGAGAGGGAGTAAGAAAAGTTTTGACATAAATGCTACAATGAATGAAAATGATTTATCTTATGATTACGTTTTAATGCGATAAAATGAAACGTTTAAATAAAATGTAATAAAACTTGTGACCAAGAGCTTAGTCGGTCCAAAATGTGAGAAAATAATCTCAAATAATTTATAAGTTGATAAAAAGTATAATCGTAAAATAGTTAAAGGCATTTCGAAGTAATTCGAGTAAACCTCGCGTAAGAAAATAATTAATCGCGAAGCTTTGTAATAAAATCATTAACGACTAAATTTTTGTAAATAAAAATATTTACTAGTTGAAAATATTAGATAAATGTATTTAAACATTTTTAGGAAAAAGGAATAACTTAAATCCAAGCTTAAAAATGTCAATTGGGAGAAAAATAGAATTCCTCGCGGAAAAATTACTTAGTTTACGAAGAAACCAAATAAATGGATTTAAAAGAATTTTAAATCTTTAAAATTAAAAATAGAAATTATTAAACTCAAAAATTAAAATAAAGCTTAGTAAAATGATAAAATATGAGGCCGAAAAGTGACAGAGTTAAGACGGAGTCCTAACGGAAAGAATAAATATGCTAGGAAAAATACCGGGTGTTACAAATATATTTTGTCCTTTGCATTGATGTAAACCGAGACTCATCAAAGATGGCGTCTCTTGACTCAATGACGGTATGAACTGACACCGAATCATTCGGCTCAATGACGTAGAACCGATATGCCTTGGAATGCATAGCATATCCAATGAATATACAATCAATGCCTCTTTCACCTAAGGTTTTAAACTTAGGTGCCGGTAGTCTTACTACCGCTCTACAACCCCAAACTCGTAAATAATTTAAGTTTGGTTTTCTTTGATTCCAAAGCTCATATGGAGTTATAGTATTCCGTTTACTTGGAATCCTATTAAGCAAGTAACAAGCCGTCAACATTGCTTCCCCCCAAAAACCCTCACTCCAACCCGAGTAAGATAACATGGAATTTACCATCTCTTTAAGAGTACGGTTTTTTCTCTCCGCAATGCCATTTTGCTGTGGCGTATACGGTGCTGTTACCTCATGTATTATACCACATGATTCGAAAAAGGATGGATCATAAAATTCACCACCTCTATCGGTACGCATCTTCTTAATCTTAGAAGACAATTGAAGCTCAACTTCACTTTTATAGTTATTAAACATATCCATTGCCTCATCTTTAGTGTGCAACAAAAAAACATAACAAAAACAAGTACAATCATCTATAAAAGTTACTACATATCTTTTATTACCCAAAGACGGTGTAGCATACAAATCACATAGGTCACTATGAATAAGTTCCAAAACCGAAGTCGATCTTTCAACACTAGGAAAAGGTTGCCTAACAATTTTAGTCAACATGCAAGTGTTACACTTATTCATATTATTTATGTCAAAAGATGGAATCAACTCATTTTTAGACATTAACATCATTCTTTTGAAATGAACATGACCTAATCTAGCATGCCACAAAACCGATGTATTAACATCACTACAAACCATAGCACGATCAACATCATCATGATTCAAATTCAACATGAACATGCCATTACATAAATAACCAAATCCAATAAACAATCCATGCTTACTTAATACAAATTTATCACATTCAAATACTAATTTAAATCCATCATTTGAAAGCGAACTACCGGATACCAAATTCTTTCTAATACAAGGCACATGTAATACATGCTTTAAGGTAATAAATTTTCCGGAACTAAACTTCAACACCACGGTTCCTACACCGACAATGGCAGCCTTTGACTTGTTTCCCATAAATAAGAGGGACCCATCTTTCACCGGTTTGTAATCTTCAAACCATCGACGGTCTTTACAAACATGCTTGGTAGCACCCGAGTCAATCCACCATGCAACATCGTCATCCTGCATATAAAATGCCTCAGAAATCAATGATACATAATTCTCAACCGAATTAAAACCACAAGATAGATTCTGACCTTGATGTTTAGGTGGCCCTTGGTCCTTAGACCCTTGCCCTTTGTCCTTAGACCGCTGCCCAGAAGGCCCTTTCGGTGTTGCTTTTTTGTTCCTTTTCACGGTACAATCCGCTTTGAAGTGACCATATTTACCGCAAATCCAACAAGCACCCTTAGGTACTACATTGGTATCATCGCTAACACTAGAATGTGGCCTCTTTTTACCCTTATTCTTATTAGAAGAACCCTCACCACCCTCCACCACATTGATGGAAGACGGATCCGTAGCCATTTTACCCTTGGCCTTAGTATCCTCTTGCGCCCTTAGAGATTCCTCTATACGCAAGTGACTACCGAGTTGAACAAGACTCAACTCTTCCTTTTTATTCTTAAGCATCCGTTTGCAATCTTTCCATAAAGGTGGTAATTTATCAATAATACTTGACACCGAAATTGACTCATCCATTTCCATCTTATGTTGAGCAAATTGACCCAATAAACGCAATAACTCGTTATATTGTTCCATTACCGGCCAAGAATCTACCATTTTGTAATTCATAAAATTACTAACCAAAAACTTTTTACTTGAAGCATCCTCCTCCATATATTTAGATTCTAGTTGATCCCATAAATCTTTGGCCGACTCAACATTTTGAAAGATATCAAATAGAGAATCCGACATACCATTTAGAATGTGCCCTCGACAAATGTAGTCATCATTCTCCCATTTGTTCCTCTTCCGAAGTTGATCGATTGGACCATCATCCAACACTTCCGGTATCGGTGTGCTAAGAACATATACCACCTCCAAAGCAGTCAAGAGAAAATGCATCTTCTTTTGCCATCGACGGAAATCGACACTCTCAAACTTGTCCAATTTCCAGATTTTCGTTGTCATCTCTTTCACATTCGACATTGTAGAGATTATTCTTGAAGATTGTTGTGTAATGCACCGGGATACAACAATATCGAATATTACAATAGTTACAAATGCTAAACTATTAAAATTACAACAACGAAAAAGTACAATTGCTTGGATATCTTGTAGAATCGTGAACGGAATCACTTTCCTTCAAGAATAATCGACCCTAACGTGTCCCGGGTTACACGATTTTCTTGTGGGATAAGACTACAAGAGCACACTCTTATTCCGACACTAGAATTTTGAGCAAGAACTTGTGAAGATTGAGAGTTTTTACTTTACAAAGAAGAAAACAGAGAAAAAACAGAGAGCAAAAGTGTCTGTTTCAATTTCTTATCTCTGCACCACCCTTCCTCAAGTGTACGTCATTTTTAAAAAGAGAATTACAAACCAAGCATGCAGTAACATCCATGCAAGAATAACAAGCCATGTGTCATATGGCAAAACTAAAGAAAAAACTGAATTGTTGGATGGCTCACACGTCGAAATGACGGTTTGAGAAGATAAGGATCCATACAACAATAACGGATTTTCCAACGTAACACACTCCGATTACCCATGGTTAAAATATGGGTAGAGACGGAAATGTAGACACATACACTTGATCATTTAGACAAACCGTAAGCTCAATTTAGACTTAGACAAGCGTGCACTCCGCACTCCCGACTCGTCATATAGCTAAACCGAGTTCACCCTTCTTTGTAACTAAACCCCGACTACATCAAATGAAACATGATTAACTCAAATCACCAACAGATCCATGTCCCAAAATCATGTTCTATGATCCCGTTTTGACATCTAAGACTTGAAAGTCCATCTTTCTATCTATTGGGCCTACGATTGTATTAACGGTTGCGATCCCCGCGACCGGGCGTCGGGTGCCATCGTAGGCACATACTTCGGACTCGGTAGGAATGAAGTTCGTGTCTGTCATGCGTAGAGCATGAGCAATTTTGAGAGGGATTACGTTTACTGCGGAGCCGTCATCTACAAGGGTCATTGACACCTTTTTGCCTAAACAGGTTACGGTGACATATAACACCTTTTTTTTTATGGCTCGCAACTCGATTCTTCATTTTGCCCGGAGCGCCGGTTCGGGTTTTCACTCCGTCCTTGGCTCGTCGTTTTTTTTTGTTTTTTTTTTCGTTTAGTGTGCTTCGTCATTGTAATCACTTTGTTAATCGGAGCGTATGATGAGTTCCAATTTGTGCACGAATCGATCGTAGTCGATTTTTTATTTCGGTTGTACCCCCAAGAGAGCTGCCTACATATCTATGGTCAAACGGAATCAAACCGTGTTCGTAGTTCGTCAAGTGCGAGTGATTTTGTGCTTTAGACTCGTTATGCCAATTATCGATGCAGGATGTTTAGAGTGTTTTTGTTCGGGTGTTCACCCTAATTGAAAGCTAAGGTGAAGTGATCAGGTGTGACTCCTTGAAAATGACAATTACCAAGATACCGCGTTTAGGTCAAGGCAATTGGTTTGAATGGTTTTGGAATGTAGAGCTAGGTAGTAACTGGTTTCGATGGATCAAAATATGGAGTTGATTTTTGTGGAGTTAGGGCTATGAGGTTACGGTTTCGTAATGTGCCAGAAAAGGGGAAGCTGAGTAAAAATGAATAAGACTTCAATCGGGTGGGATGTAAATTACGGTGGGATCTGATTTTCACGTCTTACCCTAATGGTCGGGATTATCCTATCGGGCTTGAATCCTCAATATTTTGGATTGTCTCTTATCAAGTGTCTCTGGAAGGTTTTACGAGTTGTAATGTAGGAAGGCCAAAATTTGGTGCTAGCTGACCGGTCTGTTCGTTCATTTCCTTTTTGTTCGGACTTGTATTGGGTGATTGAAATTTGATTTTGACCACTGAAATTGGTCTCGAGCGCTTTGAATCATTGAATAGGGCTGGTTTGATTTGGCCTTGGTTTTTTTCTTTCTTTTGGCTTCTTTTGACCATTTTAGACTTTTGATTCAACTAGCACCTACGGTGGATTGGTCGGTCTTTGTTTTAGGGATGTTCATTGTGGGAAAAGGGGTTTGCCTTTTGTCTTTGATCACCAATTAAGAGACTATCAAGATTCGTCTTAGGATCCCGTAACGCTCGTTTTAAGGAATAGTTATGTGGTCTTCTATACCAGATAGGGAATAGGTAAAGGAGAACACGGAGTCTCGGTTTTTTTGTTATTCCTCGCTGTTTTGAGGAGTTGATAATTGCATGGCACGTTGTGACGAGTCGTAAGCAAGTGTATTCGTTTTTTTTAAAATCAAGCATGTTGAGGCCGTAAGAAGAATAAGGTAGAAAGAGTGGTGCTTTAATTGATAGCTAGACATGATGTGTTAATAGGACTTACGAGGTCGGGACAACCCTCCTGTACCTCAGACTTAAAATATAATAATGACGCTAGAAGGGAAATAACAAATGAAACACCCCACATTGATTGAAGATGTTGTATTTATGAGCTTAAATGACTTGTGCTTAAAGGGATTGAAAGTACTACTCATATAAACAAAGTGCACTTTCTTTTCTAGTCATTCATGCAAAAGAACTCTGCAGTTAAGCATGCTTGAGTGAGAGTAATCTTAGGATGGGTGACCTCCCAGGAAGGTTTTTGGGATGCGCATGAGTGACGACAAAATGAAACACCCCACATTGATTGTAGAGGTCCTATTTATGAGCTTAAATGAATACGGCTTAAAGCTTAAAGGGATTGAAAGTACTACTTATATCAACAAAGTGCTCTTTCTTTTATGGTCATCCATGCAAAATAACTCCACATTTAAGCGTGCTTGAGTGGGAGTAATCTTAGGATGGGTGACCTCCTGGGAAGGTTTCCAGGATGCGCATGAGTGAGGTCAAAATGTGATAGAAAAGAGTCGTGTTGATCTGTGGGACCAGTACAGAGCCTGGCGTGCTGCCGCGACTAATATTTTCGGTCCTAGTTTGGGCCGGGGTGTTACAAATGGTCTCAGAGCAACCCTGCCGCCGTGTATTTGGCACCTAGCGGGGGTGGATTCTGGGTCAGCGGTTAGGATACCATGCGCAACGAGAACGTGTGGAAGCTCGCCCACACCGCCGCCCAAACGCACCCGCGCGGGACCGGTTGATGCGGTCACCTACACAGACCGTCGTCGGCACGCTCATCGCGTTTCAGGGCCGATCCGATCTCGCGTTCGGGGCGATGTATCGGACCTCGATTTGGTTGACGATTTGAATTTTACTAGACGGATGTAGAGACATCCGTGTTTCCGTTGTAATCGATCGAGACGTGGTTGTAAATGTTTAAAGGCCCATATATTTGGTCTGACGACCTTTTTAGTGAACCGAATTCGTTGCCGATTTGGGGAGTCGCTACCGAGTAATTTCGGGATACTCGGAAACCGTTCAAGTCAACTTTACTTCCTAAACTGGCACAAAGATGAGTGACATGAGGACCTAAAGATAAAGACTTGTACCCTTAAGCATTCCACATCTAGAATGACTCTCATTGCCAATGGTTTCGTCCATCTAGAAACCGTAGACTCTGAGAAAGAGGTGAGGGTATGTATTGGGAAGCCAACGTCCGATAGACGTCAACACCCAATCCCGCCCGCACGTAGCGGCCTTTACTAATCAATCGGTGGGCTGATAGCTTTGTTCCTTAGTTATGGCGGAAGTGCGTAACATCCATTATTTTAACTCTATCTCTTGTCTACGTCGGTTGTTTAAGGACAAGTTTCTGTCGTCGAAGAAATTGTTTTTAAATTCTTTGCATGCGATTTCAGGTGACAAGCAGGCCATGAAAAGATGCACATAGGAGAGTAGAGAGTACTAGATATTATTCATATTAGAAAATCAATTTTAACGTGATAATACGGATATTAGTCGTTCTCGTGTTATACCTTACCTGGTATTTTGCTTAAGGTGCGTTGGTTTGATATTAATAAGGATGCTTCGAAACACGTGTGAGGGGTGAGCATCGGGATTAATATGGAACCCGACCACCACTTGTTCAGTTTTAGTTTGTTTGCATTTTGAATTCCGTGTTAGGTGATTTAGCATGATATTATGGTCATAAAAGCGGTAAATCATACGAAAGCGGTAAATGCGAAATGTAAGTAAGTCACATTGTGAGGAGTTGCATCCTCAGAGTGTACATTAAATGAGACACGATGCGTGGATGGTTGAGAATGGATCTCATGACTACTCGGGTTTAGTTAAAGTGTTTTAGTGCTTATGGTTGAAGTTGTGGACGTTACGTATGTTTACGACGCGTCGTGGATTTAGTATCCACATGAGTCAGACTTGACGTTATCAAAGTGCATAATTAAAAGTATGGTATATAAAGTTGTGTTTAAATGACAACCTAGTGATGATACGACTTCTAGTGGCAGATCCTCCTAGCTTTCCTGCGGCAATTTCGGCAGAACTTCGCTACGGTAGGCTTGGTCGACTAGTCAACATAGGTGCTCTTTTTCGTTCGAATCGAGTTAATAACTCGAGGAACTACGAAGAGTAGTGTTGATTCATGGGAATCGGAGGGAAAACAATTAAGTGAGTCGTGTCTAATTTCGGAGTTTGACGCTAAATAAGAGCAAGGAGCTCGTAGAGAGGAGAGGAGGAATTTAAGTCGTGAATTGTGTGTCGAAATGAGCGAAGAAGGGGGACGGTATTTATAGTTTTTCTCGAAGCTCAGATCGAGGACTCAGGCGCCTGATGGCGTGCGACCCAGGATTGGGGGGCCTGAGGTGAGGCGGTGTAATTCTGTGGCTCCCGGAGGGAGTCGGTTGAAATATTGAAGATCCGATTTGAAAACTTTCCAGAGCGGAGATTATACGTAATCTTGGTGTTTGCTTGGAGGCTAAGACTCTGTTGGTTGTCCTATCGCGCGTGCGTCGATGGGCCTCGGGCGCGCGTCTCGAGGCTCGCTCGGCCTGACGCGCTGAATCGGGTTTGACTTTGCGTGTTTCGGGACCGATTTGGAGCACCGGTGTCGGAATTGACTCTATTTAGTGTCGATACGACATTAATGATACGACTAAGACCGTCTTGATGTTGAATTAATTTTTTCGAGTAATTATTTGATCCGTTCTATAGAAAAACCATCTAAAACATCGTAAAATCGCGTTGTGTTGCAGTCCAATCATCATCGGGTGTTCGTTGGTCACTCCTGCAGCCACCAGGTCCAAATCTGGGTGTCTACAAAAGCCCCCACTTTGACTGAGGCTTGGACAAGGCGAAAGTCAAAGTATAGCCACCCAGGTCAATCGAGGATTACGACCTGGTGGCTGGTCGCTCGGGTCGTTTTAAGTCCGTTGGACTACGTACTAGGGCTCGTCAGGCAATGTTCAGAAATCATACCTGACCTCCTCACCTGCGATCGTTTGCTGAAGCTCTTGTCTGGGTTTGCTTGTCTTGCTTTGGGTTTGCGGGGCCATGGTAATTGATTAGTATTTCGGTCTTTGACATGGACCTTTTGCTTGAGTCTTTTTCGGATGACTTGTTTTTGATTTAATCCCTTACGGGTGGTTACATTAAATTAGATTTATTCCTCGCGAACGGCTGCGTTGATTTTTAGATTTATCCCTCTCGGGTGGCTACGTTGATTTAGATTTATCTGTCTCGGGTGGCTGCGTTAGATTTATCCCTCTCAGGTGGCTGCATTAAATTAAATATAATTTTCTTTGGAACAGAATCCTGTCTAATCCTGGATTTTCTTTGAGATAGTTTTTTACTATCTCCGGCCTATTCTTTGGAACGGATCTTTGTTCCTGGACTTTCTTCGAGATATTTTCTTACTATCTCTGGCCTATTCTTTGGGACGGATCTTTGTCCCTAGACTTTCTTCGAGATAGTTTCTTACTATCTCTGGCCTATTCTTTGGGACGAATCTTTATCCCTGGACTTTCTTTGAGATAGTTTCTGACTATCTCTAGCCTATTCTTTGGGATGGATCTTTGTTGGACTTTCTTCGAGATTGTTTCTGACTATCTCTGGACTATTCTTCAGGACGGATCTTTGTCCCTGTATTTTCTTCGAGATAGTTTCTAACTATCTCTCGCCTTGGTGCATTGATGGGCGATTGTTTAGATTTGGTGATCGTTTTTGTTTTTAATTTTTGTTGGGGTTGTTGTACAAATTCTTAACGAGTGTATGGCTGCATTTGCATTGCTTCTTGTGCTTATACTCAATCAGGGGTTCGTGGTTTCTCGCTGGTGATGCGAGTTGGTTGCCTTAGATTAATTGAGGATTTGCTAGGATAATCGATTCGCGCTTGGATTTTGGCATTTTGAGTTGATGGGCACCACTACGGATTTTCACGGGTTTGCATAACGGGCTGTGCCGGCTTGTGAGATGCTCATAGTATACTCGATTGCCATGGGTTTTAGTACGAGCTGTCGTACTAGCTGAGGATTTCATATGTCTTTCTTATTCCGCTGAGGGAGAAATAGATTGATTTTAATTTTTTTTTTAAAGGAAGGTAGTAAGACTTGCATAATCTACTGAGGAGTTAATTGCTCTGTTATTGTTTATTTTGTTAGTACATGATGTACGTCCTGCGAGTATTGAGAATTGTGTCTGGATTATCCCAATTTTCATCTTGAACTGAAAGTTCAGGCGCGCATTACAGGGCGACCTGAAAGTTAGGCGCCTTGCCCATAGCTTCTTAATACTTGGTCGCCTGCCCTACTGCGCTTCGAAAATCAGACGCCCGCGTTGAGGCAGTCTGGATTTTGTTCTCCGATTTTGTTTAAAGGTCGCGATAGAAGGGGAAGGGTTTATTCGATCCAAAACTCAGACGCGCGGCCTTCGTCACCCCAAGCTCATACTCTCGACTCGATCAGCCAATTTCCGACTCGATTTCCATTATACTTGACTATGTCGACTCCGGGTAAGTGTTCCTTACTCACCTATTGTCGATTGGTGTGATTGGGGGTTGATTTTATTTAAACCCTAGAAATCAATTTGGGTATTTTGGTTTCGCTATGCTTCGATGTTTGTTCTTGGTCCCTTTGTCAAATTAGGGTAGAGTAGAGCTTGTTACTGTAGTTATTTGTTTGAGGTGAAAACTTGGAGATGCTTTAATAGCCTCCTATGGGTGAAAATCGAAGAGCTAGGGCTTATGGGTTGATTTCCCATTTATTCCTGTACTTGATTCTTGTAATCTTGCTAGATGTTCGCTTGTGATGTTATGGGTAGCTTGTATGTCAGTTTTCGTGAGTCGGAATGCACCCTAGGTCATTCCGTGAGTGTTTGTGATACTTATGACGGACCAAATGATACCATAACGATGTCGAATTTTTCCGAAACCACTTTTGTTTTGACCGGGGTCGAAATGGATGCTAGTTGGTTTTTTGGAATTTTGATACTACTTTCCGAAAATTTGAGCTTATTTTGATCTGTTTGTGCTGTCCTAACTTGACCCAAGGTATATTGTTTGCTTTGTTTTGCAGCTGGAGATGGTACGGGACGTCCTGAGGGAGTCCCTACAGTTGGTGCTAGTGGTGAGGCCACCTGGTCGAGTTCACTGACACCCCGGGTGGCCAGCAAGAGGCGACGTAACACCCCTTCGCCTCGCCTTGACCCTGAGGCCGTAGACGTGGATGGTTTTGATCGGGTCACGAGGCATACCTCGCCCGTGACAGTTGCTAGGAGGAAGCATGTTCCTGGGCCTATTGACGAGGCTGCGAAGATTGCTTATGAGGATCCCTTTTGGACTCGGATTGGGGCGGCCGACAATTATTGCTCCGCCCGGACTTGCACGTGTCTAGCCGTACCATAAATGGCAAGGTGAGTCCCTTACTTTTTTAAAATTGACTTTGATTTGCACTCATATTGTTAGTTTATACTTGCATTGTCACGGTTTGCAGCCCCCAGGTTCGATGAGGACCTTCTCGAGCTTTACGATGTGCTTAAAGATCTTTTCCTAGAAACTTCTACCCGAGGCTAAGGAGGTAGTTATGGGGACGACTTTGGGTCCCTTAGTCGGACATTGGCTCCGGTTCATCGGTTGCAAGACCAAGTGCAACCTGATGGTGGTTAGAGCGATGATAAATCGCTTTCATGACACAACCTCAACATTTCACATGTCGTCTGGCGAGATTGACATGATTTTAGAGGATTTTCGGGTTATCATTGGGCTACCTTGGGGTCCCGAGTTGATTAGGTGGGCTCCGGAGGGCCCTAGGCTAAATAGTGCGGAGGTTGGGGGCTGGATCGGGGACTGTTTGGAGTCCTCGGCTTACAGCACGCCCCATGCTTTGGGTAGTTCATACATCACCGACCACTTCGAGAGGGTGGCGGCTTTAGAGGGTCGAGTGCCCAAAACGGTGGCGCAGGACTCCCATCTGTGGTTGTGGTACTTCCTAGGATCGACCCACTTCTCGGATAAGGGCAAGGGGTTTAGTACTAGGATTTGCTTTCCTAGGTGACTTGAGTCAGCTAGGTCGTTTCAAGTAGGTGACCGCAGCTTTTAAGGAGATGACCCGCTGCCTACAGGTCAAGTTGAGGCCACAGATTGTGGACTCGGGCTCTGCTATACCCATTGTAGGTCTAGGTCTCGTGCTGGAGGTTAGTTTCTTTAAATTTGCATTTGGTTTCAGGATTTTGCTTGGTTTGGTTTTGTTTTGCTGATGGTATCCCGGGTTTGGAAGGCCTGGATCTACTCTTATTTCTCATGTTTGGCACCTAAGACGGTGCCCGTTCACCCGGCTAGGTTTCCGGCTGGGATCGAGTGGAGGTTGGCTCAGACCAAGACTACGACGAGTCACTACTCGACGGAGAACTGGTTGGTGAACCAGCTGCGTCTCGTGGATGTAAGTTTTTCCTTTTATTATTTGCTTTCTTAGGTAGCCCCCAAGGTTCGGATTTTAATATGTAGGTTTGGTTATGCAGTTTGTGGCCCCGTCCTTGGGCCAACTATGAGGGTCTGCTCGGGTACGTTGGGGCATATTTGAGCCCAGTGTGGTATTTGGGCTAGAGGTTGGTGCGCTAGTGTCTATATGATGAGTTCAGAGTGCCGGTTGATCCTCCCCAGACCATGTTTAGGCCTCCGACTACTGCAGAGGTCCGTGAGGACAGAGATGAAGAGGGAGGCGAGGCACTACTGGTGCCCGGTGCCTCTTATGCGTCTCACGTCTGCCAGCGACTAGCTTGCCACCGCATTGTAGTAAGTATTCGGTTTTTGTTTCTTCTTGTCTCATGGTTTTTGGTCTGTTGGTGTTTTGAACGGTTTGTTGTTTTTTTTAGAGCTGGCTGACCCGGCTGATGTCGTCCAGCCCCCAGACTTCCCTCTGACACTACTTAGGGTGGATGCGGTCGAGGTGGCTTTTATTGAGCCTTTTCCTCCGTGCTCTACGGAGGAGATGGAGGCCGAGATGGAGTGGCGCGACCGGGTATACCGAGTAAGCTTTACAATTTCGCCTTAAGTTTGGTTTTGAAGGTTAGGCTTTGTTAGCTAACTCATTTGGCTTTGTGGTTCAGGTTTCGACGGCTTCCCATCAACGGTATGGTAGGCTGCCAACTGCTTTCAGGCTTACGCGTCGTGGAGGGCCGCTGCCTCGGGCCGCGACACGTCGGGGCCTCGATCGGTAAGTTTCGTCTTTTGTGAGTGGTTTTAGGCTAGTCATGTTGTCTTTTCCTAAGGGGTAGTTATGTCTTTTGCAGGACGCTCCTCACATGGTAGCGTAGTCGGGGGTGCGGGTGAAGGAGCTTAAGACGGTTGAGCTCAGCATGATGCGGTCCTTGCAGTCTCGGGACATCGAGATTGCTAAGCTAAAGGAGCAGCTGGCTCGATCTCGGGGTGAGACCTTGACACAGGGTGAAGCTAGGGCTGGGGCTGAGGTAGTGGGAGAGGCTGTAGCTGAGGGTCAGGCCACTAGTGTTATATTGATCCTTCCGGTGGGATTCTTGACGTGGAGACGGCTACCGTGGATATGCTGGCGCGCATAGGCAGTACAGAGTCTCCTATTTTTGATTTGGAGGATCTAGGTTTAGATGATAACCTTGGTGAGCTTGTACTGGCTGTAGTTGCAGCCTCTAGGGGTCCTCCCTAACTTGTGAACTTGGTTTGTATTTCGATTTTGTATGTTTCGTATATTTTGATGAAACTTCTTGTGCTTTGGTCGGCTTATTTTGCTGTGTTTTTGAAATGTTAGCTTAGATAACTCGGAATCACTTCAAGTTTGATTTGTTCATGGTTTAGTTGTGATTTAAGATGTTTTAAATGCGTTAGGATCGCATAGGTGCGCGAAAATGTTTTTGGAGATGATTAAAATGTGGTAGTTTGAGTCGGGAATTGGATCAAGTAGTACGTCGATTAAAATGTTTGACTCGAGATGTGCGAAATATGCACAAAGCGTTTTGTAACTAAATATTTTGACCGGAAGTGTGTGCAACACTAGGGACGGGTGTAATTGTTTCGGGACTATGACGCTCGTGTTCCAAGCGGAGTAAAACGAAAAAAATAAAAAGTTGGACCACTTTTTATGTTTTATTGACAATGCCGTGTACGGCTACAAACATGTATCGACAGTGCCGCATGGAGCTACAACACGCCTAGGTGGGGTAGCTTACCCCCTAAAAGAAAAAAGAAAAAAACTTCTAAGTCCGATGGATCATGGGGATGAAAATGGATCCTCCGCTTCTTCCGCTTCTTATGAAAAAAACGTTCAAGCTAGTAACCCTTGGAAAAGGAGGTGACCGATTTAGGAAATCGTTCTTATTGCTTGGTGTTATCGGATATTAGAGAGGTTAAGGACCGTGGAGATTGCGGAGCTACAGAATAAGGAAGCTATGTGGGCTAATGTCGCTAAGCGCCCGACCAAAGACAACGTTACCAATCCTAGTATTCATCAAAGTGGGTCAAGCGGGCAAGACCCATTTTAAAGACGTAGATGTAGAAGACACGTGAGATTGGTTGGGCCCACAATTGGCTGAAAGGGTGGACGTTTGCATTCAAGGGGATCGCGGTGAGAGGCCCGAAGAAGCGCACCCGAAGAGTAAGGGAAAGGAGAAGATGGACCGGTAGGGCCCAACCATTAGAATTATGTTGTATTATGCAATATTATGTAGCGTATTAGTAGTAGTTTTTGTAGGGTATTGCTTGACATGTTGTCTTGCTTTCGGGGTACTCGGGTAATAGACGCTTGATGTAAGGCCTCGCCAAAGGCTTGATTTGTTCAATATTGCGTTAATGAGAAGCACACTTTTTTTATTTCTTTTTTTTTTGTGGTGGCTCGCAACTCGATTCTTCATTATCCCCGGAGCGCCCTTTCGGGTTTTCACCCCGTTCTCGGCTCACCTTCGATTTTTTTGTTCTCTTTTTTCTTTGCTCTCTTTTTTTTGCATTTTTTTACGATTCGCAACTCGATTCTTCATTTTGCCCGGAGCGTCTCTTGGGTTTTCACTCCGTCCTCGACTGTTGTTTGTGCTTCGTCATTGTAATCACTTGTTAATTAGAGTGTGCGATGGGTTCCGATTTACGCATGAATCAAATGTAGTTGATTTTGTTAGTTTTGGTTGTACCCTCGAGGGGGGTTGCCTACGTATCCGTGATTAGACGGAATCAAACTATATTCCTAGTTCGTAAGATGCGAGTGGTTTTATGCTTTAAACTCGTTATGCCAATTATCGATGCGAGATGTTTAGAGTGTATTTGCTCGGATGTTCACCGTAATTAAGAATTAAGGCAAAGTGATTCAGGTGTAACCCCTTGAAAGTGACAATTACCTAGATACCGCGTTTAGGTCAAGGGAATTGGTTTGGATGGTTTTGAAATGTGGAGCTAGGTAGTAAGTGGTTTCGACGAATCAAAATCTGGAATTGATTTTTTGTGGAGTTAGGGCAATGGGGTTATGGTTTCGTGATGTGGTAGGAAAGGGGAAGCTGAGTAAAAATGACTCAAGCTTCAATTGGGCGGGATGTAAATTATGTGGGATCTGATGTCCAGGTTTGGCCCTAATGATTGGGTTTATCCTATTGAGCTTGAATTCTCAAAATTCCGGACTGTTTGCTAACAAGTGTCTCGGGAAGGTCTTCAGGGTTGTAATGTAGTAAGGCTAAAATTTGGTGCTAGCTGACCATTCTGCTCATTTTTTACCTTTCGTTCGGACTTGTATTGGGTGATTAGATTGGATGGTTGGGATTTGATTTTGATCATTGAGTTTAGTCTTGATCATTGAATTGGGCCGGTTTAGTTTGTCCTAGGTTTCATTCTTTTCTTTGGCTCCTTTGGGCCATTTCAGACTCTTTTTTTGTCAGACTAGCACCTGTGGTAGGAATTGGTCGGTCTTTATTTGAAGGATGTTTATTGTAGGAAATAGGTTTGCCTTCCGTCTTTCACTACAAGCTAAGAGAGTATCTAGATTTGTCATAGGATTCAGTAATGCTCGTTCTAGGGGATACTTATGTGGCTTTCTATACCAGACATGGAATAGGTAAAAGAGGCGCGGGATCTCGGTTCTTGTAATTCCTCGTTATTTAGAGGAGTCGATAATTGCGTGGCATGTTATTTAAACGTGATGAGTTGTAAGCATAATGTATTTGTATTATTGTTCAAATCAAGCATTGTCGAGGCTCGTAATAGATAAGAAAGACTTGTATTTATTGATAGACTCCGAAAGGAGTAATGTTTAGATGGGACTAGGGAGGTCGGGACATGTCCCCCGTACCTCAGACTCAACATGACAAAGACGCTAGAAGGGAAATAACAATACTATGACTTGACCCTACTATGACATTGATCTAGGCTTGGGGCCTTCTTCTTAGTCTTAGATCCCTATGAAATCGTTCGGAGATGCGACCCGTTGGTAGTGCTCTGAACTTGTTTTGATTGATGAACTGTCGCAGAGTTTAAAATAACTCATGACGACCACTGACGTCACTATATCTCCCTCGGTGTTCCTAAAGGTGAAATCTTCTTTTTGTCGTTTCGAGGGAGGAAATGTTTCTTCCTCGATCATGTCTTAGATAACGTGCTTTAGTGCGAAGCATGCTTCGGTATCGTGTCCGTTACTTTAATAAAATGGGCAATAGGCATTAGGACTCCATTTTTTGGTCCGTTTGTCGACCGGTGGGTCCGGAGTTCGACCCATGGGTGAGAGTAGTCCTTGATCGACCAAGCATTTGAGAGTCTCGGTGTAAGACAAGTTAATTGAGGTAAACCTTTTTCGGGACGTCTCTACTTTGTTCGATATGGTTTTATAAGGCCTTGAGGTCTTTTCGGTATTGTTTTGGGAAGGTTTGATCTTGCGGAACATTCAGATGACCTACTTGAAGTAAGCGCCCGGATGTCGTAATCGACTGAATTGGCATTTGTTTCGCTCTCTTTGTCCCTAATTTCTAGGAAATCGAGGCGGTTGCTAATACTGCAGACGGAAGAACTCAGATGGGTTACCGAGGCATGGACGTTGCGAACCAACTCGATTAGGCTATTGACATCGTTGCGGATGCTTTAGATGGTGTTTGAATCAGTGGACATGTTGGAGAGTGATTCTGTGGGAAAAGACCGAAGATTAGAATGGATCCATCGGATGACGTAAGAGACTTTAGAGTGACTTGAGGAATGCTCGTAGGTGAGCGACACATAAATGAGACCAATGATTCGCGCGTGTTTGCGCTCATTAGGTTTTGGGACTCAGGTGCTTTAGACATTTGGTGTATTTAGGGAGACGCCTAATAAACTCGGATCTCTAGGACGAGATGATTTGATTCAAATCTCAGGGTGAGATTTAAAGAGGACTCTCGAGATGAGATGACCCAAAATGTACGACCTCGAATGGAGGCAATCTTAGTAACTAACACAGACAGTTAATCACACGGTTGTACGACGTAAGGAATTGATCTCGATCCCGACTCGGAATCGAAGAGTTTTGATGTTTTCGAAAATAGATGCTTTTGGAAAACGAGTTTTTGAAAGTGGAAGTTTTGAAATCAACGACATGACGATGGTTTATTGACAAATTTTCTGGTATGTCAAAAAGTATCGCTATGCGGGTGGCAAGGGTTTGACGATAGCAAAAATGTGAATTGTGATTTTGCGAAAATACGGTTGTAGGAAGACCGGTTTTGAGGATATGTGAAAAACGTGGGGTCGCGTTGTTATCGAGGCTTCTATTAGTAGGGAGTCCGATATTTCCGGTGTAAAGGGTGTTTGTGAGGAAACACGGTGTTCGTGGTGATGTTTTGAGAGTGTGGCCAAATTCTTGTTACGAAATTTTGACGGTGAGAGTTGTTTTAGAAAATTTTGAAAGCGAGTGAACGTGTGACCGTATTTGCCGATTCCATCCCATTGATTGGTGATAGCGACGGCATGTGCAAAAAATGTTTCGTGGATATAACCATGTAAGATTCCTCGATTTCATTAATTGAAATTTCGTCGATATGATGCTGACTGTATGTGCAAAAAATGTTTTCAAAACAAAATGTAACCGTATTAGGTGCCTTGATCCCATTGGTTGGAATTTTGGCGATAGTAATGGTATATCGTTGCTTTGAAAAAGACGAGATTTGCTTTGGCTAAAGTAATGGCGCTAAAAACAATTTTTGAAAACGGTAAGTGTGAATTTAGCCTGGATGATGGTGCTAAGCTGTCCTTTGAAAATAATAATTTTTGGGTCTAGCCGGAGCGACGATGCCAAAAAGGTGGTTTTTAAAGAGATTTCCTTTCGAAAACGGAGTTTGGGCGTAGTTGAATATATTGTCATGGTTGAATTCAGATTTTCATGGTTTATTCGGGTTGTCACAACACTCTACACATACCTAGCAAGGCATACACTCATGCAAGATGCAGATGTGGGTAGGCTAGGGTAGGCCACCGCCCACGAATAGTCTTTCTTTAGGTGGTGACAGGACACCGGGGAAGGTGAGCGTTATCCGTTCGCACAGGTCAGTTCGCTTGGCATATTCACGGAATGCGTAACTACCTTGGACGACCGGAACGTCAATCGGGAGTCTCCCCGCGGGTCTGGTCCAGGAACCTTACCGCGAGAAGGTTGATTGGTCCTAAAATTGGTTAGAGTGGGCTTTTTAGGGCCAAAACCTGTAGTGACCACAAAAAAGAAACTAGGAAATGGGCTTCACCGATCTCATTCGCGTTACACCACCGCTGGAAACTTGTTTCCAAATCCTTGACGGAGTCGCCAAACTGCAGACGCTCGTCTACACCGTCGCCGGTGCGCACTCGCGCAGGACCGGTCGCGGTGGCCACCCACATGGCCCGTGCTCGGCACGTTCCTAGGCCGATCCAATATCGAGTTCGGGGGGATGTGTCGGACCTCGATTTGGTTTACGATTTCAATTGTACTAGACGGATGTGGGGACATTCGTGTTTCCGTTGGAATTGATCGAGACGTGGTTGTAAATGTTTAAAGGCCGATATGTTTGGTCTCACGACCTTTTTAGTGAACCGAATTCGTTGCCGATTTGTGGAGTCGCCACTAAGTAATTTTAGGATGCTCGTAAACCGTTCAAGTCAACTTTAATCCTTAGTCGGCTGAATGTTGAGTGACATGAAAACCTAAAGATAAAGACTTGTACCTTTAAGCATTCCACGTCTAGAATGACTCTCATTGCCAATGGTTTTAGACATCCATTAGCCGTAGATTTTGAGTAAGGGGTGAGGGTACATCTTGGGAAGCCAACGTCCGATAGACGTCAAAACCCAATCCCGCCCGCACGTAGCGGCCTCTACTAATCAATTGGTGGGCTGATAACTTCGTTCCTTAGTTGTGGCGGAAGTGCGATAACATCTATTGTTTTAACCCTATGCCTTTGCGACGTCTGTTTTTTAAGGACAAGTAAGTTTATGTCGTCAAAGTAATCATTTTTACAATCTTTGTACGCGATTTCATGTGACAAACAGGCCATGAAAAGATACACGTAGAAGAGTAGAGAGTACTAGATATTATTCTTATTAGCAAATTAGTTTTAACGTGATAATACGGATATTAGTCGTTCTCGTGTTATACCTTACCTGGTATTTTGCTTAAGGTGCGTTGGTTTGATATTAATAAGGATGCTTCAAAACACGTGTGAGGGGTGAGCATCGGGATTAATACGGAACCCGACCACCACTTGTTCAGTTTTAGTTTGTTTACGTTTTGAATTCAGTGTTAGGTGATTTAACATGCGATTATGGTCATAAAAGAGGTAAATCATACGAAAGCGGTAAATTCGAAATGTAAGTAAATTACATTAAGAGGAGTTGCACCCTCAGAGTGTACACTAAACGAGACACGATGCGTAGATCGTTGAGAATGGATCTCATGACTACTCGGGTTTAGTTAAGGTGTTTTAGTGCTTATGGTTGAAGTTGTGGACGTTACGTATGTTTACAACGCATCGTGGATTTAGTATACACATGAGTCGGACTTGATGTTATCAAATTGCATAATTAAAAGTACGATATGTAAAGTTGAGCTTTGATGACAACCTAGTGACAATACGACTTCTAATGGCGGATCCTCCTAGCTATCCTGCGGCAATTCCGGCAGAATTTCACTATGGTGGGCTTGGTCGACTAGTCAACACAGGTTCTCAAGGAACTACGAAGAGTAGTGTTGATTCGTGGGAAT
This sequence comes from Agrostemma githago, assembly GCA_958450325.1. Taxonomy (NCBI): domain Eukaryota; kingdom Viridiplantae; phylum Streptophyta; class Magnoliopsida; order Caryophyllales; family Caryophyllaceae; genus Agrostemma; species Agrostemma githago. The sequence goes on along the minus strand of OY288251.1, from coordinate 33,931,912 downwards.
CGAAGAGAAAACGATGGAGTGGATCGTGCCTAATGTCGGAGTTCGACGCTAAAGAAGAGAAAGGAGCTCATAGAGAGGAGGGGGGAATTTGAGTCATGAATTGTGTGTCAAAATGAGTAGAAAATGGGGGGTTTTTTTATAGTTTTTCTCGTAGCTCAGATCGAGGTCTCAGGCGCCCAATGGCGTGCAACCCAAGATTGGGGTGCCTGAGGTGAATTCTGAGGCGCCCGGAGGTAGGCGGTCGAAATATTGAAGATCCGATTTGAAAACTTTCCAAACCGAAGATTATACGTAAGCTTGGTGTTTGCTTGGAGGCTAAGACTCCGTCTCTTGCCCTAGTGCGCATGCGCCGATGGGCCTCGGGCGCGCGTCTCGAGGCTCGCTTGGCCTGACGCGCTAACTCGGATTTGACTTTGCGTGTTTCGCGACTGATTCGGAGCCCCGGTGTCAAAATTTACTCTCATTAGTGACGACGCTACCATAATGACACGACTAATACCGTCTTGATGTTGGATTAATTTTTTCGAGTAATTATTTGATTCGTTCTATAGAAAAACCATCTAAAACATCGTAAAATTGTGTCGTGTTGCAGTCCGATCATCATCAGGTGTTCGTTGGGAACTCCTGAAGCCACCACATCCGAATACGGGTGTCTAAATAACGTTACGTTCTTCAAGCGGGAGTGATTGAAACACCCCACATTAATTGAAGATGTCCTATTTATGAGCTTAAATGACTAGTGCTTAAAGAGATTGAAAGTACTGCTCATATCAACCAAGTGCTCTTTCTTTTCTGGTCATCCATGCAAAAGAACTCCACACATAAGCATGCTTGAGTGGTAGTAATCTTAGAATGGTGACCTCTTGAGAAGGTTTCCAGGATGCGCATGAGTGAGGTCAAAATGCACTATAAAGGACTCGTGTTGGTCTGTGGGAACAGTACAGAGCCTGGCGAGCTACCGCGACTAACATTTCTGGTCCTAGTTTGGGCCGGGGTGTTCTTGACCCTACTATGACATTGACTTGTCTCGGGACCGTGGCCGTGACCGTCTTCTTGGTTTTAGATTCTTAAGTAACCTTTTGGGGATGCGACACTTGGGTGGTGTTCTGGACTTGATTTTGTTGATGGACTGTCGAAGGATTTGAAATAACTCGTGATAACCACTAATGTTACTATCTCCCCCTTCGTGTTTCCGAAAGTGAAGTTTGCCTTTTGTCGTTTCAAGGGAGAAAAACTTCCTTCCTTGATCATGTATTGGATCACGAACTTTAGTGCAAAGCATGCTTCGGTATCGTGTCCGTTACCTTGATGAAATAGGCAATAGGCATTAGGACTCCATTTTTTTCTTCGTTTGTCGATTGGTGGGTCCGGAGTTGGACCCACGGGAAAGAGTAGTCCTTGATCGACCAAGTGTTTCAGAGTCTCGGTGTAAGACAAGTCAATTGCGGTAAACTTCCTTCGTGATGTTTCTACCTTGTTGGATATGGCTTTACAAGGCCTTGAGGTTTTTCCTATATTAGTCTTAGGAAGGTTTGATCGTGTTGGACATTCGGATGATCCACTCGGAGTAAGCTCCCAGATGTTGTAATCACCCGAATTGGCATTTGTTTCGCTCTCTGTGTCTCTAATTTCTAGCTAATCGAGGCGACTATTAATGTGGCGGACGAAAGAACTTAGACGGGTTACCGAAGCATGGACATTGAAAACCAGTTCGGTTAGAGTGTTATCGTCGTTGCGGATGATCTCGATGGCATTTGAATCCGTGGTCATGTTGGAGGATAGCTCTACAGAACAATGCCGGAGATTAGAATGGATCCACCGGATGACGTAAGAGAGATTTGAAAACGACTCGAGGGATGCTCATAGGTGAGCGACACAGAAATGAGACCCTTGATTCACGCGTGTTTGCGATCCTCGAGTTTTGGGACTCATGTGCTTTTAGACATTTGGTGTATTCGGCGAGACGCCTAACGGACTCAGATCTCTAGAGTGAGATGATTTGACACAAATATCGGGGTGAGATTTAGAGAGGACTCTCGAGACGAGATGACCAAAAATGTAAAATCTTGAACGGAGGGGATTTTAACAATTAGCAAAGACAGTTAATCACACGGTTTTACAACGTAAGGAGTTGATCTCGATCCCAGCTCGGAATCAAATGACTTTGATGCTTTTGAAAATGGATAAAGAATTTGAAAGGTGAGTTTTCGAAAAGTGAGAGTTTTGAAATCGATATTACGACGGTTAAATAATATTGTTTTGATATGCCGGGAAATGTTGTCATGTGGGTGCCAAGAGTTCATGAGTTGAAAAATTAACGATAGTAATGACGTGAAATTGCAATTTCATAAAATGATGGTGTAGGAAAACTGGTTTGTGAAAAGATGTGAAAATCGTTGGATTGTGTTGTTACCGAGACTCCTATTAATTAGAAGTTCGACGTTCGCGATGTTGAAGATGTTTTTAAGAAAACATGATGGCCATGGTGGCGCTTAAAATGGAAGTTCGACCGCATTGTTTAGCTAAATTCTCATTACGGGAATTTAGGTGGCGGTAGCGGTGCTCTGAAAGGGAGAGTGCGAGCGTGTTAATGTACCTTGATCCTATTGATTGGAATTTTGGTGATGGTAACGGTATGTGTAAAAATGCTTTACGAACAGAAAATGTAATCGTGTTAGATACCTTGATTCTATTGATTGGAATTTTGGCGATAGTAACGGTATGTGTGAATGTGTTTTGAAAGGGGAAAATGTAACCGTGTTAGGTGCCTTGATCCCATTGGTTGGAATTTTGGTGATAGTGACGGTATGATAATGTTTGAAAATGGGGAGTTTTGATTTGGCCAGCATAACGGCGCTCAAACGGGTTTGAAAAATGATGGGTGTTGATTTGGCCAGAGTAACGGCGCTAGAAATGAGTTTAAAAAATAATGAGTGTGAATTTGGCAAGAGTAACGACGCTAAAACGGGTTTGAAATGTTTGATTTTGGAAATGACGTGGTCGGAGTGACGACGCTAAATAATGAACTTTTCGAAAACGTAGTTCGGTGTAATTGAATATATTATCGTGGTTTAATCCAGAATTTAATGTCTTATTCGGGTTGTCACAACACGCTACACATAGCTAAACAAGCATACATTCATGCAGGATGCAAACACGAGTAGGCTAGGGTAGGCTACCAACCACATAAAGTCCACGCTTCGGCAAGGACGTGTCACTACTACAAAACATGACATAGACATGGGTCGTTTTAACTAATAGACATGGGTTTCGCGACCCATGTTAAGTTGAGTGACATCTATTGTCCAATACTTAGACATGGGTCGTATATCCTATGTCTATCTAAAACATAGACATAGGTTTTTCAATTAACCCATGTCTTTATAGAATTAACCCATGTCTATAAAAACTACAGACATGGGTTTTTTGTTCGCCCTATGTCTATTATGAATTTAGACATGGGTTTTAGGTTCGCCCTATGTTTATTGTCATAGTACAGACATGGGTTATTTGTTTGCCCCATGTTTATTTTCATAGTACAGACATGGGTTTTTTGTCTGCCCCATGTTTATTGTCATAGTAATCAGTCCAAAAATGATATCAATTATTAATGCTTTCCGTATTTTTTATAAGAAACTGCAATCCAACCGAAACCAAAATAAATCTCATAAATTATACAACACCCAATTGGACGATCAAACGTTCCATATTTCATAAAAGTAGTCATCATCCCAAACAAATAAGTAGCTAAGATAAAAAAACTACACAAGTACGCGATGTACCAATAATAAAATCTCTTCCTACTGCAACCAATCTTTTTAGCTAATACATTGAATACTACATGCATGTCTCATACTTCTAATTTTGAAGATAATAGTTAGCCCACAAATCGCGAACCTCATTGATGTCTTCTTGTGAATACATGGCAAGTAATTTGAAGTTCTGCAACAATTTCAATATAATTGAAAGCGAATACTTCAATAACATAAATACTTTGATTATAACATAGAGAAAATGTGTATGTGCTCGAAGTCTTATTACCTTATCAATAGTTCCCTTCAAATTAGAAGAAATGATTAAGTCGGTCATGTACTTCATTATGTAGTAGCCACATTCTGTGTTACCCGACTGACAAGCACACTATAGCAACATATATACCAACATCAGCAATTCAATCACAAACAAGAACCAACAAGGCAACATGCATCAAATCCGATTAAATTATCATATTCCCTCCATTTTTCATGTTCCTTCCAGATTTTTTTTTAAAGATTTGCGAGGAGTATTTAATTGAAACGGGACTAAACATAAAAAATGAGGGAGTACCAAACAAGCATATTCTGAATCACATGTTGTGTATCCGCCTAAAATTAGGCATGTTGTGTTACTGTGTTACTGTGTCACCGTGTTACGCCTCTTATCTATCAAGAGAGAACGAATGCTGTTCTTCGGTTAGTTTCTCACAAGTCTGAATGAATACTGCGTACATGCCTAATCTACAGGCCTCGTGACTGATAAAAATGACGTGGGAATGCGAACATTAAACAGAAAACTGTCATAAATTATCTGCAGTTCTGCATTTAATCCACAGATGTATGTAGATCAAAATATGTGAATGCTAACAAAAATCGGAAACAAATTACGGACCACAGAGGATCAAATTGACTTGCATAACATGTGAAAGGCGAGTATAGAGCAGGCAAACAGTTATCGGAACAAGATTGTTTCGTAAGGATACAATCTGACAGAAATAATCAAACGAAATCAGGATACAAGAGTAACACAGTCCGACTCACTTTGCTGTAACAGAAGGCGAGAAGCCCTCACCTTTGCTTATCAAATGCACCAGGCCTGACAGAATGACAGAGTGAATGTTGTAGAAAAACAGCAACAGTCACGAGAACAAAGTCACAAACAACTTTGGTAAGTAGACATCAAAACCCGTAAATGAAATATTCAGATCAAATCCGATACAGCTTACTGAAAGAGGCGTGTTATTACAGTATGTGCCACCACAAATCTACTAACGAGGACTCTGGTACACCAGCAGTTGGTACACAAACCTACACATTTACCAACACAAACAAATCGTCTGTATCATTATAGGGCTATATTCATTCAACTGAAATAAACGAAGTACTCGTATAACTTAACTTGAATGGAAATAAAAGTAACCAAAATTGAAGCTGAAATGAAAAGTAAGAAATTGCATTACCGGAGAAGAAGAGAAAGCAGAGCGAAGAAAGAGAGAGTCGTGAGCGGAACCAGTGTGGTTCTCAAAGTACTGCACTTTCTGCGGGAGTGTGGACGGCAGCAGCTGCGACTCCATGCGCATCTCCACCATCGATACCAAATGAAGCATAACATATTACTACCATCTTATTTCATCTTTCTCCTCCTTCAACTATTTGTCACATCTCCAGTTGAATTGAATTGAATAGTTCCACTCTTTCCCATATTTTCCGGCTCAAACTTAGCCAGGTCACCCACATATCTTTTTTATAGTAACTTGTTTATGGGTTAAAGCTATGGGTGTTTTTAAGGGTGTGGGTGTTTTTAAGGGTATCTGAAGTATGTTTATCTTTAGGGTTTGGCAAAGTAAGAAAGTTAGCAGAATGATAATGATGAAGTTAGTAAACAAAAGTATATGATGATAAGAAAGAAAAAAGAAGTTGGTGTACGTAAGCGTAGGGGTAAGAAGAGAAGAATTTTACTTGTACTGTTTGGTTGGAGGACTTAGATCCTACTGCAAAATTAAACAAAATGCGAAGATAATTAACATATACTTCCGTCGAGAAGAGTGTTTTCCAGTTTCAGATTCCTGTGACAGATTTGCAGAAAATTTCAGTAAAAAGTTGCTGATGCACGTCTTAGATAAACGACTAAATTCTACTGAACGTAGCTACTGCAATTTACAGTATTTACCATGGAATGACAGTAGCTGATTCTTGAAATCAACTGCTGAAAGAAAAATCTTGCCTGTCACACACAAAAAACAGACTTATATCAGACCAAACTTCAGCATCTGTACTAAAAACATCCTGCACAAAAACAAAATCACGTGTTTTTCAACCTCGTCTTCAATGAACCGACTAGCAGAACATATTCTGTTGAAGAGCTCGCCACCAGATGCATACTCCATAACTATATCCAAATGTGTCGGCGTTACAAAGACCTCTTTGAAGCGTATGATGTTCAGATGCCTTAACGATCTGTGATTGAAGATCTCTCTTTGAACTCTTTCATCAATCTGAAAACAGCAGTGATTATGCCAACAGCCGGATGCATAATTAGCTCGAAAAAAGTTTAACTAACGAAGTTTCGACATGTGACAAAAAATCAACAATGTCACCATCCACCAATTCAACATTCATAATTTACCAGGTCACCATCCACCAATCTCATTAACAAATCACTTTCTCCAGTTTCCTCTTGAAAAGAAATAAACTTCCAATAATATCAAAAGAGTTCAATTTATTAACACCACCGCTAAAATGATGTGTTGGTAATTCAACAAAATGTGAAGCAAGTGGTGGACGGGAGTACGTACGTATATGAGAATAAGAATAAGAATGCATATACTCGGTATACAAACAGAGAAGAGTGAGGATATATAGTATTCCGATCCGTACCAGATAAACAGAGTCACGAGCAGCAAGGGCAGTGAGATCAGCGCAAGAAACAAGTCGACCACACGCTCGAGCATCCCTGCACGTACATACGTACCATGTATTATATACACTATATATGATGATCGAGTATGTAGCTAAATAATACTCTATATATTATACGTACGTAAATGTAAGAGTTCAGAAGCTAGATAGTACGTAGTTAAACCTGAACAAAGAAATCGTGGAAGTGAAGGCGGAGTAAGCCAACGGATTGAGTAATATCCTGCTTAAAAACCTTAGATAGATGGTCTCTAACAATGGCTTCCAATCTAGGGCAACTAGTGGAGTAGTAAGAGTATGATAGTCCCTTTACTATTTGTACACTACTACTGCTGCTGCCTTGGCTTTTGGATAATACACCTAATAAATATATCACAATAACAAAAACATTGAATAATAAACTCCTCCATCTTCTTAACTTTACTCGTGGTAGATAGATAGATAGTGTACTTGTTTGAGTTTGGAAAAACTAAAGACGAGTAAGCTGAATTTATAACCAAAAGAAGAGAATAGAAACCTATCTAATAAGGAAGCTTCAAAGTTTAGAGTGAGATGAGACTGAATGTAAATCAAAGAATAAACAAGTACTGAAAAATGGATTTGGAGACTGGAGATTTACTAAATTAAAAAGGAACATGCAAAGAATGCGTGAAGCATAATACACACAGAGACAAGGCACAAAAGTGATCAAGTGATTAATAAGAAAGGTAGATCAGAGTTGAGTAATCATACCTTTCCGGTGGCGATCATCACTATTACACCCCTTGACATTGTCTCTCTAATAGCATTTGCATTTGCTAAAGAAATTTGTCTCTTGCAGTAAAGCACCTTGCATTTCAACGTTGAAAACGGAATATTACGACGACATCAAAATAAGAATGAAGGCGTGTCAATTTTAAGTTGAATTCTCACTATCCATATCGTAGAAGATATATTTGAACTTTGGTGTATAGAACCATGCTGAGCTAAATAAGACTGTCAATAGACAGGCTATATAAGTAACAAAAAGACAATGAAGACAAGTCCTTGGGAACTTGTTTTCTTCCCAGCCAGTCGAGTTGAATGACAAGAACACACAGCAAGCAAACAACTAAGATGGCAAAAACTTAAAAAGAGAACAGAAATAGGACACAAACGAGACACATTATTATTAACAGACAGTACTGAACTGAACGGTCAGCATCGGATATCACTGATGCAAAAAAAACTAAATCAAATTAAATTGTTCAAATAATAACTGAACAGTGCTTAGCAGCCACCTTGGAGACAAATTAAGAAGGTTTAATCAATCAAAACAGTAAAAGGTTAATTACAACTTTATGTTCGTTTTAATGGAGTATAAGGCAATTACGACATTAAATTAAAACTCTAAATCATAAACATTGAAAAAAAGCACATGCTCTAAAACTGTAGAGACTGATCCTATCCTATATTCCTGTTCTTAATTCTTAATAGTAGTATAAATAAATGAAAGATCATAATCAAAGTCATGCATATGGAAATAGTTAATCATAGAAAACATTGACCAACTAAACTAAATCCACCACAATCCTGCATTATATATAATCATTTATTTAATCCTGAGAATGGTGATGGAGTATAACTATAAGGATCCATGAGGCATGTATGTTACAAGTCCAGTACAGATCTGATTATTTAAAAAAAAACTGTTAACCCATGAGGCATGTTATTCATTCATTACTTACAATTGGTAATTTAAGTTCCCGGATATGTTGGGACAAAGAGAAAACATTGGTAGCACGATCTTCATCTTTCCAATCGTTATTCAGCGCTCGAATAAATTCATCATTACATAAATGTAAGGATAACTCAATGGTCTCAAACCGGCTAAGATCATTTATAGGTATAGAGGTATCTATAGTTTTATGCTTGGAATCCTTTAGTCCCTCTAACGCCATCTTCATTGTATCCGAAGCATTGAATTGAAGCATCTCGGAAATGCTCTGCGATATGAATCCATCTCAAAACGCTATTCCTAATACTACAATTTCAATTAAGCAAAGAGAATCAGGCCATCCAGAGTACACAAAAGTCAAAAACTTATATAGGTCGGGTCGAGATGTGAGATCCTCTAATACAAAACGACTTTTTATCCAGACAAGGCTAGCTAAGAGTCCAAGAATACCTACATACCATCTCAGAAACACTTAGGATATCATAATTTTTGCTACAACCTTTTCGCGATACACTCTTTAATTAACCACTCCACTTCATTCAAAAACCAATGCACACTCCAAGAATAACAAATGCAAAGTCCAAAATTATATGAGACCATTAATAAAGTCACCAAATCGAAAAATAGATTGAAAAACGATGAAATTAATGGCTTCAAAATTGATAAGCAGGACTAAAAACAACATTCAACGATCCAAAACCCACACAATCAACTAATAAATGAAATCTAATGTAACAAAACAGTGAAATTACCACTAATTAAACAAAAACTAGCTCAAATAAACATAAGGAACAAGAAGAAAACAACGTAAACAAAGTGACACAGGCTTTGAAATAGAACAGAACAGCATAAACATTAAAATAAAAACCCCTAGGGTTTACAATGGAGCTGAAAGGAATGATAAATTAGGCAGTAGAATTGAAATTGAAGAAACACACGTACTAAAATGTTGAAATTAGCAAAAACCGAGTATAATTCAACGGAGGAGCTGGAGCGTGACTCATTTTTGGAACAATTTACTCATTTTCTAATGGCATTACGAAAGAAAATATGGTGGAGTGCATATTTTTCTACAGAAGGCATGCGTCTGTGACTAAGTGCCTATAACCTGGACATTACAGTCTCCCGCGCCACTTAGCACCCACGCGAAGCGTGGCACCTCTGACTGAGTGGACGAACTAAATCCCAGGGCCACCATCTCAAAAGGTCGACCATACAAACACAAGGGATGCAAACACACGACAAAAGGTAGTAAAACAAAACTACTACAATCAAGTACGATCAAATTCAGGCATAACATACAGTTGCACATCGGAAAAATGACATTACGAAAGCTACTTCGATTTCACACAACGAAAGTTAAGGCATGAAGTGCCACAAAATACTAACACACTTCGCTCCCCTGAGCAAAGGCAAAGTCACTACAGAATTGTTTTTCAAACACTAACAGAAGTTCACACCATGCAGGGTTCACAAGCCGAAAACAGAGTACAACCAAAGAGGAGTAGCATCACTCTAGCAGAACTTGGTCCACAGCCTGGACATTCTCCTCTGGTGGAGGCGGAACTGTAGCAGATCCTCCCGCATGAACCTCAGTCTCTGGATAATTAAAATGGACAGCAGCAGAACCTCTCCTAGGATCATCAGCGGCATCCTCCTGGTCCACACCCTCTTGCCCATTAGCCTCCTGGTCAGCAATGGGGGAATCAACAGACTCCTCCAGATCCTCCGCCTCCACGTCAGAGAGAGCATCCGAGTTAGGCGCCACTAGAAATTCCTCATACAGTCGCTTCTTCTCTAAAACTAGGTCCCAATCTTTGTGCTTCTCCACCAGATATTCCTTGATCATCTCAACCTTGGTATAATGGTTCGGCCAAGCAAGAGCATCCCTCAAAGTCTTCTTCAGCTCGGCATTCTTCCCCTACAGGGAAGAATTGGCATCCAGGGCCTGAGCAAGCTCACTCCTTGCCTCCACCAGATATGCACTAAGCTTTTGTCTTTTGCCAGATTCCTCAGCCAGCAATCTGCGAACCAGATACAACTCCTCCAGTGAACTATTTTCTAGCACAAACCTGGGACCAGGAAGTAGCATCTGGTTCAGAAAAGCCATGTCCCCTACAGGATTGGATGTACCGAAGCCTTCGAGAAATTTGAGCACCACTCCAGCAGGAACATCATCAACGGATCTAGGGGCAGAATAAGAGTGAGGATCAGAAAGATCTACCACTGGGGGTTTACTTTCTGCAGGTGTAATTACTGAGAGAGGGGACGAGTTACGCCTTCTCCTAGAACCAACAAAACCAGCAGAAGCAGAACCAACTTTCCACTTGGAGGCCGTCCTTGTAGCAACGGCCTGCCCTCTAGCAGCCACAACTTGCTCTAGGGTCACACGAGGCTTAGCGGATTCTGAAGAAGGGAGCAAGTGAAAATAAGTACCATGGAAATCTGAGGTCAGGCAAACTTAGCCAAGCATGGACGTATCTTACCCGAAGACACGTTCTCACCCAACTCTTCTTTTTCTTCTTCTGGGGGAGGAAAGGAAGGATCACTTGTGGAAGGATAGAGCAAATTGCGAAACATCCTCTGCTCCGGGTCTAGGCCGATTAGCCGGGTCAAAGAATCAATCGTCACGCAAACCGTCTATAGTCCAAGCAAACAGAAATTCCCGCTTAAGATGAGCTTATTCGGGAATTTGGGGGCATTTGTTTGGGATAAAATCCGCATCCTAAAAGTACGACGTGACATATTACAAATGGAAGGTTAAAAGGTCGAGGGTCAAAAGGTCAAAGGTCAAAAGTCGAATGGTCAAAAGACGAGAGTCGATAGTTGAAAGTCGGAAGTTACAAAGGGGCAGTGGGTCAATCATAAGTTATGAGCACCAACCAGCCCATTAAAAACGCAGCCCACACTCAAAGAGGAAAAGGTCAAAACCACCCCCTAATTATTATATATAATTGTATGTATCCCTCAAATGTGTTCGTTGTTGCATCATTTAATGTTTATTTTTTTCATCGGTAAAATAATGTTTACTGATGGTAAAGTTTTCTTATTGCTGTTTGTTTAGTAACTTAATGATATTGATAGTTTTTGATTTCATGGTGGTTTTCATTATAATCCACTCTGTTGATGTTTATCTTTCGATGTTTGGTGGTAGTTGCTAACAAGATGCATTTTGTACTTGAATAAATACAGGCTTCCAAAAGAGGTGTGAAGACTCCGGTTCTGTCGAAAAATAAGCCTTTAAGTTCATTTTATTATAGTTTATGCATATCGATTGGTGTCTGTGAGTTTGGCTCATTGTCGGTTTTGTTGTATTTTTTGAAGTGTAACTGTAAAACTAACAAGACATTCTAGTGCACAGTTTCGCATTTAAACGGTTTGTTAAGTTATACCACTTGGCTCTATCTGTGTCCTATCTTTTAGGTCCATTTATGCACATGTTGCTTGCTTTGAGCTTTGAAGTATGCAGGCTTTCTGATGGGCCGCATTTAGTCGTATTTATTACGACGGTTTTGGTGTATTTTGTGAGCTAAATCGGTTGTCTTGCATTGCATTTGTGTCGATTTGGTATGAATGTAATATAGGCTATTTTGAAGATGCTAATCATTGGACCGTCGATTTGGGCTAAGAACGATTAAAACGTGAAGAAGAAGAAAGCCCATTTGAAGACCCGGAACGACAGAACCGAAGGATCGCACGAAGCAGCAACAGCTTGTCACGCGAGTCGCGCAGAAGTCCCGTGGGTCGCGTGCTCCCGCGAGTCACGCGACAGACAGGCGAGTCGCGCGGTGGTCTGGAAAGTCCTACGCGTTTCGTCCCTATCTCGTGATATTTGCTATATTTTAAGACTTCGGATTTATTTAGGAAACCTTATTACTAGTCTTTATTATTATTAGTATTACTAGGATATTTTATTATTTTATTATTAGGAAATTTTTATTAGGTTAAGTTGGAGTTTAGATTATTATTTCACATTCACATCATTATCACATCAAGTTTAACGTGACATTGGAGGAAGAAGGTAGAACTTTGAAGAACCCTAATTTTCAGATTTCAAGTATGTGTAACTAATTTCCTTTACTTAGATTCAAGCCTTTGAAGCACTTGATAATCGTTTGTGAGTTTGAATGTTTTAATTATTAATCTTGATTATTGTGAATTGCTTTGTTATTAAATCTATGAATATTGTTATTGATTGCTAGATGCGCAACTAATACTTGATTTCTTCATTCTATCGTTAGTATCGTTAATTGAGTAGGATTTACTGATTAACTTTACACTAGTAACAACTAGGAATTAATATTGAACGGGATACGTTGATATTAGTACTTAGAAGCAATTCACATAAATATCTAAGGTGCGACTGGATTGTACGTGCTATTTATTCTCTATCGAATTCTCAGATCTATATTGCTTCCGTTTAATTGAACCTAGAACTGGATTGTTTAGGTTGTTTTACAGTTAGGGTCAATTAAGAACGGGATTCGTTTTAGTTAACTATTCTTAAGAGAATTGGAATTTCATGTTCACGATAGAGTGGTCAAGATTATTAATTGAAATCGTCTTACAATGACCAACCGCTATTGAGTGTGGATTCGTGCTTGTGTCTAAGTTCTTTTTCATCATTTGATATCTCAAGTATTATATTATTTTACTCTAGTTTGTTAGATCATTAATCATAAAAAAAAAAAACCCTTATTTACTACAGTCTTTAAATACGTTAGAGGTCGATTTCTACACTTTAGTTAGCATAATTAGATTAATCTGATTCCTTTGGGTTCGACCCTTATTTCTATTCTACTACGTTTTAGTATCTAGATTTAAGTGCATATAAATTCTAATTTGAGGCATACGACTTTAGCCTGTCACTTTCACTTCATATACTATTGATTTAATTAATAAATTGCTTGACCGTCAAATGATGACTATCTGCAGATATCATCATCTGTAGTTTTATAGAAATATCCTTTGTTAGTGACTAGTGTAGGGAACCATTTTAGTTTTATACTCCCTCCGTTCCAACGAATTGTATACATTTGCTTTTTTAACACTATTTATAAGTGATGAGAATCTTCAATATAACTTCTAATATATTAGATAAAAGATAGTCGTGTGGGATCTTGTTTAAATCGTCTAATGAAATACATTACGAATATCAAATTTTTATAATTTTTAATAACACGTAACTAAAGATATAGACAAAAGAAAACGAGTATCGACATACATGCATAAAGCAAACGTATACAATTCATTGGAACGAAGGAAGTAGTTGATTTGGGTTATTATTTACAGATCATATGGAGTAGGTATTCATTTATGTTTTTGCAGTAATGTGATATGTTTCTTTACATGTAAATCTCTTGGAGTAGATCATCTGAGTTTGACATGTATATTGATTATCATTGATGTATTGTGTGTATCAGGAACAAGGTCGTTAACCTTTTGTATGAGAAGCGTCCAAAGCAATTCGGTATTGGGGGTGTTATCCCACCGAACAAGGATCTTACTAGATTCATCAAATGGATTAAGGTGGTTCAACTCCAGAGAAAGAAGAAAATCCTCAAGCAGCGTTTGAAGGTCCCTGGCCTTCTGCTATCAATCAGTTCACCAAGGCTCTTGATAAGAATCTTGGTTAGCCTCTTTGTTTCGCTCGCTTGTCTTCTGTTTGTGCATTCGTATTACTGATACTGATTGATAGCTTCTAACATAGATCTGGCTGATAATTATCTCGCTTTTCAAGTTGCTTCTCAAGGACAGACCTGAAGACAGGGTTGCCAAGAAGGAAAGACTTCGTAAAGCTGCTAAAGCCGAAGCCGGAGGTAAGAAGCCTGAAGCCCTGAAGTCAAGAAGCCAGTTGTCGTGAAATACGGGCTAAACCACTTTACTTACCTCATCGAGCAGGTAATGATTCAATTTAACCTCATTTTTGAATGACGTCCCTTTGTCACATGTACTTGTGCTTAGTTTTGCTGAATTTTTATTTCTCTGTTTCTTTTCCATCTCAGGGTAAGGCTCAGATGGTTGTGATTGCCCATGATGTTGACCCAATTGAGCTTGTGGTATGGCTACCCGCTCTTTGCCGCAAAATGGAGGTTCCATACTGCATTGTTAAGGGAAAAGTTCTTCTTCGAACGATATAAATTTTGTCCTGTATGGTGACAGTATGTTCCAAGTGTGTCAGGAGAAGTCATGATGCTATTGTCATTCTCTTTATATTATTTTTACAGATTGTCCACAAGAAGAATGCAGCTGCATTGTGCCTGACATCAGTAAAGAACGAAGACAAAATGAAGTTCAACAGAATTGTTGAAGCTGTCAAGGTAAGTTTCTTTATTTTTCTATACTTGGTTGTGCCATTGATTTAGTGCTGATGATGGATAAGGTCATTCGTCAATGTACCTCCCATTTGAGAATTAATGTCATGAAATTTCATGACAGCAATCCTTTCTGTCTTGAAAGTATTGTCGTATGCAACCCGGGTTCATTATAGTTAACCCAAAACACAACAAATCCACTATGGTCTAGTGACTCTAATCTATCTGGAGCTTGAGCTCAATTATACGATATGCCATAAATTATTCACTCATATTTGCGAAATACTGTCTTTAATTACCTACTCCGTGTTTGTTAAGTTTAGATGTGTATAAACGATATTGTAGTCTTTTAAATAATTATGTAAACTATGAAAATATATCCTAACCTCATGGGTTATTGACAGGCAAACTTCAACGACAAGTACGATAAGCACAGGAAGAAGTGGGGTGGTGGAATCATGGGTTCCAAATCTCAGACAAAGATGAAGGCTAGAGAAAGAGTGTTAGCCAAGGAAGCAGCTCAGAGGTTGAACTAATTTTGCATTTTTTCAGTCACAGAGTTTATAGATCTTATGATCAACGCCTTTGTTCTCTATCGTGTAAGGTGGCATACAGTATTTAGTTCCAAAAATGGTTATTGTAGTTTGTTTTTTTCAAGTACTTTATCCGACTGAATTTGTGTTAGATTCAACTCTTTTTTGTTATTTATCTCAAACTTTTCAGCCATTTGATGATCAGGGCCAAGGCCACGGTTGATCTCCTTTCTTCTAGATTCAAATTGATATGAAAAGGCAGCCACTTCTTTGAAGCGACTAATAACCGATTCGAGGTATGACTATGACAATATGACTATGGGATTTTGGTTAAGGGACTCTCCCATGATTCATGATTCAAATGTTTGCTTTTACTTTCTTTGATGATATTCAGGATACACTGATTCAGCCTTCAGGAGGCAGGACTGGAGTAATCTGGTTATTGGTAAGCTGTAGAGAATGGAAGCCAGTACAAGCTTGCAACTTGGACGTACTCCTCGTATTAATTAAGGTAAGACTTGAACACCTTTTTCATTTGCTGTTATTTGTTTTCCGAACTTTTTTACCGTAATTGAATTTTCATGAAGTTGCCCTTTAATTAATAAATAAGGACTTTGAGCACATGCATATTTTCTCTACGTTAATCAAAGTATTTATGTTTTTGAAGTACTCGTTTTCAATTATATTCTCGAGTCTTTTCTAAACTATATTGAAAATGGTTGCAGCACTTCAAAGGCCTTGCCATGTATTCACATGAAGACATTGATGAGGTTCGCGATTTGTGGCCTAACTAATATTCAAAATTAGAAGTATGAAACATTCATGTAGTATTCTATGTATTAGCTAAAAAGATTTGTTGTAGGAAGAGATTTAATTATTGGCACATTGCGTATCTTTGTAGTTTTTTTTAATCTTTTAACTACTTATTTGTTTGGGATGATGACTACTTTCATAAAATACGGAACGTTTTATCGTCCGATTGGGTGTTGCATAATTTATGAGATTTATTTTGGTTTCGATTGGATTACACTTTCTTATGAATAATACGATGTTGACTATCAATATTGATGTCTATACTATGATAATAAACATAGGGCAACAAATAACTGATATCTATATTTATAAATAGACATAGGGCGTACAAAATAATTCATGCCTATTGTTTTTATAGACAAGGGTTATTTCTGTAAACCTATGTGTAATATAACAATAGACATGGGTTATTTGAAAAATCCATGTCTATGTTTTAGATAGACATGGGTTGTACGACCCATGTCTATGTATTTGACAATAGATGTCACTCAACTTAACATAGGTCGCAAAACCTCTGTCTATCGGTGAAAACAACCCATGCTTATTTGCTGTTTTGTAGTAGTGACGTCCCGGCCGAAGCGATGACTTTTCATGGACGGTAGCCTACCCGCGTCTGCATCCTGCATGAGTGTATGCTTTTTTTTTGTGAAATGTGAATAATTGCATTCATCAAAAATAGGAATTACAAGGCATATTCTGTACACAAAAATATGTTGCTTCAGTAGAAGTAAAGCAAGACAGAAATATAAAAACTACTCTAAAGCTACAAGACTACCAATTGTAGCCAAGGCATCTAAAGTAACTAATATCAGTCGTCGTAAAATTGTCCTTAGTGCTTATCTTTATTCTTCCCCTAACAACAGTTGTAGTTTGTCTGGCTAGGGTGTCAGGGTGGCAGATACTATCCTCAAAAAGAGCTTTATTTCTTTCCATCCATATAAGGTAGTAACAGGCTTCCTATGCAGAGTCATAGGGCCTAGAATCATGCTATTTTGCAGACTGATGCTACAACTTGCCTGATGCTGTATACTTACCATGAACCTCTAGTTGTAAGGACAGTAAAAAAACGAATGAGAAATGGTTTCAGGCTGCTGTTAACAGAGGCAACAATCTTCATTTCTAGTGTATCCCAGCCTGTACATTTTGCTCTTGGTGTTAATTCCTTCGTTCGTAATGATACAGCATATGTGGGCATGTTTAGAACATTCCAGGAATTCCATAAAAAGTTAATCCACTGTGGAGGGGCAGGATTGGGTTTGAGCCATTCATACCCCCTTTAATGGTATATCCAGCAGGATCCTGGCTCCAGTGGTTATTAACGAATGCAGGCTTCAAGGTTTCTTTAATCTGGTAGATAGCTTTCTAGATCCAAGGTGAACCTTACCGTAAGATGGCTTTCCAGGTCCATGCATCAGTGTATGCTTGTTTAATTACATGTATACCCCCTTTAATGGAATATCCTGCAGGATCCTGGCTCCAGTGGTTATTAACGAATGCAGGCTTCAAGGTTTCTGTAACCTGGCAGATGGCTTTCCAGGTCCAAGGTGAAACTTACCGTAAGATGGCTTTCCAGGTCCATGCATGAGTGTATGCTTGTTTAGTTACATGTAGCGTGTTGCGACAACCCGAATAAGACATTAAATTCCGGATTAAACCACGACGACATATTTAATCACACCCAAACTCCGTTTTCAAAAAGACGTTTTTCAGAAAACCGTCTGAACGCCATTATTCTGGCCAAATTTACACCCACTATTTTCAAACCCACTTTTGCACCGTCACTCTGGCCAAATTGACACTAACTATTTTCAAATTTGTTTTAGCGCCATGTCGCCGGCCAAATTAAAACTTCTCATTTAAAAAAAAAAAAACGTTACCATACTGTTATTATCGCCAAAATTCCGACCAATGGAATTGAGACACCTACGGTTACATTTACCGTTTATAAAACACTTTTACACATACCGTTACTATCGCCAAAATTCCGACCAATGGAATTAAGGCAACTAACACGGTTATATTTTCCGTTTTCAAAACACTTTTACACATACCGTAACTATCGTCAAAGTTTCAATCAATGAATTCAAGGCATCTAACTCAGTTACATTTTCCGTCCCCAAAACACTTTTACACATACCATTACAATCGCCAAAATTCTGACCAATGGAATCAAGATACCTAAAACGGTTGCATTTTCCGTCCACAAAGCATTTTTACACACATCGTTACCACCACAAAAATTCCAATCAATGGAATCAAGGTATATTAACACGGTTGCACTATCCTTTTCAAAACACTGCTACCACAACCTAAATTTCTGTAACGAGAATTTTGGTACACGACCTTCATTTTAAAGAACCATCAAGGACACCGTGCTTTCTCAAAAACACCCTCTACGTCGCGAACATCGAACTCCTAACCAATAGAAGTCTCGATAACAACGCAACCCCATGATTTACACACCTCTTCAAAATCAATTCTTCAAACACCGTCATTTTGCAAAAATCACAATTGCACGTCGTTACTATCGTAAATTTTTTTCAACTCATGAACTCTTGGCACCTACATGACAACACTTTCCGTCATATAAAAAATGATGTCGCTTAACCGTCCTAATATCGATTCTAAAACTCTCGCTTTCGAAAACTCATTTTTCATAATTTATTCATCAAAATCCTCTGATTCTGAGGCGGGACCGAGATCAACTTCTTACGGCGTACAACCGTGGGATTAACTGTCTGTGCTAATTACGAAAATTACCTCCGTTCAAGGTCTTACATTTTGGGTCATCTCATCTCGAGAGTCCTCTCTGAATCTCACCCCGAGATTTGTGTTAAATCATCTGGCTCTAGAGATCCGAGTCCATTAGGCGTCTCGCTGAATACACCAAGTGTTTAAAAGTACATGAGTCCCAAAACTCGATGACTGCAAATACGCGCGAATCAAGTTTCTCATTTTTGTGTCGCTTGCCTTGGAACATTTCTCGAGTCTCTTACATCGTTCGGTGGATCCATCCTCACCTTTAGTGATGTTCCGCAAATCCACTATTCCAAAAATGTCTTCAAACATCAACGAAAATGGCATCAACCAACTCAACGCCCTGATCAACGTGGTTCATAGCATTCTCTGTTTAATATCACCAATTTCTTTCTCCATAGAGGGAACCGAAAAGAGGCGCCATGAAAGGCCGATAGGACGAGAACTAGTCCTCAACGATGACCCGTATGTCGAGTATGCAAAGTTCGCCCCTCCCACCGAGGTCACAACCTTTCAAAGGCCTTGCAGGCAGTTTACAGAGTTGGGGGTATTCTATGCAGAAGTCCTCAAGAAATTGTCGGATGCATGGTTGCTATGCCCATAGGCCCCACTCCTGACCCACCCGGTGGATAAGAGAGGCGCGTCATGGAATCCGAATGCCTACTGCTTGTACCATCAAATACGGGGCCATGAAGCCCAAACATGCATGAGATCTAATTGAAAAGAGGGTCTATGTCCCCATTGGGTGCTTCTAGAGGCGAACCAACTTTAACTACTAAACCAACCAGACAGGTGACCCAAATGGGCCTCAAGAGCCCCACTAGCGAAGGTTCTTCTGAAGAACGTGATTTTGGTCCAAGTCAAAGTCTAGTTCGTCTTAGGGTCAAGGTTCAATAAATAAATAATTATTTCTTTACTCGTCGAGTCGGAGGTATATAGGCCTGTCCCTACCTCCCGAAGTCCTATTTTAACACGTTGTCTTCAATTTCAACAATAAAAAGAAATAAACTTTTATTTTTTTACTATGCGCCTCGACAATTGCTTGATTTAAAACAAACACTTCTCGCTTACGACTCAATACTATGCCTATTTATTGATAGCAACCAAACAAATCTCAAGCATAAGGGCATTAACCAACGGCCCTCCCAGTAACCAAGACCACAATAAGCAATCATCCTAGCATTCGCTAAACCTATACACCCCTTAAGGCCATCAAGGGAAAAGTCGTAGCTGACTTCCTAGCCAAAAACCCAATAGAGGAAACACACTGGACCGACACCTGGTCCCCCCCGATGAGGACATCCTATTCGCCAACGATGAGTCGTGGGACCTATACTTCGATGGAGCCTCGAGCATGAGGGGCTACGGTGTAGGAATCCTTTTAATATCCCCGCAAGGTGACCATACACCCATATCCGTAAAACTAGACTTCCCAGTAACCAAAAACGTAGCCGAATACAAGGTCTGCTAAATAGGACTACGAGCCGCAGTAACACTAAGGATTAAAAACCTTAGGGTCCACGGAGATTCACCTCTAGTAGTCAACCAAGACACAAGCATTTGGAAGGTGTATAGATAAAGCCTAACTCCATACCAAACCGAAATCGAAACAATTTTCTGAGAGTTCACCAAAATCGACTTTGTACACATCCCGCGTGAAAAAAAACCAATTTGCAGATGCACTATCCAAATTAGCCTCATCTCCATGCCAATCTGTGTGCAGAGAAGCGAACAATCAGCTTACATCCACAACATCAAAACCAATGACATCTCTAAAGAGCCCTGGTGTAAAACGATCCTAGAATTCAAAACTAATGGATCATACCCTGCTAATACAAACACCAAAAACAAACGATCCTTAAGAATGCTCGCCACCCAATACGTCCTAAACTAAGGGCTATTATACAAACAAACCCCACAAGAAGTACTCCGTAGGTGCGTAGACGAAACCCAATTCCAAAAAGTCATGGAAAAAGTACATGACAGGGAATACGGACCCCACATAAGTGCACACGCACTAGCCCGTAAAATTAGACGTTATATTACAACTAGATAACCCTAGAAGCAGACTGTCGGCATCATGTCCGCCACTGTCACAACTGCCAAATATTTGCCAACATCCACCATATACCACCATACCCACTCCACACTACAACAACACCATGGCCATTCTCCACCTGGGGAATAAACATAATAGGAAAAGTACACCCATTCGAAATCGGCAGACACTATTTCATACTAGTAGCCGTCGATTACTTTACCAGATGGCTAGAAGCGCCGTCCTACACAATACTAACCTCCAAAATGTAGTTAAATTCCTACAAAACAACATTATCTCCCGCTACGACATAACACACGAGATCAACAGTGAACAAAGGGCTCATTTTAGAGCCGACACCCAAGTACCCCTAGAAAAATACAAAATCCAATGACACAAATCATCATTCTACAAGCTTCAAACAAACGAAACTGTAGAGGCAACAAATAAAACCATCATCACTATCCTTAAGAAAATGATAGTCAACTACCGAGATTGGCCCAAGAAAATACCTTTTGCATAATTGGGATACCGAACATCCTACCAAATTCCCACCGGAGCCACACCATACTGCCTAACCTACGGTTCGGAAGCAGTACAACTAATAAAGTTAGAAATACCCTCTCTAAGGATACTTGCCGAAAGCGGCATTTCCGAAGGGGAATGGAACCAAAAATGTTATGACGAGCTAGTCCTTTTAGATGAGTATAAAATACACATACTATCCAATGTGCAAACCTACCAACAAAGAAGACAAAAAGCTTTTAACAAACGAGTTAAGTCTTGAAACATACACGAGGGAGATTTAGTGGTTAAGTCCATTAGAGCCCCACTTCTCGTTGATCCTAGGGTAAAGTTCAAACCTAAATGGGCAGGTTCTTACCTTGTCAAGATGATACTCACGGGTGGCGTCGTGATAATCACCGATCTAGAAGGACAAAAGTTCTCAACCCCTATAACAAGGATCAACTTAAATGCTATTACCCAAAGCCTCCTAACATCCTCATCCTGGTCTTTAAACTGGGATGAAAACTCATACAAAAACACTCTAAACATCCCGCATCGATAATTGGCATAACGAGTCCAATGCACCAAAAAAACACCTGCACTTGACGAATTAAAAACACGGTTTGATTTTCGTCTAACCACAGATACGTAGGCAGCCCTCTCCGGGGTAAAGCCAAAATAACAAAATCGACTACAATCTGTTCTGCGCAAATCGGAACTCATCATACGCTCGGATTAAAGAGTGATTATAATGACGAAGCACACTAAATAAAAAATGACGAGCCGAGGACGGAGTGAAAACCCGAAAGGGCGCTCCGGGCAAAATGAAGAATCGAGTTGTGAGTCGTAAAAAAAAGCAGTAAAAAAAAACCCAAAAACAAATAAACAAAACAAAAGGTGAGCCGAGGACGGAGTAAAAACCCGAAAGGACGCTCCGGGCAAAATGAAGAATCGAGTTGCGAGCCACTGAAACATAAATATAATAATAAAACGTGTACTTTTTATTACTGCAAACTAAGTCTTTGTCGATGTAATCCCCTAGAAATTCTAACGCAATACAGTGACAGAAACACTGTAGATGTGGGATTAAAACACACTGACGAACTATATTGATGCGAATGCGGAAGTGGTTTAGAATAAGAAATGAAGATTGGGTCGAAGGTTAATGTAACCTTGGTTAATGACGTGGATTTTGGAGTGAAATTGAACTAAGGTTAATGGAACCCTGGTTCGTGGTTAAGGTCTGTGGGGATTTTGAGTTTTGTGGCTCGACTATTTTTGGGAAGCAGACGCTTCGTTTTTTTGTATTTTGTGATCCGATGTTAATCGGTGAGTAACCAAAGGATATTTAACCCGTAGTTCGACCTTGAACCCGGAATTAATAGCTCAGAGTTTGGAGCACCAACCCTCTAAACACTTCGAAGCACCTTCTCGAAGTTTAAACAAATTAATCCAGAGTTTGACAAGTTGTTTGTAAATTCATAAATATTCGATGCTTTATTCAATGAAAGACATTTGCTTATATAGCCCACAATGTGTGATATCCTCGTTATATTCCGAGTGATATTCTAGAATAATAATACTAATATAAAAGGAAACAAATACTACGAAATATAACTACTAGTATCACATGCCACCTATGGGTGTGATCTTTATTCTACTTGCCTTAAATAAAAGATAGTGTGTGATGAAGATCCTTTTGTCATGTCTCCAAGATTACTATGTGATGCATGATCTAATGCTTGAAATAATAGGTGGTGTGTGAATGTAGAAGATCACGACACTTCCAATTATTTGGCGAAGATCCTCACACATTATTCCTTGCCATATGTCCGAGATTTTCCCATCTCTAATTATTTGATGGAGATCCTCTTGTTTATTCCTTACCATATATTCAAGATAGATTGATATCCCAAATATTTGGAGATCCTCTTGTTACCTTTTATTTGAGATTAGTGTATCGTAAAGGATACCAGCCATATCTTCTTTTATCCTCCTACCATCATTGTGGATCTCTTGCCAATTCCACGAGATCCTCCATATCCTTTTAGAATAAGAAATATTCTCTTGATAGATCCCTTGTTTAGTTGCACGAATCTGGCCATGTTTGGGCCAATAAACGCCTACCCATAACGACTTGTGATAGGATGGTCCACATGCGTAGTCAATTGCTTTATCAGGACCGTTAACAAATTTTTTGGGCTCCACAATCGGGTCATGTAACCTTGAAGTTTATTGACGAACGAAAATAAACGATAAATATAAAGGGATATTTAGCCCGTAGTTCGACCTTGAACCCAGAACTAATCACGAAAGAGATTGGAGCCCAATCTTTTATCGCCAATTCGAAGTACCTTCTCGAATTTAGTAAATATAAAGGGATATTTAGCCCGTAGTTCTACCTTGAACCCGCAACTAATCACGAAAGAGATTGGAGCCCAATCTTTTATCGCCAGTTCGAAGTACCTTCTCGAACTATATCTTATTAAAAGAAATGGTAAGTCAATACATGAGCCATTAAATAAAAATGGCTAAAATAAAAAGACAATCCATAAAGGAGTTTAACAATCCATAGTACAAAATTTATAGATCATCGAAGCAGGATCCGTAACTACTTGCTAGCCCACCCGAAGGGAAACACATATACCTGCCATGTTAAAAACATAACAGCCACTATCAGTGAGGAGCAACTACGACGTTCTCTCAGCCATATTACAAGATTTTAAAACTGTAATTACTATTATATGAAAATAGTAAAAACGGAAAACATTGAAACATCATAATAAAAATAAGCTTTCAGTGAAAAACTTCACGCATCGAAACAATATAATAAAACCGAGTTTTCCGAATAAAATATAAAACATTTGCCAACCTGCAAACTAAATTATATCGATAATAATAAAATATTCAAAATGGCGTTATGGATAGAATTAGTGTAGAATCTAGAATTTCACTAGGGATATACTAAAAACTAGCTTCGAGAACTCAGACACCAACTTCACACGCAGCGAAGATCCAAGGTCTATAACTAGGCAACTCAACCATAATAGGACGGCGACTTATCAATGCGAGGTCCTAGCTTAAGTAATATACACCCCCTCCTAGATACCAAATGTATCCAGATCAACTGACGACAACTAACACGATGCGATATGTAGCTTAAAGGCACAATGCACATATACTCCTTGACACCAAATGTGTCCAGTTCAACAACCAATGCATCCCAAATGGATACACCATCCTTATAGTTGATGACAAAACAGTACATCCTAGACCGTAGTACTCTAACCCCACACTTATTCTTATTCCATAACTTCAAAACACGCCATTATTGATATTCAAAAGATATAATCATTATAATAATAAGAGAACCAATGGGAAAAAGGATCACCTTTCAAAAGAGGAAACTTTCTATTTTAGGAAACTTCTATATTTAGAAACTTTACAAAAATAAAATTACCGAAATTATTAGTTCATACTAATAAAACAATTTTAGTAAACGATATAGATTTATAAAACTAATACTTTCAGCCTTAACGATATTAATTTCTAAAATATGGTTAAATGGGTTGATGAAATTATTGAAATACCATAAAAGTGTATATAAAATGATTAAAAAAGTCGTCAATATTTTAATACTAATTAGGTTGTTTTCAAAATCTATAAAACTAAAATTCCCTAATTATTAATAATTTCGAAAAAACAAGCATAAATAGGATTTTAGGGCAAATGTCAAAACAAATCGTTTAATGTCATTTATTTCTTTAAACCATTAAACAAATTAAGAATATGATAAGGGGTGATTTAACTCTTAAAGTTTCAGATTTCCATATTTTCAAAATTGCTGGAATAATCATTCATTTAGCTGAAATGGAGCATTTTAACGATAAATCGTAATTTTGTCCAAAAATCAATACTACCATTTAAAGGGTTCGATAAATAGTACAAAAATTATGTAAAATAGCTAAAATACATTTTTGGACATTCTGCCCAGAAAAATAAATTTTCCAGAATTTGTAAACTCAATTTTTAAAGGGCTTTTTCGTTAATCGCCTAATCTCGACAATAACGATTAATAAAAATAGTAATTATAAAATGATTTAAGAATAAATACCCAAAAATTATTATTAAACCTAAAAATTATGATTTTCCAGAAACTATCAATTTTTTCCAGATTTCCAAATATCCAGATTTCACAAATTTCAATAAAACTGTCTTTTAAAACCTGCTTCCACAATTAACGATTCTTTTAATAAAACTTGTCGTCCCTAATGTTTTTTAATTAAACCATTAAAATCATGAAAATATATATTCTTAAACAAAATACCAGGAACAAAATTTTTGCAGATTTAAAACAGAAACCAAAAAAATCTGAAATAAAAAAGACGAACACGGTTTCAACGATAAACGACGACTTAAAGACCTTAGAAACCCTAAGAGAGGCAATTTGATAGGCGAATTGTGGCGATTTGCGGCGTTTGAATTCCTGTAATAATGGCAAGAAACTCTGCATCCAGGTCCGCCCACCGTCGTAACATCACGATGAGGAAGGAGATGATGGCTAAGGAAAAGAAGCAACAATCGAAGAACAAGGATGGCGGGAGTGATATTTCGAAGGAACAACTGACGAATTCCAATAAACCTAATGGAGGAGGCTAAGAAAGAAGGTAACATTAACAAGATTATGGGTATCCCGGCCGTTAATCTTGATGTTGATGATGATGATGATCTGGTTGAATCTAATACATACACCAGGGATTGAGGGAAATTGGGAATGGTATAAGGTGCATGGTAAGGCAATAGAGAAGATAATTGATGACAAACCCAGACCATTGCTCCAAATTCTTGATGAGGACGTGCATGACGAAGTTGAGTACTGGAATCAAGCGATATATGGTTTCGTCATAGGTGCAAATCCTCCCATGACAGTTTTGGAAGGTTATTTACGTAGGATTTGGGCAAAACACCCTATTGATTACCTAAATGGGGTATTTTTGGTACACTTTAAAACAAAGGAAGAACATGAACAAGTTTTGAAAGCAGGCCACTACTTATTTGACAGTAAGCCAGTTATCATTAAACCATGGAAGGAGGATGTTCCATTGGAGAAGGAAGAAGTGAAATCTATTCCTTCATGGATTTGACTACATAAACTCCCTCTAAAGTTTTGGGGACAAAGCCTACCAAAGATATCAGGCATTGTTGGGGAGTATATTGAGAGTGATGAAGTCACTGAAATGAAGACAAGATTAGGATATGCTAGAGTGATGGTCGAGATGCAGATTGATCAGAAATTCCCATCTCAAATCCAATTCTTGGATGAGAAACAACAACTTGTAGAAATTGAGGTGGAATACGAATGGAGACCTATCACCTGCAAAAAGTGCAAAAGACTTGGACACGTTCAGGAGAAGTGTAGAGGAATAAACAAGGTGGTGCAACCTGCAATGGAAAAGACAAAAGTGAACTAGGTGTGGCGCAAGGTTGAGAAGACTACCACAGTTCTAAATGTTCAAAAGGAAACTAGACCACAAGAGCCGATCAGTATGCTTGAGTTTCCTAGGTTGCCTACTTCAGGTGGTTCGCAAAATGGAGTGGCATGTCAGAACAATGAGGAGATTATGTCCCAAACCTATGCTGCCATCCTGACTCCAGGGGTGGGCAGGAGAGGGAGAGGGAACCTAAACTCAACTGGTAATAAATGATAATGAAATTCAGATTTTGGAATGTTCAGGGCATGATTAGAAGGAATAAGCAGCTGAATATAAATAAATTCATGCTAGATAATAATGTAGGTTTCTTTAGCTTGCTGGAAACCAAAATTAAGCCTAATAAAGTGCATAATGCAAGGCTGGTGTTTAATGATTGGAGTATCTAGACAAACTCTGCCTTACAACCTGGGGGCAAAATTTGGATACTCTGGCAACCTTTGCTGTGCGATGCTAGATTCATTGAGTACCATTATCAATATATTCATATACAGGTGAAAGATAGAATTAGTAATAAAGAGTTCCATGTTACTTTCGTTTATGCCTTCAATGAAAAGAATGATAGGAAACCTCTGTGGGATGGACTGAGGAGAATTGCTGATCAAGTACAAGGGCCATGGGTTATTGGTGGTAATTTTAATTGTGTCCTTGATCCAGAGGAGAGAATGGGAGGCTCTCTCTCTAGGGCAGAAGCTGAACCTTTCAAGAATTGCATCACGTACTGTGAGTTGTTGGACTGTTCAGCGATAGGCGCCTTTTACACTTGGAATAATAAGCAACGCCCAGCAGATAGGATATATACAGTAGGCTGGACAGATTATTAGTGAACAATGAATGGTTGAATGAATTTCCTGATCTGGTAGCGCACTTCCTGCCAGAAGGGAGATTCGATCATACTCCTTGTTTAGTCCAGAGACAAGAGGTATGTTGGGATAAGGAATGAGACACTAACACAACATACTTTCATGGGGTAATAAAGGCGAAGCAAAGACAGAACCAAGTCCTTCAAATTGAGGATAATCATGGTGTCCTTACAATAGGCCCACAGGGCATTCAAGAGTGCTTTATTCAATACAATAAAAATCTGTTGGGTGTTAACTCCCATACTAGACCAATTAGCAAGAAAGCAATTCAAATGGGAACGTTTTGTGGGCATGATCAGGCTCAAAAGCTATTGGCCTCGGCAACCAATGACGAAATCAAAGCCATTATGTTCAACATCCCTAATGAGAAAGCTCTTAGACCCGATGGCTTTTCAAGCAAGTTCTTCAAGGATTGCTAGGAAATTGTTGGACAAGAGGTATGTTTAGCCATCCATGAATTCATTAACAAGGGAAAACTGTAGAAGCAACTAAATGCTACTAATGTTATGTTGATTCCTAAGGTCAATCAGCCTCAAACTGTTATGCAGTTCAGACCAATTTCATGTTGTAACGTCGTATACAAATGCATCTCTAAGCTTCTTTGTAATAGATTGGCTCAGATACTCCTGGACATCATTTCCATTACAAAAGGGGTTTTTATTCATGGTCGTAGCATTATGGCTAATATTCTTATCTGCCACGATTTAGTCAAGTTATATGGAAGGAAGTCTGCGTCTCCCTGGTGTATGTTCAAATTGGACCTCCAAAAGGCATACGATTTCGTCGAATGGGACTTCCTATTTCAGATGATGCATGAAATTCAATTTCCACCAAAATTCATTATGCTTATTCGAAAGTGTGTGACCACTGCCTCCTATACCCTTAGCTTAAATGGAGATTATTTTGGTTGGTTCCAGAGGAAGAGAGGATTAAGACAAGGTGACCCCTCTCACCTTTGTTGTTTACTATATGCATGGAGTACTTGACAAGGCTACTTAATTATACAACTACTACCATGGACTTTCGATTCCATCGTTTGTGTAAGACTCTGAAGCTAAGTAGCTTAATGATCGCGGATGATTTGCTTCTTTTCTGCAAGGGAGACGTGAAATCTATTATGATACTACTTAGAACATTTGCGACGTTCTCTCTGGTGTCTGGATTGAAGCTAAGCAAGGGTAACTCGAATGTGTACTTTAATGGAGTGCCTGCTAAGTTGAGAAAAGACATAACGCAGGTATCGAGTTGTACAGAGGGCCACTTACCATTTAGATACTTGGGGGTGCCTGTCAAGCCCTCAAAACTACTGATCAAAGATTGCCAACCAATTATCAATAAAATTCTGGAGAAGATTAAGGTCTTTCGGGCCAAAAAATTGTCTTACGCTGGGAGACTGATACTTGTGAAGGCTGTTCTTAAGACCCTTCATTCGTATTGTGGCTCCATTTTTATCTTACCAAATGTTGTTATTATGAAGGTAGAATCGATTTCTAGGAATTTCTTGTGGGATGGGGGAGCTGAATTCACTAGGACGCCTATTGTAGCCGGGGAGAAGATCTGCAACCACAAGAAAGGAGGAGGATTGGGCCTCAAGAACGACATCATATGAAACAAGGCAGCGATTGGTAAAATTGTTTGGTGGGTGAAAGAAATGCAAGGATAAATTCTGAGTGAAGTGGGTTCACACCATTTATCTGATAGGGAGACGATGAGAGGAATATAATCCGCCTACAGACGCTAATTGGATGTGGAAGAAGGTGTGCAAACTCAGGACTGAACTTGAACAGGCATAAGAGCAGAATGAATGGGTCAATGTCCCCGGGCGACAATATACTATCTCGAAAGGATACAATTGGCTTCTTCCCCCCTCGAGGGAGGTGGAGTGGCATCATTCGGTTTGGACCAAATGGATTGTACCTAAACATAGCATCTTAGCATGGATGGTACACCAACATGGTCTAAACACGAAAGACAAACTGCATAACTTGGGCATTAGTAGTGACTCGCTGTGCTGCACCTGTGGTCAGTAAGACGAAACTTTACAGCACCTGTTCTTCTCCTGTCAATATAGCAGGAGGGTGTTGGAGGAGATTCACAGATGGCTAAATGTACGAATCCCTGAGAAGGATCTCCTTCAATGGCGGTTGAGTAGGGGTTGGTCAAGACTGAAAATAGGCACTATCAATAGTTGTATTAACGCAACTATGTATCACGTATGGAAGCAAAGGAACAATAGCAGGCATAATCTCGTTATTCAGCATCCAAAAGCGTGTTTTGAGGAGATTCATTGGGAAGTTAAAAGAACACTACAGAATCAGATTAAAGGCAAGCTACATAGAAGGGATAGAAACTGGCTAGACAGGCTCCTAACGCGAGCTAATTATGTTATTCTTTTGATGATGTATGTGGAGTTCCCTAACTCCAATATTTGTATGCACGTTTCCGAGCATTTAAAAAATTTACACTTCACCAAAAAAACGACGATTTAAAGTGATTAATTAATTCACCCACTTAACAATTCCAAAAAATTATGAAAAACTTCAGAAAATTCTTTTTCATCAGAGAGGTTATCCACGCCAAAGTTTAGATCAAACAAAAATGTTTAAGTGCTAGAATTAAAAATCGGCTTTTAATCGTTTTGTGCGAAAACGGTAATAATTCAATAATCGATACTTAAAATATTAGAAAAATACAAAAATTTCAAAATCATCAAAAACATCATTTTTACAAAATATATTCATATATTATATGTTTAGGTTAATTATTACGATTTTATAAAATAATATAACAATTTAATCGTTAATCTCGTAAAAACGATAGAAATATCGAAACATGCAAACTTTTACGACTATAAAATTTTCCAGATTATATATATGACATACATATATTTTCAAAAATAAAATTATAATTATATACAAGCAATTACACAAATAAAATCAAGCAATACCAAGTAACATCGACGTTACCTTCAATCGAAATCTGAGTCTACGATAAATTCGCCGGCTTCAGGGTCGACCAAGAATTCTATACCACACGGCATACATGGTACAAAAAATACCATAAGAAAACTAAAAGAATCAAGGTAAATAACAATCGGAAATAACATCGATTACTACATTAACGAAGGAAATGGAATAACGGTTAATTTGGAGATGAAAATGAGACGATCAAGACACGATTTGAGACGCTAGAAAAGCTGCTGAAAAATCTTCGCCAAGAGAGAAAAAGGGAGGAATATTGCTTAATGTTTTGTAAAATGAATGATAAAAAAGTGGATGGTTTTCTAAAGCATAAATGATAAGTAAATTTTGATGAAAACTATGTCATAATGCATGCACAATCCAGCCAAAATGAGGGAGGAAGGGAGTGTGAAGAGTTTGTATTTAAGACCAAAATAAATGGGTGAGCAAAATAAAATATCTTAGGCTTAAACTTCATAAAATGAAATGTGTAATAAAAATGTGTAGTAAGGGGTGTGACAAGGGTTATCACGATCCAACATGTGGGGAAAGATTCCAAAATAATTGTAAGTTGATAAAAAAATCGTAAAATTATTAAAGGTATTTCAAAACAATTCGAGTAAACCGCGCGTTCGAAAATAATTATTTATGAAACTTCGTAATAAAATCATTAAAGGTCAAATCTTAAATAAAAATATTTCTCAGTTGGAAATATCATATAAACGTGTTATGATATTTTCAGAAAAAATAAATAACTCAATTCCAAGCTTAAAACACTAGTTCGTAGAAAAATTGAACTCCTCACGCAAAAATA
This sequence comes from Agrostemma githago, assembly GCA_958450325.1. Classification (NCBI taxonomy): domain Eukaryota; kingdom Viridiplantae; phylum Streptophyta; class Magnoliopsida; order Caryophyllales; family Caryophyllaceae; genus Agrostemma; species Agrostemma githago. Next base: position 33,900,457 of record OY288251.1, on the reverse strand, counting down.
AATAGTTTACAATGAAAATCAAATAAATAAGTTTAAAAGAATTAAAATCTTTTAAAATAAAAATAAATATTATTTGACTCAAAAATAAAAATAAAGCTTGGATGAATGATGAAACAAAAGACCAAAACGTGATAGAGTTATGACGAAGTCATAACGAAAAAGATAAAAGCGCTAGGAAAATAGCGGGTGTTACAGTCGAGGCCTTTACATCAAGCATCCATCATCCGGATACCCCGAAAGCAAAGACAACGTGTCAACAAACTCTACAAAAAACCTAGTACTAATACGCTACATAGTATTACATAATACAACTTAATATTACTGACTGAGCCCTACCGGTCCATGTTTTCCTTTCCTCTGCCCTTCGGGTGCGCTTTCTTAGGCCTCTCATCATGGGCCTCCCGAATACAAGCGTTCACCTTCTCAGCCAATTGTGGGCCCAGTCAATCTCACGCGTCTTCCACATCCGTGTCTTTAATATGGGACTTGTTTGTCTTGACCCGCTTGGACGAATTGACGGTACTAGGATCGGAAACACTGTCTTTGGTCGAGCGCTTAGCGACGTTAGCTCGCATAGTTTCCTTATTCTGTAGCTCCACATTCTCCACGGTCCTTAACCACTCCCGCTCCGTCGGATCTTCACAAACCTTCCACCGAGCACAGAAGTGGGGTGTTCATCGAGTGTTTGGCTTGGGAACGAGATGTATGTATAGTCCTCCGTCTCTAAACCATTTCGAATTCCCTAACAACATGCTTTCCCCACGGTTGGGAATCAGTAACATTAATGTCAACCTCGGAAATGGTTTGTGCCCCGCCCATTTGGCGCATCAACCTGTCCGGATAAACATAGACACATGCACTCAAAGATATAATCCGCATAGTACGGGCCGGTGATAAGAACGGAAAGCCGATATATCTCTTAATATGCCACCACGGGACAGTCCATCTAATGGCAATCCCTCCATCAGCAAGCAGACGAGAGAGCCACTCGTCTTTAGTACCACTAAAATCCCGAAGAGGTACTAAACTTCGCATATCAAGCCTCTTCCAGTTATAAACCTCGATAAGCCGAGGTGGCTCGATTAGGCGTAATCTCTCCTGTAGCCAAACCTGCACAATACAGCACAGTGTCACAACTTCGAACTTGGACATATTCGAATAAAGTGAAAAAAACTAGCACCAAAACATACCTGCAAAATGGTTTTAGAACCGCGAATGGAGCGAGATAAATTTGTGTGCGCGTGTCGAGACGCATTATAAGCTCACAGAAAATAAGCCAAGAGGGCAATCGCCCGTGTTCCATCTCCATTACAACGTCTATGACGCGAGGGTAACCCCAACCAGCATGCACCGATGCATCCTCAAACAAATAAAAACATACTATCACAATGCTAAGAGCATGCTTGCGAGCTAGAGGTGGAACAGAATAAGCGTCCTTCCATGAGAATTCCATAACAAGATGCTCTAAATTAATACCAACTTCACCAAAGATAACCTCGGCTTCTTCCGGTAGAGGAATATCCGAAAACCGACGAAACCACTCTATGGGAACATCACCTTGAATCGGGATAAAAGGGTGAAACGAATGCCACCCTCCAATTGCGTCTATCTCCTCGGGCAGAGGACACACATCACCCCTTGGAAATGCAAAAACATGATACTTAGCATTCCAAAAGCGTGAACATGCAATTACGAAGTCATCTTCCACTTTAATTTGCTTCAATCACATAATAGCAGACAAACCGTCACTTAGCAAATCCTCAAGCTCACCTTTCTTGAAGGAATTCATCCACTCGGTCAAAAGACAATCGAAACTCGACAGACTCGATAAATCAAGCAAGAGCTATCAAGACATTTGGGTGTTTATTATATATAAAAAAGAACACCCATAACCCATATATATAGCTACAATGGTGTCGTGATTAGGAAACTACAAAAATTTCAGTAATAAAGAACCTGGCCGCCATAGGTCCGGCGCCTGAAACCTGGGCCGCCCAAGGGCAAGCGCCTGAGTAAAAGGCTGCCGAAGGTCAAGCGCCTGAATTTCAGGCCGCCAGTTATGTCGTGCCTCACTCCACGTTTTTCAGCAACTTTGAGCGATAGGAGCGGTTTTCTAAAACAGTTGTGTCCTTTTCCAAAGCTTTAAAGCACAATACAAGTACCATGCAAGAACAAAAGTTCCCTCATCAACAACGGACGACTCATCTCCGTCGCTCCGATCCACCAGATTTAGGCATTTTTTTTTTAATTTTTTTGTTTAGGGGATAAGCTGCCCCACCTAGCCGTGTTCTAGCCCTACGCAGCATTGTCAATAAAGCATAAAAGTGGTCCAACTTTTTTTCATTTTGCTCCGCTTTATAAACAAGCTTCATCATCCAAACACAACTATACACGTCTACAGCATTGCACAGGCACCCGGTCAAAACATTTAATCATAAAACGCTTTATATATGTTTTGCACATTTCGAGTAAAATGTTTTAATCTACGTACTACTTGTTCCAGTTCTCGGCTCAAACAAACAAACTTAAGCATCCCGAAAAAAACATTTTCGCGCTTCTGTTCAATCCTAATACATTTAAAACACCATAAATCACGGGTAAACCATAAGCAAATAACCGTGAAGTGTTTAATTGATTATGTGTTACCTAAGCTAACATTTCAGGAGCATAACAAAGTAAGACGATCAAGCATGAGAAAGTTTGGTCAAATTTACAAACGTATAAATCCGATACAAAACCAAGTTTACAAAGTAGGGAGGACCCCTAGAGGCTGTATCTACAGCCAGTACAAGGTCACCTATGTTATCATCTAAGCCTAGATCCTCCAGATCAAAAGTAGGAGATCCCATACCATCATCTACTGAGCGACACATACCCGTTAGCATATCCACGGTAGCCATCCCCGTACCGGGAACTCCTCCTGAAGGCTCAACTTCTTTGGTGACACCAGTTGCCTGATCCTCAACCATAGCTTCAATCTCTACCTCAGCCTCTACCTCCTCCTCAACCTCAGCCTCAGCCTCAAACCTAGTATCACCCTGCACCAAGGTTTCACCCAGAAACCGCACGGACTGAATCATACTGAGCTCAGCCGTCTCGAGCTCAGCTACCCGCGCTCCCAAGTGCGCTACCATGTCAAGAATGTCCCGCAAAGGGCATACAATCCTTAGAAAAAAGCAAGACAAAGTAACTAGCTTAAAATCACCTGCAGAAAAACAACCTTTACCGATCGAGGCCCCAACGTGTCGCAAGCTGAGGCAGCAACCCTCCTCGATGCGTAGGCCTGGAAGCGGTTCGCAGCCTGCCATAACCGCTGATGGGTAGCCGACAAAACCTGAACAATAAAATCAAACAAGTTAGTCAACACAACATATCCTGCAAACACAACTTCAATGCAAAATCACAAAAGCTTACCCGGTATACCCAGTCGCGCCACTCCATCCCAGCCTCCAACTCCTCCACAAAGAAAAGAGGATGAGGTTAAGTGAAAGCCACATCGGCCGCATGTACCCTGCGTAGTATTAAGGGGAAGTATGGGGGCTGAATAGCGTCAGCCGGATCAGGCAGCCAGAACCAAACCGGGTGAAATAGCATAGAGAGAAGCATCCTCCGGTAGCTCCTCGGCCTCAACTCTCCCTTTATATGCCCGGGTAAACCATCGTAGTTGGCCAAAGGACGGGCCACAAACCGCAAAATCGAACATGCATTACATCTCAACATTCCAAATCTTGGGGGCTACCTAAGAAAGCAAATAAGGGAAAACTTACATCCTCGAGACATAGTTGGTTCACCAGCACGTTTTTCGTCGAGTAGTGGCTCGTAGTCGTCTTGGTCCGAGCCAATCTCTACTCGATCCTAGCCAGAAACCTGGCTGTGCGAACCGGCACAGTCTTAGGCGCCAGACACAGAAAATAGGAGTAGATCCAAGCCTGCAAAACCCGAGACACCGTCAGCAAACAAACCAAAACAGACAAAATCCAAATAAAACGTATTGTTAAGTAACTAACCTCCAACACAAGACCTGGACCTACGATGGGTATAGCCGAATCCGAGTCAACCCTCTGAGGCCTCACCATGGCCTGCAGACAATGAGTCACCTCCGCAAAACCTATCGTTACCCAGTCAAAACGGCTCAGCGGACTCGAGTCAGCCACGAAAGGCAAAATCCTAGTACTAAACGTCTCACCCTTGTCCGAGAAGTGGGTCGAGCCTAGAAAATACCACAACCATAGACGGGCGTCCTATACCGCCGTGTTGGGCTCTCAAACCTCCAAAACTGCCACTCTCTCAGAATGGTCGGTGATATAGGAACTAGCCATGGCATGAGGCGAGCCATAAGCTGAACGCTCTAAGCAATCCTGAATCCAACCCCTGACCTTGGTGCTATCCAGCCTACAGCCCTCCGGCGTCAACCTAATCAATTCGGGACCTCAAGACAGTCCCGTGATCACCCCAAAATCCTCCAAAGTCATGCCGACCTCGCCAAAACGACATATGAAATGTCGAGGTCGTGTCATGAAAGCGATCTATCATTACTCTGATTATCATTAGGTTGCTCTTAGTCTGGCAACCTATCAGTGGAACCCAATGCCCGACTAGGGGACCCAAGGTCGTCCCCATAATCACCTCTTTAGCCTCAGAGCTAAGCTTCTGAGAGTATATCTCCAAGCACGTCGTAAAGCCCGAAAAGGTCCTCATTAGACTTGGGGCTGCAAGTCACGATGATAAAAGTATAAATAAACCTTAAAAGTACAAATCAATGTCAAATACAAATCAACAACAAAAAAATCAAAGCACTCACCTTGCTGTTAACGGTACAACTAGACACATGCAAATCCGGACGGAGGAACAGTTGTCGTCCATTCCAGCATCTATCCCAGATGGGATCTACGTAAACGACCTCCTCAGCCTCGTCAACAGGCCTAGGAACATGCCTTCTCCTATGGACCATCACAGGCAAGGTATGCCTCGTAACTCGGTCGAAATCAACTTCGCTTACCGCCCCGGGCTCCAGTCGAGGTGAAGGGGCGCACCAACGTCTCTTGTGGGCTATCTAAGAAGCCAGGGAACTCGAACCAAGAGCCTCACTGGTAGTATCAACTCTAGGGGCCTCGTCGGGACGTCCCGTGCCATCTCTAGCTGAAAAACAAAGCAAACAAACACCTCGGGTCAAGTCAAGATAGCCCAAGCAGGTAAAAATAAGCTCAAATTTTCGAGCAAGGTATCAATATTCCGAAAAGCCCTCTAGCACCTATTTTTGTCCCCGGTCGCAATAAAAGTGGTTTCGAAAAAATCCTGCATCGTTACGGTCTTATTTGGTCCATCGTAAGCCTCACAACCTCACACAAAGTGGCCTAGAGTGCATTCGGGGTCACGAAAAATTGACATACGAGCTACCCAAAACGTTGTAAGCAAGAAACTAACAAATTTACAAGAGCAAGTATGGGAACGATCGGGAAATCGGTCCCTGTGGACATGACATAGGTCCACCCCGACGCGGCCACGCGCGGGTTTGGGGAGGCAAATGAATCTCCATATGAGAATGAATCGAATTGAAATTTAAATCGGAGTTGGAGTCGCCACCGAACTTTGTGGGAGTTCGGACCCGTTCGAACCCACTCTATGTCGTAGTGGGCCATGTACAAAATACGGCTCATTTCCGATGTCAGAGTTTATCGGGTTCGTCCCTTTGCATTTTGATACCGATAGCGACTTGATCGGATACCGTGTATGTATTGAATGACTCTCGTTGCCAATGGTTTCGGATATCCGGAAACCGAGGTTCTGAGTAAGGGGTGAGGGTACGTGTTGGGAAGCCCACGAAGGACACCCAACCCCGCCCGCACATTAGCGACCTCTACTAGGATATCGTTTGATTTTTGAATACGCGCGTTAGTTGAACGGGAAATGATATGCAAAGATTATTTTCCCTACGCATGTGAGAATTGAACGGGTTGCTAAGTCGATTTAATGCAACTAAAATTTAACGTCAAAGTTATATTTTAGCATGTGAAGTTCGTTTTAGTCTAATAAAACAAAAGATAAAAAGAAGAAATTGCTAAAAAGATGAACAAACGTGTTAGTAACGATTGAATAAATCGAATAAAAATATGAATAATGTAAAAAATTTGTCGAGATCTGAAATATCGCTAAAAAGATACTGTTTTGTCCAAAAAAACGATGTTTGAAAAATAATAAAGAACGAAGAAAAGGTCGCGTTCCAGCCTGCCGGGCGACTCGCCCGAGTCAGGCGCGTCTCGCCCGAGTAGGCGACCCGCCCGGGACGCGCGCGACTTGCGTCCCGGTCTGTTTTCGAAATTGGGTTTTTTTTGAAAAAGCGATGATTTTATTAAATTGCGTACAAATAGGGCACAATTTGCACCCAATTTAATATTCTCGATGTTCGTCGTATTCGATATTCGATTATGAAATCGATATCGAATATTCGGAATGATTTTTAGAAAAGGTTTTATGAAGTTGTTTCGAAAAGAATTTGAACGAAACGAAAAAGAATGTTAGTTCTCTCCGCGTTAGAATCGTTGTAAAAAAGTATCGATGTAATTCTTTTAATACGATATTCGATTAGAGAATCGGTATCATATTTTTAAGAATATTCGTTATATGAAAATAGTTTTAGTAATATCGATATTAGAAATAATAAAGATGCGACGAACGACCCATAATAAAAATCGACCAACGACGAAAAAAGAAGAAAAGACGAGGAAAGTCGAGGAAGAGAGAAAAAGAGAAAGGAGAAGTCGGGTTTGATTTTACTCCCTCAACCTACATGCTTTGGTTAACTCAGATCGGGGCTCATCGAAATGTGGCTAAAGCAAGGGAGCGTTGGTTTAATGTCGGTGAGTTGGTGGTGGTTTTGGTTTGATTGTGAAGGGTGACGGGTATAGGGGGTCGGTTCCTTCGGTTTTGGAGGTAGAATGTCGGGATTTGTATGTGAGTACTTGGTGTCTCTGTGTTAGGAGAAACTATGTGTCAATGTTGTATCTTAACGTGTCTCTACTGTATGTCTCAAGGGTCCTATTTATAGGAGAAAAAGTTGAGAGAGGTATCTTGCTTGAACAACAAGAAATACCGATTTGGATAGGAGACGTAAGAGTTCGAGAGGAATAAGAATTCTGTTACTTGGCGAAGAAGAAAGGGAATCCCGGTTTGGGAAGAGGAGCTCGGATGAAACGGGCTACTCGGCCGAGTGTCCTAAGCTCGGTCGAGTACTTGATTCGGTTTTCGGATAGGATTCCTGCTTGAGATCGAATTCTACCTTTAACGGAATTGTTTAATATTTGTGTAGCTGATTTTTTGTGGAGTTTGAGCTCGAATCTGTCACGTGAGGTGACACGGCTGACTCATATGTTTCGAAAATATCTTTGACCGGGTTTGACTCGGTCGCTAAAAGACGGTTTTGCCCCTGGTGTCGGATTCGACCTAAATTAGTCTTATTTGACTCGAAACGACCCACTGAGCCTGATTTTGAGGTCGGTTTTGTGAGATTTGTACTCCGTAAAAAGCCCAAGCTAAATATCCATGAATTCGAGCCCATTTTCGAGTACGTTAAAGCACGTTTGCGTCCGATCATCATTGGGTGTTTGTCGGAAACTGCTATAGACACTTGGCAGTAAAATGTGGGTGTCTACAGAGCCCCCACTCTGACTGAGGCTTGGACAGCGCGAAAGTCAGAGTAGCTACCAGGCCAATCAAAGATTAAGACCTGGCAGACTTCCGTTCGGGTCGTTTAAAGTCCATTAGACTCTGCGTGAAGGGCCCGCCGGCCATAGACTAGAAATGTACCTGAGCTGATGATAACTCCGTGGGGTGTTGAACTCGTCGCATAAGACTTAGGTGGGCCTATATATGGGCTCATCTTGTTAAATGCCGCTGGGGAGTTATGTGAATTGCACGCTCCTGCTTGAGCCGTCCTGTATATGATTTATGCAAAGTTGCAAAGTTTTGCATGTAACATTTGTAGGAAAATGACTCGCGCTGGAAAATAAAAATTTTGAGAAAGGTTTTGAATTTTTGGGTTTGAAAAAAGTCTTTGAAAATTAGAGAATTTTTTACTCTGAAATGGAATAGGAATGCTCGGGATGACTTAGCTAGACCCTAGGATAAGGAGTGTATGCTAAATCCTCTAGGATTGGGAATCTTAAGGTGAGGAGGAGAATTTGGTTTTAAGCTATAAATACCCTCTCCTTGCATCATAATTCTTCACAATTCCCACAATTCCCTTTCTTTCTTAAAGAAAAAACAAGCCAAGAAAAAACAAGCCTTGAGAAACTTATTCTTTCTTTTAGAAATCTAGTTATGGGAATCGACCGATTAATTGGAATGCTGCAAGAGTGGTCCCGATTTTTCAGAGATGCAGACAAAGTCATTCTGAATCAGAATGGTGTTACCCAAATATTCACGATCCTCCATATGCAAGTAGACCGTCACTTTTTGGATGCTTGCTTGTCCTATTGGGACGATACTTATCTTGTTTTTGGTTTTCCTCGAGGCGAAATATGTCCTATTCCTGAGGAAATTGCTGCTGTAGGAGGATGGAATCCCATACTTCGCCCTGCTATCCCTTTTTCAGTTCATGACCCGAGAAGAAAACTACGGGAATTTTTAGGACTTTCTCATATGGAGGTATCCCGCATGCTGGAAGGAGATACCGTTTCCTTGATTGATTTGGCTGAAAAATTTATGAACCCAGATGACGTCCGGGTCAGGCCGGTCCATAGCCGTAGGGCCTTTACTTTCTGCATGCTTCATGTTTATGCCTTCGAAGGCCACATGGATTTATTATCTTGCATGGGCCATGTTAGACTTTTTCTGTGGCCGACTTAATGGAAACGGAGCACAGTCTGACTTGACTGATTACGGGAGAGATTATCCTGGGTTTGGATAATCGTAAAAGGGATCCGTCAACCAGGTTAACTGGGAGTACCCGTCTTTTACAGGTATGTCGATTTTTTTGATTTATTTTTATTTTTTTGCAATTTCCGATTTCTCCAATTTTTCTGGGTTTTTCTCGATTTTCGCGATTTTTCGATTTTCCCGGTCTTCTCGGTTTTCCCGGTTTTTCTTGGTTTTCTCTTTTTTTTACGCGATTTTGACAATTTTTCGCGATTTTTGATTTTTCTCGGGTTTTTCAGCTGTGGCTGTTCGAGAGGCTATCGATCTTGGCCCCTCCCCTAGACGTGAGCCGGTATCAACCCAAACAAGTGATGACGAGGAGACGGACTATTGCCTTTTCTCGCCTCAACACCCAAAAATACTGGGATGAAGGCTGTCCTTCCATGAAGGCCCATTGATTCGCTGGACCGTCCCATGGTGGCCTATTTATGTCCGGTCTGGCTTAGAGTCTCGAGATAGGGCTCGATATCAGGTAATCCTATCTTTTAGACAAACAATTCATCTCTTTCCCGATCGCATACTTAGGCAATATGGTCGGGCCCAAAGAATCCCGGAAATTGAGGCAATCGTGAGTGAATCTACTCAGTTAACGGACATAATGTGTGACACCTGGATGCGAAGGTGGTATACACGAGCTACTTGGTCCGTTCCTAAAAATCCTCATTCGATCTGGGTATCCGATTCTTATGTTAAATGGACAAGAGCTGATTCAGCTAAAGCCCGAGCTGCTTTGAAGACTGACGAGGCTTTCGACCTGTTGCGTCGGGAGCATGCTAAAGATAATAGAAGCTTCCTTCACGAAGATGCTACTCCGGTAAGTCAGAAAGGGAAATCTAGGAATCAGACTGAAGGGTCCAGTACTAAGGGTGCACGGGGGAAAGTAAGCCCCCAGACGGATTTAGAAAGGAGACTAGGGCCAAAACTGGCGGTCAAGGACCGACTTGGTCCTCGAGACAGGCTTTCCGAGCCCGTACGGGCTCGGCTTGGACCGGCAGAAGACCCAAAATCGAAGAAGCGGGTTCGAGCAAAAGAAGTTCCGCTTTTGATTAGGGAACGTTCGCCCCCGCCCCGTCGGCCTCTGGCTCCGCGTGACCCGAAAGATAAGGGGAAAGGAAAAATGTACGAGTAGTCTCCTAAATTTATTATTTAAGTATTACTACTATTTTTGTGGTGTGATTTTGTTACTTTTGTTTGTTTTTTGTGATGTATTTTTTGAAATTTCCGAGTTTATCTGTTTTTCTTATATAATAAAAAGACATATTAGTGAATACCGTTCCCGTCTTTTCGTTATTGCAGTGGTTGTACCCTTTTGAGGGGTTGCCTACGTATCCATAATTAATGGAATCAAACCTTCCGTACTTCAGATGTTTTTTGCAATTTTTTGAAATACATCAAGATTATTAATTCGAGATGTGCAACGGTAGGATAAGTAATCCTAACTTATTGACTTGCTTAAAATTTTTTGAAAATTTATAAAAAGACAAATTTTTATAAATTTTTGCAAATGACATTGAGATAGGGCTTATGGGTAGTAACGCTTCAGTTGGTCCAAGTTTGTTGGGTTGACGAACTCGTTTCCGTCCAAATCCGTTAGCATTACCGCTCCCCCCGAAAGGATTTTCTTCACTAGATATGGCCCAGCCCAATTGGGTTTGAATTTTCCTCTTGGGTCAACTGGTAGTAAAGCTCGAACTGATTTTAGGACTAGATCGTCGTCTTTGATATTTCTGGGGCTAACCTTTTTGTTAAAAGCCCGTTGGATCCTTTTTTGATAGATCTGAATATTATTCAGGGCCCGAGATCGACGTTCGTCCAAGAGGACTAGCGAGTCATATCGGGCTTGGACCCAATCTGCTTCAGGTACCTGGCTCTCGAGTAGAATCCTAAGGGATGGTATTTCTAGCTCGACTGGTTGAACCGCTTCCATTCCATATGTCAGATAGTATGGAGTTGCCCCGGTTGCAGTTCGAATTGATGTCCGATATCCCCATAAAGCAAAAGGTATCTTGTCGGGCCAGTCTCGATAATTCTCAGCCATCTTTTTTAGTATGGTGACAATTGTTTTATTAGCTGCCTCTACCGCTCCATTCGTTTGGGACGGTAAGGCGATGATGTATGCCTTTGAATCTTGTACTTTTCCAGCAAAGTGGCAGTTTCAGCCTGAAAGTGGGTCCCGTGATCACTGATGAACTCGTGCGGAATCCCGTATCGACATATAATCTTGTTTTGGATGAACTTAGCCACATGTTTGGCATTCAAGATTCGGTATGATTCAGCTTCGACCCATTTAGTGAAATAGTCGATAGCCACCAAAATGAAACAGTGGCCCCCTGTCCCGGAAGGGTTCACTTTCCCGATTATATCAATTCCCCATGTCGAGAATGGCCATGGTGATGTCATTGTATATAATAGGGATGAAGGCATATGCTGTACATTGGCGAAAATCTGACAGGTATGGCAGTGTTTGACATATAACTGACAGTCAGTTTCCATGCTATTCCAATAATAGCCGAGTCTCGTGATTTTCAGGGCCAACATATGGGCGTTCATATGCGGACCATTTTCACCATCATGTACCTCAGCCATGACTCTTTCAGCTCGCGTTTTGTCAATGCATAGGAGTAAAGCCCCCGGTGCTGTCTTCTTATATAACTGTCCATCGTCTGTGCGGATGAACTGGGCGGCCCACCTTCGCCGGGCTTTCATGGCCCGGTTTTCAGCTCCCGGAGGATATTCTCCTGATGTTAAATAGGTCAGAAGAGCCTGGTACCAGGGTTCTGGATTAGTTATCTCAATGTCTTGGATAGCGTGGATATATGCCGGCTCGGATCGTCTTTCAACGCAGATGGGCATGCTGGTTAGATGCGCCGGGATATTCAGTAAAGATGCTAATTTTGAGAGAGCATCTGCAAACTGGTTTTCTTCCCGAGGTAGATAGATGTACTCTACCTTTTGGAACTGTTTTTCGAGAACCCTTACTCGTGCTTGGTAAGCCACGAGATTTGCGTTCCGAGTCTTCCATTTTTGTAGAGCTTGATTTATGACCAAAGATGAGTCACCGTGGACCCGGAGGTTTGTTACTCCTAAATCAGCGGCGGCTTGCAGTCCGTGAATGCATGCTTCATACTTGGCTGTGTTGTTAGTCACGTCAAAATCTAGGTTGATAGATAACGGGGTGTGTTCCCCTTGTGGCGAGATTAGCAAAATCCCGACACCAAATCCTCGGAAGTTGGATGCTCCATCAAAATACAAATTTCATGTCTCGGTGTCGGTATGGAATATGTCTTCATCTAGGAAGGCCCAAGTATCGGTGTGTCCTTCCTCGGATATCGGGCTATCAGCGGGGAATTCGGCTACTACCCGGCCTTTGATGGCTTTCAATGGTACAAACTTGAGGTCAAACTCAGCTAGCATTAAAGTCCATCTGGATATGCGGCCGTTGAGGATGGGCTTCTCGAATAGGTACTTGATTGGATCCATTTTGGATAGCACATGTACCTCGTGGCTAAGCATGTAGTGTCGGAGCTTTTTAGTGGCCTAAACCAAAGCTAAGCACGTCTTTTCGAACGTTGTATACTTGCATTCATACTCCAAGAACTTTTTACTGATGTAGTAAATAGCCCGTTCTTCGGAATCGACCGTTTGGGCGAGCATAGCCCCCATGGATGTCTCGGTCGTTGTCAGGTATAGCGACAGAGGCAGGCCCGGTTGAGGTGGCATTAATACCGGTGGAGAGGATAGAATCTCCTTGATCTTGTCAAAAGCCATTTGACATTTTTCGTCCCATAGTGTCTGTTCTCCTATCTTCAGCTTCTTGAAAATGGGCTCACATACCATGGTTAGCTTTGATATGAACCGGCTGATATATTGGACTTTCCCGAGAAACCCCCTTATCTCCTTTTCGGTTTTGGGTGGTTGCATCTCGGTAATGGCCTTGATTTTTGCTGGGTCAACTTCGATTCCACGTTGGCTGACGATGTGGCCCAGTAGCTTGCCCGATGTTACCCCGAAACTGCATTTTTGAGGGTTTAACCTCATATTGTACTTGCGTAGTCGGGTGAAGAACTTTCTTAGGGCCGCAATGTGCCCGTTTTGGTCCTTGGATTTGACGATCATGTCGTCCACGTAGACCTCCACTTCCTTATGCATCATGTCATGCAATAAAGTGGTGGCGGTCCGTTGATAAATGGCACCGGCGTTGATAAGCCCAAATGGCATCACGGTATAGCAGTAAGTACCCCAAGTTGTAATGAAGGTGGTCTTACTCATGTCTTCCTCCACCATTTTGATTTGATTGTATCCGGCATACCCGTCCATGAATGATAGAAGGGCATGATCGGTCGTGTTATCCACCAGTATGTCGATATGTGGTAACATAAAATCGTCTTTCGGGCTGGCCTTGTTAAGGTCCCAGATGTCTACACATACTCGGACTTTGCCATCTTTTTTGGGTACTGGTACTATGTTTGCAACCCAGTCTGGATATTCGGACACTTGAATAAAGCCCGCTTTGAATTGTTTATCGACTTCCTCCTTGACCTTGAGAGACCATTCGGGCCTCATTCTTCGGATTTTCTGTTTTACCGGCTTGTACCCATCTTTGATGGGTATTCGGTGTTCAGCTATCTCCCGGTCTATTCCCGGCATGTCCTTGTAGGACCATGCGAAGACGTCCTTAAATTCCTGGAGAAGATCTGTGAATTGTTGTTTTTCTTCAGGATCTAAGGATAAACCCAACTTAAGCATCTGAGGTTCTAAAGGGGTTCTTACAATGATGGAATCAGTTTCTTCGATTACCGGATTTCGGGACTCCCTTTGTTCGAGTTGCTCAATTAGATGCGGAGGCAGCGGTACCTGTTCGTCGGGTTGCTCAATGTCATTGCAAGTAAGATTTTTGAAAATGTTTTGAAAATAAGACAAGTCGTAAGCAGAACGGTTATCGTTATTATTGATAGTGAATTTTGAAAAGAGCTCGAAGAGAGCTACCATCTGATCGTTGGTCAGAGGCGGGATAGGGAGAGCCCTCAGGACAGATTCCGGGGCTCCCGATGGTGTGACTAAAGAAGGGAGAGGGGTTACAGACTCGATCCTAGTACTGGACCCTCTAGACTTCGGCTCAGACTCCGACTCTGATTCTGACTCAGACTCGGACTCGGATTCGGCGCCATGCATATCTCCTTCACCAGTAGTTAGCTTGTAGACTCGACCCTGACTGTTAGTCCACTTAGTTGTCTTCCTCCAGGCTCTCTTCCCGTTGTCGGCACAAACTTCAGAGATCAGCTTGGTTTGATCGAACCTGCTGATGCGGAGAATCAAGTTGACCAGCTTCTGTTTAGGGGTCGGGACGACCTTGTCTTCCCCGAATAGGAGTCCCAAAACGAGCCCAGTATTATTTATGCCCTCCTTTGATTCGGCCTGGATAAGGGGAAAGATGTCATCTGGGATGAAATTGCATTTCCGAGCCAGTTTGGTCTCGGGATATGAGATGGTGGGCAAATAGAGGCCCACTTGCACAGCTCCGAACACTGGAGTGACGAAGTAATCAGTCAGTCTTGGACTGTAAGGGCCCAAATAGGTACCCTTGAAGATATCGATGGCCTTCTGAATACCGGCCTGAACCACGTTTTCCGGGGTTATAGCATACCCCAAGCCGAATCTTGATTCTTCGTTAGTTAAGACCTCGATGATCTTACCGGCTGGGAGGCCGGGTCTCGAGGTAGCCCCCGGTAGGTAACCCATATTTTGTAGCATCGTGTCGATGCTTGCGGTGAAATAGGGCCGGAAAAGATATTCTTCCTCGATCATTCCCACAAAGTTGAAACCTCGCGGGTCGGTTGAGCCTGCCGTGTTACAGCTTGACACGGTTATGGGGGTAGCTTCGAGAGTAACGATCCCATCTTGTAAAGGTAGCTTGACCTTCCTGTGAAGGGTGGAAGACACGGCTTTGACTGCGTGAATCCATGGTCTCCCGAGTAACAGATTGAAAGATGAAGTGACATAGATCACCTGAAATTCTAACTCCTTCTCGATCGGGCCTGTTATGATTGTTAGTTTAACGGCCCCAGCAACTGATTTTGGGCTCCCATCAAAAGCCTGGATAGTTTGTGCAGTCGGAAGGTAGTCAGCCTCAGTAATGCCGAGGGCCTTAGCTGTCCTCAAGGGAAGGACGTTTACTGCGGACCCGTCATCAATTAGGGTCATTGGGAGATATTTGTTTCGGCAAATCACCGTGATATATAGGGCCAAGTTATGGGTGGCCCCGAATGGTGGAAGGTCGGACTCATAGAAAGTGATAAGTGGGCCTTCTCCTTTGGACTTGCCTTTGAGGTGAGGCAAAATAGTGGCTACCATCTCGGTGGGGGTAACCGATGAGTCAACCTTGATTTCATCGAGAGCCTTGGTAAGTGTTGCCCGATGCTCCTGAGAACTAACCAAAAGTTGCCATATGGTAAGATCAGTTCGGACCCTCTTTAGTTGTCTGACTAGAGCCGTCTCAGCGTTTGGCTATTCGGGAGTGAGTTCCGTCCTGGAAGGTTCAGTGACGGTTTCCGGAGTGGGGAGACCGGCCGTGATGGTGTGTGTGCCGGCCAGGGCTCTGGCTTTAGCCTTCCGGATTTCTTCGACAGTGACGGGGACAACTTCCCCCTTAGCCAAGTAAACATCATCTTCATCGTCATTCCATATCCCGTTGATTTGGGAAATGAAAGGGGAAATGAGATGAGAACCGTCGACTACTTCTCCAGTAAAAATGGCGTGAGTAGCAAGGGATTATTTTTGTTACTCGGCTTATCACTGGGTAGTGGTATCTTCCCACTTTCGATCAGATCCTGAATGAGATGCTTCAACTTCCTGCATTTCTCGGTGTCGTGCCCGTTGCCTTGGTGATAGTGGCAATAAGCTTGAATATTGTAGCTCTTGGATCGCTTTTCGACGGGAACTTCCGGGATTGGGCCTATCGGTTGGATTAGACCTTTTGAAGATAGCCTTTGTAAGGCATTAGCATAGGTGGTTCCTATGTCAGTGAATACCCGATTTGGAGTATTCTTTTTGGTCGAGCTGTCTAATGAGTTAACCTCGTCGAAGATGCTTCGGGCCGCAGTTGTAGTTGCGGGCTTGCTGGAGGATGAACTGGCTCCTTGATACCCCTTGGTAGAGGCCTTAGTAAGGCTCTCTAACCTTAGATCGTCTTCGATTCTTGTACCCATCTCGGTCAAACTGGCGAAATCGGGTATGATGGCGTACCGGAGATGGATCCAGTAAGCGGGTAGGAGGTTTTTGACAAAGGCCTCTACTAGCACCTTTTCGCTGGGCTTGTCCACCAGCTTTACACTTTCAGCCCTCCACCTTTGAAGGTATTTGGTGAAACCCTCCTTAGGCTCTGGAGCCATAACCTCCAGAGTACGCATGGTAGTCTGGATCTCAGCATTATCCGTGTAGTTTCGTGCGAATTCCATTGCGACATCATCCCAGGTTTTGTATTTCTTGGGATCAAGTCTGTAGTACCAGGCTTTCAGATGCTTTTCCAGAGAGGAAACAAAGAGATGCTTGAACATGGTCGATTTGACCCCCTTAACAGCCATAAAGTCCTTGAAAGCCCGAATATAGAGTACCGGGTCTTCAGTCCCGTAAAACATCGGTAAACCCGTTAAGTTGAGGTTAGCGGGCAGTTCATCGGTCAAGGGCGAATAGAAACGGGCATTTTCCGTGAGGATGGTGTTCCTGGTGGTCGAGTGGACCTGTTCTTGGAGCTTTTGGACCGCGCCGGCCAATGCGGCCAAAGGTCCGTCATCGTCGATCGAAGCATTCGGGGTTCCTTGTTCCACGGCACTTACCCGAGTGACAATGGCAATCTGGTCTTCCCTCATTTGTCTCAACTGGTCTTGGATTTTGGTCAACGAGGTTGTCAACTCATCAATGGCTTCTTTCGTCATGGTTCGAGTGAAGGGTGGCCTGTCTGTAAGAACACCGCGTAATCAGCAACTTAACCCGAATCCTAAAAAAAGTACATCCCGAGCAAGGGAAAAGGCATAAGGCTAAGACGGTAATGACTCGGAAAAGACACCTATACGGGTGACTTGTGAAAAGGTGGGCCTTCCTTAGGATCCAGCTATGTGGGCTGGGCCCCGTTCAAAGGAAGGTTCACGTGAGACATTCCTGGACTTTAGACTCGATTGTGTAAATGGGCCAACCTTTGTAGAAGTATGTCCTACGTAGGTGGGCCTTGCCTTAGTAGAATAAGGCGGACTGGGATAGGGGGAAACTCGTGATGTAAGATCGACAGAGTTTCAACGCTAGAGACTTCAACGACTTATGACACGACCTGACACTGCTAAATACAGGAAGTCTAAGAAGAGGAAGTTTTGAAATATGATTTGTTTGAAAAGCTCAAAAAATTCGGGGAGAATCGGCCCTTTTTTTCGAGAAAAACGGAAAAGGCGGACCGGGCGAAGGTTTTGAAAGTTTCGAAAATAATTTTGAGTTTTAAATTGGGCATAATACCGGCTAGAAAAAGGGCTATTTTGAGTAAAATCATAAGTCCTAAATTCGGTATATGTCCGGGGTTTTGAAATTGGATATTTTGAAAAGGATGCAAATTTTTGAAAATGACGGTTTTTGAAAAAAGACATGGATCAAGTAGCACGTAGTCATGGGAACAGTATAACAACGCCATGTATGCTCTTAAACTAAGTCTCGGTCAGTCTATAAGGGTCTATACCAGTGTACATAGCCTATTCGAGAATCGGGGCGAACTTCCTAAGTCGAATTGAACTTAGAACATGCCGTAAAACCCATACGAATCTGCCATGCACACCTTTTGACATATCCAATTTGGACTACATCAATGGTATAGTGGGACGTCGGTCACCAGTACCGGCCTGGGAAAAATGGGGTTATGCATGAACCGTAAAACTAAAACGCGTATTGTACTAGTCAAACGATTTCTATTCGAGTCTCACCCTGAGGATGCCGACGGTAAGTCACGCATCAGTTAATCCCCAGCGGAGTCGCCAAATTGTGGACATGACATAGGTCCACCCCGACGCGGCCACGCGCGGGTTTGGGGAGGCGAATGAATCTCCATATGAGAATGGATCGAATTGAAATTTAAATCGGAGTTGGAGTCGCCACCGAACTTTGTGGGAGTTCGGGCTCGTTCGAACCCACTCTATGTCGTAGTGGGCCATGTACAAAATACGGCCCATTTCCGATGTCAGAGTTTATCGGGTTCGTCCCTTTGCATTTTGATACCGATAGCGACTTGATCGGATACCGTGTATGTATTGAATGACTCTCGTTGCCAATGGTTTCGAACATCCGGAAACCGAGGTTCTGAGTAAGGGGTGAGGGTACATGTTGGGAATCCCACGAAGGACACCCAACCCCGCCCGCACATTAGCGGCCTCTACTAGGATATCGTTTGATTTTTGAATACGCGCGTTAGTTGAACGGGAAATGATATGCAAAGATTATTTTCCCTACGCATGTGAGAATTGAACGGGTTGCTAAGTCGATTTAATGCAACTAAAATTTAACGTCGAAGTTGTATTTTAGCATGTGAAGTTCGTTTTAGTCTAATAAAACAAAAGATAAAAAGAAGAAATTGCTAAGAAGACGAACAAACGTGTTAGTAACGATTGAATAAATCGAATAAAAATATGAATAATGTAAAAAATATGTCGAGATCTGAAATATCGCTAAAAAGATACTGTTTTGTCCAAAAAATGATGTTTGAAAAATAATAAAGAATGAAGAAAAGGTCGCGTTCCAGCCTGCCGGGCGACTCGCCCGGGACGCGCGCGACTCACGTCCCGGTCTGTTTTCGAAATTGGGTTTTTTTGAAAAAGCGATGATTTTATTAAATTGTGTACAAATAGTGCACAATTTGCACCCAATTTAATATTCTCGATGTTCGTCGTATTCGATATTCGATTATGAAATCGATATCGAATATTCGGAAAAGATAAAAAAAAGGTTTTAAGAAATTGTTTTGTAGAAAAAACGATATTTAAGAAAAATTGAGAAAAACAAAAAAAAAAAGACCGCGAAATCAGGCCTCCGCGCGAGCCGCCTGGGTGTGGCGCGGCTCGCGTGGACTGCTGTCCCGGTTCAGTTTTTTTCGAGAAATCGTTAATTTTGCTAGATCGCGTACAAATATGAATTAATTTATACTCGATCTATGCTCTCGATATTCGTCGTATTCGATATTCGATTATGAAATCGATATCGAATATTCGGAATGATTTTTAGAAAAGGTTTTATGAATTTGTTTCGAAAGGAATTTGAACGAAACGAAAAAGGATGTTAGTTCTCTCCGCGTTAGAATCGTTGTAAAAAAGTAACGATTTTTAGCATCACCGAGATTAATGTAATTCTTTTAATACGATATTCGATTAGAGAATCGGTATCATATTTTTAAGAATATTCGTTATATGAAAATAGTTTTAGTAATATCGATATTATAAATAGTAAAGATGCGACGAACGACCCATAATAAAAATCGACCAACGACGAAAAAAGAAGAAAAGACGAGGAATGTCGAGGAAGAGAGAAAGAGGGAAAGGAGAAGTCGGGTTTGATTTTACACCCTCAACCTACATACTTTGGTTAACTCAGATCGGGGCTCGTCGGAATGTGGCTAAGGCACGGGAGCGTCGGTTTAATGTCGGTGAGTTGGTGGTGGTTTTGGTTTGATTGTGAAGGGTGACGGGAATAGGGGGCCGGTTCCTTCGGTTTTGGAGGTAGAATGTCGGGATTTGTATGTGAGTACTTGGTGTCTCTGTGTTAGGAGAAACTATGTGTCAATGTTGTATTTTAACGTGTCTCTAATGTGTGTCTCAAGGGTCCTATTTATAGGAGAAGAAGTTGAGATAGGTATCTTGCTTGAACAACAAGAAATGCCTATTTGGATAGGAGACGTAAGAGTTCGAGAGGAATAAGAATTCCGTTACTTGGCGAAGAAGAAAGGGAATCCCGGTTTGGGAAGAGGAGCTCGGCTGAAAAGGGCTACTCGGCCGAGTGTCCTAAGCTCGGTCGAGCACTTGATTCGGTTTTCGGATAGGATTCCTGCTTGAGATCGAATTCTACCTTTAACGGAATTGTTTAATATTTGTGTAGCTGATTTTTTGTGGAGTTTGAGCTCAAATCTGTCACGTGAGGTGACATGGATGACTCATATGTTTCGAAAATATCTTTGACCGGGTTTGACTCGGTTGCTAAAAGACGGTTTTGCCCCTGGTGTCGGATTCGACCCAAATTAGTCTTATTTGACTCGAAATGACCCACTGGGCCTGATTTTGAGGTCGGTTTTGTGAGATTTGTACTCCGTAAAAAGCCCAAGCTAAATATCCATGATTTCGAGCCCATTTTCGAGTACGTTAAAGCACGTTTGCGTCCGATCATCATTGGGTGTTTGTCGGAAACTGCTATAGACACCTGGCAGTAAAATGTGGGTGTCTACAGTCCCCAAACCCTAATTTTTTAGATATGGCTATGGGGGTCATTAAAGGACCTTCAAGCTTCCATTTCAAGCAAACAACTACACCTACAAGTTTTATTCTACCCTAATTTGAAAAGAGAACAAAGAAAAAGCATCAAAGCATAGTAAGAACAAAACACCCAAACCAATTTCTAGGGTAAGCAAATTCAATTTAAAATCACACCAATCAAGTTCAAATCCACAATAGTGAGTAAAGGAGACTTACTAAGGGTCGACATTATCAAGACTGAGCAAAAATCGAGCTTGAAATCGGTAATAATGGAGGAAGGACGGATGTGAGGCGAGAAGATGCAGGCGTCGTGTTTTTGCGAATAAAGGATCGTCGCCCCTTCA
Organism: Agrostemma githago; assembly: GCA_958450325.1. NCBI lineage: Eukaryota > Viridiplantae > Streptophyta > Magnoliopsida > Caryophyllales > Caryophyllaceae > Agrostemma > Agrostemma githago. Next base: position 33,879,714 of record OY288251.1, on the reverse strand, counting down.
ATCGCTCTTTTATTCTGGGTCAATAAAATAAGACTTTATCGCCTCCTTGCTGGCACCCCGTTTCTGCAACGCTGGCACCCAAGCGCTTCTGTATTGGGTCGCCTGGGGACAAGCGCCTAACCTCGTTGCGTAAGGCAAAGTGGGATTAATCCGACACATTCCCCAGTACCCGAAAAACATACACTCATCAATTAGCAAAGAGACAATAAGCAAGCCACATTATCATCCCTAGCAAAGCCATCCAAACTGTATTACCCTCCCTAGCGAAGCACCCCATAAGCTAGCACAACCCGTCATGAAAACCAACGTAAATCCCCATCGACACCAATCAATTCAAGACACTCTCAAAATACCAAGCTCAAATAGCAAACCCTTCAAATGGCAAGTACAAATCAACTACCTCAGCAAATCCTCAATCCAAAGCAATCAACTTACATCCCCAACGGAAAACCACGAACTCTAGTCCAAAATACAAAAGGGCAAGAAGCAATACGAATACAATTATGCACTCGCAAAGAGTTTATACAACGTTCCCAGGAAATATCTAAATGTAAACATAAATACCAAAAACTACACAGCCACTCAACAATATGCAAAGACCAAGAATAGATGGAATCTTTTCTAAATAATACAATATGCAAATTTCAGGAACAAACAAAAATCTGTTCCAAAGAATACAATATGCAAAAGTCCAGAAACCGATAAGAGTCTGTTCCAAAGTGTAGACACCCGCATTTTGACTGCCAGGTGTCTATGGTAGTTTCCAAAAAACACCCGATGATGATCGGACGCTAACGTGTTTCTACGCGCTCGGATATGGGCTCAAAACCATTAGTTGTTGGCTAAAGCACTTATGAAGTACAAATCTCACAAAAATGACCTCAAATCAAGGCCCAGCGGACCATTCCGGGTCAAACAAGACTAATTTGGGCCAAAACTGACACCGGAAATAAAACCGACTTTTTAGCAATTGGGTCAACCCCGGTCAAAGTCGTTTCCGAAACACATAAAACAACCATTCAAACATCGAAAGTCCATTTCAATTACACAAACCCATCAAATGCCAAAGTCAAGGTCCAAAGCGATGGACCCACGCGACCCGGCTGAGCCACTCGATCGAGTGCTCAGCCCACTCGATCGAGTGGGCCTGTTTCAGGTCCGACTGTAGGCACAACGGGCCACTCGACCGAGTCAGCTGGTTACTCGGTCGAGTAACCCTAACCGGGGTCCTAGACCAAGCCTATATATACACCCTCATGCACAACCTTTCAACACAACTTTTGGAACCCTAAATTCAACCCTAATTCTACCCTAATCTACACACACTTCAACTACACTAACAAACCCTAAACCTAGCTTTAGGAATTCAAAAACCAGAACCACCATAACTCATCCTATATACCTCGATTACTCCCGTGCAAGCCGCATCTAGACGAGTCCATACCGAGAACAAGAACATGTAGGTTGAGGGTGCCAATTCCCGTTCTTCTCATTTTCTCCTTTTTCTCGCGTCATGTCGTCTATCGTCATTGTCGTTGTTTCGGTTTTTATTTTACTCGCGCTATAATATCGTTAACATCGCTAGTACTAAAAAACATTAAAGTATTCGTCGATTCGTGTCGAGCATGAGTGATGGTGGGATAAGAAAACCCGAATATACAAGATTACAAGTGTACTGCACACAGCGTTGCCGGTCTCTTATCCCATCACCCCGATTGCTTGATTGTTGAGACGGATTAACATCAACTTTAATTTTCTTTTTTTTGTTTATCATCATCAATCGCATACTTCATCAATTTTCTATAAGATATTTTCAAATTGAGCATCTTTTAGTAAGGGTCGAAACCCGTTGACGCGGATCCGACATCACATAATCCCTTGGGATTCAATACGATGTCGGAAAATCCGAGGGAATCAAGTCATTTTATTCAAGTGTCAATCTTTAGGTTCGATACCAATTCCATAATTGGATGTCGAATCTAGCGACTTAGTCAATTAATCAAGCTAACTCGATTTCTCATTGATGTTAATATGAACGTCATACAATTCGACAAGAATTAATACGATGCCATAAATGCGGAGGGAATTTATATCGTCTTGGTTGATTAAAAAAACGACTTATAGCAATTAACATTTATTTCGCTCTAATACCCGATGTCGATTCAATAATCGCACGTTGGATATGACGGGTATCGCACACACGAATCGAGCACAAATTAATCAATATTTATGCCCGACTCAACAAATTCATCGAATTATCAAAAATCAAAAGCAATTTCGAAATCAATAATGAATTGCACGCGAACCCTAGTTCGTACAGGGGGCACTCGACCGAGTGCCTAGCCCACTCGGTCGAGTGGCACCCCAAAACCGAGACAGAAGGGTCTGAACGACCTCCACTCGATCGAGTCTCACAATGACTCGATCGAGTGGCAACGTACTCGGTCGAGTTCGTCAATAACTCGACCGAGTAAGGTCCGAAATCGTAGACAGAACCCCTTTCGAGGGTACACTCGGTCGAGTCTCGCAGTGACTCGGTCGAGTGGCCCCTTATCACGACAATACCGTGAGTCTTACATCCTCTTTTAGTCTCGATAATGATTTTTTTTCGCGACTTAGGTCAACACGTGTCTAATTAATCACGTCGAATATCACCTTTTCAAAACTTTGCATCATCTTATCTACATCATTCCATATTTATGCAAACTGTTATTATCGTTATGCCGTTACTAACCGTTTGTTACTTTTCTTGTTGATTTATTGTTCGTTTTATTGTACTAAAATGAACCCACATGCTAAAATACAACTTTGACGTTAAGATTTTAGTTGCATTAAATCGACATAGAAACTCTTTCAATTTCTCACATGCTTAGGGAAAACAATATTTGCATAAGCATTTTCCCATTCAACTAACGCGCGTATTAGTGAGTCACTCGATATCTTAGTTGAGGCCGCCAATGTGCGGGCGGGGTTGGGTGTCCTTCGTGGGCTTCCCAACACGTACCCTCACCCCTTACTCAGAACCTCGGTTTCCGAATGCCCGAAACCGTTGGCGCACGAGAGTCATTCAATACACGATATCCGATAATGTCGGTATCGGTATCAAATGCAAAGGGACGAGCCCAATAAACTCTGACATCGGAAATGGGCCGTATTTTGTACGCGGCCCACTACGACATAGATTGGGTTCGAACGGGCCCAAACTCCCACTATGTTCGGTGGCGACTCCACTTCGATTTAAATTTCGATTCGATCCATTCTTATATGGAGATTCATTCGCCTCCCCAAACCCGCGCGTGGCCGCGACGGGGTGGACCTATGTCATGTCCACAATTTGGTGACTCTACTGGGGATTATCTGATGCGTGACTTACCATCGGCATCCTCAGGGTGAGACTCGAATAGAAATCGTATGACTAGTACTATACGCGTTTTAATTTTACGGTTTATGCATAACCCATATTTTCCCGGGCCGGTACTGGTGACCGACGTCCCACTATACCGTTGATGTACTCCAATATTGATCCGAATGAAGAAGCTATTGATCCGTATAAGGAAGCTACTAAAGAGCTCAATGAAAGAATACTATCTCCTAAATAAACCTAGTCCAGTTACATTAGCACTAATAAGGAGTCTTCTTCAATTATGGAGCTAGCTCGAGTTTGGACCAAATAAAGGAGCAATTAGTCAAGGTAATATGAAAGCATTAACTTGGGTTCACACCCATTCAAGCATGGGAAAGCACCGGGGTTAAAGAGGACGTTTGAAGCTGGTTGTGTTCACTTGGTGTGCACGTCCAAATGGCTCCTTGTTAAGCTTTGTTTTTAGCTCCATGTTCACATAGGCCGCGCCTTCATGCTCTCTTAGCTTTGTTATTAGCTCCTAGTTTACATAGCTTTGTTATTAGCTCCTAGTTCACATTGATGTAGCTTTGTTTTTGTCACCCTAACCAGCCGGTTTAAGGGTCTTATTGTAGGCTATATATGGCCATCATTTGGAATGAATAAGACATCCAATTTTCATATCAAAAACCTGAGTAAAGCTAAGCTTTCTTTTACGTCCTTGTTGTTTACAAGACAAAGTCTAGAGTAAGTCGCGTTACAAGCTCTAAACTCGCTACTTCAATCGCGTGTTTGATTTAGCACCCGCTTTGTTGGAGTATAGGTCTACTTCACTAAGCATACTATCCTTTGGTTACGGTTTATTCATCCTTAAACTATCCCTACATTCTGTTTTGGTTACTTTGTTTACGTTCCTTTCAAAATACTAATCCATCTTCACGTTCTTGTTTCAAAGTTCATCTTAACTCACATCATTAGTGGTATCAGAGCTTTGGTCATCATTTAGACGTAAAGAATGGCAGGAGTGTTGAACTTTGAAGACCCTACTTTCTTGGAACAACTAAAGAGGGCGTTGGAGAACTTCCAGCCCAAAAATTCTCGTTTCCAACCAAGAAGGGAACCGGTGGACAAGATCAAGGTAAATGAACTTCCTGAGTTTAATGGTGGTACTGACCCTGAAGTTTACTTGGAGTGGGGAAGAAACATGGAGAAGCTCTTTGACTTCAAGGATTTAGAGGACGAAGAGAGGTGCAAATACGCCATCCTAAAGCTAAGCAAAGGGGCTTCCCTTTGGTATGAAGGACTTAAGGTACAACGCACCAGGAATGGGAAGGGTAAGATTTCTTCTTGGGAGTCCTTAAAACGTAAACTACGTAAGAGGTATGTTCCAACTACACACAAGTTATCCTTATACAAAAAGATTGCTAATCTTGTACAAGGAAGAATGAGTGTTAGTGAGTACATAGAAGAATTTGAGAACTTAGTTCTAATGGGAGAAGTAGAGGAAAAAGAAGAAATAAAAATGGCTAGGTTCTTACGTGGGCTAAATCGTAGTATTGCTAATACAGTTGATTTATGTCCTTATTCTAATTTTGATACTTTGTGTGGGTTGTGTCTAAAAATTGAGGCACAAGGGAAGGGAAAACACGAGGGTGAGTCTAGTAAGAGTCATACTTGGCCACGAACGGTTGAAGTTAATAAGGTCAATTCTACTAATACTAATCAACCCCTCACTAACAGGAATAACCCCGCAGCCCCACCCCAATCTACTCCCAAAACACCCACTGAAACTAGTCTATCCAAAGTACGTTGTTTCAAGTGTCATGGGTTTGGTCACTACAAAAACGCTTGTCCCAATAAAAGAGTTGTGACCTTAAGAGAAGTAATCACCATTAGGGATGAGATATGGGAAGAGGAACAACGTATAGGAGCTGTTTTCAATGTTAATGAGGGAGGGGAAGAAGAAGAAGAAGATTTTGAGGCTTATGAACCCCCGGCTTATGACACACTCTTAGTACTACGTACTCTACATGCTAACCCCATTCAACATGACACCGAACAAAGAGATCAACTATTCCATACTAAGTGTCAAGTTAAAGACAAATGGTGTAGTTTAATCATTGATGGAGGTAGTTGTACCAACGTTGCCTCAACTGAAATGGTAGACAAACTAGGTCTAGCTACTACTAAACACCCTAACCCTTATGCACTACATTGGCTAAACAACGGAAACAAAGTAAGGGTCACTAAACAAGTGAGGGTTGGCTTGACCATGGGTTCCTATGTTGATGAAGTTTTGTGTGATGTTATTCCTATGGATGCTTGTCACATACTATTAGGCCGTCCTTGGCAGTTTGATAGGGACGTAGTTCACCATGGGAGAAGAAATGAGTATGAATTGAGTGATAAGGGAAAGAAAATTGTACTCAAGCCCATGACACCTCGAAACGTATGTAACATGTTAGCAAATCGAGTCGGAAAACCCAATCTCTCAATGTTTGCTAGTAATAATGTGGAAGTACATGCTATAGAAGAGGGGGAATTTGATGCCGCCAAAACCACTAAAGAGGAACCAGTTAAGATTAATAGTGGTGGTGAAGGGAAACAGCTTGAAGAGTGGCCAAAGAAACTAGGTGTTGTCCTTCCTATTGAAGTACCAACTAGTTTAACACCTAGTAGAGATCAGGAGATCTTAAGGGGTGAAGATGGTAAGATCAAAGGCGTGGTTAACACTTTGTCTTGTCACAACACGCATTCAACCACCCTAGATGCAAGCACACTTGGAATTGAGAATTTGAAGGACTACTACTCCATGGAGGCTGAAGTACGTACCAAGCACAAGACTAATTCTCTTGGTACTTTTGATGAGTTTGTTTTGCAGGAAGAACTTCCTTTTAAAGGAAACCTCCTTTGCGCCCCAGGGCATTCTATTTCAGAGTATATAACGAGAGAAGCCTACAAAGGAGAGCCCAACAAAAACAGAAATACGAGACTCTTCCTAAAGGGTAACTTGACTTTGGTTAACTTGAGAAAGGAGGGGTTCCCAAACAAAGAAAAGAACAAGTTGATGGCACAACCAGAAGTTCCATACAAGGGTAACAACAACGCTTGCAAGATGAAGTTGCCGGATGATTATGGAGTTCAAGCCACGTTCCAAGTGGAAGATCTTTCTCCTTACCTTGATAAAGATGGCATTTCAGAATTGAGGACAATTCCTTTTCAAGGGGAAGGAGATGATCCGAATCAAGAAGCTACTGATCCGTATAAGGAAGCTACTAAAGAGCTCAATGAAAGAATACTAGCTCCTAAATAAACCTAGTCCAGTTACATTAGCACTAATAAGGAGTCTTCTTCAATTATGGAGCTAGCTCGAGTTTGGACCAAATAAAGGAGCAATTAGTCAAGGTAATATGAAGGCATTAACTTGGGTTCACACCCATTCAAGCATGGGAAAGCACCGGGGTTAAAGAGGACGTTTGAAGCTGGTTGTGTTCACTTGGTGTGCACGTCCAAATGGCTCCTTGTTAAGCTTTGTTTTTAGCTCCATGTTCACATAGGTCGCGCCTTCATGCTCTCTTAGCTTTGTTATTAGCTCCTAGTTTACATAGCTTTGTTATTAGCTCCTAGTTTACATAGCTTTGTTATTAGCTCCTAGTTCACATTGATGTAGCTTTGTTTTTGTCACCCTAACCAGCCGGTTTAAGGGTCTTATTGTAGGCTATATATAGCCATCATTTGGAATGAATAAGACATCCAATTTTCATATCAAAAACCTGAGTAAAGCTAAGCTTTCTTTTACATCCTTGTTGTTTACAAGACAAAGTCTAGAGTAAGTCGCGTTACAAGCTCTAAACTCGCTACTTCAATCGCGTGTTTGATTTAGCACCCGCTTTGTTGGAGTTTAGGTCTACTTCACTAAGCATACTATCCTTTGGTTACGGTTTATTCATCCTTAAACTATCCCTACATTCTGTTTTGGTTACTTTGTTTATGTTCCTTTCAAAATACTAATCCATCTTCACGTTCTTGTTTCAAAGTTCATCTTAACTCACATCAAATATGGATATGTCAAAAGGTGTCCATAGTCGATTCGAGTGGGTTTCGCGGCATGTTCTAAGCTCAACTCGACTTAAAGAGTCCGTCCCGATCAACGTCTAGACTATGTATACTGGTATAGACCCTCTAGACCGATCGAGACTTAGTGTAAAGCATACATGGCATCGTTATATTGCTTGTGCGACTACGTGCTATTTGGTTTCCGTGTCGTTTTCAAAAACCGTCAACTTTTCAAAAAATACATCTTTTTCAAGATATTCAATTTCAAAACCCGGGACGTATACCAAATTTAGGACTTATGATTTTACTCAAAATAGCCTATTTTCTAAACGGTATGCTGCCCAATTCAAAACTCGAAAACATTTTCGAACTTTCAAAACCGAGGCCCGATACACTTTTCGATTTTCTTGAAAAATCGGGCCTTTCCCCGAGTTTTCTCGGGTTATCCAAAACAATCCATTTTCAAAACCTTCCTCTTCTTAGGACTTCCCGTATTTAGCAGTGTCGGGTCATGTCGTAGGTCGTCGAAGCCTTTAGCGTCGAAACTCCGTCGATCTTACATCACGAGTTTCTTCCCTATCCCAGTCCGCCTTATTAGACTAAGGCAAGGCCCACCTACGTAGGACATACTCCTACAAAGGAGAGCCAGTCTACACAATCGAGTCCAAAGTCTGGGGATGTCTCACGTGGACCTTCTTTCGAACAGGACTAGGCCCACCCGCCGAATCCTAAAGAAGGCCCACTTTTCACAAGTCACCCTTCTAGGTGTCCTTTTCCGAGTCATTTCTCTTTTCAGTCTTGTTTGAGATGTACTTTCTATTCTGGGATTCGGGCTAGTTTCTGATTACGCGGTGTTCTTACAGACAGGCCACCCGAAACCAGATATCAACGCAAAATGGACACACTGAAGGATGCCCTAGAGAAGATCCAAGCCCAATTGACTGCCATCCAGACTGATCAAACGGCACTTGCCACTCGTGTAGGCGCAATGGAGAAGGGAATTCCTCCTCCTGGATCTGAGCCCACTGGGCCCATAGCTGAACAAGTCAGCGCTGTTCGCAGGCTCGAGGAACAGGTCCACCTGTCAACAAACAACTCGATTCACACTGAAATTGCTCGTTCCTATTCGCCTTTGAATGACGAGCTATCGGCTAACCTCAACCTTACGGGAATTCCATTGTTTGAGGGTACCGAAGACCCGGTCCAGCACATCCGGGCATTCAAGGATTTTATGACGGTAAAGGGGGTGAAGTCCACTATGTTTACGCATTTATTCCCGTCCTCCCTCAAAAAGCATCCTAAGGCCTGGTACTACAGGCTCGATTCCAAGAAATATAAAACTTGGGATGACGTGGCAACCGAATTTGCTCGGAATTACGCTGATAATACCAAGATCCAGACTACAATGCGTACTATGGAAGTGATGGCCCAAGAACCCAAAGAAGGGTTCACCAAATATCTGCAGAGATGGCGGGCCGAGAGCGTGAAGCTGGTCGATAAGCCAAGCGAGAAAGTGCTGGTGGAGGCGTTTGTCAAGAACCTCCTCCCTTCCTACCGGGTCCATCTTCGGTATGCTGTTATCCCCAATTTTGCTACCCTTACTGAAATGGGTACAAGGATCGAGGATGACTTAAGGTTAGAGAGCCTGACTAAGGCCTCTACCAAGGGCTATCAAGGGGCTAGTTCATCTACGAGCAAGCCCACACCTGCAGCTGCAACTCGCAGCATCTTCGACGAGGTAAATCTGCTTGACACCTCATCCAAAAAGAATACACCAAATCGGGTATTCACAGATATAGGGACTACCTATACTTATGCCTTACAGAGGCTATCTTCAAAGGGCCTGATCCAACCGATAGGCCCAACTCCAGAAGTTCCAGTAGAGAAGAGGCCCAAAAGTTATAACGCCCAAGCCTACTGTCAGTATCATCGGGGTAACGAGCATGATACTGAAAAATGCTGGAGACTGAAGCATCTGATCCAAGACCTGATCGAGAGCAGGAAAATCCCGTTGCTCGGAGACAAGCCGAGCAACAAAGAAAACCCATTCAGTGCCCATGCAATATTCACCGGTTAGGTAATCGACTGCTCACACCTTATCTCCCCTCATGTCCCACAAATCAATGGGATATGGTTCGATGACGAGGATAATGTTTACCTAGCCAAAGGGGAAGCTGTCCCCATCACCCTTGAAGAGGTCCGGAAGGCAAAGACCAAAGCCTTAGCCACCAACCACCTCGCCACAGCCAGGCGCTCTACTCCAACAACCGTCACTGAACCTACCAGGACGGATCCTACCCTCGAAGAACCAAGCAGTGACACCGCCTTGGTCCAACAATTGAAGAGGGTTCGAGCTGACTTAACCATATGGCAACTTCTGGTTAGCTCGCAGCGACATCGGGAAGCACTGACTAAGGCTCTCGATGAAATCAAGGTCGAGTCTCAGGTTACCCCCTCTGAAATGGTAGCCACTATTATGCCTTATCTCAAGGGCAAGTCCAAGGGAGAAGGCCCACTTATCACCTTCTCCGAGTCTAATCTGCCGGCATTCGGGCCCAATCATAATCTGGCCCTTTACATCACGGTCATTTGCCGAGGGAAGTACCTCTCGATGACCCTTATCGATGATGGGTCCGCTGTAAATGTCCTTCCCTTAAGGACCGCTACAACCCTCGGCATCACAGATGCCGTCTATCTCTCAACGGCGCAAACTATCCAGGCTTTCGACGGAAGCCCAAAGCCGGTAGCCGGGGCCGTTAAACTGACAATCATAACGGGCCCAATCGAAAAAGAACTGGAATTTCAGGTGATCGACGTCACCTCATCCTTTAACTTACTACTAGGAAGGCCTTGGATCCATGCAGTCAAGGCCGTATCCTCTACCCTCCACCGGAAAGTCAAGATGCCACTTCGGGACGGTGTCATCACACTAGAAGCCACCCCCATTACTGTAGCAAGTTGCAACGCTACGGGCCGGGTCGACCCACGAGGATTCGATTTCGTGGGCATGATCGAAGAAGAGTATCTCTTTAGGCCCTACTTCACAACTAACATCGACATGATGCTACAAAAATTGGGCTACTTACCGGGGGCTACCTCAAGGCCATATCTTCCAACTGGGAAGATTATCGAGGTCCTGAACGACGGCGAGTCCCAATTCGGATTGGGGTATGCTATAACCCCAGAAAACGTGGTTCGGGCCGATATTCACAAGGCCATCGACATTCTCAAGGGTACTTACATAGGCCCTTATAGCCCGAAGTTAATGGACTACTTCGTCACTCTAGTTTTCGGAGCTATTCAAGTGGGCCTCTATCAACCCACCATCACATATCCCGAGACCAAAACGGCTCGGGAATGCAATTTCATCCCTGATGATATATTCACCCTTATTTAAGCTGAGCCCAAGGAAGGGGAAAACAACTCCGAGCCCGTGCTGGGGCTTCTATTTGGAGAAGACAAGGCCGTCCCCGCTCCAAAAGATGATTTGGTCAATCTGATCCTCCGGAGCAATCGGTTTGACCCAACCAAGCTAATCACCGAAGTCGGTGCAGACACCGAGAGAAGGGCCTGGAGGAAAACCATCAAATGGACCGACAGCCGAGGACGGACCTACAAGCTGACCACCGGCGAAGGAGACATGCCAGATACCGAGTCTGAGTCAGAGAAAGAGTCGGAGTCTGAGTCCAAGTCTAGAGGGTCTGGTGTTAGAGTCGAGTCTGTAACCCTTCTTCCTTCCACTGAGGTCTCGGGGCCTGTCCCAAGACCTCTCCCTATCCCGCCACTGACCAACGAGCAGATGGCCGCTCTATTCGAGCTTTTCTCAAAATTTACCATTAATAATAATAACGAAAACCGTTCTGCTTACGACTTCTCTTATTTCCAAAACTTTCTCAATTTCAAAGATTTTATATGCAATGACATTGAGAAACCCGACGAACAGGTACATCTACCTCCGCATCTGATCGAGCAGCTCGAACAAAGGGAGTCCTGAGATCCGGTAATCGAAGAAACCGAGTCCATTAATGTGGGGACCATTTTAGAGCCCCAGATGTTTAAGTTGGGCCTATCCTTAGATCCAGAGGAGAGAAAACAATTCACAGACCTCCTCCAGGAATTCAAAGACGTTTTCGCATGGTCCTACAAGGACATGCCGGGAATAGATCGGGAAATAGCTGAACACCGAATATCCATCAAAGATGGATGCAAACCAGTAAAACAGAAACTCCGAAGAATGAGGCCCGAATGGTCTCTCAAAGTCAAAGAAGAAGTCGACAAGCAATTCAAAGCGGGCTTTATACAAGTGTCTGAATATCCAGACTGGGTCGCAAACATCGTGCCGGTACCCAAGAAGGACGGCAAGGTGCGGGTATGTGTGGACTTCCGGGATCTTAACAAAGCCAGCCCAAAAGACGATTTTCCGTTACCACACATCGACATATTGGTGGATAACACGGCCGATCATGCCCTTCTATCATTCATGGACGGGTATGCCGGATACAATCAAATTAAAATGGCAGAAGAGGATATGAGTAAGACCACCTTCATTACACCCTGGGGTACTTACTGTTACACTGTTATGCCATTTGGGCTTATCAACGTCGAGGCCACTTATCAACGAACCGCCACCACCCTATTACATGACATGATGCATAAGAAAGTGGAGGTTTATGTGGACGACATGATTGTCAAATCCAAAGATCGAAGCAGGCACATCTCGGCCCTAAGAAAGTTCTTCACCCGTCTACGCAAATACAACATGAGGCTGAACCTTCAAAATGCAGTTTCGGGGTAACATCGAGCAAATTACTGGGCCATATCTTTAGCCAACGCGGCATCGAGGTCGACCCAGCTAAAATCAAAGCCATCACCGAGATGCAACCACCCAAGACCGAAAAAGAAATACGGGGGTTTCTCGGGAAAGTCCAATACATCAGCCGATTCATTTCAAAACTAACCATGGTATGTGAGCCCTTTTTCAAAAAACTGAAGATCGGAGAATGGGTACTATGGGACGAAAAATGTCAAACGGCTTTCGATAAAATCAAGGAGATCCTGTCTGCACCGTCGATATTAATGCCACCTCAGCCTGGTTTGCATTTGTCGTTATACCTAACGACGATCGAGACAACTGATGGTGGGATTTGCCGTGGGTCCCGCCGATCAATATAAAACCGACTATTCCTAGTGGGTAGCTAGGGCAAGTAGGGTCGATATCCACGGAGACGGTATGATAAAGTCTACATTAGGTCGGCCTAAAAACGAGACTAAATCACCAAACAAACACAAAGGAAGCAATAGTTGGTAAACTATGGTGGTGGAAGAGGTAGAACTAAGCTAACAATGAACTAGGCTAAAACAATGCTAAAATGGAATAACTAATGATCAAACAAACTAGTAAACTAAAAGAAACAATGACTAACTAAGAAGTTGAAATCAAATATGAAAGGAAGTGGGGTAGGTCAGGTTCATAAGTGTAGTAGGGTAATTGGGGTGGTCAAGGGTATAGGTGTCTCCTAATTGTTAGAGTCGGTCCGGGCTCTCACTACGTAGACCAACATCGAGGTAAGTTCGCGCTCTCGCGTCTAAGACCAACCTCAACACAACCACACAATAGACAAACAATGAGAAGGTGAGCACAAGTATGGGGAGCATTGGCCACTACTACTCACACAAGCAAATCAACAAACACATAGAGTGCCCATTATGTGACTAACAACAAAAGAGTCACCTTTACCCCTAATCAAACCTAATCACCCATAATCTACCCTTAATCCCCCTACTAACCCCACAAGGAGACTACTCACTCATTATCAAGAACAAACCAACAATAATAAGAGAAAACAACATGAAAAACCAAACATCCATTATGAACAATAACAAGAACAATATAAAAAGATTGAAACTAGATTGAATAAACAAGAATAAGAGTAGAGAAGATTATACCAACAACCAAATGAAGAAAAAGTTGCAAACTTGCATAAACAAGAACCCAAATCAACTCCAAGGTTGTCTAGCTTGGAGAAATCTTCAAGAACCCACTTAATACAAGACTATCTAAACTAGATTAAACTAAGATTAACTAAAGATTAACTAGAGATTAAAAGAGGCTAATTAGGGTTTTGAATTCTTAAGAGAGGCCTAAAACAATCTAGGGTAAAGTATTGTGCTTAAACATTACAAAGGAGGAGTATTTATAGGGTTACAAGAATGAAGGAGGAAGGAAAGAAACAATGCGGCTACAGGTCCACGGTCCCGCCTGGGAAGGACCGGTCCCGACCGAGAAGGGCTCATCCCGACCGGGAAGGGATGGTCCCGACCGGGACGGACCCAGAACAGAACCTATGCTAAATGCGCACCTCATCCCGGACAGGATGAGTTCCTTCCTGTCGGGGATGAGTCTTGTAGGCCTCCAATATGATCTTTAAGGTTCCTCCTTGCTTCACATGGGCTTCTCATCGACTCTCGGGTGTCGGGATCGAGTCTAAGGGGCTCGGGATCGGGTCCCAAGGTCTCAGGGTCGGGTCCCAAGGTCTCGGGGTCGAATCCAAGACATCGAGTGATCGTTCCTCCGCTTCGTTGGCTCCGAAAAGTGTATGTATTGAGTCGGATTCGCTCCAACTCTTCATGAATGGTCTCGGAAACCTGAAACGAGCTAGAGGAAGCATAAGTAGCCCATGAACCGCTCCCAAGGAGCGATTCCGCAAGGAAATGGGACCAAAACACAGCAAAATAGGCACTACAAACTACACTTATCAACAACCATGGGGGCTATGCTGGCCCAGACAGTTGAAACAGAAGAACGAGCTATTTACTACATCAGTAAAAAGTTCCTCGAATATGAATGCGAGTATACAATGCTCGAGAAAACGTGTCTAGCGTTGGTTTGGGACACTAAAAAGCTCCGACACTACATGCTGAGTCACGAGGTACCTATTTGAGAAGCCCAAACTCAATGGTAGGATGTCCAGATGGACTTTAATGTTATCTGAGTTTGACCTCAAATTTGTTCCATTAAAAGCCATCAAGGGCCGGGTAGTGGCAGAATTTCTTGCCGATAGCCCAATATCCGAAGAGGGCCACACCGATACTTGGGCCTTCCCTGATGAAGACATATTCCATACCGATACCGAGACATGGGATTTGTATTTCGATGGGGCATCCAACTTTCGAGGATTTGGGGTCGGGATTCTGTTAATCTCACCACGAGTAGAACACACCCCATTGTCCATCAAATTGGACTTTGATGTGACCAACAATGCAGCCGAGTACAAAGCATGCATTCACGGGTTGCAAGCCGCCGCTGATTTAGGGGTAACAAACCTCCGGGTCCACGGTGACTCGTCGCTAGTCATAAATCAAGCACTCCAAAAATGGAAAACTCGGAACCCCAATCTCGTGGCTTACCAAGCACGGGTAAGGTAACTAGAGAAACAATTCCAGAAGGTAGAGTATATCTACCTGCCCCGGGAAGAAAATCAATTCGCAAATGCACTTTCCAAATTAGCATCCCTGCTAAATATACCAGACCATCTTACTAGAATGCCAATCTGCGTCGAAAGACGGTCCGAGCCGGCGTATGTACACGCCATCCAGGATATCGAGATAACTGACCCAGAACCGTGGTATCAGTTAGTCCTAACCTACCTGACAACGGGAGAATATCCCCCGAGAACTGAAAACCGGGCCAAGAAAGCCCTGCAGAGATTGGCAACCCAATTTGTTCGCACAGATGACGGGCAATTATACAAGAAGACGGCACAAGGGGCTCTCCTCTTGTGTATCGACAAAACACAGGCCGGAAAGGTTATGGTCGAAGTACACGATGGTGAAAACGGCCCGCATATGAACGCCCATATGCTAGCCCGAAAAATCATGAGGCTCGGGTATTACTGAAACACCATGGAAACAGACTGTCAGTTATACGTCAAGCACTGCCATAACTGCCAGATCTTTGCTAACATACAACATATGCCATCTTCCCTATTATATACAATGACATCACCATGGCCATTTTCGATATGGGGTATTGATATAATTGGAAAGGTACACCCTTCCGGGACAGGAGGTCATTGCTTCATTCTAGTGGCCATTGACTATTTCACCAAATGGGTCGAAGCCGAGTCATACCGTGTCTTGAACGCCAAGCACGTGGCCAAATTTATCCAGAATAAGATTATATGCCGATACGGGATCCCACATGAGTTCATCAGTGATCACGGGACCCACTTTCAAGCTGAAACTGCCGCATTGCTGGCAAAATATAAAATTCAAAGGCATACATCTTCTCCCTACCGCCCCCAAACAAATGGAGCGGTAGAACCGGCCAATAAAACAATTGTCACCATACTTAAAAAGATGGCTGAGAATTACCGGGACTGGCCCGATAAAATACCCCCTATGGGGATATCGGACCTCAATTCGCACCGCAACCGGAGCAACTCCATATTATTTGACATATGGAATGGAAGCAGTCCAGCCGGTTGAGCAAGAATTGCCATCCCTTAGAATTTTACTTGAAAGCCAAGTACCTGAAGCAGATTGGGTCCAAGTCCGATACGATTCGCTAGTCCTTTTAGACGAACGGCAATCACGGGCCCTCAACAATATCCAAATATATCAAAAGAGAATCCAACGGGCTTTCAACAAAAGAGTTAGGCCCAGAAACATCAAAGAAGGGGATCTGGTCCTAAAATCGGTTCGTGCCTTACTACCGGTTGACCCAAGGGGGAAATTCAAACCCAATTGGGTTGGGCCATACTTAGTCAAGAATATCCTATCAGGAGGAGCGGTGATGCTGACAGACCCGGACGAGAACGAATTTGTCAACCCAACCAACTTGGGACCAGCTGAAGCGCTACTACCCTTAAACCCCACCTCAATGTCATTTGCAAAAATTTATAAAAAATTGTCTTTTTATAAATTTTCAAAAATTATAGACAAGTCAATAAGTTAGAATTAATTATTCTACTGTCGCACATCTCGAACTAATAGTCTTGATGTATTTCGAAAATTGCAAAAAGAATCAAATTTGAACTACGTTTGGTTTGATTCCGCTAATTGTGGATACGTAGACAACCCCTCAAAAGGGTACAACCACTGCAATAAACGAAAGGACGGGAACGGTATTCACCAATACGTCTTTATTAAAAACCGATGAACTCGGGAATTACAAAAAAAAAGAGCCAAAACGGCATACACAAAAAAATCACACCAAAAAATAGTAATAATAACTAAATAATAAAACAAAGGAGGCTAATATCCCGGCATCTTGCCCTTTCCTTTGTCCTTTGGGTCGCGTGGGGCCCGAGGTCGCCGGGGTGGGGAAGAACGTTCCCGAATCACGAGGGGAACCTCTTTAGCACGAACCCGTTTCTTGGACGGTGGGTCTTCTACCACGGTCTTTGGCCCAAGTCGAGCCCATACATGCTCGGGTAGCCTATCTCGTGGGCCAAGTCGGTCCTGCACGGGTAGTTTTGGGCCTAGTCTCCTTTCCAAGTCAGTTTTGGGGCTCACTTTCCCCCAGGAACCTTTAGCACCGGACCCTCCAGCTTGAGTCTTGGTCTTCTTCTGGCCCGACATTAATCGGACCATAGTAGCCGGGGTGTCACCTTCATCAAAGAATCCCCTGTTGTCTTTAGCTTGCTCCCTTCGCAGCAGGTCGAAAGCTTCATCAACCTTCAGAGCAGCTCGGGCTTTGGCATCACCTGCTTTAGTCCACTTTACATATGAACCTGAAACCCAGGTCGAGTGGCGAGATTTGGGAACAGGCCAAGTATGCCGTGTGTACCACCTTTGCATCCAGGTATCACACATCACATCAGTCAGTTGGGTTAGGTCACTCACAACTGCTTCAACTTCTGGAATTCGCTGGGTCCATCCTTACTGCCTTAGTATGCGATCCGGGTAGAGATGAACCGTCTGCCTGAAAGATAGGATTACCTGATAGCGGGCTCTATCCCTCGGGTCCAAGCCAGTCCAAAGATAGATGGGCCACCATGGTACTACCCATCGAATTAACGGGTCACTGTGAAAAGACAACACCTCATCCCAATACTTCTGGGTAATCTGGCGAGAAAAATCAATGGCCCGTCTCCTCGTCATCACCTGGTTATGACGGTAGTTGCTCGCGTCAAGAGGAGGATCTATCATTGATAGCCTCTCATATAGCCAAATCTGAAAAAGGAAACAAAACATGAGTTCCCGAGGCGAAATAGGCGTCCGCCTAAGGGCACTCGGTCGAGTGCCCGGGACACTCGATCGAGTGCCCGGGACACTCGATCGAGTGCCCGGGACACTCGATCGAGTAGTACCTCTGAACACAAACAGGGGGCTCTTTTACGAGGGCACTTGATCGAGTGCCAGGGTGACTCGATCGAGTGGTACCTTTGAGAGTAGATCAGGAGGTTTTTACGAAGGCACTCGATCGAGTGCCAGGGTGACTCGATCGAGTGCCCACTGCAGCAGAAGAATCGAAAAAAATCAATCAAAAATCGAGGAGTTAGAAAATAATAAAAATCCGACATACTTGCAGCAAACGGGTGCTCCCGGTGAGACGAACAGAAGAATCCCTCGTGCGATTATCCAATCCTTGGATGATTTCACCCATGATCAACCAAGTCGGGCTGGGTTTAGTCTCCATCAAATCCACCACGGTCAAAAGACGGACGTTTCCCATGCATGATAGCAAATCCATGTAACCTTCAAAAGCATAAACATGTAGCATGCAGAAAGAAAAAGCCCTACGGCTGTAAGCCGGTCTGACCCGGACATCGAGAGGATTCATAAATTTCTCAGCCAAGTCGATCAGAGAAATATTATCACCCTCCATCATCCGGGACACCTCGTTGTGAGAGAGCCCTAGAAATTCTCGAAGCTTCCTCCTTGGGTCATAGATCGAATACGGGACGGCGGGACGAAGTATTGGATTCCATCCTCCCACAGCAGCGATCTCCTCAGGTAAAGGGCAGACTTTGCCCCGGGGGAAAGCAAAGACATGATATATGTCATCCCAGTAAGACAAGCATGCATCCAGAAAGTGGCGATCAACTTGCATCCGACGAAATGTATACAGTTGACTAATACCCGTCTGATTCAAAGCCACTCTATCCCCGTCCCTGAAGCGTCGGGACTATTCCTGCAGCATCACAGTCAACCTATCGATTCCCATGGCTATTTCCTTAAGAGGAATGAGGAGCTTTCTTTTGAGAAGGATGAATTGTAATGGGATTGTGAGGAAAATCAATGACAAGAGAGGGGTATTTATAGAATTGATTCTATAACACTCTTTCCATATCTTGCCTTGAACAAAGGTTTCCTAATTACAAAAGGAATCAACCCACAAGCCTAGTCCCGATACTAGCACAAAATATTCATCCTGAACTTTCCTAAACTTCTTTAGGAGTCAAAATTTCTAACAAATTTCAAAATTTCAAAATTTTCAAAATTTTCAAAAATTTCAAAAAATCATTTTCCCCAGCACGAGTCATTTTTCTACCTATGTGTTGCATGCGGATTTTATGTGACTTATACAGGTATGACTCAAGCAGGAACATACAACCCACTTTACCTCCCCAGCGGAAAGCCCTAGGTGGCATTTTCCCGGAATAACACGGGATGAGCGTACATACAGGCGCACCCAGGACTTATGCGACAAGTCCAATTCCCCACGGAGTTATCGTCATCAGCTCAGGTATGACTTCTAGCTTATGGCTGGCGAGCCCTTCACGCGAGTCTAATGGACTATAAACGACCCGACCGGAAGTTCGCCAGGTTTCAATCCTCGATTGGCCTGGTGGCTACTCTGACTCTCGCCTTGTCCAAGCCTCAGTCAGAGTGGGGGCTCTGTACACACCCGCATTTTGACTGCCAGGTGTCTATGGTAGTTTCCAAAAAACACCCGATGATGATCGTACGCTAACGTGTTTCTACGCGCTCGGATATGGGCTCAAAACCATTAGTTGTTGGCTAAAGCACTTATGGAGTACAAATCTCACAAAAATGACCTCAAATCCAGGCCCAGCGGACCATTCCGGGTCAAACAAGACTAATTTGGGCCAAAACTGACACCGGAAATAAAACCGACTTTTTAGCAATTGGGTCAACCCCGGTCAAAGTCGTTTCTGAAACACATAAAACAACCATCCAAACATCAAAAGTCCATTTCAATTACACAAATCCATCAAATGCCAAAGTCAAGGTCCAAAGCGATGGACCCACACGACCCGGCTGAGCCACTCGATCGAGTGCTCAGCCCACTCGATCGAGTGGGCCTGTTTCAGGCCCGACTGCCGGCACAACGGGCCACTCGACCGAGTCAGCTGGTTACTTGGTCGAGTAACCCTAACCGGGGTCCTATACCAAGCCTATATATACACCCCCATGCACAACCTTTCAACACAACTTTTGGAACCCTAAATTCAACCCTAATTCAACCCTAATCTACACACACTTCAACTACACTAGCAAACCCTAAACCTAGATTTAGGAATTCAAAAACCCGAACCACCATAACTCATCCTACATACCTCGATTACTCCCGTGAAAGCCGCATCTAGACGAGTCCATACCGAGAACAAGAACATGTAGGTTGAGGGTGCCAATTCCCGTTCTTCTCCTTTTCTCCTTTTTCTCGCGTCATGTCGTCTATCGTCACTGTCGTTGTTTCGTTTTTTATTTTACTCGCGCTATAATATCGTTAATATCGCTAGTACCAAAAAACATTAAAGTATTCATCGATTTGTGTCGAGCATGAGTGATGGTGGGATAAGGAAACCCGAATATACAAGATTACAAGTGTACTGCACACAGCGTTGCCGGTCGCTTATCCCATCACCCCGATTGCTTGATTGTTGAGACGGATTAACATGAACTTTAATTTTCTTTTTTTTTGTTTATCATCATCAATCGCATACTTCATCAATTTTCTATATGATATTTTCAAATTGAGCATCTTTTAGTAAGGGTCGAAACCCGTTGACGCGGATCCGACATCACATAATCCCTTGGGATTCAATACGATGTCGGAAAATCCGAGGGAATCAAGTCATTTTATTCAAGTGTCAATGTTTAGGTTCGATACCAATTCCATAATTGGATGTCGAATCTAGCGACTTAGTCAATTAATCAAGCTAATTCGATTTCTCGTTGATGTTAATATGAACGTCGTACAATTCGACAAGAATTAATACGATGCCATAAACGCGGAGGAAATTTATATCGTCTTGGTTGATTAAAAAAAACGACTTATGGCAATTAACATTTATTTCGCTCTAATACCCGATGTCGATTCAATAATCGCACGTTGGATATGACGGGTATCGCACACACGAATCGAGGACAAATTAATCAATATTTATGCCCGACTCAACAAATTCATCGAATTATCAAAAATCAAAAGCAATTTCGAAATCAATTATGAATTGCACGCGAACCCTAGTTCGTACAGGGGGCACTCGACCGAGTGCCTAGCCCACTCGGTCGAGCGGCACCCCAAAACCGAGACAGAAGGGTCTGAACGACCTCCACTCAATCGAGTCTCACAATGACTCGATCGAGTGGCAACGTACTCGGTCGAGTTCGTCAATAACTCGACCGAGTAAGGTCCAAAATCATAGACAGAACCCCTTTCGAGGGTCCACTCGGTCGAGTCTCGCAGTGATTCGGTCGAGTGGCCTCTTATCACGACAATATCGTGAGTCTTACATCCTCTTTTAGTCTCGATAATGCTTTTTTTTTCGCGACTTAGGTCAACACGTGTCTAATTAATCACGTGGAATATCACCTTTTCAAAACTTTGCATCATCTTATCTACATCATTCCATATTTATGCAAACTGTTATTATCGTTATGCCGTTACTAACCATTTGTTACTTTTCTTGTTGATTTATTATTCGTTTTATTGTACTAAATGAACCCACATGCTAAAATACAACTTTGACGTTAAGATTTTATTTGCATTAAATCGACATAGAAACTCTTTCAATTTCTCACATGCTTAGGGAAAACAATGTTTGCATAAGCATTTTCCCGTTCAACTAACGCGTGTATTAGAAAGTCACTCGATATCTTAGTAGAGGCCGCCAATGTGCGAGCGGGGTTGGGTGTCCTTCGTGGGCTTCCCAACATGTACCCTCACCCCTTACTCAGAACCTCGGTTTCCGAATGCCCGAAACCGTTGGCGCACGAGAGTCATTCAATACATGATATCCGATAATGTCGGTATCGGTATCAAATGCAAAGGGACGAGCCCTGATGGTAGGGATTTGCCGTGAAATAATAACCAACGAACCTAACTGGGTAGCTAGGGCAAGTCGGGTCGAATCCACAGGGACGGGGTGTCGGACTAAAGTATGCTACGGTCTAGGACTAGGTTCGAGACGAGCTAATCTACGGAAGGGGGAGACTAGGACTAAGCTAGGTCTATAGCAAGAAAACAATCAAAGGAAACGGACTAGGATTAGGTCGGGGTCAAAGGGGTAACGGAATGGTCGAGGAAGAGCTAGAGTGAAGGAGGTAGTAGGGTAATCTAGGTATAGTCCGGGCTCTCGCGACTTAGACTCACCTAGAGGTTCCACCTAAAACCCACCTTGGCGACACAAACGACAAACGGGGTTACTAGCGTGATATCGGGGCCTAGGTCGCATCCGGGCTCTCGCAACTTATACCGACCTAGGAGTCGTCCTCACCGGGTTCTCGCAACTTAGTGAGGGAACCAAACCCACAAACAAACTATCACCCACAAGAGAAAGTCAAGAAAAAACAAGCGTATGCAAACTAGTCATTCAAGCATTTCAACAAACATGTGATATGCATCAAACCAAGAAGAAACCCAAATCTTCCTTCAACATCTCCAACAATCCCTTAATCATCCAATTAACACCCTAATCACCTTACTAACCCTAGCAAGATACTACTCTAACATATCTATACTAAAACTAACACTAAGAAGAGAAATCAATTCAAACAACCAAACTAGCATAATGAAACTAACAAGAACTATGAACTATGAGCAATCCACACAACAAAGATTCAAACTTTAATGAAAGAACAAGATTAAGAGAAAGGAAAAGAAGATTATACCTACTAACAAGATGAAAGGAAGAAGGAAACTTGCATAAATGACAAAAACCCAAAACAAACATCCAAGTTTGTCAAGCTTGGTGGAGATCTTGAAGAATTCCCAAATTACAAGCATTAATCTATGATTAACGATAATCTAAAGACTAACCTACACTAATCTATGCTAATCTATGCTAAAATAATCTAGGGTTTAAGGGGAAGTCAAGAACATAAGCTTAACAAAACAAGGGAAGGGTATATATAGGGTTACAAGTGGAAGGAAGATGAAAGAAAGGATGCAGGCTGCCAGGTGGCCCTTCCCGGCCGGGAGGAGGTGGTCCCGGTCGGGAAGGGGTCGGTCCCGGCCGGGAGGAGCTGGTCCCGGTGGGGATGGACACAAAATAGCAGCTCCTCGTTTTGCTCCTTCATCCCGGACGGGATGAGGTCATACCCGTCGGGGATGAGTCTTGTAGGCCTCCAATATGATCCTTTTGGTCCCTCCTTGCTTCACATTGACTTCTCATCGATTCTCGGGACACGGGATCGGGTCTTGGAGGCTCGGGATTGGGTCCCAAGGTCTCGGGGTCGAATCCAAGGCATCGAGTGGTCGTTCCGCCACTTCGCTGGCTCCGAAAAGTGTATGTATTGAGTCGGAATCGCTCCAACTCTTCACGAATGGTCTCGGGAACCTGAAACGAACTAGAGGAAGCATAAGTAGCCCATAAATCGCTCCCAAGGAGCGATTCCACAAGGAAAATGGGACCAAAACACTATGAAATAGGCACTACAAACTACACTTATCAACTCCCCCACACTTAACGACCCTTACTCGCCCTCGAGTAAGCACAAACTAACTACTAAACTAGCCGAGCGGGTATTAGCGCACCCTACGTCCTTTCAACTCACACGAGAGCACCTAGAGGATAAGTGCTCTCCGCAAGGCAAGTGGGGTCTTGCGACAAAACTGGGGATGCAACCGGACACAAGACCCAAAAACAAACAAGGACATAAACAAACAAACCAACAAACAAACACAAGGTTGCACCCAAAGAAAAACAAATACCGCTTCCCTCTAAAAGCGGTGAAAGAAGCACCGGCTTAGGACTCGAGGCAAGCGACAACGTTCCCAAGCTAGCAATACAAACCAAGGTGAACTAAACCCTAATTGTATGACGATAAAGCAACAAAAACGTTGGTAACTTACGTAGGTCCTCCGAACTTTCTAAAAACGTACTACGGGACGATCGGCGGAGTGGGAAGTGAAGAACCACGGTGTTAGTCGACACTGTAGGTAAGTGAGACCCCGTGCCCCTTCAGCGTGAGCCAAGAGGGTCGTCCCATGTCTAAAAACCGCCTAACTAGTCCAAGTAAAAAGGTGGAAATGAATGCAAAATGAGGGAAGACCGACCATTACCGCTATCATCCTTCCTAGGGACTCGGTTCTTTGGTAGGCTCTTCACGGCAAAAGTCGGAAAAAGGCTTATTTTTGTGGGGTTAAGATCTTTTTGTGAGACGATTTTCTTTTGGCATTTTCTCTTTTCTTTTGCATTTTTGCTTTGTATGTTGCCATGCCATTTCTTTTTCTTCTTTTCTATTTTCTTTTTGGCTTTTATGCCTTTTCTTTTTCTTCATTCTTTTCTTTCTTTCATTTTCTTTCATTTTCTTTTCCTTTGCCCTTTTTGGCTTGATTTGGCTTTTTGTCATTTCTTTGTATGACAAGAAAGGGAGAATTCAACAAATTGCAACTTATTGTATGGATATGTGTGGGAGGTAGGTAAATGGGTAAGTCGGGGGTCGCGATCCCTCTTCAAACCCACAAAAAAGGGGAAAACTTGGACTAATCTAGCAAATTTCAAACATGGTCACCTAAGGGACAAGACTCGGTAACCAAGGCCTTTTCACATCGTGGGTGGTCATAATGGTCAAAATGCAAATCCCGCAGTAAATCCCTAGTAAGCTAGGTGGACTCAAGATAAAGGACCAACGAAATCATTGATTTAGGGTCATTCTACTAGACTAAAGTCCAAGACTCGATTTATACAACTAGGAAGGGAAAATAGACGCTCGCACACTAGCCCCTAGACCGG
The DNA here is from genome assembly GCA_958450325.1 of Agrostemma githago. NCBI lineage: Eukaryota > Viridiplantae > Streptophyta > Magnoliopsida > Caryophyllales > Caryophyllaceae > Agrostemma > Agrostemma githago. The sequence goes on along the minus strand of OY288251.1, from coordinate 33,855,171 downwards.
GTTTTCGAAAATGGTTTACACACGCGACACACAACAAAACACAAAACAAAGACACAACAAAAATGAAAGAAAAAGAGACAAAACAAAACAAAACAAAACAAAACAAAACAAGGAAAAACAACACATAAACAAAACAAACACCACCCCGATCTTCAAACAAGTCTCCAAATCCACCACAATCTTTACAAAGCCCCTCCCGAGCACACATCATCACAAATCTCCTCCAAACTCACAAGAAGCAAAGAGGGAAAAAGGGATGAAGAGATGTTACCGGAAGTCTTGAAAGCTCACCAAAGCTAACGACGATTAGGCAACCTATAAGGAAAAAAAGGGGGCAAAACACGCACAACAAAACAAAAATACGACATAACGACACAAAAAGGGAAAGACACAAAAGAAAATCTTTTTGATTTTTGTGAAAATTTTCAAATTTTTAGGGTTTTTTGAATAATTTTTCGAAAAACTAAGAAAATAAAACTAACGACGATAGAATATCGCTCCCCCACACTTAAACCGAGCCATGTCCTCATGCTCGATCGTAGTGTGCGGAGAGACAAAAGAAAAAGAAAAGAAACTACGAAAATAAAGCTAAAAATCAAAAATAAAGTGAAGAAAAGGGTAGAAAGTGTCCGGCCGGGGTGTAGTCAAGTCACCATGGGCCGAGACAAGAAAAGATATGGAAGGGGAAAGAAAAATAAAAAGAAGGAAATAAAAGGAAATGGGAGGGGAGGGCTAGGTGTAATCAAGTCACCTAGCCCGGATTCCGCCTAAATCCGACTAAATCCTACAAAAAAGGGTGAAAAACTTGTAAAATTTGGATTTTGAAAAGGACTCTCGATGTAATCACATCATCGAGAGTCGGGAGCAACCAAAACCAAGGCCTTGAAGGCCACCATGACATCAAGACACAAAAGTGTACAAGGGGAAGGGAATAAACACAAAAGAAAACAAGCTATAAAAGACGGGAAAGAAAGGATAGTTGCCGTACCAATAGGTTAGCAACTCACTTGCTCCATCGTCTCATAGATCAATATAGGCATAAAACTTGTCTTCGTCATTGCTATTCCTCTTCATTCTCGATCAAACCGCATGGTAGAGGTAGTAATGGTGTGAGGGGAGTAGGATTCGATGTGAAACTCGGTGTAAAGGGAAGAGAAATGAGGTGAGGGTATGTAAATGAAGTGTAATGGTCATATGACATGGGCAAGTATGGGTAGGGAGGTTGTGTGGGGGTATACAATGGTTGGGTGGGCCCAAATGTCGAAGAAGAGGCCAAAAGAGGAGAAAGGGGACCATCCCAGTCAGGATGGATGGTCCCGGTCGGGAAGACACACTCGTCCCAGTCGGGAAGCCACCTTCCCGGTCGGGACGGCACTCCAGCAAGCTCCAATTTTTTCACCTCCATCCCGATCGGGACGACTCCTTCCCGGTCGGGATGGCATATCCTTCCCGGTCGAGAAGCTCCCTTCCCGCCCGGGATTGGTCTTCTTGACCTCCAAAACCCCCAAAGCTTCACCGAAGCTTCAAAAACCGACTTCCATACTCACGACCCAAGCTCTATCATTAACCATTCCTCTCTAGGAATCATCTTCACTTGACACCTATGACAATAAGCTCAAATACAACATCAAATTCCCTCCCTCACATCGCTCATCAACAATACAAATAAACAAGAATTCCACAAAGGCTAACAAATCCTAGAAACCGAGGTACCAAACAAACACATATACACACACAAAAGCAAAAAGGAAAAGAAAAAGAGATATATACAATAAGGTACTCTCACCAACTACACCTCCATAGCCATCAAGAGCTCGAAGGAGTAAGTCAAATGCCCTAGCAACATCTTCATTTAAGCTCACATGGCCGAGCCTAGCCACTTTCAAGAGCTTCCAAGTCGGAGGGAAGAAGCAATCATCTTCATTATGCTCGGGGTTCTCGTGATCTTCCGGGTCTTCGGAACCATGATAGCAACGACTCTTATGACCATCCGGTAGGCATAGTGGTCTAGAGTCATGCTCGGCATTATGATGCGGGAGATCACACCCTAGGGGTGTCGCTTCTTCTACGGGGTCGAGAGTGGAACTCTTTTCCACCGCCCGACAAGGATCCTCTTCACCAACCGTCTCACAAGACAAGGGACTAGACATCGAGTGCGGTAGAGGAGGAGAAGGCATCAAGTTTTCTTCATTGGAGGCTTTAGGATCCTCCAATTTCGCATACAAAGCAAGTTCCAAGGCATCTACTTCTTTTTCCCAAGTATTGCGCTCCTTTTCACTCACCTTGTCTATATGGCCTAGAGGAGGTATGTCTTCACTTGGCTTTGGATTGTCTAGACCCGGTTCATCACGAAGAAAATTGAACAAATCCAATTTGATAGCCAATACATCGGCTCCCCAAGAGTTATCTTGAGAATCATGTTCACTCCCCTCCTCATTGTTGGCCCTTGAAGCTTCAACTTCCTCTATTCTTCCCCTATCTTCACCTCCCAAGCAACACTCAACAATGGTCTCTTGATCGACCCTCTCTTCTTCATTTGTAGCTTCAAGGTTGGGTTGACTTTCTTGTGGAGGCACCCGACCTTCTTGCCCAAATGAACCTTCCTCAACATGTAGTGGAGCTCGAGTGGCCAACATCGTGATATGAGCCATGAGTGCATTAATGCGAGCATCTTCCACCTCTATTTGGGCCTTGAACTCCTCCCTAACCCCTTGTATTTGAGTCAACATCAATTGTTGACCCTTTTGCAATAACATCATCATCTCATGTTGGCTCTCTTGTGTTTGGACCAACATTTGACAAGTCTCAAAGTTAGGGATATTTGGTTGTGGGTTATGCGAGGGTGTTTGGTAACCATAAGAAGAGGGTTCATAAGATTGTTGATGAGGTTGATATGGTTGGTAAAGTTGTGGGTTTTGGTAATTCGCTCCATAGTTGTCCCGTGATGATTGATGGTAGCTTGGACGCGCCATGTCCATAACGTTGCTTTGGTACCTAGGATGAGCTAGAAGCACTTGAGCAAACGTTAGTAGCCTAGTGCTTTTGAGGCACTAGGAAGGAATCACACAAGAAGAAAAACGGAGATAAGCAAGGAGAAGAGAACACAGAAATCAAGAATAAAGTCCACAACTAAGCACACAAAAGTCTAAACTACGCCGTCCCCGGCAACGGCGCCAATTTGATGGTAGCGATTTGCCGTCAAATAATGACCAACGAACCTAACTGGGTAGCTAGGGCAAGTCGGGTCGAATCCACAGGGACGGGGTGTCGGACGACTAAAGTATGCTACGGTCTAGGACTAGGTTCGAGACGAGCTAATCTACGGAAGGGGGAGACTAGGACTAAGCTAGGTCTAAAGCAAGAAAACAATTAAAGGAAACGGACTAGGATTAGGTCGGGGTCAAAGGGATAACGGAATGGTCGAGGAAGAGCTAGAGTGAAGGAGGTAGTAAGGTAATATAGGTATAGTCCGGGCTCTCGTGACTTAGACTCACCTAGAGGTTCCACCTAAAACCCACCTTGGCGACACAAACGACAAACGGGGTTACTAGCGTGATATCGGGGCCTAGGTCGTCCTCACCGGGCTCTCGCAACTTAGTGAGGGAACCAAACCCACAAACAAACTATCACCCACAAGAGAAAGTCAAGAAAAAACAAGCGTATGCAAACTAGTCATTCAAGCATTTCAACAAACATGTGATATGCATCAAACCAAGAGGAAACCCAAATCTTCCACCAACATCTCCAACAATCCCTTAATCATCCAATTAACACCCTAATCACCTTACTAACCCTAGCAAGATACTACTCTAACATATCTATACTAAAACTAACACTAAGAAGAGAAATCAATTCAAACAACCAAACTAGCATAATGAAACTAACAAGAACTATGAACTATGAGCAATCCACACAACAAAGATTCAAACTTTAATGAAAGAACAAGATTAAGAGAAAGGAAAAGAAGATTATACCTACTAACAAGATGAAAGGAAGAAGGAAACTTGCATAAATGACAAAAACCCAAAACAAACATCCAAGTTTGTCAAGCTTGGTGGAGATCTTGAAGAATTCCCAAATTACAAGCATTAATCTATGATTAACGATAATCTAAAGACTAATCTACACTAATCTATGCTAATCTATGCTAAAATAATCTAGGGTTTAAGGGGAAGTCAAGAACATAAGCTTAACAAAACAAGGGAAGGGTATATATAGGGTTACAAGTGGAAGGAAGATGAAAGAAAGGATGCGGGCTGCCAGGTGGCCCTTCCCGGCCGGGAAGAGGTGGTCCCGGTCGGGAAGGGGTCAGTCCCGGCCGGGAGGAGCTGGTCCCGGTGGGGATGGACCCAAAACAGCAGCTCCTTGTTTTGCTCCTTCATCCCGGACGGGATGAGGTCATACCCGTTGGGGATGAGTCTTGTAGGCCTCCAATATGATCCTTTTGGTCCCTCCTTGCTTCACATGGACTTCTCATCGATTCTCGGGACTCCGGATCGGGTCTTGGAGGCTCGGGATTGGGTCCCAAGGTCTCGGGGTCGAATCCAAGGCATCGAGTGGTCGTTCCACCACTTCGCTGGCTCCGAAAAGTGTATGTATTGAGTCGGAATTGCTCCAACTCTTCACGAATGGTCTCGGGAACCTGAAACGAACTAGAGGAAGCATAAGTAGCCCATAAATCGCTCCCAAGGAGCGATTCCACAAGGAAAATGGGACCAAAACACTACGAAATAGGCACTACAAACTACACTTATCAAGCACAATAAACTCTGACATCGAAAATGGGCCGTATTTTCTACGCGGCCCTCTACGACATAGAGTGGGTTCGAACGGGTCCGAACTCCCACAAAGTTCGGTGGCGACAACACTTCGATTTAAATTTCGATTCGATCCATTCTCATATGGAGATTCATTCGCCTCCCCAAACCCGCGCGTGGCCGCGACGGGGTGGACCTATGTCATGTCCACAATTTGGCGACTCTGCTGGGGATTAACTGATGCGTGACTTACCATCGGCATCCTCAGGGTGAGACTCGAATAGAAATCGTCTGACTAGTACAATACGCGTTTTAATTTTACGGTTTATGCATAACCCATATTTTCCCGGGCCGGTACTGGTGACCGACGTCCCACTATACCGTTGATGTACTCCAATATGGATATGTCAAAAGGTGTCCATTGTCGATTCGAGTGGGTTTCGCGGCATGTTCTAAGCTCAACTCGACTTAAAGAGTCCGCCCCGATCAACGTCTAGACTATGTACACTGGTATAGACCCTCTAGACCGATCGAGACTTAGTGTAAAGCATACATGGCGTCGTTATAATGCTTGTGTGACTACGTGCTATTTGGTTTCCGTGTCGTTTTCAAAAACCGTCAACTTTTCAAAAAATACATCTTTTTCAAGATATTCAATTTCAAAACCCGGGACGTATACCAAATTTAGGACTTATGATTTTACTCAAAATAGCCTATTTTCTAAACGGTATGCTGTCCAATTCAAAACTCGAAAACATTTTCGAACTTTCAAAACCGAGGCCCGATACACTTTCCAATTTTCTTGAAAAATCGGGCCTTTCCCCGAGTTTTCTCTGGTTATCCAAAACAATCCATTTTCAAAACCTTCCTCTTCTTAGGACTTCCCGTATTTAGCAGTGTCGGGTCATGTCGTAGGTCGTCAAAGCCTTTAGCGTCGAAACTCCGTCGATCTTACATCACGAGTTTCTTCCCTATCCCAATCTGCCTTATTAGACTAAGGCAAGGCCTACCTACGTAGGACATACTCCTACAAAGGAGAGCCAGTCTACACAATCGAGTCCAAAGTCTGGGGATGTCTCACGTGGACCTTCTTTCGAACAGGACTAGGCCCACCCGCCGAATCCTAAAGAAGGCCCACTTTTCACAAGTCACCCGTCTAGATGTCCTTTTCCGAGTCATTTCCCTTTTCAGTCTTGTTCGGGATGTACTTTCTATTCTGGGATTCGGGCTAGTTTCTTATTACGCGGTGTTCTTACAGACAGGCCACCCGAAACCAGATATCAACGCAAAATGGACACACTGAAGGATGCCCTAGAGAAGATCGAAGCCCAATTGACTGCCATCCATACTGATCAAACGGCACTTGCCACTCGTGTAGGCGCAATGGAGAAGGGAATTCCTCCTCCTGGATCTGAGCCCACTGGGCCCATAGCTGAACTAGTCAGCGCTGTTCGCAGGCTCGAGGAACAGGTCCACCTGTCAACAAACAACTCGATTCACACTGAAATTGCTCGTTCCTATTCACCTTTGAATGACGAGCTACCGGCTAACCTCAACCTTACGGGAATTCCAATGTTTGAGGGTACCGAAGACCCGGTCCACCACATCCGGGCATTCAAGGATTTTATGACGGTAAAGGGGGTGAAGTCCACCATGTTTACGCACTTATTCCCGTCCTCCCTCGAAAAGCATCCTAAGGCCTGGTACTACAGGCTCGATTCCAAGAAATATAAAACTTGGGATGACGTGGCAACCGAATTTGCTCGGAATTACGCTGATAATACCGATATCCAGACTACAATGCGTACTATGGAAGTGATGGCCCAAGAACCCAAATAAGGGTTCATCAAATATCTGCAGAGATGGCGGGCCGAGATTGTGAAGCTGGTCGATAAGCCCAGCGAGAAATTGCTGGTGGAGGCGTTTGTCAAGAACCTCCTCCCTTCCTACCGGGTCCATCTTCGGTATGCTGTTATCCCCAATTTTGCTACCCTTACTGAAATGGGTACAAGGATCGAGGACGACTTAAGGTTAGAGAGCCTGACTAAGGCCTCTACCAAGGGCTATCAAGGGGCTAGTTCATCTACGAGCAAGCCCACACCTGCAGCTGCAACTCGCAGCATCTTCGACGAGGTAAATCTACTTGACACCTCATCCAAAAAGAATACACCAAATCGGGTATTCACAGATATAGGGACTACCTATACTTATGCCTTACAGAGGCTATCTTCAAAGGGCCTGATCCAACCGATAGGCCCAACTCCAGAAGTTCCAGTAGAGAAGAGGCCCAAAAGTTATAACGCCCAAGCCTACTGTCAGTATCATCGGGGTAACGAGCATGATACTGAAAAATGCTGGAGACTGAAGCATCTGATCCAGGACCTGAGCGAGAGCGGGAAAATCCCGTTGCCCGGAGACAAGCCGAGCAACAAAGAAAACCCATTCAGTGCCCATGCAATATTCACCGGTTAGGTAATCGACTGCTCACACCTTATCTCCCCTCATGTCCCACAAATCAACGGGATATGGTTCGATGACGAGGATGATGTTTACCTAGCCAAAGGGGAAGCTGTCCCCATCACCCTTGTAGAGGTCCGGAAGGCTAAGACCAAAGCCTTAGCCACCAACCACCTCGCCACAGCTAGGCGCTCTACTCCAACAACCGTCACTGAACCTACCAGGACGGATCCTACCCTCGAAGAACCAAGCAGTGACACCGCCTTGGTCCAACAATTGAAGAGGGTTCGAGCTGACTTAACCATATGGCAACTTCTGGTTAGCTCGCAGGCACATCGGGAAGCACTGACTAAGGCTCTCGATGAAATCAAGGTCGACTCTCAGGTTACCCCCTCTGAAATGGTAGCCACTATTATGCCTTATCTCAAGGGCAAGTCCAAGGGAGAAGGCCCACTTATCACCTTCTCCGAGTCTGATCTGCCGGCATTCGGGCCCAATCATAATCTGGCCCTTTACATCACGGTCATTTGCCGAGGGAAGTACCTCTCGATGACCCTTATCGATGATGGATCCGCTGTAAATGTCCTTCCCTTAAGGACCGCTACAGCCCTCGGCATCACAGATGCCGACTATCTCTCAACGGCGCAAACTATCCAGGATTTCGACGGAAGCCCAAAGCCGGTAGCCGGGGCCATTAAATTGACATCATAACGGGCCCAATCGAAAAAGAACTGGAATTTCAGGTGATCAACGTCACCTCATCCTTTAAATTACTACTAGGAAGGCCTTGGATCCATGCAGTCAAGGCCGTATCCTCTACCCTCCACTGGAAAGTCAAGATGCCACTTCGGGACGGTGTCATCACACTAGAAGCCACCCCCATTACTATAGCAAGCTGCAACGCTACGGGCCGGGTCGACCCACGAGGATTCGATTTCGTGGGCATGATCGAAGAAGAGTATCTCTTTAGGCCCTACTTCACAACTAGCATCGACATGATGCTACAAAAATTGGGCTACTTACAGGGGGCTACCACAAGGCCATATCTTCCAACTGGGAAGATTATCGAGGTCCTGAACGACGGCGAGTCCCAATTCGGATTGGGGTATGCTATAACCCCGGAAAACGTGGTTCGGGCCGGTATTCACAAGGCCATCGACATTCTCAAGGGTACTTACATAGGCCCTTATAGCCCGAAGTTAATGGACTACTTCGTCACTCCAGTTTTCGGAGCTATTCAAGTGGGCCTCTATCAACCCACCATCACATATCGCGAGACCAAAACGGCTCGGGAATGCAATTTCATCCCTGATGATATATTCACCCTTATTCAAGCTGAGCCCAAGGAAGGGGAAAACAACTCCAAGCCCGTGTTGGGGCTTCTATTTGGAGAAGACAAGGCCGTCCCCGCTCCAAAAGATGATTTGGTCAATCTAATCCTCCGCAGCAATCGGTTTGACCCAACCAAACTAATCACCGAAGTCGGTGCAGACACCGAGAGAAGGGCCTGGAGGAAAACCATCAAATGGACCGACAGCCAAGGACGGATCTACAAGCTGACCACCGGCGAAGGAGACATGCCGGATACCAAGTCTGAGCCAGAGTAAGTGATGTGAGTTAAGATGAACTTTGAAACAAGAATGTGAAGATTGATTAGTATTCTGAAATGAACGTAAACAAAGTAACCAAAACAGATTGATTAGTATTCTGAAATGAACGTAAACAAAGCCACCTTAAGATCTCCTGATCTCTACTTGGTGTTAAACTAGTTGGTACTTCAATAGGAAGGACAACACCTAGTTTCTTTGGCCACTCTTCAAGGTGTTTCCCTTTACCACCACTATTAATCTTAACTGGTTCCTCTTTAGTGGCGGCATCAAATTCCCCCTCTTCTATAGCATGTACTTCCACATTTTTAATAGCAAACATTGAGAGATTGAGTTTTCCGACTCGATTTGCTAACATGTTACATACGTTTTGAGGTGTCATGGGCTTGAGTACAATTTTCTTTCCCTTATCACTCAATTCGTACTCATTTCTTCTCCCATGGTGAACTACGTCCCTATAAAACTGCCAAGGACGGCCTAATAGTATGTGACAAGCATCCATAGGAATAACATCACACAAAACTTCATCAACGTAGGAACCCATGGTCAAGCCAACCCTCACTTGTTTAGTGACCCTTACTTTGTTTCCGTTGTTTAGCCAATGTAGTGCATAAGGGTTAGGGTGTTTGGTAGTAGCTAGACCTAGTTTGTCTACCATTTCAGTTGAGGCAACGTTGGTACAACTACCTCCATCATGATTAAACTACACCATTTGTCTTTAACTTGACACTTAGTATGGAATAGTTGGTCTCTTTGTTCGGTGTCATGTTGAATGGGGTTAGCATGCAGAGTACGTAGTACTAAGAGTGTGTCATAAGCCGGGGGTTCATAAGCCTCAAAATCTTCCTCTTCTTCTTCCCCTCCCTCATTAACATTGAAAACAGCTCCTATACGTTGTTCCTCTTCCCATATCTCATCCCTAATGGTGATTACTTCTCTTAAGGTCACAACTCTTTTATTGGGACAAGCGTTTTTGTAGTGACCAAACCCTTGACACTTGAAACAACGTACTTTGGATAGACTAGTTTCAGTGGGTGCTTTTGGAGTAGATTGGGGTGGGGCTGCGGGGTTATTCTTGTTAGTGAGGGGTTGATTAGTATTAGTAGAATTGACCTTATTAACTTCATCCGTTCGTGGCCAAGTATGACTCTTACTAGACTCACCCTCATGTTTTCCCTTCCCTTGTGCCTCAATTTTTAGACACAACCCACACAAAGTATCAAAATCAGAGTATGGACATAAATCAACCGTATTAGCAATACTACGATTTAGCCCACGTAAGAACCTAGCCATCTTTATCTCTTCGTTTTCTTCTACTTCCCCCATTAGAACTAAGTTCTCAAATTCTTCTATGTACTCACTAACACTCATTCTTCCTTGTACAAGGTTAGCAATCTTTTTGTATAAGGATAGCTTGTGCGTAGTTGGAACATACCTCTTACGTAGTTTACGTTTTAAGGACTCCCAAGAAGAAATCTTACCCACTACAAGAAAAATGGAGCTTACCAACCGATTTTTACCGACTGCCAAAATAATAGTCGGTAAATAGGAATACCGACCGCCAACAGTCGGCAATAATAAGTTCGGTCGGTAATTTACCGACCGGAAAGAAAACGGTCGGAAAATTGGGAAAACGGTCGGTATTTAGCGTAATTACCGTCCGATATACGTAGATTACCGACCGATATTCTATCAGTCGGTGACTACATTAAAATTGACGCTCCCCTTCTCTCAGTACTCATTTGCTTTTATCTGAAAAAAAAAAGTAAAACCCCAAATCTCCCTCCCCTGTCCCCTCGCGACCCATTCGCTACCCACCCCTAAACCTACCTCCCCTCGCCGGACGTCAGCTTCGCCGGACGCCGACCCTGCGCCGGACCTTCTCTTCGCCGACCGCCGTTCCAGCCGTTGCCGGACCTCCTCCTTTTTCCTGAAAATCCTCAATTTCGAGTTAGGGTATGATTTTTAATTGAATTTGTTGTTTAATTTTGTTTAGTTTTGCTTTATTGTTGTTTGTATGGTTGATGAATTCAACCTAGGTTGAGTATGTTCGACTGCTTTGCGAGATTCTCCAAATCTTTTTTTTAAGGGAATATTGTAGGTTATTTCGAGTTAGGGTTATGCATATAGAAAGTTGTTGCTATTATTATTATTATTATTATTACTAGGGTTGATGGTAGAAGGTGAAAATGTGTTGCTAGGTTTTGTGGGTGTAATAGTAGCAGTAGTAGTATTATCATTGGACTTTTTGTCTGTAAGGAGGGTTTTAATCCTAGATGCAAGAGCAGAATTAGGGGAAACACAAGTGTTGAGAAAGTTGGTTCGGGTGTTAGACAGTTAGGATGTCAGTATCATAAATTTGTTTACCAAATCAACACTTTCTTGAATTGCAATCCTAACTGTACTACTCGACTCGATCCATCCTGGTTGTTTGTTTGTTTGTTTAACTATTCAACAGTTATTTGCAATCCTAACTAACCTTTATTTGTTGTTTTGTTCCTGAATGTGACTTGTCAATGTGATCACCCTATGTTGGTATTTCTTTTTAATCATAAGCAGATCAAAAATCAGTTTCCTAAATATAATGCTGACAACTTCTCTGCCAAATAGAATAGAATGAATGCTAGTATATATGTAACCTACTAACATGTACTTCATAGAAAAAGTCAAAACAATATATACAACTAAAGTTTATTCTTCTAGTAACTTAACATGTAGCTCTCACGTTTTTGTTTTGTTTTTTAAAATATTAGATTGTTTGTTTGATCTCTTAGCTTGCCTGGTGCATCCAAAATGTGTGACACTGTCAGATCTTCACCACCTTCAAAACACATCAATCCTTCTTCTTCTTCATTATTCTTCATGTTGTTTCCTGATTTAGGGTCATCTAATGATGCACTTTGACTTGGTGATGATGAACCCCTCTTTTGGTACAAGTAGAACAAAAGAATGCCGATGATGAGTGTTATTCGGATGAGTAGACCCAACACCAATTTCACCATTCCATGACTACTCTGCTCCATTTTTATTTTTACTTTCACCTTTACCTTTTCAGAGAAGGTGGTGTGGTGTGGGAAAAGGGAGAAATGGAAAGTTGTTGTTGTTGTTTGGAGGGGTCAGTGAGTGAGTGAGTCAGTCACTCATGCATGATGGATAGATAGAGTTAAAAAAACACAAGGAGAGAGTAAGAAGGACATCACAATTTTGTAAGGAAGTGAGGGGTTGTGTAAATGTATGTACTGTATGTATGTAAGGTAATAATAAGTAGAGAAGAAAGGAAGTGATATCATTAAGATGAGATGCTGTGACAAACAAGGGACCTTAGCTTAGCTTGGAATATTATTAGAATGTATTCCTTTGTTTGTTTACAGTCAATGAGTTTGTTTGTTTGTTTCTCTTTCTTTCCTTCCTTCCTCATTTCAATGGAGTGTTGATCTGGACTCTTTCTTATCCTTGTTTTTTACCCCCACATGTTATATAATAGGGCTTGCTGTGTGTCCTGACTCCTGCGTTTTGTTTCACTTCTTTCTTTCACAAACACATTATATACATTCATTTTTTTTAATAATTATTATTGTATTTGGGAAAACCATGTACTAAGTATTAAATAGGAGTACTGGAGTACCACCTTTGTGAATATTCCCTCACCATTATCATTATCTCTTATCTTAAGTCTTAAACCATATTCCTTGATAACTTGTTTCCTTCATTTCTATTATTATTATTATTATTATTATTATTATTATTATTATATTCCTTGTTTGTTTATTCATTCCTGGGGTCTCTGTCTTTGTATGCAGTTAGAGGATATATATGTGAAAGAGTTGTCAAAATGAAAGCTTATTAAGCGTACAGTATTATTCATCAGGTTGTATATCTATATAATAATAGAGTCTTGAGTTAACATAGTTATCAAATAAGAAAGATATAAAGAAATAGAGTATAAATATTCTAACTTAACAAAAAAAATTGTATATCAAACTATCAACAATATAGACTCAATTAGTCCCAAGTTGGGGTTTCTTTATTGAAGTTCATGTTAGTCATTATATATATATATATATATATATATATATATATATAATGTGTATGCATACGTTGTCAAATGTAAATACGTTTTCAATTTTTTGTTTTTATAGGAAATCTAATAATGACGAGTACGGAAAGAAAATGGATGTATGAAAGGGTAGACGATAGAAAGAAAGTTACATATGAGTTTATAATTGGGGTGGAGGATTTTATTCTATATGCAAAGGAACAAGATGAATTTAAGAAATCACAGATTCTTAGATGTCCATGTGTGAAGTGTCAAAATTTGAAGTACTTGGATGAGTTTACGGTGAAAGTACATCTCATTAGCAAAGGGTTTATGCCTGGTTATACAAATTGGGTATGCCATGGAGAACCCTTTTCTTTTACTAATAATCCTACTAGTTCACCAAACACTAATGCTTCCATCAACCAACCTTATCGAGAGATGTTACTAGATGCCTTAGGTAACACAGTGTTCAATCGTGTTGAGGATTCTCCTATTACTGAAGAAGAAAGCCCACACCCTGAACTGAAGGATTTTTTTGAAATGTTAGAGGCGGCCGAGAAACCTTTGTATCATAGATGCGAGTCATCATTGCTAGAAGTAGCTTCGAGGATGATTAACATTAAATGTGAGGAGAACATATCGCAAAGATGTCTTGATAAGATTGCTGCTTTGATTGAGGATATCATTCCAAGAGATAATTTGATGACTCGCACATTTTATGACACTAAAAAATTGCTTAGGGGCCTTCAAATGCCTCATCATAGGATTCATTCATGTCAAGACGGATGTATGTTATTTTGGAAAGAAGACTCTTTGCTCGATAAATGTAAAAAGTGTGGAAAAGATAGGTATAAGAAAAAAACTTTTAGTGGGGCAAACATACCTTTCAAAGTGTTAACCTATCTCCCTATAGCACCAAGATTGCAACGTTTTTATGCAACCAAGAACATTGCAAAAGAAATGAGATGGCATATTGAAAATCCACGTGTACCAGGGACCATGGCTCATCCAAGTGACAGTGAGGCTTGGAAGCATTTAGATAATATGTTTCCGGAGTTTGCTAGCGAGCCTCGTAATGTTAGACTTGGACTTTGCACAGATGGTTTTACACCATATGGTCAGTTTGGTAAGTCTTATTCATGTTGGCCGGTGATTCTCACTCCTTATAATCTACCGCCTGGGTTATGCATGAAAAAACAATTTATGCTTCTATCCTTGATCGTTCCGGGACCCAAAAATCCAAAGAAAAACTTGGACATATATATGCAACCTCTTATTGATGAGTTGAAAGAGTTGTGGGACACAGGAGTGGTCACCTACGATGTGTCCAAGAAACAAAATTTTCGGCTCAAAGCATGCATTTTATGGACCATCAATGATTTTCCGGCGTATGGGATGCTTTCTGGGTGGGCTACTGCCGATAAACTTGCATGTACATATTGTATGAAATACACCAAGGCGTTTTGGCTTCCACATGGAGGTAAAATGTGTTGGTTCGATTGTCACAGACAATTCCTACCACTACATCATGCATTCCGTTATAACAAGACCGCCTTTAGTAAGGGTAAGTATGAGAATGACGAACCACCTCCAACATTGTCCGGTTTTGAAATTTGGGAGACGGTTTCTGATTACCCTACAGTCGTTGATGGTAGTGATAGTGAACTCAAAGAACTAAAAAGGTTGAAAACAGGATGGTTCAAAAAAAGTATATTATGGGAGCTACCTTATTGGAAGCATTTGCTGATTCGGCACAACTTGGATGTCATGCATATCGAAAAAAACTTCTTCGAGCAATTAATTCACACAATCATGGATAATAAAAAGAAAACAGCCGACACCCATAATACAAGGAAGGACTTGCACAAATTATGCAGTAGAGGCCACCTACACATTAAGGACGGTCGCAAACCAAAAGCCCCATACACTCTTGATAAAGTTCAAAGAAAGTTATTGTGTGAGTGGATTTGCAATTTGAGGTTCCCAGATGGCTACGCATCATACTTTAGTCGATTTGTGGACCTACACAGTCTTACACTTCATGGTATGAAGAGCCACGATTGTCATGTATTCATGGAAAGATTATTACCCGTTGCTTTGAAACATTTGTTGCCAACTAATGTGTGGAATGCAATTACTGAAATAAGTCAGTTTTTCCGTGATCTGTGTTTGTCAACCCTCACAAATCAAAATGTAGAGCGGTTGGAGAACGACATCGCGAAGATTATCTGCAAACTTGAAAAAGTGTTTCCACCATCGTTTTTCAATTCGATGGAAAACTTACCTATACATTTGCCTTATGAAGCAAGGGTTGGTGGCCCTGTACAATATAGGTGGATGTACCCTTTCGAGAGGTAAAATTTTGATTATATTCAATTTATTATTGTTTCGAGAGGTAAATGAGATATTAACACTAGGTCAAACTGTAGGTTTCTTAATCACTTGAAAAAAAAGTGGGTAATAAGGCACGGGTGGAAGGTTCTATTTGCAATGCTTTCTTAACTGAAGAGATATCAAATTTCTGTTCTCTGTACTTTGAAGAGCATGTAGATACAAAGGCTAAAGATTTGGATGTGGGCACAGTAGATGTCAATGATTCATCTTTACCTGAGTTTTTCCAACAACACAAAGGTAGAGCATTTACTAAACCAAAACATAGATACTTGGACGAACAAGAACACGATCGTGCCCACCTTTATGCCTTATCAAACTGTGAACTACTAGGAGAATATGAACGGTACGTAAACACTAACAAAATTACTTAAACTTTTGAAATTTATTAATGTACACATAACAACTAAATTTGGAAATTACAGCATATTTGAAAAGTTCATTCTAGAGCAGCATCCACGAGCAAAAATGGATGAAGTTTGGACTACATATGAGAAGTTATTTCCAAATTGGTTTAAAAGATATGTAAGTCTCATTTTTAATATATTAGAGTAAAATAAACTTTGAGTACGTCACAGATCTAATAACACTACTACGAAATAGGTATCTGAGATGAATGTCGAAGATGATTTGATTCAAGCCTTAGCAACAGGTCCTTCTAAAGAAGTAAACACTTGGCAAAAATATTCGATAAATGGGTTCAATTTTCACACAGTGAAATATGGAAAAAATAGAGCTACTATGAATTATGGTGTTTGCGTCAGTAATGTTGAAGGAGATGATTACTATGGCACTTTAGAGGAGATTATTGAGTTGAGGTATTGTGGGGAGAAAAGAATTTATAATGCTATCTTGTTTAAGTGTTCTTGGATGGATAATTCCGCAAATGGTACAATTGTTCATGGGCTTTATAAACTAGTAGAAGTTAATAGTAAGAGGAAATATGGAAAATATGATCCTTTCCTACTTGCACATCAAGTTAGTCAAGTTTATTATGCTCCATACCCAAATCCGAAAAAGGATAGACAACATTGGTGGGCGGTTTTCAAGGGTAGGGCGAAATCACAATTTAATGCACCGGTGGATGTCACAGTATTTCAAGAAGATGTGACATGTACTCCATTATTATCTACGCTTGGCGACGACGATGTCGTAGAAAATATAAATGAAGGGGAGGATGATGAAGAGATGAATGAGTTGGGTGAGGACATGGTTGTGGAAGAGGAGGAAGAGGTGGAGATGGACGAATTTGAAGATGAATTTGAGGATGAAGAGTCGGATGATTTTGAAGAAGAAGAAGAAGATCTGGATGAAGATGAAGATGAAGCAGAAGATGATGATGATGATGATTATGATGGCTAACTTGTATTTTATTCCAAAAAAAATGGATAATATTTTATGTTAAAGAACTTGTTTAGAAACTTTTTGTCAATGTGCACTTATTTCATATTTCTTGTTATTTGTATCTGTTTCTCTGTTTTTTCATTCAACAGATCATATCAGAAAGATGGTCGGACGTGGTGAAGAACGTGGCCGTGGCCGTGGCCGTGGACGTGGACGTGAACAAGAAAAACGACAAGCGGTGGAAATGGATGACTTGGAAGAGCAAGAGGAAGAGCAAGAGCAAGAAGAAGAGCAAGAGCAAGAGCAAGAGGAAGAGCACGAGCAAGAGCACGAGCAAGAGCAAGAGCACGAGCACGAGCACGAGCATTTGGACGATCAAGAGCAAGAGGAGCACGAACAACCTCATGGGCAAAAAAAATTAAAACGTGACGGGCTTTGGTATTGTTTATTTAGTGTTAGGTTTAGTATAATATTTTTTTCACCAAAATTCTAATTTATTGTTCTTGTCTTATTGAAGGTTTGATGACTCAGAGGTGGTTAGAAAAATCACCAGATCAATTAAAGGTTACTACCACAATCCACACATGAACTACAGGGAGACCCCTTCATCGGTGAAAACTAAATGGTTTAATAATTTTAGGGTATATTCACTTGTCTATTTGTGTAGTTTTTTTTATATATATTCATATTTATATCTATTCAAGGATATATACTTGTAGTTATTCGTCATTACTTATATTGGTTTTTTCAGGGGTTTTTTAGTTGGAACCCTGAGATCGAAGATGAAGTCAAAAGAAATTTTGACGACAATGCTCGGAAGCGTCTTAAGGACATAGTGAATGATATTTGCGAGCTTAAGAATGGAAAACAAAAACCTTGCCCTGGATGGATGATTCCTCAAGTTTATAAGGACTTATTGGATAAACGCAAAACTAAGGCATTTCTGAAGAAATCAAGACAAGCAGCTGCAAACAAGAATCGTGCTGCGCCTGGCCCTACACATCACTTGGGGTCGATTAAGGCAACAAAACACGCTTCAAGGATGGTGATGACACAATACATTTACATTTTTATCGTTCTTATTCGATTAGCCAAATCCTTTTTTTGTTTTTTTAACAATGAATCTTTGTTTTTTAAGATGTCGAGTATGGGTGGCAAAAGACCCACAGCACCAGAGCTTTTCCAAGAGATCCACAGCAAAGATATAAACGGCAAAAAAGAGTTGACGAATCAGAAGGCGAAAGCTGTTTATGTAAGTATTATTCTTGACATTTGAATACATTGCTTGGACGGTGTTCAAGGGTAATTAATTTACAATTAATTTTTTAACATTGTTTTTCTGTTTCCTAATGGTATACAGGACCGTTACGAACAACTGAAACACCAAAACCAAGAAAAAGGTAAAGAAGTAGCAGACGATGAAGTATGGTTTGAAGCTGTAGATGGATTCAAGAAGGGAAATGTTTATGGATTGGGAACCGCTGCACCATTATACTTTTCACCTTCTGTGGCCACGAGGGGTAAGTCCTCTAGAGCTGCTTATGTTCCCGGTATCCTAACTCAGGTCGAAAATCGGAATGCTGAATTTGAAAGGATTATGGTGGAAGCATTTAATAAAGAAAGGGAGGAAAATCGAAAATTTAGAGAAGATCGGCAAAGGGAAGCTCAAGAGTCTCGGGCTAGAGAGGAGATGTTGTTGAAACAACAAGAGCTCCTTAGTCAACAATTGGCCAACATGTCTCAAATGATCCAAACTCAAAATTGCAATCCGAATCCCTTTACGAATTTTCGGAACCCTAATGATGATAATTCAGAAGGAGGTGGAGTCGGGGGAGCCGGCGTTGGTTTTCAAGTCTAGGAAATGAAAACTCAAGTACGGAGTAGTTGTATGGAAATTCAAGACAAGGGGATGATAATTCTAATTTAGTCTTCTAAGTTGTTTGAACTTTGGTTTCACTTTTAGGTTGTTTAATTTAAACTTTAGTACTCTTTCAAGTTAGTTAAAAAATTGTAGTTTACTCTTTTAAGTTGTTTAAACATTTTAGAATGTTTGTTGAAGGTTGAACTTATGTGAATGGATGATATTGAAGATTCAATTATGTGAACGAATGATGGAGAAGTTGAAGTTAAATGAACGAATGAATGGTGTTGGTTCAAGTGAATGAATGGCGTTGAAGATTTGTTGTTATTGGATTTTATAAGTTTGGTGTAGGTAATATTAATATGTTGCAAATGGGAGGACAACGAAAGAAAGAAAACATATTAATGTGTATTTCATTACCGACCGACAATTATGTTTTACCGACCGAATTCATCATTGATCCGACCAAGAATAGAAACTAGGCTACTGGTTGTTGTCAGTCGGAAAATAATGCCGACCGCAGGAAACGGTCGGTAAACATAATTTACCGACCGCATTACCGACCGATTTCTTTCATGTGCCGACCGACCAAGTGCAATTACCGACCGACTAACTGCGGTCGGTATTCCTGATTACTGACCGATTTATTATTTGCCGACTAATTGCCCTGTCGGTGATTGCCGACTGATGTAATCGGTCGGTAAATACATTTTACCGACCTTAGTTACCGACCGATGTCAAACGGTAGAGAGAGATTTCAAAACGGTCGGTTGGTCGGTTGGTAAATAGATTCATTCTTGTAGTGACCCTTTCCATTCCTGGTGCGTTGTACCTTAAGTCCTTCGTACCAAAGGGAAGCCCCTTTGCTTAGCTTTAGGATGGCGTATTTGCACCTCTCTTCGTCCTCCATATCCTTGAAGTCAAAGAGCTTCTCCATGTTTCTTTCCCATTCCAAGTAAACTTCAGGGTCAGTACCACCATTAAACTCAGGAAGTTCATTTACCTTGATCTTGTCCACCGGTTCCCTTCTTGCTTGGAAGCGAGAGTTTCTGGGTTGATAGTTCTCCCACGCCCTCTTTAGCTGTTCCAAGAAGGTAGGATCTTCAAAGTTCAATACTCCTGCCATGCTTTACGTCTAATGGATGACCAAAGCTCTGATACCACTAATGATGTGAGTTAAGATGAACTTTGAAACAAGAATGTGAAGATTGATTAGTATTCTGAAATGAACGTAAACAAAGTAACCAAAATAGATTGTAAGGATAGTTTGAGGATGAATAAAACGTAACCAAAGGATAGTATGCTTAGTGAAGTAGACCTATACTCCAACAAAGCGGATGCTAAATCAAACACGCGATTGAAGTAGCGAGTTTAGAGCTTGTAACGCGACTCACTCTAGACTTTGTCTTGTAAGCAACAAGGACGTAAAAGAAAGCTTAGCTTTACTCAGTTTTGTGATTTCAATCTTGGATGTTTTATTCATTCAAGTAGATGGCTATATATAGCCTACAAAATGACCCTTAAACCGGCTGGTTAGGGTGACAAAAACAAAGCTACATGGTGACAAAAACAAAGCTTAAACCTATTGTGAACTAGGAGCTAAAAACAAAGCTATGTAAACTAGGAGCTAATAACAAAGCTAAGAGAGCATGAAGGCGTGGCCTATGTGAACATGGAGCTAAAAACAAAGCTTAACAAGGAGTAATGAGGCACGGCACACTATGTGAACATGGAGCCATTTGGACGTGCACACCAAGTGAACACAACCAGCTTCAAACGTCCTCTTTAACCCCGGTGCTTTCCCATGCTTGAATGGGTGTGAACCCAAGTTAATGCCTTCATGTTACCTTGACTAATTGCTCCTTTATTTGGTCCAAACTCGAGCTAGCTCCATAATTGAAGACGACTCCTTATTAGTGCTAATGTAACTGGACTAGGTTTATTTAGGAGCTAGTATTCTTTCATTGAGCTCTTTAGTAGCTTCCTTATACGGATCAGTAGCTTCTTGATTCGGATCAGTAAGAGTCGGAGTCTGAGTCCAAGTCTAGAGGGTCTGGTGTTAGATTCGAGTCTGTAACCCTTCTTCCTTCCACTGAGGTCTCGGGGCCTGTCCCAAGACCTCTCCCTATCCCGCCACTGACCAACGAGCAGATGGCCGCTCTATTCGAGCTTTTCTCAAAATTTACCATTAATAATAATAACGAAAACCGTTCTGCTTACGACTTCTCTTATTTCCAAAACTTTCTCAATTTCAAAGATTTTATATGCAATGACATTGAGAAACCCGACGAACAGGTACCTCTACCTCCGCATCTGATTGAGCAGCTCGAACAAAGGGAGTCCCGAGATCCGGTAATCGAAGAAACCGAGTCCATCAATGTGGGGACCACTTTAGAGCCCCAGATGTTTAAGTTGGGCCTATCCTTAGATCCAGAGGAGAGAAAACAAATCACAGACCTCCTCCAGGAATTCAAAGACGTTTTCGCATGGTCCTACAAGGACATGCCGGGAATAGATCCGAAAATAGCTGAACACCGAATATCCATCAAAGGTGGGTGCAAACCAGTAAAACAGAAACTCCGAAGAATGAGGCCCGAATGGTCTCTCAAAGTCAAAAAAGAAGTCGACAAGCAATTCAAAGCGGGCTTTATACAAGTGTCTGAATATCCAGATTGGGTCGCAAACATCGTGGCGGTACCCAAGAAGGACGGCAAGGTGCGGGTATGTGTGGACTTCCGGGACCTTAACAAAGCCAGCCTAAAAGACGATTTTTCGTTACCACACATCGACATATTGGTGGATAACACGGCCGATCATGCCCTTCTATCATTCATGGACGGGTATGCCGGATACAATCAAATTAAAATGGCAGAAGAGGATATGAGTAAGACCACCTTCATTACACCCTGGGGTACTTACTGTTACACTGTTATGCCATTTGGGCTTATCAACGCCGAGGCCACTTATCAACGAACCGCCACCACCCTATTACATGACATGATGCATAAGGAAGTGGAGGTTTATGTGGACGACATGATTGTCAAATCCAAAGATCGAAGCGGGCACATCACGGCCCTAACAAAGTTCTTCACCCGTCTACGCAAATACAACATGAGGCTGAACCCTCAAAAATGCAGTTTCGGGGTAACATCGGGCAAATTACTGGGCCATATCTTTAGCCAACGCGGCATCGAGGTCGACCCAGCTAAAATCAAAGCCATCACCGAGATGCAACCACCCAAGACCGAAAAAGAAATACGGGGGTTTCTAGGGAAAGTCCAATACATCAGCCGATTCATTTCAAAACTAACCATGGTATGTGAGCCCTTTTTCAAAAAACTGAAGATCGGAGAACGGGTACTATGGGACGAAAAATGTCAAATGGCTTTCGATAAAATCAAGGAGATCCTGTCTGCACCGCCGGTATTAATGCCACCTCAGCCTGGTTTGCATTTGTCGTTATACCTAACGACGACCGAGACAACTGATGGTGGGATTTGTCGTGGGTCCCGCCGATCAATATAAAACCGACTATTCCTAGTGGGTAGCTAGGGCAAGTAGGGTCGATATCCATGGAGACGGTATGATAAAGTCTAGACTAGGTCGGCCTAAAAACGAGACTAAATCACCAAACAAACACAAAGGAAGCAATAGTTGGTACACTATGGTGGTGGAAGAGGTAGAACTAAGCTAACAATGAACTATGCTAAAACAATGCTAAAATGGAATAACTAATGATCAAACAAACTAGTAAACTAAAAGAAACAATGACTAACTAAGAAGTTGAAATCAAATATGAAAGGAAGTGGGGTAGGTCGGGTTCATAAGTGTAGTAGGGTAATTGGGGTGGTCAAGGGTGTAGGTGTCTCCTAATTGCTAGAGTCGGTCCGGGCTCTCGCTACGTAGACCAACATCAAGGTAAGTTCGCGCTCTCGCGTCTAAGACCAACCTCAACACAACCACATAATAGACAAACAATGAGTAGGTGAGCACAAGTATGGGGAGCATTGGCCACTACTACTCACACAAGCAAATCAACAAACACATAGAGTGCCCATTATGTGACCAACAACAAAAGAGTCACCTTTACCCCTAATCAAACCTAATCACCCATAATCTACCCTTAATCCCCCTACTAACCCCACAAGGAGACCACTCACTCATTATCAAGAACAAACCAACAATAATAAGAGAAAACAACATGAAAAACCAGACATCCATTATGAACAATAACAAGAACAATATAAAAAGATTGAAACTAGATTGAATAAACAAGAATAAGAGTAGAGAAGATTATACCAACAACCAAATGAAGAAAAAGTTGCAAACTTGCATAAACAAGAACCCAAATCAACTCCAAGGTTGTCAAGCTTGGAGAAATCTTCAAGAACCCACTTAATACAAGACTATCTAAACTAGATTAAACTAAGATTAACTAAAGATTAACTAGAGATTAAAAGAGGCTAATTAGGGTTTTGAATTCTTAAGAGAGGCCTAAAACAATCTAGGGTAAAGTATTGTGCTTAAACATTACAAAGGAGGAGTATTTATAGGGTTACAAGAATGAAGGAGGAAGGAAAGAAACAATGCGGCTACAGGTCCACGGTCCCGACCGGGAAGGACTCATCCCGACCGGGAAAGGATGGTCCCGACCGGGACGGACCCAGAACAGAACCTATGCTAAATGCACACCTCATCCCGGACGGGATGAGTTCCTTCCCGTCGGGGATAAGTCTTATAGGCCTCCAATATGATCTTTAAGGTTCCTCCTTGCTTCACATGGGCCTCTCATCGACTCTCGGGTCTCGGGTTCGAGTCTAAGGGGCTCGGGATTGGGTCCCAAGGTCTCGGGGTCGAATCCAAGGCATCGAGTGATCGTTCCTCCGCTTCGTTGGCTTCGAAAAGTGTATGTATTGAGTCGGAATCGCTCCAACTCTTCATGAATGGTCTCGGGAACCTGAAACGAGCAAGAGGAAGCATAAGTAGCCCATGAACCGCTCCCAAGGAGCGATTCCGCAAGGAAATGGGACCAAAACACAGCAAAATAGGCACTACAAACTACACTTATCAACTCCCCCACAATTAACCTTTACTCGCCCTCGAGTAAGCACAAACTAACTACTAAACTAGCCGAGCGGGTATTAGCGCACCCTACGCCCTTTCAACTCACGCGAGAACACCTAGAGGATATGTAATCCCCTATAAAATCTAACGCAATACAGTGGCGGAAACACTGTAGAGTTGGGATTAAAACACGCTGACAAACTATATCTTATTAAAAGAAATGGTAAGTCGATACAAAGGCCACTTTTTACAAAAGGGCTAAATAGAAAATTCTCCAAATGGGTTATACAAATCCGTAAATTACATGAATAGAGAAAGAGTAGGATCCACGCTACTCGCTAGCTCACACCCAAAACCTAGCAGCAAATACCTGTCATGTTATAAACATAACAGCCACGTCAGTGGGGAGTAACTCGGACGTTCTCCCAGCCATATTATATCATATGGAAAAATAATAGTATTATTATATCAAAATACTTAAAAAGAGAAAACATTAAAACGATATAATAAAAATAAGCTTTCGAAGATAACTTAAAGCACTTGCCAACCTGCAAGTCAAAATCAATCGATAATATAAATATTCAAAAATGGCGTTATGGAAATTTGTTCAGTGTGCACAAGGCTAGACTTTCACTAGGATAATACTGGAAACTAGCTTCGAGAACTGTAGACTTAACTCATAACAGAATCCAGTCTCTAACTAGGCAACTCAACTATAACAGGACTGCGTGCAGCGAGGTCCTGGCTTAAGTAATGTACACCCCTCCTGGACACCAACCGTAATCCTGTTCAACCCGACGGCGACTTACACGATGCGATATCTAAGTTTAAGGTCAAAATATACACACTCCTGAACACAAACCATGCTCAGTTCAACGACCAATGTGTCTCAACATAGACACACCAGCTTTATAGTTGATGGCAAAAACGTACATCCCAGACTATATTACTCTAACCCCACACTTCTCTTTATTCCATAACTCCAAAACAAGCCATTATCGATATTGAGAATAAATAATCAATATAAATGATATGAAGATAAAAAGGAATAAACATTTTATATTAAAAGGGGAAACTTTCTATAAATAGAAACTTACTAATTTTAGAAACTTACTAAAAATAGTCTTATAGAAAATACGTAAGATATTAAAATTAGTGAAATGTATAGAATAGCATTTCCAACGAAATTAATATTTTATTATTATCGTCGTTAT
Source organism: Agrostemma githago (assembly GCA_958450325.1). NCBI lineage: Eukaryota > Viridiplantae > Streptophyta > Magnoliopsida > Caryophyllales > Caryophyllaceae > Agrostemma > Agrostemma githago. The sequence goes on along the minus strand of OY288251.1, from coordinate 33,830,437 downwards.
CGTAACTTTAATATATTTCTAAATTCGTTACTCAAAATATAAATATAATAAGGTAATATAGTATTTAATAAATAATTAGGAAATCGAGTTAAAACTATAAATTTTAGAAAAGAGATGTTTTAAGAAAAACGATCTCAAAATTAATTGAGTCAACAAGTTTTATAAATGAAATAAATTAACTATAAATTTTAGAAAAGAGATGTTTTAAGAAAAACGATCTCAAAATTAATTGAGTCAACAAGTTTTATAAATGAAATAAATTTTAGAAAGATTTCAACTTATTTTTAGCAAACAGCCTTTATTAATGAATAATACGAATTTTAATAAAAATAGTCAATTGTAAACAAATAAGAAATTATTAGTGAAAATGGTCTCCACTAAAAATATATTTAAAACGAAATCGCCTATTTCCTCATTTATTAGTATAAATCGTAAAACGGAAATTAATTTATTAAACAAGTATACAAATCTCGATTATAATATAAAAATATGATTTTTAGTTAAAATTATAAATAGACGAAATATGACAAAAATATGAAATCGATATTATTTAGTTACTAGTGTCACGATAACCAACAAAATATTATAACGATCATAATTTATAAAATTATTAACGATTTATAAAACTATATCGAAAGTTATAAAAATATAGAAAGGCATACGATTTAAAATAAATATAATTAGCAATAAAATATAGCTAAAATTAGAAAACCAAAGTTAAAATATTTACTACATACCACTACTCAAACATACGATATAAAATCGAGTAACGTCCTAAAGTTACCTTGAGCAGAAAATGTACAAGTCGCTTCAATCCATTTGTCCAAGCTCATCAAACTGGTGACCACGAGCCAGCTTCGAGGCTCTCACAGAGATCCGAACACGTAGACACAGAAATAAAGGAGTCGGAATTAGATAAAGTTGGAAAGTACTAGAGTTGACAGAAAACGTGGAGGAAATTACTCAAGAAGAATAACGGTTTAAGTCGATAGATTCGAGTAATGATATTGACATTAACCGAATTCAGAGTATAAAAACGAAGGAGGACAAAGGATAACAGTAATCGTAAGACCACAGCAACAAGAGCAGCAACATCGATGAGAGAGAAAGAAAACGCACAATGAAGACGAAGGAAGAGAAGAAGGGCCGCAGATTAACAACAGCGGTATGACAACCGAGTAGCAGCAACCACGACACTAAGACGACACGCATTACGACATCAACCAGGAACTAAACCGACAAGGCAGCGGCAACACAGAACCGGACAGAACGCAGGACAACAACAGCAGCGTCCATCCAGAATGGCAGGAAGAAAAAGAAGAAGAAGAACATTAAGCAGCCACACGCAGCAGCAGAAAAAATGATAGCAGCAGCAGGAATAGAATCACAGCAGCAGCATAAATAGCATTACAGAACAACCCGGAAGCGGAAACCGAAACTAGAGAAACTAGGGAGAAGAAGAACGAAGAAAGGAAAGAAGATAAGAAGAAAAGGAAGAAAAATAGAGCAGCAGCAGTATCAGAAAAACGCAGCAGCAAACAGCGATGCAACACAGACACAACAATCGAACAGAAACAAAACGAGGATGAGAAGAAGGCAGGAAAACGAATAAGAAAAAGAAGGACGAGAAAGAGAAGAAGAAAGGGAGAGAAAAAGAAGAACAGAAAAGAAGAAGAAGAAAAGAAGGAGAATTACCTCCATGGATTCCTGCAAAAGACGATTGCCAAACGCAGCAGCAATACCGACCATATCAACAACATCCACGAGCAGCAGCAGCAGCAGCGGTAGAGAGCAGCAGCAGCAGTAGCGGTGGAGAGCAGCAGCAGCAGCAGCGGTAGAGAGCAGCAGCAGCAGCAGCAGCAGCGGTAGAGAGCAGCAGCAGCAGCAGCGGTAGAGAGCAGCAGCAGCAAAAACAGATGAAAACAGAGGGAGATCGGTGGATGAAGAGGTAGAAGGCGGGTGTGTGAATGTGAAAAGAAAGAAAAACAAAGGGGGATGAATGAAGACAAGGTGAAGCGGTGGAATAAATAGTCAGTAATTGAGAGGAATGAATCACATGGGTGATGAAGTCACTAAATGGGATAGAACGTAATCACAAGCTGGAAAGAATGTAACTCACTAAAAGTGTACGGATTCAGAAATGAATCAGGTAGGAGCCGAATTCGTAACGATAAGTTGACTGACCCGCGAGTTGAATTAAAACGAGTCAATAAAATAAAATTAATAAATCATTAGACCGTCACTTAAAATGAGTAAATAAAGTACTCGAGACGGAAATGAAGCTGATAGAAATAAATAATTAGACGACCAAATAGTATTTCCCGATAAATAATAAATTTTCGATAAAATGAATTAAATTGATTTCTCGAGGAAAGAAAATAAATATTTTGACGAAACTTAAAATAAATGAGTTTCGAGCTAAATAAAAGAATTTTAGGAGTTTGAAAATAAATATAGAAAATCGAGCTTAAAAATAAAAGAATTTAGAATTTAAATCGTCGAAATAGATTTTCGATAAGAATTAAATTAAATGCGTAAAATAAATTCGAAATTGAAATAAAAATATGTTTCAAATATAAGAAGAGTTTCCGAGTCAAATAGAATTTTAGGAGTTTGAAACGATGAAACGATAAATTCGTTTTATAATAATTTTTAAGAATCACGAGTTAAATCGTAAAAATAAAAATACGAACAAAATTTTAATTTAATTTAATTTATAAAATCAGGGGTGTTACAGGATAAGTGCTCTTCGCAAGGCAAGTGAGGTCTTGCGACAAAACCGCGGATGCAACCGGACACAAAAACACATAAACAAATAAACATACAAACAAACACACAAAAGGTTGCACCCAAAAAGAAACAAATACCGCTTCCCTCTAAAAAGTGGTGAAAGAAGCACCGGTTTAGGACTCGAGGCAAGTGACAACGTTCCCAAGCTAGCGATACAAACCAAAATGGACAAAACCCTAATAGTATGACGATAAAGCCACAAAAACGTTGGTAACTTACCTAGGTTCCTCCTAACCTTCTAAGAACGTACTACGGGACGATCGGCGGGATGGAAAAAGGATGAACCACGGTGTTAGTCGACACTGTAGGTAAGTGAGACCCCGCCCCTTTAGCAATGAGCTAAGAGGGTCGTCCCATGTCCGAAACCGCCTAACTAGTCCAAGTAAAAAGGTGAAAATATTTGCAAAGTGAGGGAAGACCGACCGTTACCGCTATCATCCTTCCTAGGGACTCGGTCTTTTGGTAGGCTCTTCACGGCAAAAGTCAGAAAAAGGCTTATTTTTGTGGGTTTAGGATCTTTTTGTGAGACGATTTTCTTTTGGCATTTTCTCTTTTCTTTTTCATATTTGCTTTGTGTGTTGCCATGCCATTTCTTTTTCTTCTTTTCTATTTTCTTTTTGGCTTTCTTTTTGTGCCTTTTCTTTTTCTTCAATCTTTTCTTTCTTTCTTTTTCTTTTCTTTCTTTTCTTTTCTTTGCCCTTTTGGCTTGATTTGAATTGTAGGCATTTCTTTGCAACAAGAAAGGGAGATTTCAACAATTTGCAAATTTATTTGGTGAATATGTGTAGGAGGTAGGTGAATAGGTAAGTCGGGACGGGCCCTTCCCTTCAAACCCACAAAAAGGGGAGAACTTGGACTAGTCGAGCAATGTCAAACAAGGTCACCTAAGGGACGGGACTCGGCAACCAAGGCCTTTTCACACCGTGGGTGGTCAAAATGGTCAGAATGCAAATCCCGTAGTAAATCCCTAGTTAGCTAGGTGGACTCAAGGTAAAGGACCAACGAAATCATTGATTTAGGGTCATTCTACTAGACTAAAGTCCAAGACTCGATTTATACCACTAGGAAGGGAAAGTAAACACTCGCACATTAGCCTCTAACCCGGGTTTTCGAAAGCCGATTTACACACAAGACACAACTACACAACACAAAACAAAGGCGCGACGAAAACGAAAGAAAAAGAGACAAAAGGCCACAAAACAAAAACAAAACAAAACAAACAAACAAAGGGAACAAACACCACCCCTAACTTCCAAATAAGCAACCAACCAACACCAAACTTTACAAAGCTCCTCCCGAGCACACATCATCCCAAACCTCCTCCGAACATCACAAGAGGTAAAGAGGAAAAAGGGATAAAAGGCGTTACCGGATGTCTTGAAAGCCTTCCAAAGTTAGCGGCGATTGGGCGACCTAAGAGGAAAAAGGGAGGCAAAACACGGACAACAAAACACATATACGATACAACGACATAAAAAGGAAAACACACAAAAGGATAATCTTTTTGATTTTTGTGAAAATTTTTCAAATTTTTAGGATTTTTAAAGATTTTTTTCGAAAAACTACGAAAATAAAACTAACTATGATAGAATATCGCTCCCCCACACTTAAGCCGAGCAATGTCCCCATGCTCGACCGTAGTGCATGGGAGCACAAAAGAAAAGAAACTACGGAAATAAAGCTAAAAATCAAAAAGTGGAGAAAAGGGTTGAAAGTGTCCGGACGGGGTGTAGTCAAGTCACCATGGGCCGAGACAAGAAAATATATGGATGGGGGAAGAAAATAAAAAGAAAGAAAAAAAAGGGAATGAGAGGGGAGGACTAGGTGTGATCAAGTCACCTAGCCCGGATTCCGCCCAAATCCGACTAAGTCCTACAAAAAGGATGAAAATCTTGTAAAATTTGGATTTTGAAATGACTCTCGATGTTGTCACATCATCGAGAGTCGGGAGCAACTAGTACCAAGGCCCCGAGGGCCACCATGACACAAAAGTGTATAAGAGGAAGGGGAACTAACAAAAGAAGACAAGCTATAAAAGACGGAAAAAAAAGGATAGTTGCCGTACCATGCGGTTAGCAACTCACTCGCTCCATCATCTCATAAGTCAATATCGGCATGTAGCTAGTCGTCGTCATTGTTATTCCTCTCCAATCGCTATACGGTTCCATGGTTAGAGCACAAAGGTATAATGAGGTGGGTTTTGATGTGAACGTCGGTGTAAAGTGAAGAGAAAGTGAGGTGAAAATGTCTATATAAGGTGTAGGGGTCATATAATGAGAGTAAGGACATGTACGGAGGTTGGGAGGGGGTATAAAGTGGTGGGGTGGGTTCAAACGACGAAGAAAAGGCCAAAGGAGGAACAGGGGGTCCGTCCCGGTCGGGATGGGTGGTCCCGGTCGGGATGACCTGCTCGTCCCGGTCGGGATGGCACTCCAGTAGCCCCAACTTTTGTCACATTCATCCCGGACGGGATGACATCCTTCCCGGTCGGGATGGGTCATCCTTCCCAGTCGGGATGCACTCTTCTCGGCCGGGAAGAGTCTTCTAACCCTCTATAGCTCCCAAAGCTCGTTCCAACCTAAAAAAACCGACTCCCCTTCACACAATCCAAGCTCCAACATTAACCCTTCCTTCCTAGGAGACACTTTCACTTCACACCTATCACAATAAACTCAAATACAACATCAAATTCCCTCCCTCACATCGCTCATCAATAATCCAAATAATCAAGAATTTCACAAAACTATAAGGAATTACAAGAGAAAGAGATATATACAAAGAGACGGTTCTTGTGGAACTCCGTCAAACCAAGGATGGTGCACTTTTCAATCTTTTTCAACAATACTACAACCCATTCCATCTCCATCAAGGGCACGAAGAAACAAGTGGAAGGCCCTAGCAAAGTCTTCAATCAAGCTAGTAATATAAGCATCCAAATACCAAGGTTCTCCATGACCTTGTCTCGACGTTCCCGGGGCATCCCGATCTTGTAAGTTCAATGGCTTGAACTTATACTTTTGATCCTTCGGGATATACCCAAACGTCCACTTGTCCTCATGTGGCCCCAAGGGAGGCTCATCTTGCTTCTTGCCTTTCAACTTGTCATCAAACCCATGACATGGGCACTCATCTTCCTCAATCTCGGAGTCATCATCCTCAAGCTCATATGAGTTGCTCTTCAAGCTTTGTTCCAACTCAACCCGTAGATTGATGTCTTCCGTGTCGTGGACCATATTGCATGACTCATTGTTAGTGGGCGAAGTGTTTCCTTGGAGGTCAAACACGATCTTTTCTTCGCCTAACTCGAATGTGATCCTACTGTTCTTCACATCAATCATAGCACCGGCGGTGTGTATAAATGGGCGCCCAAGGATAATGGTAGTGATAGCATTCTCCGGCATGTCAAGCACAATGAAGTCGACCGGATTGAAGAACTTCCCGATACTCACCGGCACGTCCTCTAGCATCCCCAATGGTCGGTTGAATGAACTATCGACCATTTGGAGTGTAACGGAAGTGCGCTTTAGCTCCTTCATCCCGAGTCGGCAACAAATGGAATAAGGAATGATGCTCACACTCGCACCCAAATCACATAGCGCTCTCTCGATCTTGCAATTGCCTATGGTGCATGGGATCGAGAAATTACCCGGATCTTTCAACTTTGGAAGCGTGGAACCTTGAATAAGGTCGCTCACCATCCTTGTGAACGCAATAGTCTCTTCCTTGTCGATGGATCTCTTCCTAGCTAGGATTTCTCGCATGAATCTTACATATGCCGGGATTTGGGTAAGTAACTCGGTGAATGGGACATTAACATCCAATTTCTTCACAATGTCTAGGAATTTGTCAAATTGGACATCCACCTTAGTCTTCATTTGCCTTGTTGGGAAAGGCGACTTGATTTGAACCTTGCTTTGCTCAATAGGGGTGGACTTCTCACATGACACTTTTCCTTTACCCTTTTCTTTTGCTTGAAGTGGGGGAAGCTTGTCTTCAATGGGTTTTTCGATCTCCCATAAGACTTGCTCCTCCATTGGATCTTCCTTGCTTGAGTTTTCTTGAATTGGAGATGCAACTTTCTTTGTTGGTTATTGCATTGGTTCTTGCTCACTAGGGAATGAAGGGGAGTCTTAAGATGTACCTCTCCTTGTGGTAATAGCATTTACATGCTCAAGTTTTGGTGTTTCACCTTGAGGAGGTAGTTGCCCCTTTTGTCTTGAGGAGCTTCCCGAAGCAAGTTGAGATATTTGGGTCTCAAGCATCTTCGTATGAGCATCTCTCGCCATGTTATCCCTTTGAATAAAAGCATAGAACTCTTGTTGGTTTCTTGCCATCTCCATTTAGTTTTTATGAATATCCATCATAGATTTTTGAACGTTGAAATCTCGTGGCGGAGATTGTGGATTATGCGGAGTATTGCTGATGGCTAGAGGAATGCCATAGTCATGAGTAGGAGATCGGCTCCTAGGCTTGCTTTGTTGTTGTTGACTTTGAGTTGCTTGTTGTTGACGGTTCTCTTGGAACCCATGAGAATTGCCTTGATTAAGGCCTTGATTGAAGTTCCCTTGTTGGAACCCTTGATTGTTGTTGAATGTACCTTGGCTATTTTGCTTGAAGTTGTTGAAAGGCCTTTGGTTTCCTTGATAACCTTGGTACCCTTGATTGTTGGAACATAGAGACGAAGTTGTAGAGCTTGTGGTTGAGGGACTTGATTGGAAGCTTGGTATTGATTAGAATAGGAGGCACCTTGCTTGAACGCTTGAAAGGTGTTCACTTGCTCAACGCTTCCTTGACAATGCATAAGATCATGACCAACGATTCCACAAGTATCAGACATCCTGAAATAGGGAAAAGGAGGTGCAAATCCCAAAGCATTCACTTCTTGAATCGAGTGTTGGTTGGAGGAACTAATGCTTTGAACTTGATTGAGGTGGCCTTGGAGCTTCTTGTCAATATTCTCCATATGGGTCTTCAATTGAGCTCCAAGGTCAATGCTTAATTGAGTAATAGCATCAACCTCGTGCCTACCTCCTCGATTTGCCTTCCTAGGCCTTGAGTATTGAGAGTTATGAACCGCCATCTCCTCGATCCTTGCCCATGTTTTGTCATCATCGACCTCAGTGAATCTACCATTGGAGCCCATATTAAGAATAGCTCTTGAGTCCTCATAAAGACCGTTCCAAAATTGTTGGACTAAGAACCATTGTGCAAGTCCATGGTGGGGGCATGATCTAACCAAAGACTTAAACCTCCCCCAAGCTTCATAAAGGGTTTCCTCATCCCGTTGTGGGAAACCGGTGATGGAGGCCCTTAGCAAATTAGTCTTCTCCGGAGGGTAGAACTTTTGGTAGAACGCCAATGCAAGTTTCTTCCAAGTGTCGATGCCCATGGTTGCCCTATCGAGACTCTTGATCCATTGCTTCGCTTTTCCAAGTAATGAGAATGGAAATAATACCCAACGGATTTGATCTTGAGTAACCCCGGGTTGAGAAATAGCGTCACAATAATCGGAGAAAGTCTCCATGTATTAGTGCGGGTCTTCGGTGCGCAAACCACTAAATTGATTTCTCTCCACAAGTTGGATGAATTGAGTCTTGGACACAAAATTTCCGGCATAAGCGGCCGGTAGAGTATTCGGTCCCGGCAAGACATCTTCCGTAAATGTAGGGTGAGATGAAAACTTCGGCATGATTGGATATGCGGGAGAAGAAGGTGTAGACGGTGTTGATGTAGAACTAGACGGGGAACTAGGTGAAGAAGAATGGATAGATGAACCAAAGGGGTTTATGAAGATCCCTTCGGCCGTCTCTCGAGGTGACTCGTTAAAGTCGGATCCTTGAGCTTGCTCTTCAATGGTATTGCTAGTACTTGGTTGAGAGATTCTAACCCGGCCAATCGTCCGTTGGCGAAAGGCTCTAAAGAGTCTTTCCGGCTCTGGATTGAAGAGAAAGAATTCGCCTCTCCCCCTAGGCATACACTACACACTTGAGCAAACGTGAGAACACCTAGTGCTTTTCGGGCACTAGGCAACGACAATAAACAAGCACAATCGAAAGACAAAGAGAAAATGAAGAAATAAAACTAAGGAAACGAGAAAAATCTAGAGAATATGCACAAGAGATGATAGAAGAGCACAAAGAAGGGTAACTAAGTCAAGCTATAAGCAAACTAAGTCTAAACAATGCACCGTCCCCGGCAGCGGCGCCAAATTGATGGTGGGATTTGCCGTGGGTCCCGCCGATCAATATAAAACCGACTATTCCTAGTGGGTAGCTAGGGCAAGTAGGGTCGATATCCACGGAGACGGTATGATAAAGTCTAAACTAGGTCGGCCTAAAAACGAGACTAAATCACCAAACAAACACAAAGGAAGCAATAGTTGGTAAACTATGGTGGTGGAAGAGGTAGAACTAAGCTAACAATGAACTAGGCTAAAACAATGCTAAAATGGAATAACTAATGATCAAACAAACTAGTAAACTAAAAGAAATAATGACTAACTAAGAAGTTGAAATCAAATATGAAAGGAAGTGGGGTAGGTCGGGTTCATAAGTGTAGTAGGGTAATTGGGGTGGTCAAGGGTGTAGGTGTCTCCTAATTGCTAGAGTCGGTCCGGGCTCTCGCTACGTAGACCAACATCGAGGTAAGTTCGCGCTCTCGCGTCTAAGACCAACCTCAAAACAACCACACAATAGACAAACAATGAGAAGGTGAGCACAAGTATGGGGAGCATTGGCCACTTGATGCGAATGCGGAAGCGGTTTAGAATAAGAAATGAAAGTTGGGTCGAAGGTTAATGTAACCTTGAGTGATGACGTGGATTTTTGAGTGAAATTGAACTAAGGTTAATGTAACCCTGGTTCGTGGTTAAGGTCTGTGAGGATTTTGTGTTTTGTGGCTCGGCTATTTTTGGGAAGCAAACGCTTCGATTTTCTTTATTTTGTGATCCGATGTTAATCGGTGAGTAACCAAAGGATATTTAACCCGTAGTTCGACCTTGAACCCGGAATTAATAGCTCAGAGTTTGGAACACCAACCCTCTAAACGATTCGAAGTACCTTCTCGAAGTTTAAACACGTGATTAACAAAATAATCCAGAGTTTGACAAGTTGTTTGTAAATTCATAAATATTCGATGATTTATTAAATGAACGACTCTGGCTTATATAGCCTACAATGCGTGATATCCTCGTTATATTCCGAGTGATATCTTACTCTAGTAATAACATAGATAAATGGCAACTAATCTTATGAAAATAATTACTAATATCACACGCTACATATGAGTGTGATTTTTATCCTACTTGCTTTAAATAAAAGAGTAGTGTGTATCATGGGAGATCACGACATCCCCACTTATTTGATGAAGATCCACTAGCTTGATTCCTTGCCATATATGAGCGATTTCCACAACTCCAATTATTTGATGGAGATCCTTTTGTTTATTCCTTGCCACATATTCAAGATAGTTTGATATCCCAAATATTTGGAGATCCTCTTGTTGCCTTTTATGTGAAATTGGTGTATCATAAAAGATACTAGCCATATCTCCTTTTATCCTCCTACCATTATGGTGGATATCTTGCTAATCCCACGAGATCCTCCATATCCTTTTAGAATAAGAAATATTCTCTTGATAGATCCCTTTTTTAGTTGCACGAATCTGGCCATGTTTGGGTCAATACACGCCTACCGATAACGACTTGTGATAGGATGGTTCACATGCGTAGTCAATTGCTTTATCAAGACCGTTGACTAATTTTTTGGGCTCCACAATCGGGTCATCCCCTCCCTTTTCAAAAGGAATTGACCTCAATTCCGTAAGGCCGTCAAATTTCAAATCTGGAGCCAAGTCCTCCACGAAAATACGGATCCCATAGTACTTGTCCCTCCTTCGAATTGATGGTTGTATGGGCCCGGATTGGTCTTCTTGAGGCACAGGGTGCCTTGACGCAAAAGCGTATTTCCTTCTTCTTCCCGGTCAATCACTGGTTCAATTCTGCTTTGACTAATAACTGTAGACAAGCTAGACTCAAGGTCACTCGGAAGTACATCTTCAGACCCACCTACTAGTGGTTGCATAAGTTCTTTAGAGTCAAGGAGGGTAGAACTTTTGGTAGAACGCCAATGCAAGTTTCTTCCAAGTGTCGATGCCCATGGTTGCCCTATCGAGACTCTTGATCCATTGCTTCGCTTTTCCAAGTAATGAGAATGGAAATAATACCCAACGGATTTGATCTTGAGTAACCCCGGGTTGAGAAATAGCGTTACAATAATCGGAGAAAGTCTCCATGTATTAGTGCGGGTCTTCGGTGGGCAAACCACTAAATTGATTTCTCTCCACAAGTTGGATGAATTGAGTCTTGGACACAAAATTTCCGGCATAAGCGGCCGGTAGAGTATTCGGTCCCGGCAAGACATCTTCCGTAAATGTAGAGTGAGATGAAAACTTCGGCATGATTGGATATGCGGGAGAAGAAGGTGTAGACGGTGTTGATGTAGAACTAGACGGGGAACTAGGTGAAGAAGAATGGATAGATGAACCAAAGGGGTTTATGAAGATCCCTTCGGCCGTCTCTCGAGGTGACTCGTTAAAGTCGGATCCTTGAGCTTGCTCTTCAATGGTATTGCTAGTACTTGGTTGAGAGATTCTAACCCGGCCAATCGTCCATTGGCGAAAGGCTCTAAAGAGTCTTTCCGGCTCTGGATTGAAGAGAAAGAATTCGCCTCTTCCCCTAGGCATACACTACACACTTGAGCAAACGTGAGAACACCTAGTGCTTTTCGGGCACTAGGCAACGACAATAAACAAGCACAATCGAAAGACAAAGAGAAAATGAAGAAATAAAACTAAGGAAACGAGAAAAATCTAGAGAATATGCACAAGAGATGATAGAAGAGCACAAAGAAGGGTAACTAAGTCAAGCTATAAGCAAACTAAGTCTAAACAATGCACCGTCCCCGGCAGCGGCGCCAAATTGATGGTGGGATTTGCCGTGGGTCCCGCCGATCAATATAAAACCGACTATTCCTAGTGGGTAGCTAGGGCAAGTAGGGTCGATATCCACGGAGACGGTATGATAAAGTCTAAACTAGGTCGGCCTAAAAACGAGACTAAATCACCAAACAAACACAAAGGAAGCAATAGTTGGTAAACTATGGTGGTGGAAGAGGTAGAACTAAGCTAACAATGAACTAGGCTAAAACAATGCTAAAATGGAATAACTAATGATCAAAAAAACTAGTAAACTAAAAGAAATAATGACTAACTAAGAAGTTGAAATCAAATATGAAAGGAAGTGGGGTAGGTCGGCTTCATAAGTGTAGTAGGGTAATTGGGGTGGTCAAGGGTGTAGGTGTCTCCTAATTTCTAGAGTCGGTCCGGGCTCTCGCTATGTAGACCAACATCGAGGTAAGTTCGCGCTCTCGCGTCTAAGACCAACCTCAAAACAACCACACAATAGACAAACAATGAGAAGGTGAGCACAAGTATGGGGAGCATTGGCCACTTGATGCGAATGCGGAAGCGGTTTAGAATAAGAAATGAAAGTTGGGTCGAAGGTTAATGTAACCTTGAGTGATGACGTGGATTTTGGAGTGAAATTGAACTAAGGTTAATGTAACCCTGGTTCGTGGTTAAGGTCTGTGAGGATTTTGTGTTTTGTGGCTCGGCTATTTTTGGGAAGCAAACGCTTCGATTTTCTTTATTTTGTGATCCGATGTTAATCGGTGAGTAACCAAAGGATATTTAACCCGTAGTTCGACCTTGAACCCGGAATTAATAGCTCAGAGTTTGGAACACCAACCCTCTAAATGATTCGAAGTACCTTCTCGAAGTTTAAACACGTGATTAAAAAATTAATCCAGAGTTTGACAAGTTGTTTGTAAATTCATAAATATTCGATGATTTATTAAATGAACGACTCTGGCTTATATAGCCTACAATGCGTGATATCCTCGTGATATTCCGAGTGATATCTTACTCTAGTAATAACATAGATAAATGGCAACTAATCTTATGAAAATAATTACTAATATCACACGCTACATATGAGTGTGATTTTTATCCTACTTGCTTTAAATAAAAGAGTAGTGTGTATCATGGGAGATCACGACATCCCCACTTATTTGATGAAGATCCACTAGCTTGATTCCTTGCCATATATGAGCGATTTCCACAGCTCCAATTATTTGATGGAGATCCTTTTGTTTATTCCTTGCCACATATTCAAGATAGTTTGATATCCCAAATATTTGGAGATCCTCTTGTTGCCTTTTATGTGAAATTGGTGTATCATAACAGATACTAGCCATATCTCCTTTTATCCTCCTACCATTATGGTGGATATCTTGCCAATCCCACGAGATCCTCCATATCCTTTTAGAATAAGAAATATTCTCTTGATAGATCCCTTGCTTAGTTGCACGAATCTGGCCATGTTTGAGCCAATACACGCCTACCGATAACGACTTGTGATAGGATGGTTCACATGCGTAGTCAATTACTTTATCAGGACCGTTGACTAATTTTTTGGGCTCCACAATCGGGTCACCACTACTACTCACACAAGCAAATCAACAAACACATAGAGTGCCCATTATGTGACTAACAACAAAAGAGTCACCTTTACCCCTAATCAAACCTAATCACCCATAATCTACCCTTAATCCCCCTACTAACCCCACAAGGAGACTACTCACTCATTATCAAGAACAAACCAATAATAATAAGAGAAAACAACATGAAAAACCAAACATCCATTATGAACAATATGAACAATAACAAGAACAATATAAAAAGATTGAAACCAGATTGAATAAACAAGAATAAGAGTAGAGAAGATTATACCAACAACCAAATGAAGAAAAAGATGCAAACTTGCATAAAGAAGAACCCAAATCAACTCCAAGGTTGTCAAACTTGGAGAAATCTTCAAGAACCCACTTAATACAAGACTATCTAAACTAGATTAAACTAAGATTAACTAAAGATTGACTAGAGATTAAAAGAGGCTAATTAGGGTTTTGAATTCTTAAGAGAGGCCTAAAACAATCTAGGGTAAAGTATTGTGCTTAAACATTACAAAGGAGGAGTATTTATAGGGTTACAAGAATGAAGGAGGAAGGAAAGAAACAATGCGGCTACAGCTCCACGGTCCCGACCGGAAAGGACCGGTCCCGACCGGGAAGGGCTCATCCCGACCGGAAAGGGATGGTCCCGATCGGGACGGACCCAGAACAGAACCTATGCTAAATGCACACCTCATCCCGGACGGGATGAGTTCTTTCCTGTCGGGGATGAGTCTTGTAGGCCTCCAATATGATCTTTAAGGTTCCTTCTTGCTTCACATGGGCTTCTCATCGACTCTCGGGTCTCGAGATTGAGTCTAAGGGGCTCGGGATCGGGTCCCAAAGTCTCGGGGTCAGGTCCTAAGGTCTCGGGGTCAAATCCAAGGCATCGAGTGATCGTTCCTCCGCTTCGTTGGCTCCGAAAAGTGTATGTATTGAGTCGGAATCGCTCCAACTCTTCATGAATGGTCTCAGGAACCTGAAACGAGCTAGAGGAAGCATAAGTAGCCCATGAACCGCTCCCAAGGAGCGATTCCGCAAGGAAATGGGACCAAAACACAGCAAAATAGGCACTACAAACTATACTTATCAACAACCATGGGGGCTATGCTTGCCCAGACAGTCGAAACAGAAGAACGGGCTATTTACTACATCATTAAAAAGTTCCTCGAATATGAATGCAAGTATACAATGCTCAAGAAAACGTGTCTAGCGTTGGTTTGGGCCACTAAAAAGCTCCGACACTACATGCTGAGTCACGAGGTACATGTTCTGTCCAAAATGGACCATATCAAGTACCTATTTGAGAAGCCCAACCTCAATGGCAAGATGTCCAGATGGACTTTAATGTTAACTGAGTTTGACCTCAAATTTGTGCCATTAAAAGCCATTAAGGGCCGGGTAGTGGCAGAATTTCTTGCCGATAGCCCAATATCCGAAGAGGGCCACAACGATACTTGGGCCTTCCCTGATGAAGACATATTCCATACCGATACCGAGACATGGGATTTGTATTTCGATGGGGCATCCAACTTTCGAGGATTTGGGGTCGGGATTCTGTTAATCTCACCACGAGGAGAACACACCCCATTGTCCATCAAATTGGACTTTGACGTGACCAACAATGCAGCCGAGTACAAAGTTGCATTCACGTGTTGCAAGCCGCCGCTGATTTAGGGGTAACAAACCTCCGGGTCCACGGTGACTCGTCGCTAGTCATAAATCAAGCGCTCCAAAAATGGAAAACTCGGAACGCCAATCTCGTGGCTTACCAAGCATGGGTAAGGTAACTAGAGAAACAATTCCAAAAGGTAGAGTATATCTACCTGCCCCGGGAAGAAAATCAATTCGCAGATGCACTTTCCAAATTAGCATCCCTGCTAAATATACCAGACCATCTTACTAGAATGCCAATCTGCGTCGAAAGACGGTCCGAGCCGGCGTATGTACACGCCATCCAGGATATCGAGATAACTGACCCAGAACTGTGGTATCAGTCAGTCCTAACCTACCTGACAACGGGAGAATATCCCCCGGGAACTGAAAACCGGGCCAAGAAAGCCCTGCGGAGATTGGCAACCCAATTTGTTCGCACAGATGACGTGCAATTATACAAGAAGATGGCACAGGGGGCTCTCCTGTTGTGTATCGACAAAACACAGGCCGAAAAGGTTATGGCCAAAGTACACGATGGTGAAAACGGCCCGCATATGAACGCCCATATGCTAGCCCGAAAAATCATGAGGCTCGGGTATTACTGGAACACCATGGAAACAGACTGTCAGTTATACGTCAAACACTGCCATAACTGCCAGATCTTTGCTAACATACAGCATATGCCATCTTCCCTATTATATACAATGACATCACCATGACCATTTTCGATATGGGGTATTGATATAATTGGAAAGGTGCACCCTTCTGGGACAGGAGGTCATTGCTTCATTCTAGTGACCATTGACTATTTCACCAAATGGGTCGAAGCCGAGTCATACCGTGTCTTGAACGCCAAGCACGTGGCCAAATTTATCCAGAATAAGATTATATGCCGATACGGGATCCCACATGAGTTCATCAGTGATCACGGGACCCACTTTCAAGCTGAAACTACGGCATTGCTGGCAAAATATAAAATTCAAAGGCATACATCTTCTCCCTACCGTCCCCAAACAAATGGAGCGGTAGAAGCGGCCAATAAAACAATTGTCACCATACTTAAAAAGATGGCTGAGAATTACCGGGACTGGCCCGATAAACTACCCTTTGCCCTATGGGGATATCGGACCTCAATTCGCACCGCAACCGGAGCAACTCCATATTATTTGACATATGGAATGGAAGCAGTCCAGCCGGTTCAGCTAGAATTGCCATCCCTCAGAATTTTACTTGAAAGCCAAGTACCTGAAGCAGATTGGGTCCAAGCCCGATACGATTCACTAGTCCTTTTAGACGAACGGCGATCACGGGCCCTCAACAATATCCAAATATATCAAAAGAGAATCCAACGGGCTTTCAACAAAAGAGTTAGGCCCAAAAACATCAAAGAAGGGGATCTGATCCTAAAATCGGTTCGTGCCTTACTACCGGTTGACCCAAAGGGGAAATTCAAACCCAATTGGGCTAGGCCATACTTAGTCAAGAAGATCCTATAAGGAGGAGCGGTGATGCTGACAGACCTGGACGGGAACGAATTTGTCAACCCAACCAACTTGGACCAACTGAAGCGCTACTACCCTTAAACCCCACCTCAATGTCATTTGCAAAAATTTATAAAAAATTGTCTTTTTATAAATTTTCAAAAATTATAGACAAGTCAATAAGTTAGAATTAATTATTCTACTGTCGCACATCTCGAACTAATAGTCTTGATGTATTTCGAAAATTGCAAAAAGAATCTAATTTGAACTATGTAACACCCCGGCCCAATCCTAGGACCGGAAATGTTAACCGCGGTAGCTCGCCGGGCTTTGTACTGGATACGTAGGCAACCCCTCAAAAGGGTGCAACCACTGCAATAAACGAAAGGACGGGAACGGTATTCACTAATACGTCTTTATTAAAAACCGTTGAACTCGGGAATTACAAAAAAAAAAGAGCCAAAACGGCATACACAAAAAAATCACACCAAAAAATAGTAATAATATCTAAATAATAAAACAAAGGAGGCTAATATCCCGGCATCTTGCCCTTTCCTTTGTCCTTTGGGTCGCGTGGGGCCCGAGGTCGCCGGGGTGGGGAAGAACGTTCCCGAATCACGAGGGGAACCTCTTTAGCACGAACCCGTTTCTTGGACGGTGGGTCTTCTACCACGGTCTTTGGCCCAAGTCGAGCCCGTACATGCTCGGGTAGCCTATCTCGTGGGCCAAGTCGGTCCTGCACGGGTAGTTTTGGGCCTAATCTCCTTTCCAAATCAGTTTGGGGGCTCACTTTCCCCCAGGCACCTTTAGCATCGGACCCTCTAGCTTGAGTCTTGGTCTTCTTCTGGCCTGACATTAATCGGACCATAGTAGCCGGGGTGTCACCTTCATCAAAGAATCCCCTGTTGTTTTTAGCTTGCTCCCTTCGCAGCAGGTCGAAAGCTTCATCAACCTTCAGAGCAGCTCGGGCTTTGGCATCACCTGCTTTAGTCCACTTTACATATGAACCTGAAACCCAGGTCGAGTGGCGAGATTTGGGAACAGGCCAAGTATGCCGTGTGTATCACCTTTGCATCCAGGTATCACACATCACATCAGTCAGTTGGGTTAGGTCACTCACAACTGCTTCAACTTCTGGAATTCTCTGGGTCCATCCATACTGCCTTAGTATGCGATCCGGGTAGAGATGAACCGTCTGCCTGAAAGATAGGATTACCTGATAGCGGGCTCTATCCCTCGGGTCCAAGCCAGTCCAAAGATAGATGGGCCACCATGGTACTACCCATCGAATTAACGGACCACTGTGAAAAGACAACACCTCATCCCAATACTTCTTGGTAATCTGGCGAGAAAAATCAATGGCCCGTCTCCTCGTCATCACCTGGTTATGACGGTAGTTGCTCGCGTCATGAGGAGGATCTATCATTGATAGCCTCTCATATAGCCAAATCTGAAAAAGGAAACAAAACATGAGTTCCCGAGGCGAAATAGGCGTCCGCCTAAGGGCACTCGGTCGAGTGCCTGGGACATTCGATCGAGTGGTACCTCTGAACACAAACAGGGGGCTCTTTTACGAGGGCACTCGATCGAGTGCCAGGGTGACTCGATCGAGTGGTACCTTTGAGAGCAGATCAGGAGGTTTTTACGAAGGCGCTCGATCGAGTGCCAGGGTGACTCGATCGAGTGCCCACTGCAGCAGGAGAATCGAAAAAAAATCAATCAAAAATCGAGGAGTTAGAAAATAATAAAAATCCGACATACTTGCAGCAAACGGGTGCTCCCGGTGAGACGAACAGAAGAATCCCTCGTGCGATTATCCAATCCTTGGATGATTTCACCCATGATCAACCAAGCCGGGCTGGGTTCAGCCTCCATCAAATCCACCACGGTCAAAAGACGGACGTTTCCCATGCATGATAGCAAATCCATGTAACCTTCAAAAGCATAAACATGGAGCATGCAGAAAGAAAAAGCCCTACGGCTGTAAGCCGGTCTGACCCGGACATCGAGAGGATTCATACATTTCTCAGCCAAGTCGATCAGAGAAATATTATCACCCTCCATCATCCGGGACACCTCGTTGTGAGAGAGCCCTAGAAATTCTCGAAGCTTCCTCCTTGGGTCATAGATTGAATACGGGACGGCGGGACGAAGTATTGGATTCCATCCTCCCACAGCAGCGATCTCCTCAGGTAAAGGGCAGACTTTGCCTCGGGGGAAAGCAAAGACATGATATATGTCATCCCAGTAAGACAAGCATGCATCCAGAAAGTGGCGATCAACTTGCATCCGACGGAATGTATACAGTTGACTAATACCCGTCTGATTCAAAGCCACTCTATCCCCGTCCCTGAAGCGTCGGGACCATTCCTGCAGCATCACAGTCAACCTATCGATTCCCATGGCTATTTTCTTAAGAGGAATAAGGAGCTTTCTTTTGAGAAAGAGGAATTGTAATGGGATAGTGAGGAAAATCAATGACAAGAGAGGGGTATTTATAGAATTGATTCTATAACACTCTTTCCATATCTTGCCTTGAACAAAGGTTTCCTAATTACAAAAGGAATCAACCCACAAGCCTAGTCCCGATACTAGCACAAAATATTCATCCTGAACTTTCCTAAACTTCTTTAGGAGTCAAAATTTCTAACAAATTTCAAAATTTCAAAATTTTCAAAACTTTCAAAAATTTCAAAAAATCATTTTCCCCAGCACGAGTCATTTTTCTACCTACGTGTTGCATGCGGACTTTATGTGACTTATACAGGTACGACTCAAGCAGGAACATACAACCCACTTTACCTCCCCAACGGAAAGCCCTAGGTGGCATTTTCCCGGAATAACACGGGATGAGCGTACATACAGGCGCACCCAGGACTTATGCGACAAGTCCAATTCCCCACGGAGTTATCGTCATCAGCTCAGGTATGACTTCTAGCTTATGGCTGGCGAGCCCTTCACGCGAGTCTAATGGACTATAAACGACCCGACCGGAAGTCCGCCAGGTTTCAATCCTCGATTGGCCTGGTGGCTACTCTGACTCTCGCCTTGTCCAAACCTCAGTCAGAGTGGGGGCTCTGTAGACACCGCCTTTTGACTGCCAGGTGTCTATGGTAGTTTCCAAAAAACACCCGATGATGATCGTACGCTAACGTGTTTCTACGCGCTCGGATATGGGCTCAAAACCATTAGTTGTTGGCTAAAGCACTTATGGAGTACAAATCTTACAAAAATGACCTCAAATCCAGGCCCAGCGGACCATTCCGGGTCAAACAAGACTAATTTGGGCCAAAACTGACACCGGAAATAAAACCGACTTTTTAGCAATTGGGTCAACCCCGGTCAAAGTCGTTTCCGAAACACATAAAACAACCATCCAAACATCAAAAGTCCATTTCAATTACACAAACACATCAAATGCCAAAGTCAAGGTCCAAAGCGATGGACCCACGCGACCCGGCTGAGCCACTCGATCGAATGCTCAGCCCACTCGATCGAGTGGGCCTGTTTCAGGCCCGACTGCCGGCACAACGGGCCACTCGACCGAGTCAGCTGGTTACTCGGTCGAGTAACCCTAACCGGGGTCCTATGCCAAGCCTATATATACACCCCCATGCACAACCTTTCAACACAACTTTTGGAACCCTAAATTCAACCCTAATTCTACCCTAATCTACACACACTTCAACTACACTAGCAAACCCTAAACCTAGATTTAGGAATTCAAAAACCCGAACCACCATAACTCATCCTACATACCTCGATTACTCACGTGCAAGCCGCATCTAGACGAGTCCATACCGAGAACAAGAACATGTAGGTTGAGGGTGCCAATTCCCGTTCTTCTCCTTTTCTCCTTTTTCTCGCGTCATGTCGTCTATCGTCACTATCGTTGTTTCGTTTTTTATTTTACTCGCGCTATAATATCGTTAATATCGCTAGTACCAAAAAACATTAAAGTATTCATCGATTCGTGTCGAGCATGAGTGATGGTGGGATAAGGAAACCCGAATATACAAGTGTACTGCACACAACGTTGTCGGTCGCTTATCCCATCACCCCGATTGCTTGATTGTTGAGACGGATTAACATCAACTTTAATTTTCTTTTTTTGTTTATCATCATCAATCGCATACTTCATCAATTTTCTATAAGATATTTTCAAATTGAGCATCTTTTAGTAAGAGTCGAAACCCATTGACGCGGATCCGACATCACATAATCCCTTGGGATTCATTACGATGTCGGAAAAGCCGAGGGAATCAAGTCTTTTTATTCAAGTGTCAATCTTTAGGTTCGATACCAATTCCATAATTGGATGTCGAATCTAGCGACTTAGTCAATTAATCAAGCTAATTCGATTTCTCGTTGATGTTAATATGGACGTCATACAATTCGACAAGAATTAATACGATGCCATAAACGCGGAGGGAATTTATATCGTCTTGGTTGATTAAAAAAAACGACTTATAGCAATTAACATTTATTTCGCTCTAATACACGATGTCGATTCAATAATCGCACGTTGGATATGACGGGTATCGCACACACGAATCGAGCACAAATTAATCAATATTTATGCCTGACTCAACAAATTCATCGAATTATCAAAAATCAAAAGCAATTTCGAAATCAATAATGAATTGCACACGAACCCTAGTTCGTACAGGGGGCACTCGACCGAGTGCCTAGCCCACTCGGTTGAGTGGCACCCTAAACCGAGACAGAAGGGTCTGAACGACCTCCACTCGGTCGAGTCTCACAATGACTCGATCGAGTGTCAACGTACTCGGTCGAGTTCGTCAATAACTCGACCGAGTAAGGTCCAAAATCGTAGACAGAACCCCTTTCGAGGGTCCTCTCGGTCGAGTCTCGCAATTACTCGGTCGAGTCTCGCAATTACTCGGTCGAGTGGCCCCTTATCACGACAATACCGTGAGTCTTACATCCTCTTTTAGTCTCGATACTGCTTTTTTTCGCGACTTAGGTCAACACGTGTAATTAATCACGTGGAATATCACCTTTTCAAAACTTTGCATCATCTTATCTACATCATTCCATATTTATGCAAACTGTTATTATCGTTATGCCGTTACTAACTGTTTGTTACTTTTCTTGTTGATTTATTGTTCGTTTTAATGTACTAAAATGAACCCACATGCTAAAATACAACTTTGACGTTAAGATTTTAGTTGCATTAAATCGACATAGAAACCCTTTCAATTTCTCACATGCTTAGGGAAAACAATTTTTGCATAAGCATTTTCCCGTTCAACTAACGCGCGTATTAGAAAGTCACTCGATATCTTAGTAGAGGCTGCCAATGTGCGGGCGGGGTTGGGTGTCCTTCGTGGGCTTCCCAACATGTACCCTCACCCCTTACTCAGAACCTCGGTTTCCGGATGCCCGAAACCCTTGGCGCACGAGAGTCATTCAATACACGATATCCGATAATGTCGGTATCGGTATCAAATGCAAAGGGACGAGCCCAATAAACTCTGACATCGGAAATGGGCCGTAGTATTTTGTATGCGGCCCACTACGACATAGAGTGGGTTCGAACGGGCCCGAACTCCCACAATGTTCGGTGGCGACTCCACTTCGATTTAAATTTCGATTCGATCCATTCTCATATGGAGATTCATTCGCCTCCCCAAACTCGCGCGTGGTCGCGACGGGGTGGACCTATGTCATGTCCACACAAAGAATACAATATGCAATAGTCCAGGAATCGACGGGAATCTGTTCCAAAGAATACAATATGCAAAGTCCAGGAATAGATAGAGCCTATTCGAAAGAATACAATATGCAAAAGTCCAAGATTAGACGGATCGTATTCCAAAGAATATAATATGCAAAAGCCCAGGAATAGATGGAACCTATTCCAAAGAATACAAATACCAAGGCCAGGGACAGACTCAAACATGGGGTCTATTCCGAAGATCAAAACACTAATCAACTACAATAACTCTTCAAAACCAAATCAAAGTAAGCAAATACAGATCAAAACTTCAATAAGCAACCACAAGCAAGGAGGTCAAGTATGATTTCTAAACTTTGGCTGACGAGCCTTAGTACGTAGTCCAACGGACTTAAAAAGACTCGAGCGGACAGCCACCAGGTCGTAATCCTTTGTTGACCTGGGCGGCTATTCTTTGACTTTCGCCTTGTCCAAGTCTCAGTCAAATTGGGGGCTTCCGTAGACACTCATATTTAGACCTGGTGGCTGCTGGAGTATCTGGCAAACACCCAATGATGATCGGACCGCAACACGACACGATTTTACGATGTTTTAGACAGTTTTTCTACAAAACGAATCAAATAATTACTCAAAAAAATTAAGTCAGCATCAAGACGGTCATAGTCTTGTCATTACGATCGTGTCGACACTAATTAGAGTCAATTCTGACTCTGGGCCTCCGAATCGGTCCTGAAACTTGCAAAGTCAAAATCGAGTCAACGCGTCAGGCCGAGTCGAGCCTCGGAACGCGCGCCCAAGGCCCAATGGTGCATGCGCTAGGGCAAGAGGCGAAGTCTTAATGCCCAAGAAATTCAAAGATCACGTATAATCTTCGCTTTGGAAATTTTCAAATCGGATCCTCAATGTAATACCCCGTATTTTATAATAATATTTTATTCGGAAAGTTATTTATTTAAAATAATTATTTCCGTGTTTTATAATAATATGCATTCCATATTTATTGCCTCCTTTATCCGTTTTAAATTATTGTCTCGTTTTGACTCGCTTTCAATGGGTTAAAATATTCGTACACGATTTGACTATTTTAAAATGATACCCGCTTTTCCTTTATTACTTCTACAAGTGTTTTATCATGGTCCAACCCAATTTTTAATTGGATGATCCATTTTATGAGCTAATAAACCCAAAGCCAATTTATTAATCACCTTTAAAAAAAGTCAACCTAGCAAGCAACTAGGTCATTTCATTCTTTCTGTGCGCACGTTTTGCCGCTGGCTTTCTTCCTCTCTTCTTCTCATTGTTTTTCATTTTTTCCATTTAACTTCATTGTTATGCATATATCTTTCCTACAAATGCCTAAATAAATTATATTTTCATAATCTTGGCTCTTTCCTCTACAGCATAATCATCTCCAATTAATTTTATGAGATTCATTTTCATGAACCTTAATTTGGACCTTGTTAAACCTTGGTTTTATGCCTTACATGTTTTGATTATATCATAGTTCGAATTGTTTCAAAGTAACGTGATCAGAATGATGAGTACAGATATAAAAGGAGCAAAACATCAAGAAGGATTTCTGTCAAGAGATCAAGAGGAAAGAACGTCGGCATAGGACCACAAATGTAAAGAGAATAAAGAAATTGTATGACAAGGATAGTATAACCTCGGATAAGGTTATATTAACCTCAGTAAACAATCACACACGCCCGCCAAGATTTAAATCCAAAATATTTTTTTCGAGAAATTCAGCCTTTGAAGAAGATAGGATAAAAAAGGAAATTATCTATCAAGAGAATAATAGTTTTCAAAATAAATGATTCTCAAAATATCTTGATATCTTAAAGATATTTGAAAATCATTAACAAAGAAAACTATAATATATTATCTTGATTGATTGATATTTCACCTACCATATCTTCTTTAAGTGAGGAAGTATATCAATTGAGGTGATTCCATTTCCCTTTTTAAAGAGAGTGGTTCACCTATAAATAGTTTGTTCCTCCTCACTTTCAAAACACGACTTTGAAATACATTTTTCTTTTGCAAAAATTAATTCACGTTTTTCTTTCAAAAGGTTTTTTGCAAATACTTTTCGGGTTAAGTCTTGGCTATATAAAATCTTGTTTAAATTGTTTACGCTTGAAGTCATATAGTTTCATTATTCTCTCTAGACAATTGAAGTGTATTCATAGCTAGAGAAATTTTGTAAACTTAAGATAGTATAGACACACGAGTCGAGTAGTGGTTACTCAATCGAACGACATACATCGTTCACACCTTGAACGCTTTACATCGTTCAAACACCGAGGGCTTCACATCCCTCACACAGAAGGCTTAACATCCTTCATTGTCGTGGGCTTAACATCCCACACACCGAGTGCTTAACATCACTCATATCATCACGATTAGAGTTAATCGTGATCGTCTTATTTTTAAGGTAATCCGGAGAAGGTACACTTATAAATAAAGACACCGGTGGACGTAGGCTTTTCAATTGGGCCGAACCACGTTAAAATTGCTCGTGTTATTTACTTTACATTTTTATTGTGGTTTGCTATTTCTTATACTTATACTCTTTAGTAGTAAGTATAGTAGCAAACACTTTTGTACTTCTTTTTATTTAGCCACTCAACTAACGTAATATTACACTATATCTTTTTTAATAAGACTTTGGTGTAATATAAAGTTTAAAATTTTAAAAGTACCGAAATACTCTATTCACCCCTCCCCCCCCCCCCTCTAGAGTATTTCCTAGTATCGCTAGACTCTAAAATTGGTATCAGAGTGGGTTCTCTTAATTGATTCACATCAAAAGAGTAGATCCTATACTAGCGATTCTATACTTATCCATTTCGATCAAATGGATTCCAAAAACTCAAAGTTTCCCACATTTGATGGTGTAGACTATGGTTTATGGATAAACAAAATGACGCACTATATAAAAGGAACAGATTTTGAATGCTAGAAAATTATTGTCAAGGGTCCTATTGTCATCCAATCCGTTGATGTTCTAGGGAACATCACCATAAAGGATGAAGAGGACTATGATGAGAATGATTATAAAAAGACCGAAAAAAAATTTCGAGCAATGTCACTATTGCAACGAGGAATTTTGTCCAAGGAATATAATCAAATCACTTCTTGTGTTTCCGCAAAAGAAATCTGGGACAGTTTAGAACTTGCTTACGAGGGAACTACCCAAGTCAAAAAGTTCAGGATTGATTTACTAACTCAACAATACGAACTATTTAAAATGGATAAAGATGAAAGCATTGTTGAAATGTCCGCAAGATTTACCAACATCACCAATGAACTAAGAAATCTTGGTAGAAATTTGATACCGAAGATCTAGTTAGAAAAATCTTAAGAAGCCTCACTGATAAATGGCAACCAAAGGTTACTGCTATTGAAGAATCAAAAGATCTTACATCACTTACTTATCAGGAACTATTAGGAAATCTCATGGCCCATGAGCTCTCTCTAAATCAACGTCAGAATGATTCATCTAAGAGTAGAGGGATAGCCCTAAAAAGTTCCATTAGGGATGATGAGGAAATCATGAGTGATGACCTAGCCCTTTTTGTCAAACGCTTTCGGAAAAATTTTAAATTTGGACAGAAAAACTCATTTAGAGAAAGAGGAAATAATTCTAATACAAAACAAAATAGTAAAGGTTGCTTTAAGTGTGGAGAAACTGGACATCTAATCAAAGATTGTCCAACATGGAAAAACATCAAATCAAAAGGAGAAAGAGAACGATCAAAGTTTCAACACAAACAAGCCATGCTAGCTTCGTGTGGATGGGAGGAACTGGACTCAGATGAAGAAGAAGAATCCGAAGATGGGGACGAGGCAAATTTTTGTCTAAGTGCTCAACACGGCAACATGACTAGGACACGGACGCACAAAGACATGTGCCTAATGGCAAAAACTCATGGACCAAGCTCTGACTCAGATGAGGAAAGCAATGAGGTAAATTTTACAATGTTTAAAAAGAGACTTAGGAATCTTACCAAAGAGAAACTCCTTTTACATTTTGATGAAGTATTAGAAACATGTGAGCAACAGAAAAAGGAAATAAATGAATTATTAGATCAAATAAATGAGATAGCCTTCGAAAACATTATTCTAAAAAGATGTGAAAATACTCGAACAAACAAACAGAAATCCTCTGAAATATCAAAAACAAAGATTGATGTATCAGATGATTCAACAACTTGTTCAAGTACTAACATCAATAAAGAGGAACTAAAAAGGGACACTGACTATGAAAAAACTAGTGCTAGTGTTAAAAAATTGAATGAAGAAAATGCGGAACTAAAAAGAACAATTTCCATACTAAATAATGAGATCAACGTTGAAAAAGCAAATCATGATAAAATTAAAAATTCTCTGACCTTAAAAATCATAGGATTAATAAAAGAAAAAGGAATAATACAAGAGAAGTTGGATGAGTGTGTTGCGAGGATTTTGGAAGGTAAAAAGATTAAGGAAGAAGAAACTAGTAAAAGAAAATATGCCAAAAGAAGATGGAAAAAGAAACCGGAATGTAAAGCGAATAAACACAAAAAAATATGGGTGCGTAAAGATTCTTTGCCTAGCGTAAAGATTCTTTGCCTATTGTAAAAGGACCCAAATCTATTTGGGTACCTAAGAAACAAAAATGACTATCGCAGGTTCACAGATGGTATTTAGACAGTGGGTGTTCAAGACATATGACGGGTGACAAAAAGAAATTCCTGTCGTTAGAGGCTTATGACGGGGGAAGTGTAACCTTCGGAGATAACAAGAAAGGAAGAATAATCGGTATTGGTAAAGTAGGTTTATCTGACTCACATTGTATTGAGAATGTACTGCTTGTGAAAGGACTAAGGCATAGTCTCTTAAGCATATCTCAACTTTGTGATCGAGGAAACAAAGTGGTGTTTCATAGCAATAAATGCCGAATCATTCGTGAAGGTTCCTCTAATGTCATTCTCGAGGGAGAACGATCAAACAATGTTTACATAGCCGACATCAAAACTCTACCCGACAATGCTGTCACCTGCATGAGTGTTACCATCGCTGATCCATTACTTTGGCATAAAAGATTTGGGCACATAAGTCCTTTCATTCTTAATAAACTTAGATCTCTAGATCTTGTTGAAGGATTACCTTCCATAACCTTCGACACTACCAAGGCGTGTGGTACCTGCATACGATGTAAACATGTGAGATCATCATTCAAGCCAAAGAAGTTCGTAAGCACTACAAAGCCTCTAGAACTTATTCATATGGATCTGTGCGGACCTATGAGGATAAGAAGTAGAGGCGGTAGTCGATATGTATTTGTTCTTGTAGATGACTTCTCTAGATTTGTTTGGCCAGTCTTCCTTAGCTCGAAAGATCAAACCTTTGATGAATTTGAATGCCTAATGAAGCTAGTCCAAAACAAGTATAGTTGCAATCTTGTATCGATAAGAACAGATCATGGAACCAAATTCGACAACGAATCCTTCATAAGCTTTTGTAGAGAACATGGAGTAGGGCATAACTTTTCTGCTCCACGGACTCCACAACAAAATGGAGTAGTTGAACGAATGAATCGAACGCTTGAAGAAATGGCTCGCACCATGTTGCTATGTAGCGGTTTGCCCAGAAATTTCTGGGCCGAGGCTGTCAATACAGCGTGTTATATTCACAATCGTGCAATGATCAGACCAGTATTAAAGAAAACACCCTATGAACTTCTAAGAGGAAGGAAACCTAAAATTTCTCATCTCAGATGTTTTGGAAGCAAATGCTTTGTACACAACAATGGGAAGAACAATTTTGGTAAATTCGATCCTCGAAGTGATGAGGCTGTTTTCTTAGGATACTCAGATCATAGCAAGGCCTACAAAGTATATAACAAAAGAACTTTACGTGTTGAAGAAAGCATCCACGTAATCTTTGATGAGACTAATTCCATAAGTCAAGACGCCATTGAAGAAGAAGACGATGACGATCCAGATTTTTGGCTCACTAGAAAGGATGCACCTGAACTTACTGAAGAAGAAAAAGAAATAGAAGGATCTAATGCTGAGTCCAGTAAGGAACATATTAATGTTGATCCAAATGTATCACTAGTAAATGAAGAACCAAGTAAAAGTTCTTCAAAAACTAAAGATAAGATGGTATCAACATTAGTTCCAAATACCACTCAAGATGATATAACCTTGGACATAAATTCAGGGGGAACAAAGGATGCTTCTTCTCAGGATAATATAACTCCCAGCATAAGTTCAGGAGGAATTGAAGATAGTCTATCTAAGGTTGATATAACCACAGGCATCAATTCAGGGGGAACTACGGAAAAAGATAATATAACCTCTGGTAACAAATCAGAAGAACCATCAACGAAGGGCAACAATGTTCCCACAAATCTAAAAAAAGGGAAACACCAGAGCTCGCATACTACGGACGCAATACTGAGCGATTATCATAAAGGAATCCAAACCAGAAGGCCCTTAAGAAATCATTGTGTTCTAAATTCCTTTCTATCTACCATTGAACCCAAAAATATCAAAGAAGCGCTTACCAATTCCGACTGGATCGTAGCCATGCAAGAAAAAATGGGACAATTTGAACGAAACAAAGTCTGGCATCTGGTTCCTAGACCGTCAGATAGAAAAGTGATAGGGACACGTTGGGTATTCAGAAATAAACTGGATGATTCCGGAACCATTGTCAGAAACAAAGCAAGGTTGGTTGTACAAGGATACAATCAACAAGAAGGAATAGATTTTGACGAAACCTTTGCTCCAGTGGCAAGATTGGAAGCCATTCGGCTACTAATTGCATATGCCGCACACAAAGGATTCAAGTTGTTTCAAATGGACGTTAAAACAGCATTTCTGAATGGTTACTTAAAAGAAGAAGTTTTCGTAGAACAACCCCCAGGATATGAAAATAATACGGAATTGCCAAATCATGTCTTTAAACTAGATAAGGCACTCTATGGATTAAAGCAAGCACCAAGGGCCTGGTATGATAGACTTTCTCAGTTTCTTCTTTTAAACGAGTTTAAGAGAGGATCAGTTGATAGAACGCTCTTCATAAAAAATGTCGAGAAAGACACGTTAATCGTTCAAATTTACGTGGATAACATTATTTTCGGCTCAACAAACGAAAAACTTTGCAAGTATTTCTCAAACCTAATGCAATCAGAATTCGAAATGAGTATGATGGGTGAGCTAGGCTTCTTCCTAGGCCTACAAATCAAGCAGTCAAAAAGAGGAATAACTGTACATCAACAAAAGTACGTAAGTGAACTTCTTAAGAAGTACGGGTTGGACAAAGCAAAATCTGCTCCTACACCTATGGCTATAACGACTAAACTTGATAAAGACGAAGGAGGTAAGTCCGTGGACAATACGCATTACCGAGGTATGATCATATCTCTAATCTATCTAACTGCCAGTAGACCTGACATCATGCACAGCGTATGTGTTTGTGCCCGCTTTCAATCTGACCCTAAAGAATCTCATCTTACAGCTGTGAAACGAATTTTGCGATATCTAATCGGTACACAAAATCTTCAATTGATTTATCCTATGCATGATAATTTTGATCTAAAAGGTTATTCAGATGCAGATCACGGTGGATGCTACATTGACAGAAAAAGCACTTCAGGAACGGTAACATTTCTAGGATCATGTATTCTATCATGGGGCTCTAAAAAACAAGCAACGGTAGCACTCTCGTCCACTGAAAGTAAATATATTGCTGCATCGTTGGTATGTACTCAACTACTTTGGCTACGACAACAATTAAGGGATTATGGTGTTAATATTAAAACCGTACCTATATTCTGTGATAATATTAGTAATATCGCTATCTCAAAAAATCCTGCCCATCACTCTCGTACCAAACATATTGACATCCGACATCACTTTTTGAGAGACCATGTAGAAAAAGGAAATATTGAACTTGAATTCTGCCCCTCCGATTTGCAAAAAGCTGACATTCTTACAAAACCTTTACCCAGGGAACGGTTTGAGGAATTACGGTTAGAACTTGGTTTGATAAATGAGAATTGAATATATCGTTAGTTGTTTTTGTTCTTTTCCTAATATGCTTGACGAAGACTGGGGTGATGTTAGTCTGTGATTATATTACCTAGATTCATGTACAGGTTCGTATTGTCTTGTGTAAATTTTCTTAAGATTGTGTTTCATTCACTCTTGCCCTGATTTTTATTTGGACTAAATCTTGTATATCATATGACATATAATTTTACTCCCATATATTCTTGTCAATCTTGAATATTCTGAATAATTTCAAATAGGAATTATTCCCTTTGTAAAATTATATCCCATATTTTATGGTATATGTCCAACTCAATACTTTGCTGCTATATTCAAAAGATTTCCTCCTCCTCATAAACTCTCACAAATGTCTTATTTTATGATAAAATCTTTCCAAAATCTACTCCACCTAAAAATACTCCTCATTATTTATATTTTCCATAAAACTTATCATTATTCTTCTTAAATTCTTCTCTTTTAACCCTCATCTACCCGTCACTTTATTTCTTTTACCCATCCCCTTTCATTCACTCCCTAACCTCTTCTCTCTCTTAAATCTTTTACCATGGCACCGAAGAAAAATGCTTCATTCACTCCTCACAAAAAAAATCTACGCTCCTCCACTAGAGATTTGACTCTTGACACCCGGGCTGCCGAAACAGAAGAATCCGGTGAAGTTGAAGTGATCGAGGATATGACTGCAGTTGGTAAACGGAAAAGGTCAATAAAAGGAAAAGAACATGTTGGTGACGAAAATGGGGGCATGCATGGAAAGGAATTCATCCTGGCTGAACTCGAGAGTGTCCGCATGAATAGGATGGAAAAGGATCAGGTAAATAAGGTTCTTGATTACCCTTTCGTTTCTGGTCGTCAATATCTTTCAGCTTGGTTTGATGAGAACCCATGTGTCTCACAACTCCGTGATCTACTTGCTCTTCAAGAATGGGAAAAATTACTAGTTATGGGTCATGATGTTTATCCTGTTCAGATTGCTCAAATTTGGGCAACATTAAAAATAGAAAATCGGGTGTTGTGTGCAAATTTTGGGGATAAATACATCAAAATCTCAATGGAAGATTTCAGTAATATTCTGGGGATACCTTGTGAAGGAGTAGAAATTTATGCTTGGGCTGGGTGGAGAAGCTACAGTTCTGAGGAAATTGTGAACATTAAGAAAACTCTTGACCCTAGGGCTACTGAAATTTCGGTAATGTCGGGAGTAAGCTTAAATCCCATTGCTAAACTTGTCTTCAATACCTCTTACTCATCTCTACTGCCAAGAAAAACTGGAACAAACAAGCTGCACATTCATGAGATTAAATTGCTCCATCATGTTATTAGAAAGACAAAAGTGAACCTGCCCTTTTTACTGTTCAGTCATATTGAACATGTAGTCTCTGAGCTAAAGTCATCGCAGATGCATGCATCCACTTGCATTCCTTATGGAATGTGGTTATCCAAGGTGTTAAAAGTTAGGGGAGTTGTAAGCAAGACCGCCCCTTTTGAAAAACCCTGTGACATCATGACAACTGCATATCTACGGCAAATGTCTGTTTTGGATGATGGTGGAGACCTTAAGGTTAAGGGTGAATGCTCTCATAAAGGGAAGGAGGTGGTAAGTTGTTTCGGAAAGTCTCAATGTCGATGTTCTTGGAAAATTGAATGAAATTGCGGCGCTAATCTCGTCTCAGCCTCCACCTGTTGTGGTTAATACATCCATGGATGTGCTTGCACGTCTAGAACAAAAGGTGGATAATCTAACCACACTACTAGTCCCTTCTAGAGCCGAGTTTGGTGAAGGCATGGCTAAGATGGAAGAACATATGGCTCACATGAGGGCCCGTGTTCAAGTAATGGGGAGTGAGATTACCGCATTCAAGAAAGCGGGGCACGAGATTGGGGTGGGGGTTAATGATGCTGTTAATACGGTGAAATTTGCTAACAATCACATGCGTGATAGGCATGATGCTGTGATGGACAGGCTGCGTCAGATCCTTGAAGAAACTAGACAAGCGGTGTTCTTTCTACGAGGACAGCGCGGTGGTTAAAGAGTCACCTCTCTTAGCTTCTATCTTACCTTACTAAAGAAATAAGCTCTTAGTATAGCTGTAGGGTCCTTTTTCCTTTTCGAATGAACCTTTGTGCTTTCTAGCTTTTGTCCGGATATCACTATCAATTTGCTTGGTGTATGCTTAACGCTTATCTTTATGTTAATTTGCACTAACCTTGCTTAACTGTTGTGATGTCTTGTGTGATGAACTCCCAGCTGATCGACCCTTTTCGATGATGTCAAGAGGGGGAAGAGGGAATTCATCATTGACAGATTTGTTCCTTGCTTATTTGAATCATGTTTCGCCAAGGATTCTTATCTATCTCTTCAGGGTTGGTTGAAGTATTTTTGTAACGTCACTTAGAAACGGCTTGACATAATCAAAGAGGGGGAAATTGTTAAACCTTGGTTTTATGCCTTACATGTTTTGATTATATCATAGTTCGAATTGTTTCAAAGTAACGTGATCAGAATGATGAGTACAAATATAAAAGGAGCAAAATCTCAAGAAGGATTTCTGTCAAGAGATAAAGAGGAAAGAACGTCGGCATAGGACCACAAATGTAAAGAGAATGAAGAAATTGTATGACAAGGATAGTATAACCTCGGATAAGGTTATATTAACCTCAGTAAACAATCACACACGCCCGCCAAGATTTAAATCCAAAATATTTTTTTCGAGAAATTCAGCCTTTGAAGAAGATAGGATAAAAAAGGAAATTATCTATCAAGAGAATAATAGTTTTCAAAATAAATGATTTTCAAAATATCTTGATATCTTAAAGATATTTGAAAATCATTAACAAAGAAAACTATAATATATTATCTTGATTGATTGATATTTCACCTACCATATCTTCTTTAAGTGAGGAAGTATATCAATTGAGGTGATTCCATTTCCCTTTTTAAAGAGAGTGGTTCACCTATAAATAGTTTGTTCCTCCTCACTTTCAAAACACGACTTTGAAATACATTTTTCTTTTGCAAAAATTAATTCACGTTTTTCTTTCAAAAGGTTTTTTGCAAATACTTTTCGGGTTAAGTCTTGGCTATATAAAATCGTGTTTAAATTGTTTACGCTTGAAGTCATATAGTTTCATTATTCTCTCTAGACAATTGAAGTGTATTCATAGCTAGAGAAATTTTGTAAACTTAAGATAGTACAGACACACGAGTCGAGTAGTGGTTACTCAATCGAACGACATACATCGTTCACACCTTGAACGCTTTACATCGTTCAAACATCGAGGGCTTCACATCCCTCACACAGAAGGCTTAACATCCTTCATTGTCGTGGGCTTAACATCCCACACACCGAGTGCTTAACATCACTCATATCATCACGATTAGAGTTAATCGTGATCGTCTTATTTGTAAGGTAATCCGGAGAAGGTACACTTATAAATAAAGACACCGGTGGACGTAGGCTTTTCAATTGGGCCGAACCACGTTAAAATTGCTCGTGTTATTTACTTTACATTTTTATTGTGGTTTGCTATTTCTTATACTTATACTCTTTAGTAGTAAGTATAGTAGCAAACACTTTTGTACTTCTTTTTATTTAGCCACTCAACTAACGTAATATTACACTATATCTTTCCTAATAAGACTTTGGTGTAGTATAAAGTTTAAAATTTTAAAAGTACCGAAATACTCTATTCACCCCCCCCCCTCTAGAATATTTCCTAGTATCGCTAGACTCTAAAGACCTACCTTTAGAGTTTCTTATTAAAGAAGGAGATGTAATCCTTTATACATTTTTTGAAAGAGGATTTGTGTAGTACGATTTCTATCACATGGGTTTCGGTTTGTACATTTTTTAAAGTTGATTTATGGGATGATAACACCTGTTGGAGACAAGGTTTTGTTGGTCATGTTCTTCATGGTGCTTCTTAATTAATGTTTATCATTAATTGCCAAAAGGTAACTAGATGTGTCTCTTTTTCGTGTTTATGCATTTTAAATATTTGTTGTGTTGTTTTAATGACTTGTAACATGATTAAATTGATTTGTGTAGTGTCTTTATTCATGATTTAAAGAGTGTAATTAATTAGTATGTTAATTGAACGATTTATTATTACAATAGATCTATAATTATCATTTTCGCTTATATTAGATATGTTAGATCTAATCCATTGTGACATCTAAAAATTCGTACGTGAGCCGCTTGACCTCTCCGTTTGGAGATGCTAGGGTTGTTTCATTGATGGCTTAGGGATCCAACCCTAAGTAATTAGATGACTCGTCCTGTCATCGCCCGATGTTGAGGTTAAAGTTGAGGTTAATCTAACCTTGATTGAAGATAATGTAACTTTATTGGAAAGTTACTATACCACTTCACTTAAGGTTAAGGTAACTTCAATGTGGAATTATAGCCTCGTTGGCATTCAATCTAAGTGACTACACGAGATCATGATCAAGGTTAATGTAACCTTAGTTGACGTTTATGTAACTTTATTGTAAATTTACTATACAACTTCACTTGATGTTAATGTAACCTCGCGAGGTCATAACAAGGTTAATGTAACCTTAATTAAAGTCAAACTAACTTCAATGGGAAGTTACGATACTCTTCACTTGAGGATTACGTAACACCATTGTGAAGCTATAATCTCACTGAGGTTAATGTAATCTCACAAGGTTATAGTCGATGTTAATGTGACCTTAACTTGAGGTTGACGTTATAGTGGTTATACTAGGACACCACCTTCGGGTTGACGCTATATATACATAACTTCACTTTTGTAGACAAGGTTAATGTAACTTTACCTTAATCTTGAATACTAATACACGTTAGATGTTCAGGGTTATAGTCCGTTAGACCCTAACCCTATCAATCACTATTTGAAGGTTATAGTCGGTTATGCTATAACTTCACTATGTTATCGTTGTTTGATTACTCTTATACTCATCCTTTAGAACAATGAGTTATATTGTTCTACGTTTGAGTGGTGATGTTTATAACGAATGATTAATACTTAGTATAGTCAGTTACACTAGACTAGGGTGTAGTTATCCTTGGTAAAGTTAGTGACACTATACTAGGTTTGATTACTACATAGTGCAGTCAGTTACATTGTACTAGGTAGTAAGGACGTTCGTCCGCACCGCCCGGCGATTTGCGCGTGCCCGCAAGGGACTGACCCGGTTTTTCAATGTATGGCGGCGGCCACCCACGTGGCTCCCTCCCGTTCGGGGGCCGGTCCGATCTCGCATACGGGGCGATGTTTCGGACCTCGATTATGATGACGATCCGGACTTGTAATAGACGGCTACAGGCACCCGTGTTTCCGTTTGGAATCGATCGAGTCGTGGTTGTAAATGTTTAAAGGCCGATATGTTTGGTAAGGCGACCTTTTTAGTTAAATGAATTCGTTGCCGATTTGTGGAGTCGCCACCGAGTCAATTATGGGGACTCGGAAACCGTTCAAGTCAACTTTGATCCTTAGCCGGCTCAAAGCTGAGAGGCATGGGACCTGAAGATAAAGACTTGTACCTTTAAGCACTCCATGCCTGGAATGACTCTCATTGCCAATGGTTTCAGACATCCGGAAACTGTCGATTCTGAGTAAGGAGTGAGGGTACGTATTGGGAAGCCAACATCGGATGAATATCAACACCCAATCCCGCCCGCACTATAGCGGCCTCTACTAATCAATCGGTGGGCTGATAACTTTGTTCTTTTGTTGTGGCGGAAGTACTGTAACATTCATTGTTTTCACCCTATACCTTTTGCTATGTCAGTTGTTTAAGGTCAATAATTTTTGTCGTCAAAGTAGTTGTGTTTACATTCTTTGCATGCGATTTCACGTGACAAGCAGGCCATGAAAAGATGCACATAGGAGAGTAGAGAGTACTAATATTATAGGTATTAGCAAGTCAGTTTTAACGTCATAATACAGATATTAGTCGTTCTCGTGGTATACCTTACCTGGTATGCTGCTTAAGATTCGTCGGTTCGGTATTAGTAGGGATCCATCAAACCTAGTAAGGTGAGCATCGGGACTAATGCGGAACCCAACCGTCGCTTTGTTCAGTTTAGGTCGTTTTACGTTTTGAATTCTGTGTTAGGTGATTTAGCATGCGATTATAAGGTCATAAAAGCAATAAATCATACGAAAAATTGTAAATACGAATGTAAGTAAATCACGTTGTGAGAAGTTGCACCCTCGGAGTATACACTAAACGGGACACGATGCATAGATAGTTGAGAACGGATCTCGAAATTACTCGGGTCTATTTAGTGTATTTTGGTGTTTGCGGTCGAAGTTGGGACGTTACGTGTTTTACTATGTGTAGTGGACCTAGTGTCTACGTTTGACATTATCGTAGTGCATAATAATAAAGGTGCGAGAATGTAAAATTTTGTTTAGATGACAACCTAGTGACAACTCGACTTCAAAGTCGGATCCTAGCTCGCCCGACGATTTCGGCAGAGTTCCGTTACCGTTGGCCCTTCCTGCGGCTATTCCGGCAGACACTACTACAAAACATCAAATAGACATGGGTCTTTTTGAGTAATAGACATGGGTTTCGCCACCCATGTTAAGTTGAGTGACATCTATTGTCAAATACTTAGACATACGTCGTCGACCTATGTCTATCTAAAACATAGACATAGGTTTTCAGAATTAACCTATGTCTATAAAAACAATAGACATGGTTTTTTTTAACGCCCTATGTCTATTTATAACTATATACATGGGTTATTTGCTTGCCCTATGTTTATTGTCATAGTATAGACATGGGTTATTTTGTACGCCCTATGTATATTGAACCACTAAATTACAAAAAAAATTGCAAAATATGCGCACCATTTTCACATAAATGGTAACTAAATTTTATTAATAACAAAACAATTAATTACAGTCAGAAGAAGATTGAAACTGGATTAGGGATGGAGATGGAAACACTGCCCATTTCCACAGGATTATCAAACAGCGAACTGCACAGAATGCTGTACATCAGATCACCGGAATGGATGGGCAGCGACACAATGATCAAGCTGGAGTTCAGGGGGCTTTCCTTGACTACTATAAAAAATTATTGGGGAGTACTGCTGGGACGGAATCTGTCCGTTATGATGTCCTGAGTAAGGGGAACTGCTGTAATGCTGAGCATGCTAAACTATTGCAGGCGCCAGTGACTGACAAGGAGATTAGAGACATTATTTTTTCTATCCCAAACGATAAAGCACCTGGACCGGATGGATACACTAGTGGGTTCTACAAGAAGTCGTGGAATATTATTGGGAAGGAAGTGAGTGACGCGGTCAGGGACGCTATGAACTCGGGACAGATCTTAAGCCAAATAAATGCAACTACCCTCACGCTTATCCCAAAATGTGAAAGACCCATGGAGGTGAAGCAATTTCGACCTATAGCATGTTGTAATGTTATTTACAAGATAGTATCCAAGGTCATTTGCAATAGACTATCAAAAATCCTTCCTGACATCGTGCAAGAAACGCAAGGAGCATTTGTAAAAGGGAGATCGATAATAGACAATATTCTGATCTGTCAAGACATTGCTCATTTATATGCCAGGAAAGATGTGTCACCGAGATGCTTGATTAAAATTGATCTGCAAAAGGCGTATGACTCGGTTGAATGGAAATTTGTAGAGGAGCTGTTGGTGAAATTGAACTTTCCAGCTCATTTCTGTAAGCTTTTGATGAACTGTATTTCAACTCCTATGATCTCTTTAAGCTTAAATGGTGGAATGTTTGGCTATTTCAAGGCACAAAGAGGGCTGAGGCAAGGGGACCCAGTCTCACCACTGATCTTTACGCTATGTATGGAGTATTTGAGCAGACTACTGGCATACGCGACTGATAAGTGGCCGTTCAGATATCACCCGATGTGCAAGCATCTAAAGTTGACCCATCTCATTTTCGCCGATGATCTCATATTGTTTAGCAAAGGAGATGCCCAATCAATAATGCTACTCATGCGAGTCCTATCTTCTTTCACCAAGGCATCGGGTTTAAAGCTAAATGCGACGAAGACAGCTATTTATTTTAATGGAATGCCGAGGAGCATTAGAGAGGATATTGTTTCAGCCACGGGCTTTACCGAAGGAGAAATGCCGTTCACGTATCTGGGTATCCCAATAAAATCCAGGATGCTCACAAAACAAGAATGCTCGATCGTGGCTGAAAAAATTATCAAGAGGATTAGGAGCCTCGGTGCCAGGAAGTTATCGTATGCTGGACGGATTGTGCTTATAAATTTAGTCCTGAACACATTTCATAATTACTGGTCTAATGTCTTCCTTTTCCCTAAAGGAGTTATGAAGAGAATTGAAGCAATATGCAGGAACTATCTCTGGGAAGGAAACTCTGATTATAATCGGGTCCCATTAGTCTCTTGGGATAGAGTAACCAGACCGAAGAAAGAGGGAGGACTCGGGATTAAAAAGGCTGAGATGTGGAATGTAGCGGCAGTCGGAAAACTGGTGAATTGGGTCTATGAGAAGAGCGATAAGTTGTGGATCAAGTGGATTGATCATAACTACCTGAAAGGGAAAAATTGGCATGACTACAAACCCCCGACCGATGTTTCTTGGACCTGGAGATCAATATGTAGAGCAAAGGACAAACTTAAAGATGGGTTTAACGGTTCTAACTCGTGGAGCAAGGCTACCAATGGATACACCATCGCAGGTGGATATCATTGGCTGCGTGGCAGTGAACCGGAAGTGAACTGGCACCGGTTTTTATGGGATGACTGGTGTATCCCGAAACACACTATTATCTCATGGATTATGATGAACAATGGCCTTAACACTAAGATGAAAATGGCGAAATATGGCTGCTGTAATGACAAGTTATGCTGTCTTTGTGCAGTAGAGGAAGAAACGGACCAACATGTGATGCTGGAATGTGTCTACAGTAAACAGGTCCGTAGGGCTTTGAGTTCATGGATTGAATTTGATTTTCCTCAGTACCCGGATTACAAAACACTGAATGGTTCGAAAGGAAGGATTCAGTCCTTGGTTCTGAATGCGTATCATCACACAATTTGGCTTAAGAGAAATGGAGCGTGGGCAGAAGGTCAATTACAGCATCCAACTAAAGTGGTTGCACAGATTCAGGAAGATGTTCGAAATAGGTGCAGAGTGTTACTCCTAAGGACCTATAATACAAATGATGAAGTCCAAATGTTGAGTAGACTTATTGGAGTCTAATTCGGTTTGAGGGTTATTAACCGGTTTGCTATAATGTACTTGTAACTCCCTGATTGTACATCTTATTTTGTGAATGATATATAATAGCTCACATTTACACAAAAAAAAAAAAAGATTGATCTATCTCCCTTCCACATTATAGAGATACTTAACTACAAATCTAAATTGGATACCCGATCAAGAAACCTAATAAACATGTTAATAAAGCCACTAGAATTAAGACATTAAAAAATCAACGACGCTGGCAAATATTTTTACCTATTCGTGAACTTCCATATCTCTGTTTGCTTATTGAGGCCTCAAAGACGACACCTTGACTGTATTTTGGCATTAGTGTTTGTTGAAATTATAACTTTAAGAATTGTTTTTGTTACTCGTATTAATAATTTAGTAACTTTATACGTGTATATAGAAAGTCTAATGTTGCTTCTACACTATAAAACGCGCAGGCATTTTAGTAGACATATTGTTTTATCCTATCATAAAATGAATCCAATGTGAACTGAATCTTTGTCTCCACTGAAAATTGAAATTGACCATCTTAACATAGTCCACTAGAATGCACAAATACCAAGCACACAAATTTCTGAGTTATGGCAAGTAACAATCATGTGATGACACTTAATTTGATAGCTATGCTGTCACATCAGAGAATGAATCATCAAGCAAACCGAAGAAACATGTGTATGGAAAAGTTAAACTCGTAAAGCAAGATCCGAAACTACCTTCATAAATCGAGCTGTGAATTCGTCTACTATAAGAATCTCTTTCCCGCGAATAATGTAGTTGACATCTTTCAGAAAAAGCTCTTTCGCCTTAACTGCATTCAAGATGTATAGAGCCCATTGCTCACGTGGATCATACAAATCTTTGACACCAAGAATCTCTTCAGCATCTTGATAACCTTTGATAAACTTGCTTAGTAAGCAAAATGGTTTTCTACTTCTCTTCTACCTGAAAAAATATGGATGTGAAAGTAATGAGGAAGCACTAAAGAAGTAAAATCTAGGTTAGTTGACACCGAAATTAACTCATCCATTTCCATCTTATGTTGAGCAAATTGACTCAATAAACGCAATAACTCGTTATATTGTTCCATTACCAGCCTAGAATCTACCATTTTGTAATTCATAAAATTACTAACAAGAAACTTTTTACTCGAAGCTTCCTCCTCCATATATTTAGATTCTAATTGAATCCACAAGTCTTTGGCCGACTCAACATTTTGATAAATATCAAATAGAGAATCCGACATACCATTTAGAATGTGCCCTCGACAAATGTAGTCATCATTCTCCCATTTGTTCCTCTTCCGAAGTTGATCGATTGGACCATCCTCCGCCACTTCCGGTATCGGTGTGCTAAGAATATATACCACCTCCAAAGCAGTCAAGAGAAAATGCATCTTCTTTTGCCATCGATGGAAATCGACACCCTCAAACTTGTCCAATTTCCCGATTTTCGTTGTCATCTCTTTCACATTCGACATTGTAGGAACTATTCTTGAAGATTGTTATAGAATCACCGGGATACAACAATATCGAAAATTACAATAGTTACAAATACTAAACTATTACAAATTACAACAACGAAAATACAATTGCTTGGATATCTTTGTAGAATCGTGAACGATATCACTTTCCTTCAAGAATAATCGACCATATAGTGTCCTGGGTTACACGACTTTCTTGTGGGATAAGTCTACAAGAGTACACTCTTATTCCGACACTAGAATTTTGAGCAAGAACTTATGGAGATTGATAGTTTTTACTTTACAAAGAAGAAAAACAGAGAGCAAAAACAGAGAACATAAAGGTTTCTGTGTATTTACTTTTTTCTGTTGTCTCCATATCTCAAGTGTACGTACTTCATCATTAAAAAATGAGAAATAACTTCCCCCAAGTGCATGAAAACACATGCAAACACATGTATTCATGCAAATACATGTATCCATGCAAACACATATGTCCAACTGAAAATTGGGATCAAAACACGTCAAAATAACGGTTAACAATGATAAGGATCCACACAAAATTTTAATGGATTTTCCAACGTAACACACCCCGATTATCCATGATTAATACTGGTAATGACGGAAACGTAGACACATACACTTGATCATTTAGACAAACCGTAAGCTCAATTTATACTTAGACAAGCGTGCACTCCGCACTCCCGACTCGTCATATAGCTAAACCAAGTTCACCATTCTTTGTAACTAAACCCCGACTACATCAAATGAAACGTGATTAACTCAAATCACCAACAAAAACTGAGTAGAGATGAACGAAATAGAGCGAAAACAACGACCACCTATTAGAATCGAGGCACGAAGTTGAGCATAAGAGACGCACAAACATCAGTTCATCCGTTCATCACATACAATGAGTGACAGAACACCACTATCATATAACAAACCAAACATTAAAAGAATTGAAACCTGAAGAACATCAAATCATGTACATATCAGGAAGAAACTGACGGCAAAACCGC
The DNA here is from genome assembly GCA_958450325.1 of Agrostemma githago. Classification (NCBI taxonomy): domain Eukaryota; kingdom Viridiplantae; phylum Streptophyta; class Magnoliopsida; order Caryophyllales; family Caryophyllaceae; genus Agrostemma; species Agrostemma githago. The sequence continues at coordinate 33,788,459 of OY288251.1, read as the reverse complement.
AATAATCAACAATAAATTAACGTAAGAACCACTACCTCAAAGCAACAAATAATCAATTAATCAAACCAAACCAAATTACCTTTATTTCGAGTCGGAGAGGCGAATCCACAACCGAAATCGAACACAAAAAAAATTAAATCAGATCTCAAGCAATCAACGAAAATCACGAAGCATAATTAGACAATACGAAACTGAAATCAGTTCAAAAGTGTAGAAATTAAGAATGCCGGATAACAAACCGCGCCATTTTGAATGATTATGAGTTTACGAGGAATCAGAGTTGAGTGAATTGATCGATGAATTCGTGAACTCCAGAAATGAGGGATGAAAATTGAGGTTGATCCGAGCTACGATTGAAAACCACAGGAAAGTGGAGCGAAAAGGGAAGGAGAGGTTCGGGGAGGAAGGAAGCTAGGGAGGGTCGCCAGTGACCGTGGGTCGCAGGTCAGTGGTCACCGCTGCATTTTGGGTGAGAGTGGGTATTTGCGTTTTGGGTTTTGAATAAGGAGTTTTGGGTATCTGGATGATTAAATTTTTATTTCAATATATACATATTTTTTATATGTCCTACATCTATTCATATATTATAGACATATGTTTTACTTTGACCTATGCCTAAAATGTTCAGACTTGGGTTTAATTTTGACCTATGTATATTCTCTTTTATATACATAGGTTTTGTAAATAACCAATGTCTAATAAAAATAGATGTGGGTTTTTCTTTTAACCTATGTCTATTAGGTCATGTTTATGACTAATTTTGTAGTAGTGAGAGCTCCGCTACTACTGGCTGGTTCTGCGGCTAATCTGGCAGAACTCCGTTGCTAGACTAAAATGGCTAGTCGAACATAGGCACCTCGGGATTAAGTGGAGTGCTCGAAGGTGAGGATTAGCGTCGATGTCGCTTTATAGGAACTATGATCGAGTGGATTGTTTGCCTCGGGTGTCGGAGTGCGAGCCCTTAGCGAGAAACTCTTTATGAGTGAAAAGGGAAGAGGGAATTGAAATATGTGTGTCAAAATGAGGGGGTGGAGAGGGGTATTTATAGGTGTTTTCGGTCCTCATCACCCGGATAAGCACCTGAGCCCAGGTGCACCAGAACTTAGGCGCCTGGGTTTAGGCGCGGGAAGACACAGGCGCGCAAGGTGAGGCGCTCGGAGTTTTGGAGATACAATTTTGATACTTTCCAAAACCGAGAGGTGGGTGTATAATACGAAGCTTGGGGATTAAGTCTTCCCTAGTTTTGACCTAACCGTGGTGTTTAGTGGGCCTCCGGTGTGCATCCCGGGGTTCGCTTGGCGCGGTGCTGACTCGGTTCGAGTTTCGGAACCGACTCGGGGTCCCGGTGTCAGAATTGACTCTAATTAGTATCTATGCGACCGTAACGATACGACTAAGGCTGCCAAGATGTTAGTTTAATTTTTCCGAGTAATTTATTTGATCCGTTCTATAGAAAAACTATCTAAAACATCGCGAACCCGTGTCGCGTTGCAGTCCGATCGTCATCGGGTTTTTGTTGGGCACTTCTGCAGCCACCAGGTCCAAATCTGGGTGTCTACAGAAGCCCCCACTTTGACTAAGGCTTGGACAATGCGAAAGTCAAAGTATAGCCACCCAAATCAATCATGGATTACGACCTGGTGGTTGTCCGGTCGGGTCGCTTTAAGTCCGTTAGACTACGTGTCGAGGCTCGTCAGCCAAAGCTCAGAAATCATACCTGACGTCTTTGCTTGTGGTCGCTTGCTTGGGCCCGGGCCGGTGCTTGTCATCTTGCTCTATGTTCTGCATTTTCGTGTGTTTTGCCTTTTCGGATGCTTAAGAATCCTTCCGAGGTTATCTATCGTGTGTGTGTGTGTGACGCGTCAAGCGTGCATGTGGGAGAAAATGTTCGATGTGTCAGCTTCCATTCGAACACATATCTACGGGATGCCTATGACCTCTTAGACTTAATGAAATGCCTTTTGAGATGCTTATGACCCCTTGGGCACGAAAATAAAATGTTCGAGGGCGTCAGTCTCCACTCTAACAGCTACCTTCGAGATGCATATGACCCCTTGGACAAAATGAAACGATGTAAAATGTTCAAGGATGTCAGTCTCCACTCGAACAGCTGTCTTCGGGATGCCTATGACCCCTAGGACAAAACAGAAGAAGATAAAATGTTCGAGGGCGTTAGTCTCCACTCGAACAATCGTCTTCGAGATGCTTATGACCCCTTAGACAAAATGAAACGATGTAAAATGTTTGAGGGCGTCAGTCTCCACTCGAACAAATGTCTTCGGGATGCCTATGACCCCTAGGACAAAACAGAACAGAATAAAATGTTTGAGGGCATCAGTCTCCACTCGAACAATCGTCTTCGGGATGCTTATGACCCCTTGGACAAAATAACAGAAGATAAAATATTCAAAGGCGTCAGTCTCCACTCGAATTAAAATTGCTGTGGAGGTATAAGACTCCAATGCCTCTCGTATAACTAAGACCAGTTACGCAAAAAATGCTGTGGAGGTATAAGACTCCTTCGAGGGCATCGGTCTCCGCTCGAATTAAAATTGTTGTGGAGGTATAAGATTCCAATGCCTTCCGGATAACTAAGACCCGTTAGGCAAAAATTGTTGTGGAGGTATAAGACTCCAATGCCTCTCGGATAACTAAGACCTGTTAGGCAAAAGTTGTTGTGCAGGTATAAGACTCCAATGCCTCTCGGATAACTAAGACCCGCTAGGCAAAAAATTTTGTGGAGGTATTAGACTCCAATGCCTCTCGGATAACTAAGACCCGTTAGGCAAAAGTTGCTGCGGAGGTATAAGACTTCAATGCCTCTCGGATAACTAAGACCCGTTAGGCAAAAATTGTTGTGGAGGTGTAAGACTCCAATGCCTCTCGGATAACTAAGACCCGTTAGGCAAAAGTTGATGTGGAGGTATAAGACTCCATTGAGCGTGTCAGTATCGCTCGGATTAAAATTGTTGTTGCTTATTTGTTTTAGTCAAGTTGCCTTTGTTTTGCGGGTTTGTCCTATTTTGTTCGGGTTTGCTTTGCTTTGTTTTGATTTGCTATGCATTTGGGATTTGTTCAGAGTTTGCTTATATTGGCTTTGTTTGGTTCGTTTTATTACGTGCTTGAGTGCGGCGTTGTCACTAAGCGTGGTTCTTGGGCTTGTTTTATTATCGCTTTTGTTACGGGCGTGCTTTATCGGTATCGATTAGTAATTGCTTCGTCGTCGTTAGTTTGCTTGTTTTAAATGGTGCATGTTTCGTGTATATCGGACGTTAAGCCTTGTTTGTTTCTGTCTTAGTCTGTGCTGGAATGTTCAGATGTTCATCCATCAGCGCCTCAATCCTCAGGCGCCTAGCCCTTAGCGGTTCAGTATCTGGGCGCGTCACCTGAAGTGGTCGGGTTCTTGTGGGTCAGGTTTGTTTAAATTAGCGAAGGTTGGGGCGATTTGTTCATTCGTCTTAAAAACCGAACGCGTCACCCCTTTCGTCCATATATCGCCTTTTCGATTTTTCCTACCCAATTTCCGTCTCGATTTCCGCTATACGTGAGAATGTCGACTCCGAGTAAGTGTTCTTTGCTCGTTTATTGTCGGTTTTGCTTGATTTGGTTGATTGTGAGTTTGTTTTGTTGAAACCCTAGAAAATCCATTTGGGTGTTTTTAATTTGCTAAGTTTCGATGTTTGTGCTTAATCCCATTGTTAAGTTAGGGTCGATTAGAGCTCGTTAGGGTAGTTACAAGTTGAATAGGGGATTTCGAGGTACGACAATGGCTCCCTATAGTGATAAGTTCGAAATGCTAGGGTTAGGAATCGTCTTCTTGGATACTCCCGTACTTGTCTTGTGTAATCTTGCTCAATTAATGTTTGTGATGGTATGGATAGCTTCTTTGTCGATTTTTATGGGCTAGAATGGTCTCTGGTGCCTTCTGTGAGGTTTTGTGTGACTTACGACGGACCAAAAGGTGTCGTAACGATGTCGGATTTTCCCGAAACCACTTCCATTGTGACCGGTAACGAAAATAGGAGTTAGCGGTCCTTTCGGAATTTTAATATCCTTATTCGTAATTTTGACCTTATTTTGACTTGTTTAAACTGTTTCAGCCAGACCTGAGGCATGGGATTTTTGTGTTTTGTTTGGTTTTGCTGCTAGAGGCGATACCGAGCGCCCTGAAGGAGCTCCTTCCGTTGGTACTAGTGGCGAGGCCGTCGGAACGAGCTCGCAGACTCCCCGTGAGATTCGTAAGAGACGACGGAGCATTTCATCTCAGTGTCGTGATCTGGAGGCCATAAACGAGGCTGAGTTTGATAGGGTGAGGAAGCGTAGGCTTTTCGAGATGGTTGCTAGGAAGGCCCATGTTCCGGTTCCCGTACCGGAGAATGAGGAGATTGGCTACAAGGATCTCGAGTGGGCTCGGGCTGGGACGGTCACCAGTTGTTGTTTCGTCCTGGCCTACACGTTTCTCACCGCATTGTGCAGGGCCTGGTGAGTATTTAGCTTATGCCTTTTTTAGGTTTTGAAATTCGGTTTCGGTTGGGTTTGGTTTGTTTTGTTTATACTTGTATTGCTTCGGTTTGCAGCCCCCAGTTCTGATGAGGACTTTCTCGGGTTTTACGACATGCCTTGAGATTTATTCTCAAAAGTTGACCCCCGCGGCAAAGGAGATTATCGCTAGGACCGCTCTAGGTCCCGTGGTCGAGCTGTGGGTCCGGTTGGTGGGTTGCAAGACCTTATGGTGATTAGAGCGATGGTAGATCGCTTTCATGATACTACCTAGACCTTCCACATGCCCTTTGGGGAGGCCGGGATGACTATAGAAGATTTTGGGGTGATTACCGGTTTACCCTGGGGCCCGGAGAGCATTAGGTGGGCTGCCGAATGCCTTAGGCTAGATAGTGATGAGGTGCGGGGCCTCAACGGGGATTTTTTGGAGCGTGAGGCCTATAGTACGCCTCATGCTTTAGTGAGTGCGTACATCACCGATCACTTTGAGCGGGTGGCGATGTTAGAGGGTCGAGTACCCAACACGCTAGAGTAGGATGCCCGGTTGTGGTTGTGGTACTTCCTAGGATCGACCCACTTCTCGGATAAGGGCGAGAGGTTTAGTACAAGGATTTTGCCTCTCCTAGCTGATCTAGATCAGACATTTTGATTGGGTAACCGCGGCTTTCGCGGAGATGACTCGCTGCTTGCAAGTCATGGTGAGGCCGTTAGAGGTGGAGTCGGCCTCAGCTTTACCCATCGTGGGCCCAGGCCTTGTACTGGAGGTTAGTAGCTATTCCCGTCTTTGTATTTTGAGTTCTACTCAGTTTGACTTAGTTTGGCTAAAGGTGTTTTAGGATTTTGCAGGCTTGGATCTACTCCTACTTCCCTTGTTTGGCACCTAAAATGGTGCGGGTTCATCCGACAAGGTTCCCAGCGGGGATCGAGTGGAGGTTGGCTCAGCCTACAAGTACAATCAGCTACTACCCGTCGGAGAACGTGCTAGTTAACCAGCTACACCTCGAGGATGTAAGTTTTCTCTTTATAGCCTATTTATTTAATAGCCTCCCAAGGTTTAGGATTTATTGAGATGCTGGTTTTGTTTGTGTAGTTTGTGGCCCGTCATTGGGCCAATTTTGAGGGTGTGCCGGAGTACGTGGCTGAAGAGTTGAGGCCTCAGAGCTATAGGAGGATGCTCCTTCCTGCGTTGTTTCGCCCGGTATGGTATTTGGGCGAGCGGTTGGTGCGTCAGTGTTTATATGACGACTTCAGGGTGTCGGTTGATCCTCCCCAGACCATGTTTAGACCACCGACCACGCAGAGGTCCTCGAGGGTAGGGATGGAGAAGGAGGTCATTCACTCCTGGTGCCTCTTATCTATCTCATGTCAGCCAACGGCTAGCTTGCCACCGCCTCGTGGTAAGAGCTTAATCTTTGGTTCTAAAGTTTGTATCATCTAGTGTTTACTTGCTCCTGACTGGCCGATTTGCTTTTCTCTCAGCTGGCCGACCCGGCTGATGCTATTCAGCCCCCAGACTTCCTCTTGACGCTTCATAGGGTAGATGCTTCTGGGGTTGCTTTCACTGAGCCTCTCCCCCCGAGTTCTGCCGAGGAGATGGATGCTGGGATGGAGTGGCGTGATCGGGTATACTGGGTAAGTTCTAGTTTCTGTCTTGGGTTTGGGTTCTAAGAGATAGGATTGGTTTGGCTAATTTGCATGGTTTCACCTTTCAGGTTTCGTCGGCTTGCCATTAGCGGTTTGAGGCCGCGAACCGCTTTCGCGCTTATGCCTCGAGTGTCCCCCTTGACACTTCAGGGCCTCGATCGATAAGTTTGTGTACCTAGGGTTGGCTCTTATATTGTTTGTGTGTTTTCCTCAACTGCGAGTTATACTTGCAGGACATTCCCGATATGGTAGGACACCTAGAGACTCGGGTGACCAAGCTTGAGGAGGAAGCGGTAGAGGCGCGACAGCTGCTGCAATCTCGGGCCGACGAGATTGCTCAACTTAAGGAGCAGCCGGCTCGGCCTCAGGGCGAGACCTCCACGCAGGGTGAGGCTAGGCATCGGGTTGAGATGGAGAGTGAGGCTGAGGCTACGGGTCACGGCACGGGTACCGCATCAGATGCCTAGGTCATTAGCAAATCAGTTTAACGTGATATACCTTACCTTGTATTCTGCTTAAAGTGCGTCGGTTCGGTATTAATAAGGATGCGTCGGGCTACATGTGAGGTGTGAGTATCGAGATTAATACGGGACTAGACCACTGGTTTTGATTAGTATTAGTTGTTTACATTTTGGATTTCGTGCTAAGTGATTTATCATGCGATTGGGTCATAAAAGCGATAAATCGTACGAAAGCGATAAATTGCGAAATGTAAGTAAATCACATTGTATGAGGATTTTCACCCTCAGAACGTACACTAAACGAAGTACGATGTGTAGAGGATCAAGAATGGATCTTATAACGACTACTCAGATTCGATTTAGGTGTTTTATGAAGGATTGTCTTTTAGTATTCTCAGATATGGTCCAAATCAAACAGCGATAATTTCTGTCAGTGCATTGATCTGTCAAAAAGTCATAAAAGTAAGAATCCAAAATACTTGAATTGCTAGAATCTTGAATCGCTTCTTTGTGTTACAGCTTCTTACCCACTTCTATTTTATTATCTTGGCAGAATGAAATGACAAATGGGTATATTCTAATAAATGCTAATGGTGGCTTAAATCGTATGGGATTTGGGGTCTGGTGGCTATTTGATTTCCCTTCTAAATTTTTATCTATCCACATAATTTTCGAACTATTAACATCTGTGATCTGATGAAGCAATAATTTTAGAGTGCAGATCTGTGATATGGTTGTTGTTGCTAAAATTATGAAGGCTACGCTTGTTCTTCCTTATCTAGATCACACTTCATACTGGGCAGATGAAAGGTAACCCATCCTGTTTTTATGCCTAGTAGTAACAAATATCACAAATTGAACGTTGTATCTTGGTGTAATTGGCTCACAGTGTTTGAGCTTGTATTATTCTCCATTACTGCCTCATAATTTCCTATTTGACTTTGTATCATCTCAAGACAATACTTTGACCTTATTTTGTTGCAGCTATATACGGATTATTACTTTCTTTGGGTTGAAAATACAATTTTGTCAATTTTTTTTACTTCCGTAAATAATCTTGTAATGCTCTTCGGATGCATGCATGGCTGAAGCGTTTTACTCAACAACATTAAAGATTGAATAATTTTTTTAATTACAGTACTTAATCTTAATCAATTTTATTATAAATATAGATAGTGTGTTTAGGACTAATTTTATGTTTTGCGAATGAAGTAGAATAAACTATCTTCCCAAAGTATAGAATCTGAAATTGGTAGAATACATACACTTTAATTTTGGTACGACTCATCATGGTCTTTTTTTTAGTAGTGTTTATACGGAGTACTTCGTAGTATATATGCTGATTTCATCGTCAAAAATACTATGGCCAAATATCTACTTTTGTTTTTAATTGGATCTAGCAATAACCAAGTGATGGGATATTGCTCTAGTGAACAACATGTAGATTATCATCAACGTCCTGACATGTTCAGGTCAACAGAATGTTTTAATTGTTCACATGTTTATCGTTTCATATACGATGCTATAATGTTCAATTTATAGGGGAACTATTCGCTATTCAAGTGTTCATACCCATCTTAGTAGGGGTGCAAGTACATGCGATGACTTAAACACTTATTTTTCTTCTAAAAGGCAGATTACCTTGGCATCAAGTACTTGCTTGGTATCCAAAGACATGAAGAACCTGATTGATGAACCAGTATGCGGGATATGCCATGAGAGCTTAAGCACTTCCGTCTCATATTTAACTGAACCCATTGACATGTAAGCTAAACCCATTTCATAATTTTGTACTATAAACCTAACTCAATTACTTAGTACATATAAGTTGTTTTTTTTGCATACATACTAGCTACTCCCCTACTCTTACCAATGGGAGATCTATACACTACATTTAGGGGTTCTTGGACACGAAAAAATGAAATTTGTTTTCATATTTCGTCTAATTACTCTCAGAAAGAAAATGAAAATTATTCAATCTGACCTTGTTCATGAATATTAAAGTCTTTGTTTTAAACTTTTAATTGATGTACGTACCTATTGCATTCCTTTAATCATACTAATTAAACTTGTTCATACGCAGGAGGGTTACACCAAGAAGAAATTTGCGAGAAATCAGCTTGATGATTTTTTTCGACGCGCAACGACAACTTTACATAATTCAGAATACATTGGGTGGAAGCTTTGCCTTGGTAGTCGAAGATGTAGTAAATTTTGTAGGTTCTCAAAATATAGTTTGCACTTAACTTGAACTTATATATATATATATATATATATATATATATATATATATATATATATATAGAGAGAGAGAGAGAGAGAGAGAGAGAGAGAGAGAGAGAGAGAGAGAGAGGTAGGTTCAAATAAGGGCAACAACTATTTTAAGGGCATAAGGTCAAGTGTTAAAGTTACACAAAAAGTGCTTAAAGTTACACGAAATGAGTGATAAAGTTGCACTTTATCACTTGAAGTGATAAAAGACCTGAATGCTATAGTTACATATCAATTTTAAACAAATGCAACTTTATCGTATGTCATCTGTAACTTTAATATAAACTTAAAAAAATTGTCGACCTTATTTGAACCTACCTCTATATATATATATATATATATAATTTTTGAAATATATGCGTAATAAAAAAAGTTACATGTTTTTTCACTTGTTTTTTATTTTTATTTTTCCACCGCATTTGAGAGATAGAGGTGATATTTCGTATCGAATTAAATCGATACCAAATTTATTATACGGTTGCATTTGATAGTACTTATCGTGTCGAATGCAATTGCAATAATTGTCATTAAATGACATTTTATTGTACTTTTCGTGTCAAATACAATCGCTACAATAATTATTAGACGTAATATCAAATTACTTACCGCATTAATTATACTTGCCACTAAAATCGCCACTAAATCTTCTCTTCTTTCGCGTCGATTTTAAAAAGCTAACCCAGCGAATAAATTATTCGCCACGAAAGGCTACGGCAACGTCGCCTACCTCAACGAATACACAATCAATGGGAAAACCTTTCACGTCGAATAGAAATGCCACGACACACCAAATTAATCGCCGCGAAAAGGACATTTTGTTGTAGTGAAGAGGCCATGAATGCTCGCTTATCTGTCGTTGAACAGAGAGACCTCAATTCTGGGCCATTTGTTGAACTGATCAGCATGGTGCGTAAGCTCTTACTTTCGCTTTCGTGCCGTTCTTAATATAAGCCAAGATCCCTCTCCATTGACTTTCACAAAGACAAGAATCAATCAAATTTGGCAGAGATTATAAATCAAAATGCAACTAATCATGACGATCGAATCTCCCTGATTTTTCATCCAATGGTTCGTCTCATTACCCGATATCTAGTTTCGCTCTTTTCAACAGCCGCTGAACAATCTAGGGTTAACGACATTGTGCGATCGTGGATTTGGGCAATGTTGCCCGAATCGGTTGGTATTCCAGATTGGACAAGAATCTTTGTCATGGCCATGTTGGAGCAAAAAAGGAAGGCAGAAGGCGTGTCGATTCATCAGGGTGGATTGGTTTCCCTGATTTACTATTATCTTGCAGGCGTCCCCAAGGACAATCGAGGTCCACCAAGAGTATCAATGGTTAGAAGGAGCAATTAGTATGATCTTAAGGGGTTATCAGATGTGAAGATGATCTCAAAGGTATCAAATTACCCACTGAAAATTCATTGGTTAGACAGTGATGGCAGGCCCTTTATGGTTCTGCCCCAAACGGAGACTCTTCCTTTGTTTGGACAGAATCCATATGACTTCTGTTGCGGCCCGACCCGGTCGGTTTGCTTGAAGTGCCGCCACCTTTAGTTCATGATCGATTTGCTAACCAGGGAAAAGAAGTTGTAACACCTCTGATTTTATAAATTAAATTTAATTAAAATTATGTTCGTATTTTTATTTTTACGATTTAACTCGTAATTCTTAAAATTATTATAAAACAAATTTATCGTTTAAATCGTTTCAATCTCCTAAAATTCTATTTGACTTAGAAACACTTCTTATATTTAAAACATTTTTTTTTTCGATTTATTTTATACAATTAAAGTAATTCTTATCGAAAATCTATTTCGACGGTTTAAATTTTAAATTATTTATTTATTTATATTTAAGCTCAAATTTCTATTTTCGACTTGAAGTTCATTTATATTAAGTTTCGTCAAAACATTTATTACATTTCCTCGAGAAATCAATTTAATTCACTTTATCGAAAATTTATTATTTATCGGGAAATACTATTTGATCGTCTAATTATTTATTCTATCAGCTCCGTTTTCGACTCGAGTATTTTATTTACTCATTTTATTTGTCGGCCCGATATTTATTAATTTTATTAACTCGTTTTAATTCGGTTCGTGGGTCAGCCAACTTATCGTCTCGGAATTCATTTAATTAATCCATTTCTTTGTTTTTACCGACTTTATTGGCAGCTGATTCATTTCCCACTTAGTACACTCCCCTTTGTCTTCATTTCCACCGCTTGACTTCTCATCATTCATCTCTCTTATCTCTTTATTTTCCATCATAACTCACGTACACTCCCCCTCTTTTGCTGCCTCTTCGTTCCTCATCATATTCGGCCAACCTCCTTTTCATCTTCATTCCTCTTCTTCACTCACTCCCATCATTTAGCGTTTCCCTTGCTCCAGTCTGCAATCCTCTCGCCAGTTGTTCCCCTGCCCTTTTCCGTCCTCTGTTCGTGTGTGCGGTGTTGCTACTGCTGCTGGACGCGCTACTGCTGCTGCTGTTGATCGTGCTGCTGCTGCTGATGCTGATCGCGCTACTGCTGCTGGTCGCGCTACTGTTGTTTCTGTTCTGCGCTGCTGTCTTTTCTACACCGATCGACGTAAGGTAGCCGCTCTCTTCTCTAATTCTGTCTTCTGTCCCATGTTGTTGTTGATGATTTGATGTGGGCAATATTATTAATTTTGTACTTGTTGATGCTACTGCGTCTGTTGTTGTTGCGTGTTGCTGCTGCTGCGTTTATCTCCTTTCAATCCGTTTATTCTTCTTCTTTTTTCCTCTTTGCTGCTATGTTGGTTCTTCTCGCTGCTCTTACTGTTATTTGGCGTTGTTCTTCTTTCTGTTTGGCTGCTATATTTCGTTGTTTACTGCTGCTGTCACGATCTGTTTGTCGTCTCGTCCTTCGGTTTTGATTTCGTTTCTTGTGTTGGCATCCCTCTGTCTTCCATTCTTATTTCTTCCTCTTTTGTTTTCGTTCGTTGATTGCATCTCGTTTTCTGCTGCTGTCATCGTTCTTCTTCTCCTGACTTCGTTATTTTAGTTCAATCTCGTGTTTTCTTCTTTCCCTTTAGTTCGTTTTGTCGTATTTCTGTCTTTAGGTTGTTCTTTGGCCTGCTGCTCCGTTTTGTATTGCTGCTACATGCCCGTTTGCTCCTCCTTCTCTCTTTTCTTTTCTTCTTCGTTCTGTCATTCAGTTGCCATCATCCTTTGTTGTTGTTGCGGTTTTTCTCGTTTGTCCTCTTCCTGCCTGTACTACTGATTTCGTTGCTTTTGAATCGGTTTTTGCATCCTTTTGTTTCTATTGTTTTCTCCTGTGGTTGCCACCTCGTTTTAATTAGTTTCCATTTTTTTCCGATTCATACCTGGTCTTGCGGTTAGCTGATCTGCACCCGTTTTGTGCCTTCGAGTCCTTGTTTGTCCTTTTTTTCCTTAATCCTTTCCCTTCTCCGTTCTTGCTAGTCTTCCCTTCACCTCTAGTCCGGGTAAATCGATCATATATCCGATCTTTTCCTTTTCCGTGTTTTGTCATTTACGCTCGTCTCATCCTTTTGTATTGTTTTCTCGATTCCCGCGATGGATCTTGCTGATAAGACGGATGATTCTACAACTGGGAGTTTAAAGATGGTGCTATCAATTTGGAGCTTAGGCTGATCAAGGATAAGATCGTGATCGTTTCGATGTCGTCTCAAGGTAACTTTAGGACGTTACTCGATTTTATATTGTATGTTTGAGTAGTAGTATGCAGTAAATATTTTAACTTCGTTTTTCTAATTTTAGCTATTTATTATTGCTAATAATATTATTTTAAATCATATGCCTTATAAATGTTTTACGACTTTCGATATCGTTTTATAAATCGTTAGTAAATTTAATTATTTACGATCGTTATAATATTTTGTTGGTTATCGTGACGCTAGTAACTAAATAATAACGATTTCATATTTTCTTCATATTTCGTTAATTTATAATTTTCACTTAAAAATCGTATTTTAATATTTTAATGGAAATTTGTATACTTGTTAATAAATTAATTTTCGTTTTACGATTTATTCTAATAAATGAGAAAATACTCGATTTTGTTTTAAATATATTTTTTTGTGGAGACTATTTTCACTAATAATTTCTTATTTGTTTCCGATTGACTATTTTTATTAAAATCCATATTATTTATTAATAAAAAATTATCTGTTAAAAATAATTTGAATTCTTCGTAAACTTATTTCATTCATAAAAATCGTTGACTCAATTAATTTCGATATCGTTTTTCTTAAAACATCTTGTTCCGGTAACGGAAACAATTAACCCGGCCTAGGATCCGGGTAGTGTAATTGAATTAATGATAAACAACTGATTGTCTGATTCTCTTGGTCTCCCCTTCTCCTCACTCCTTGAGTCGGACTTTCCCGGCGGAAACGGCCTGCTCCCTGCATAATGAACGCACAGGGCCTCGGAGGTTGTCCGAGGAAACCCTCTTCGATGCCTAAGTCAGTCCGTGGAATGCCTTTACGAACCTAGCTCGTGAGGAACTAGGTGGCGTTTTAGGAGTAAGAGTCTAGAGAGAGAAAATCCAACCCCTCTCATGTGGGAAATGGGGAGGTATTTATACCTTCCCACAAGAGAGAGAAGAGAAAGAGGAATGGTTGGATAGAGAGGTGACAAGTGGCGGCTTCCCATCCATCCATTCCCAATTACCTTAGGCAAAATGACGAGAGGGCCCCTGGGGGTCCTGACCCTGCTGGCCAGGGTTTTTCCCAGGGCAGACAGTCTCCAGGCAAGGGGCTGCCAAGCTCCGACAGGCTGGGTTGGCCCATGCTCTCAGCAGCTGACGGCCAACCTTTAGTGTTTCATGCTTTGTTCCAGGTCCTTGCTGGGGGCTAGTCTCTCGACTCCCCGGCAGGAACCGTCTCGGGGCCTGCCTAGCAGGCGGTTGATTGACAGGCGGCCCACCCCAATCAATTGGCCCTCGTCAGTAGGAGGGAAGCGAGGCTTCTCCTCTGCTGGCGACTCTTGCTTGTAGGGGGGTTGACTTCCATGTCTGTTGCAGCATTTAATGCTTCGCGCCTTCCCAATGGAACTTTGTACTGCTCCTGTCAAGAATGCAAAGAGGCGAGAGCACCTTTGTAATGATTGCCCTTTTCTTCTGGGCGGATTTTGGGGAACCGTGAAGAGTTCCTGATTGGTGGCTCTCCTCCCAGGGTGGTTGGAGCGTTCATTAATGCGGTGTTTTTCCTTGGTATAAAATCCTTAGCTTCCTTGATCATTTGTGCTTTATCCCACCTTCAATCTTTCCATTTTCTTCATTTTAAACATGACTTGGATCAAGAAAAGTGTTGTTCGCCGCGGAGTCAAACATGTTTCCTTCATCTTCAGAGGGGTTTTGGAGGCTCAGATATGCACGGACCGCTTACTTAGCTGTTCACCGGAGTCGCTGTTCGCGGCTTCGCCTTCGCCAGAGGGGTCGGAAGGCCTCTATTAGGATGGGCAAGCGCCCTAGGAGGTCCTCTCCTCCTGTTGCGCCTAGGTTTAGGCGTTGCTCCCAGGGAGGGGGCTGTTATGATAGGGGGTGTCATGAGTGTTTTCCATGGCTGCACCCTGAACAATTCGGCCTCAATTCTGACACCGATTCCTCCCTGGAGTCGGGTCCTTCTTCGCCTGTAAAGAAGACAGGCTGTCGCACCTGCGACGAATCCCGAGCTGTCCCTTTTGGAAGGGACTGGGAAGACAGCAGCCATGACTCTGACGACAGCGAAGGTCTTGGCTGCCTGAGCGACAGGGACGAAGACGGGGCTTCAAATGACCCCTTTCATGGTTCCCCAAGTTGGGACTGGGGTTCGGCTGTCGGGAGTCCAGGCAGCCCTGGGGATTATTCCCCGGATTTGGGGGATGACTAGGCCTGCGCGGCAGGGCTTTTGATTTCTGTCAGGCTGGAACTTTTTAGGCCTTATGTAATTTTCTTTCATGCCCGTCCCACGATGTATCTTTTCCCCTGCGGGGCTTTCAATGAAATGAATATTTTGCGTATTTGAATTTTTAATATGAGTTTATTATGTTACTTTTTTTTTATTTTTTTTTTATTTTTTTGAATGAGGTCGTTGATTGACCTTTCTCTCTGACGTTTTTGTTTACCGAGGCTCTTCTTGAAAAAGGTGAGCAGTTGGTGTTCAGTATGCGACACGTGGACGGTCTTCGAGGGTTTTGTCAGGGATTCCGCCTTTCGAACTTCTTTGGGCTTTTATATAAACCCTTCTCCCCCTTCATTCTCCTCTTTTACTCTTCTTGATACCTTTACTCCCCACAACACTTCTTGAATCTCTCTCATTGACCGAGCGTTTTTTCTTTGAGGAGCAAGGATCACTTCTTGTCGCCGTCTTCTGACAACTTCACCGGCGTTTTTTAGGTCAGAACTTTTCGAATCTTTCGCTTCTTTTCTTCCCTTCTATAGCCTAAATGTCGCGAGCCCACCCCCTTTCCTTTGATTCTTTGCTCGGAAGAACTGGCGGCGGCGACGGTGGTCGTCGCGACGTTGCTTCTTCTTCCGGGGTTGGCCCCAGGGAGGAAGATGATCACAGGGGAGAGGGTGCTGAGTAACCCGACCCAGCTCCCTTCGATGTGATTGATTCTGACGACGAAGCCCTGGAGGTGGATCCTGCCAGGGTGGCCGGTCCTCTCATCCGCAGGGAGAGAGGGAGGACCTATTTTCTGGATAAAGAAAAATACGTGATTCCCTTACAGACCTATCCCGAGGCTAAAAATAGGGACCTGATCTTGGAATGTAGCGCGGCTGAGGCCATCGAGCAGTTTTATAATTTTGGGGAGGGATACACAGTGGTGATCCCTGGGGAAAAAGACACAGTATGCTGCCCCCCAGAAAGGTGTGTAGCCGTCTTCCATAAGGCCCTAGAATTCGGCCTGTGATTCCCGTTACATCCTTTCCTGGAGGAAACTTTCAGGAGGATGAACGTCGCCATCGCTCAGTTAACTGCAACGGCCATTAGGGCATTAGTGGCCTATACTTGGACCTGCCTGTTCCATGGCGAGGGGCCTTACATCGACGCCCTTCGCTTTATGGTTGGCCTCCAAATGGTGTCTTCATCTGGGGGGGATGGCACCCCCGGCTACTGGTCTCTGCTGAGACAGAAAAAATACGCCTTGGTCTGGCCGGCCATGAGCAGTCTCAAGGACTGGAAAAATAATTTCATATATGTCCATAGTGCGTCAGGGTGGAAAATTCCTAGACATTTTAGGAATCATGTCCATACCCGCATGGAGACGCGTGAGGAGTATCATCCTCGTGTTGGGGGGAAGGCTCTGGAAGTCAGGCTGAGCGAAAAGGAGAAGATTTTGATAAAAAAGTTTGAGATCGTGACGGATAAACATGGGAACTTTGCCCTGTTTCCTGGCTCCCTCACGCGGAGCTCATCACGACAGACGAGTACCTGCTTCCCATGGGCCTGATTCGTGGCCTTGAAGGTAGTTCTAGGGTTTTCTTGTTGTCACGATTTTCCAGGGATTTTATTTCTCCCTGCTTTTTAAATGACCGCCTTTCCTTTCCTGCAGATTCCTACTCTTGGACCTGGACCAAGAAGCAGGTCAGAAGGTTGGGCTTGAGCGAGGAATTGCACGTTCTTTCAAAGCGTCCTTCTCTTCCACCAAATTTTAAAAAAGGAAGCAAGGCCCTCATGAAGCTTGTGAAGGATTTTGCCGCTGGTCGAAGATTACCTCTCCCCCCCCGGCTGCCTTCGTCGAAGCCGGCGACTTCTACTCCCAGCGTTCATGAGCAGGGGGAAGCGGAGGTCACTTCAGGAGCTACTCCTTCCCCTGGTCAAAAGCAGGGTGCTTCTCCGGCTGGCCCTCGGATCTCGCAGGGAACGCAGCCAGGAGATTCCGAGGGGACTGGGGAGAGTGTTCCCTTGGAAACAAGGAGGAAAAGGGAGAGGGAGCCTCCTAGCGCTGATGTGGTGGATTTGGAGGCGGATGTCTCTACCCCTGATGCGAAACGCCCTGCACGTGAGCCCTCTAGCATTCCCTTCCCGGAGGAAAACGTGGAGTTCCACTACACAGCTGGTGATAGTGTGGATGTATCGGGCCTGCTTTCTGACTCCGGGGCTGTTTTGGCCGACCGCCTTACAAAGATGGTAACTTCCACCTCTCATCAAGTGCTTCAATATATTCAACGTACCTCCAAGGTCATGTTGGCATCTGCGGAACTGGCGGCTCTCAACCGCCTGAGTGATGAGGAGCTAACAGTTACCCCTGGGGCTCCTCCTCCCGACCGCCTGGCCATGATAGAGAGGGACGTCTCCTTGATAAGCTCCTTGAAAGACAAAATGACAAGGCAAGAGGGGGAGCTGGAAGAGGCCAAGAAGCAGGCTGATCGCTGGAGGCTGCAGGGGGAAATGGCTGTGAAGGAGGTTTCTAAGTTGGGGGCCGAACTGCAGGAGAGCCGGCAATCGTTGGACCGTGCTAACATATCTTTGGCCGAGATGGGGCATTTGAAGGGAAGGGTGACTGTCCTGGAGGAGCACCTGTCACAGGCAAAGTCGGCTTTTGACCAGGCCAAGGAGGAATGGACGAAAGAGAAAGAGACTCTGGCTGCGGAAACTGAGGAAACGGTGGGTGCCAGTTTCGTGAGCGGCGCCAATTCCTCTCTGGAACTGGTTATGGAGGTGATAGGGGAGATGTTCCCATCTTTTGATGAGGACGCTTTCCGGAGCCTTTATTCCGCCAAGGACGAAGCCCGGGTGACCAGGCAGCCTGAAGCTGACGCCAACGCTCGCCAGGATGCTGCGTGACGCCCCTTCTCTTTTATGGAAGCTTTTATTTTCTTGTGCTGAACCAGTGTTCATGGTTTTCCTGTAATATTTTGCTACTCGGTTTTTTTTTTCAACTTTGTAAAAACCTTTCCACCCTTCATGGGTTTTGTTTGTGGAATATTTCTCTTTGCTTTCTATGGCATAACTGTTTTAAAATTTAGGGATCTTTTTCTGGTCTATTTGATCGCGCCTGTTATAGCCTGTCCCTGGCTTTTGTTCAAAGTCCAGGGGGCTTGCCCTCTGCCTGCCCAGAGGTAAGTAGAGTGGCTCTTGCGTTTTTTATACAAGGTTGGGGGGCTTGCTCTCAGTCCTTGTTAGCCTGGCCTGCCCCTGGCTTTTCGTTCAAAGTCCAGGGGGCCTGCCTCCTGCTCGCCCAGAGGTAAGCAGGGTGGCCTTTGTGTTTTTTATACAAGGTTGGGGGGCCTGCCCCCAGTCCTTGTTAGCCTGGCCTGCCCCTGGCTTTTCGTTCAAAGTCCAGGGGGCCTGCCCCCTGCTCGCCTAGAGGTAAGCAGGGTGGCTTTTGTGTTTTTTATACAAGGTTGGGGGGCCTGCCCCCAGTCCTTGTTATCCTGGCCTGTCCCTGGCTTTTCGTTCAAAGTCCAGGGGGCCTGCCCCCTGCCTGCCTGGAGGTAAGCAGGGTGGCTCTTGTGTTTTTTATACAAGGTTGGGGGGCCTGCCCCCAGTCCTTGTTAGCCTGGCCTGTCCCTGGCTTTTCGTTCAAAGTCCAGGGGGCCTGTCCCCTGCCTGCCTGGAGGTAAGCAGGGTGGCTCTTGTGTTTTTTATACAAGGTTGGGGGGCCTGCCCCCAGTCCTTGTTAGCCTGGCCTGTCCCTGGCTTTTCGTTCAAAGTCCAGGGGGCCTGTCCCCTGCCTGCCTGGAGGTAAGCAGGGTGGCTCTGGTTTGCGTTGGGGGGTCCATTTTACCCAGTTTTGGCAACAGGAGGGCCTCCCCCTATTGCCCCCTGCTCGTTTGTGTGTGAAAGCCGCGAGTGTGAACAGGCAACGAGTATAAATCTGTATCTTCTCATTTCTCTTAAAATTCTTTTTGACATTGGGGTGGTCGGAGCCGTCGACATTTCTGATCGTCCTCCGCCTTTTTACTCTAGTAAAAGTGAAAACTGCCTACATTCTTGTTCAGACGTAATATTTCTTTAGTGTATCTGCGTTCCAGTGAGCGCTTAGCTCTTGTCCCTCCAGATTGGCTATCCTGTATGTGCCTGGCCCCAAAACCTGAGTTATTTGGTATGGGCCCTCCCAATTGGCACTCAGCTTTCCATGCTCTCTTGACTTCCCAATCGCCTGTGTCTTTCTCAAAACTAACTCGCCCATCTGAAAGCTCCTCTGTCGAACTTTGTTGTTGAAAGCTTTCCTCATTCGCTGCTGATAGGCAGCGATGTTGGTACTGGCCTCCTCCCTTAGTTCATTCACCAGGTCTAAGGCTTCAACCATTGCAGCTTCGTTTTCAGCTTGATCGTACTGCAGGGAGCGCAGAGTGGGGATTCTTGTCTCAATTGGCAATAAAGCCTCTGCTCCATATACCAGGCCAAATGGGGTCTGGCCTGTAGACTCCTTCCTGGTAGTTCGGATGGACCAGAGTATACTGGGGAGTTCATCAGCCCACCTACCTTTGCAGTCATCCACCATTTTCTTCAGGCCGTTCAGAATTTGTTTGTTGGCTGCTTCCGCCTGCCCATTGGTTTGAGGATGGCAGACAGCTGAGTAGGCGACTGAGATGTTGTGGCTTTCCAGCCAGATTCTTAGTGGGTCATTATCGAACTGCCTGCCGTGGTCAAATACCAGCATCTTTGGTACACCGAACCGGGTGATGACATTTCGCCAGATCACCTTCCTGACCGCCGGCTCAGTGATGTTGGGCACTGCTTCAGCCTCCACCCATTTGGTGAAGTAGTCTATGGCGACAATTAAGAATTTTCTGCCCCCTGTGGCCACTGTGAAGGGTCCTAGAATGTCCATCCCCCATTGAGCAAAGGGGATGGGAGATAGGATTGGCCTGAGCTCCTGGGCCGGGGCATGGATCGATGGGGCAAAGAGTTGGCATTTTCTGCATTTCTGGGTCAGGCTCTTGGCATCTGCCAGCATGGTAGGCCAGTAGTAGCCTGCCCTGAGGGCCTTGTGGGCCAGCGACCTCCCGCCAATGTGATGTCCACAAATCCCTGAGTGGATATCATCCAATACCTCAGCGGCCTGATCCGCCCGTAGGCATTTAAGCAGGGGATAAGTAAAAGATTTTTTGTAGAGTTCTCCATTAATAAATATGAACCAGGCTGCTTTAGCCTGTACCTTCCTCTTTTGTGATGAGTCTGATGGCAAGATACCGTGCCTCTTGTACTGGATGAAAGGTGTAACAACCCGGTTCTTCTAATGACATTAATTAACAAGGCGGAAAATAATTAAGTCGTAAAAAGGGGTAAAAATTAAAAATCGTCGACTCAAGTGAGTCTTTTACCGATAAATGAACCGTTTGTTAAAATACAACAACTAAAACCCGAATTACAAATTTCTAAATACAATAGTCCGACAAAATTTGTGTTACAAGATTTATAGTTTGACACTCTCATCTGCCACACTGTATCTCTTGCACTCAAGCATGCCCCCATGTCCAGTCTTGAGGGTTCGTCAACCTGAATGCATATTTAAATATACATGTCCCACTTAGTGGGAGTAACCTAACCGTCCTTTTAACACGGCCCCGAATAATCAATGTAGTATAACGTTTAGGTTATCTAATTAACAGATAAGCAGGCATGTCACATTACAAATCGACATGTATACAATGTGAGATACACATGAAGTGATTTCAGTTAACATGGGAATCAACTTACATATATAAGACACGTAGGTTATATAGAATAACGTAATACATATATCATATGAGTATCATGTGAATAGAATACAGTAAAGCATGGATCATGGATTCGTAGAAGTGTCAGGTGAAAATAGAGTAAGACATACATAATACAAATCATATGAAACATAATATCAATCGTAATCAATGTTCAGGCAAGACATATAACAAAACATCACTTCCCATTATCAAGCATTTCAATCACATCATTAGTCATAAGAGTATAGAACAGTAATGAAGCATAATGTGATTTAGAAAACTGTAGTCATTTACTTTTAAAAACAATGGTTTCCTTTCACATAATGCACGAGACGTGACTACTAATGTCTCATGCACACTTAAGGCTTGCATCTCACCATAAGTGCGGATGGGAACATCAATCCCGCCAATCATATCGATACTAGGAGGTTTACATCTCACCCCTAGTGCTCAATAGGATCGAACACCTAAATTGACTCAGTTTAGTCGACTGACATACGGAGAAGAAGGACTGCAAGTGCATGGACTCAGAGGCCCCGCTAAACCGAACATGTCCCATACACTGCTAAGGCAAAGGTCGGAAGGTATTCCGCCCCCAAAGATATCCAATATAGAGAGTGAGAGCTGATCAGTGCCCTTGTCTATGTATGCGCACACACCCAATCCATACTCTTGGTCTCGGGAAAGAGAACCTTTACACAACCGAGCACCTCAATGGCAACTGGACGACTACTACTCTACCGACAAACTCAAAAAGAGTTGGCTGCCCATTTACTTCTTAGCATTTTCTCGCACCGGCAGGATGCATCATGGCCTCCCATGAGCAGTGACTCCGAGTGTCGTAGTCTACTTTCGAAGCTGTCTTCTATCGCATCGTCTTCTAAACTTTACCAAGATAGCGCCCAACACGAAACGTAGGCTGAATTTGGGTGTCTTATAAAGACAGAGTCTCTGGAATATCGAGCTCAGCGGTCATCGTGGGGCACATGTCTGATAACCAGAGGGATGAAACAATACCGGGTTCCATAAGGATGACCGGTCTGTGGGTTGTGTATTGACTCGGAACAAGTCATTACAACATGGAATGGTGAAGAAGACTCAGAGGGTACTGCCAGGGCACATGTTCATTTTCACCATGATTGGTGTTGATAACAACGTTCGTGAAAACGTGTCTGATCACCGGCTTAGGTAACACACCGACTAGAAGTACGGTTGTTCCTATGGAATTTAAGTATGTCGATTTTAAGATTAACAAACATTATCAATCGTCGTAAAATTTATCTTAACTGATAGTTTTAGTATACTGATGTAAGAGATTTGGAACATTTTATTTGAGATATATTATTTGAAGTGTTCATTAGTTGAGATTTGATTAAAGATTCACTTATTTCTAAGTACATTATTTAAGATGAGTTCCTTTATCTTGACTTGGTCTATGTTGACTTAAAAAGCCAAAGTTTGACCAAGATGGACTAGTCAACCTTTAGTTTTGACTTAGTCACTAATTAGTCCTTAAGTGCTTATTACAAAGTTTTAAGTGTTGTTTTGCACATTTAAGCATTGTTTAACTTAGTACTTTTGGGTTATTCGTCTTTTAGTACTCTATACTTTTTGGGCACAAGTATTTAGTACATTTATTGTTCAAATGTACGTATTTAGTATTTTTATACGGTTTCATATTTGTACAAGTATACTCATCTCTTAAAGCCTATTTATACTTAGTAAAATATTTTCAAACACCAAATAAATCAATAATAATTATAAAAATCATTTTTAACCTTATTAGGTATCATATTTCTCAAAACATAGAGTTTTACAAAAGTAAGTTTAAGTAATAACGAAATCGATAATATTATTAAGGATAATAAATGAGTCATTTTTCAAATGTTATTTTTAAGTTTCGATTTTCATACTCAACATACTTTTATAAGTTAAGTTTCCAGATATAAAGTCATTTTTCAAAAATAATAAGATTTATTATTTTTAACAAATTAAAAACTAAAACAGTACGATTTTCAATACTTTCTTTTAAATCGTTTAAAATACTTAAACGTCATTAAAGTAAACCAAAATTTTATTTTGGATACCTATAACTTTACATAACGTATACCCAGAAATTTAGATTAAAATACTTTATAAATATTCTTAAATAAAATATTCTTTCCAGATCTGACCCATTTTAGTACAAGTTTTATAAATGAAAATATATATGATGGATTTATATGAAATTTTACATACACATTTTAGGAATCATCAGGAACGTAACATAATTTTTACAAGTCCAAATAAAACGTTTAACATCACGAAACATATCATTTTCTCAGACAGTACATAAAATCATACAGTACCAGTTTACAAAATAAATCATTACTAAATATATATTTTCATAAAAACTCAATTTTCATATTTTTATCATATTCTAGACATTCAGATCTACAACTTTCGTGAAGGAATCTAAGGCTAATTCGAAACATATTTTACACATAAAAATCGTGAACATACATCATACATCACAGAATCCATTTTACAGCATGTATTGTTAAGTGATAAATCAACAAATAGTTAGCTTTAAACTTGGTGATCTAATGATTTACTCCTAAACATGATGTTACATGTTAGTTAGAGTCTAAACACTATACTACGAGATTTGAGGGCGAAGAAAAGTTAGGTTACCTTAAGCATAAATAATCGATTCTACAACATATAAGAAAACGAAGATCGATGCTCCTTTTCTCTCGCTCCTCTTCATAAATTAGTTAGAATGACACAAAAAAAATAAACTAAGTTAGTAGTTATACTATTAAATAAACTTGAAAATAAGTAGTATAAGATAAGAGAAAAAGGAATTAGAGCTCTTCAAAAAATGGTGGTTGAATACACCTTAAGAACTTGTGAAAACTTGTGTTGTTTTCTTTGGTTTTTTTGAAGGGAGTTGAAGGAGGGTAAGAGATGGATGAATAAGTAAGATAAATGGAGTCCTAAGGCTGTTTATATGGAGTAATAGTCGTCCATTTGATGAAGGGAACAAAGGATAGACAAACAATTGACAATTGCTCAAAATGGCTAATCATGCTTTTGGAAGTACATTACCCTTTTTGGTGTTTTTGATTAGAAAAGCATTTTTTGACTCTTGGACCTCAAGGTGACGGTATGGGGTGTATAAGAATGATATTTTTGAGTTAATTTGGTTCCACAAAGGTTAGGAAAGAAGTACGGAAATCGAATGTCGAGAAACGATTCATCGGGTGACGATTTTCGTTGCAAAGGAGCTGTCCAGTACAATATTTTTATGATGAACTCATAAATTGAAATATTGAATATCACCATTATGTAGATCTTGGAAAATTAATAAAGTTAGGCTTTTGAAACGCCTCAATCGGAGTTCGTATGAGAAAATAGGAACCGTTTTACGAAATCGCACAGAATTGCGATAACGATAGAAATTTCAGTTTTGCAAACACTGAAGTGAAATAGAAAGGTTCCAAAGGCACAAGAATTGAATATTACTATATAAAATAGTTTGTCGAGACTTGATTTATTAATATTAATCGTTATTATAAATAACTAAAATGGTCAAAGCACGGGGTGTTACAGACTACCCCCCTTAAGAAAATTTCGTCCTCGAAATTCATAACTACTAGGTTGGTACGATATATATTTCCTAAGGTTAGGCTAAGGTTTTCCTTTAAATATTTTTTTTTGGTGGTTCTTATATATCCATAGGGTATTCTCAAGTTCTCAAAAGTAGAACAATCTCGGGTCATTTCGAGATTTGGTTCACTATCGGCTCTAACTCCAAAACCAGATAATATCTAAATGCCTTAAAAACGATATAACATTTTTATTTTTTTTGAGAAATGCTGGTTTGGCTTAAGGTATAAATCCATTAAAATAAAGGTTGTCTTAATTTCCATAAAATTTAAAAACGTTTAGTAGTTTTGATCTCTTTAGGTTTATCTGCACTTTCACTCGTAAATCCTCCACTATCAATCATATCAAAATTCATGGTTCTCATGGCACTCTCAATATTTATCATCTAAAGAGTTGATCTCCTAGGGTTGCTTAGTTCTTTCAGTGATAAGCTCTTAGGGTTAGTCCAAAACTCTGTATTGCTTTCTATAATGTTTCTAAATTTTTTAAAATTGTTTCCTTGTTTCTTGATTCCTCGATTGGTATGTTATTCCAAAACTTCAAATTGAGAGTCTGTGGGTTTTGAAGTGTCCGTCATCATTACAATATTTTGGGGTTGTAATATTATCATCCATCATCCAAAATATAAATAAGTCACCAAAATATATATATAGTTTTCCTAGGGATTCCCAAAATTATAGGTTATAAATCAGCTCAGCCAATCCTGAAACTTCTAGAGATCTGCTAAGGCTTGTTCACAATCTATTCTCCGAAAAAGCTTTTGAAGTCAATAAAGAAAATCCTCAAATAATTTGATCATTGATCGTTTTCATACTTCTTTCGAACACCTAATTCCACAAATATAAGGTAATGACATCTCGAATATCTCTCGACCTCAAAGGTGTTCTAACTTTGTTATAACAAGATAGTTAAGATTTTGACTGGAAAATTATAGGCTATGTCTCTCGATAGGTTATCGCTTAAAGAGGATTACACGTAAGACACACACTGATAACTTGACTTAAGGTTCCAAGTCCTAAAAGTATTTTAAGGTCGGCAAGTGGTCAAGCAAAACAAAAACAAAAACTAGGTTAGCAACGCTTCAATCCAAGGTTCGCACATTGATCTCGTAGGTCTTCTTTGATGATATGGTCCATGATCAGGTTCTGAAGTCTATGCTTCTTGATGATTTTCTTCTGGATCAACTTTGATTAGGCTCGCCATATTAAGAGTCTTTCTTCTATACGATCCTGGTGAAGTCGTTCTCTTGCTCCCAGCAGTTCCAACGTTGCATCTACTCGTCTAAGTACTAAATCGTCAGGTCAAAGGTTAATAACAATATTCTAGTTGGTTGGGTTAACTCGATCGGAGATGCATAGAAAAGTTTAATGAAAGTATGTAGGTACAGTTGATCAAAGAAGTGGGATTAGGTTTCACAAAAGAACATATATGAAAAGAAGTGGTAAGTTAAACCAAAAATTATCATTTGGTTCGTTCCATAAAAGAGGTAAGGGAAGTAACAACTACGAGGAGGAATTATCGCGATGATTAGTTAGTAGAACATTGTTCCAACTAACCAAAGAGTTCCTCGTCTGATAGAAGGAACGAGAAGATAATTTGAGTTTATATAAGACAACCTCGAGCAAAGTTTGTTTTTCAAAGAGATGAGCAAGGTAAGGATCGAGATAGGTACGTTATTGATGTACTCCTCAATGAGAAGAATAGAAGTGTTAGTGAGTTTTCAAATAACATATGAGGTTTCAGATAATAGGCAAAGCAGAATTGAAGACCAAAACGTCAGGGTTGAAGATTTGTATAGGTTCTGTTGTGGTACGAAGTCGGGCTAAGAAGTGTTACTACGACTCTAGATAATAATCAAAATAGGAACATATAGGATCATAATGGGAACATCACTGATCCATGAAGGGCTTCGTATAAGGAGTAGCTGGAAAGTATTCCATACGAAAATTGATATGGAGTGATTTAACTGATAATGGAAACAACACATCATCAATCAAGAACCATGTTAGATTGGGTCACTCATGTCTCTATTCTTAGTAATTTCATCATTCTACATTCCTTTCAAGTTGGTGTTCAAAATGTTTTTTTTTTCCCTCCAGTTGTTTCTCTAACCTCTATATTCAGAAGTTTGGTTCCTTAAACTTTCATCATATTATTCCTCAAATATTTCATAAGAGTATCTCTCGCGTAAGGCTACATCTCCAATATTGTATGAATGCCCTTTATTTGCTCAAGTAAACTGATCGACCAAATTCTGTCAGTCAGCTCCCTAATAACCAATAAGGTAGGGTCCATAGGTGTTTCCATTCATCAAGGATTTTTCTCTAAAGGTTACACAACC
Organism: Agrostemma githago; assembly: GCA_958450325.1. Classification (NCBI taxonomy): domain Eukaryota; kingdom Viridiplantae; phylum Streptophyta; class Magnoliopsida; order Caryophyllales; family Caryophyllaceae; genus Agrostemma; species Agrostemma githago. The sequence continues at coordinate 33,761,944 of OY288251.1, read as the reverse complement.
TTACATCTAATTTTGATTTAAACAATCCCAATAATTTTAATGAGGTTTCATCTATATCCTTGAATTTAAAAATTATAATTAACAAATTCATTGGAAGTCTACCCCACTCAAGTTACAAGTCCTCAGATAATGAGGTTCTCTATACAATCATTGGCTATTGACCTCGATTTACCAATTCTAAAGCTATTCATGATTTACCAAAGAGTTCCATAAATTCGTTCAGTCATAACTATGCATCTTATCATTAGATTACAAGTTTCATTCTTCAAAATTTTCATAAAATTCTCTTAGTCCTCAAAATAACTACCACATGCATTGTTAAATTCTATCCCTTAGTACTCTTTATTAGTTCCTTTCCCCGATATCTTTTCATAAAGGTCAATACTCTCTTGTTATTAGTAATAGTTACTCATCTACAAAACTCGTCTGTTGGCTAACATAATCCGAAAAAAACATTAAAAATACAAGGGTTCTAAATTCCACAAAAATTTGTATGACATAATTTCTCATCAAGTAGTCACTATGTATGTGGATTAGATTTCCATAACTGTCATTCTTTTTTTTTTATCTTTCCTTAGCTTACAACCTTAAATCTTCCAATCTTCTGTTATTCTTTAGTATCCTCAAGTTACGATCTCTAAACCTCTCAATCGTTGGTTAAAATTAAGAATTCTCAAAATCATTGAATCCAAGATCAACACTCAAACACATTAGTTGGTTCTCATCTTTTTCCAACTTCTTGTCATTCCAAAAATTAATAGGTTCCTATGTCCAACAATTATAGGTTGACTAAAAGGGTACACATTGGGTGATCCTAGTGTGGTTGGTTTGGAAGGATATTGGATACTTCAAGTACATTATACTGGTGAGAATCCTTGGTATAACTATGTCCATTCTGAGTGGTTTATGGGTTAATCGCGCTTCCACTGCACTCTGATAAGTTGTAACCATGGTTCATTCAAGACGTAGAAATATACTTAGAAAATGGGTTGACAGAATAAATATTTAAGAATTTTGAATTGGGTTGATAAGAATAGTAACTGAGAGTATTGAAGTTTATCTCCATAGTCAACGGTTATGACAAATTTGGAAATAGGAAATGGTAGCAAGGTAGGGATAAAAGACGATGAATATGTATGATGTCAGCATACATGCAGTTTGTATAGCAATCTAAAAGAAAAAGAAGCAAGCTGAAGAAATGAGAAGGAAATAAGATAGAATGGTAAATATGAAAGGTTCCATCAGATAGGAATATTTCAGACTAAGTTTAACTGAGCAATAATATACGAAGGTGAAATAAGCGAAAGACTTCTTATCTAACTCAGGATGAGTAGTCGGACCTAAGAACTAGTTCACGAAGGGATTGAAAAGAGTTTAGAAATAAAGGAGAAGGAATCAGTTGAGGTTAAAACTCCTTTAGAAAAGATTAGAAGTTTGTTCAAGAATAGTTCAAGGGTTAGGGTTTAAATGACTTTTGTCTATGCATCCTGATATAGGTTCAAATGTTGGATCTGATTGGTGAAAAAGTTAACCAAATAATAATAATAATGATGATGAAAGAGTAAAAGGTGTTCCTCGATTTATGATGGTATGGATGTTAGACATGAAGGAAAGCTTTGTATGTGATGTTTAAGAATTTGGACGGAAGGATTGAAGATAGTTCAGAATTGAACTCAAATCGTTGCTTGGTTAGATAAAGAAAGTGGGGGCAAAGGTAGAAAATAAGGATAAGCTAGAAAAATGAATTAGATGTGGTGTAAGATGTTACTGTGAAATGAATATGGGCAAGAAGGGTTCATTTCCATGACTACAATTTAGGCTAATAAACGATCTCCGATGTACGAGTTATATAGGTAAGTAGAGTCTCGGTCAAGTCTAAGTCGACACCTAAATAGGACTTGAGGACTACTATCTTACGTACGTCTGCACTTTATCTTTTTGTATGTTACATCTCGACTGCATAACTTCACTTGATACATCAACATGGTCCAACTTGATTTTGCTACTATAGTTGATTTGGATGATGCGTCTATTTGTACTTGCAATGGTGTTCTACCAGTCTTGAACTGTCAATGGTTGCAAGTGCTTTATCTTGGTCATCGCGTTAATCACAAGTAAATTAAAACTAACCAATTGGCTAAGGTTAGACAATCACTGTACATACAACTATTCAGATAGCATATGAAAACAAGCGAGGGGCCAAAACCTAAATCGGACGGTACGGTAATCCTTAGTAGTTCTACCCATCTAGACATTCTACCCAAGTATATTATTTGCTCCTAGGGTTATGCTAGTGAATCTCTCATTTAGTGATCTTAAACTTTCTACATGTTTTAGACACTCTAGACACGTGTCATGAGCTCCAGGCGCGTTCCCTCGATAGGTAATGTAATTATGCATCGCACATAGTTACACACGGTCTCAAGGTCGCTCTGATACCAACTGTAACAACCCGGTTCTTCTAATGACATTAATTAACAAGGCGGAAAATAATTAAGTCGTAAAAAGGGGTAAAAAATAAAAATCGTCGACTCAAGTGAGTCTTTTACCGATAAATGAACCGTTTGTTAAAATACTACAACTAAAACCCGAATTACAAATTTCTAAATACAATAGTCCGACAAAATTTGTGTTACAAGATTTATAGTTTGACACTCTCATCTGCCACACTGTATCTCTTGCACTCAAGCATGCCCCCATGTCCAGTCTTGAGGGTTCGTCAACCTGAATGCATATTTAAATATACATGTCCCACTTAGTGGGAGTAACCTAACCGTCCTTTTAACACGGCCCCGAATAATCAATGTAGTATAACGTTTAGGTTATCTAATTAACAGATAAGCAGGCATGTCACATTACAAATCGACATGTATACAATGTGAGATACACATGAAGTGATTTCAGTTAACATGGGAATCAACTTACATATATAAGACACGTAGGTTATATAGAATAACGTAATACATATATCATATGAGTATCATGTGAATAGAATACAGTAAAGCATGGATCATGGATTCGTAGAAGTGTCAGGTGAAAATAGAGTAAGACATACATAATACAAATCATATGAAACATAATATCAATCATAATCAATGTTCAGGCAAGACATATAACAAAACATCACTTCCCATTATCAAGCATTTCAATCACATCATTAGTCATAAGAGTATAGAACAGTAATGAAGCATAATGTGATTTAGAAAACTGTAGTCATTTACTTTTAAAAATAATGGTTTCCTTTCACATAATGCACGGGACGTGACTACTAATGTCTCATGCACACTTAAGGCTTGCATCTCACCATAAGTGCGGATGGGAACATCAATCCCGCCAATCATATCGATACTAGGAGGTTTACATCTCACCCCTAGTGCTCAATAGGATCGAACACCTAAATTGACTCAGTTTAGTCGACTGACATACGGAGAAGAAGGACTGCAAGTGCATGGACTCAGAGGCCCCGCTAAACCGAACATGTCCCATACACTGCTAAGGCAAAGGTCGGAAGGTATTCCGCCCCCAAAGATATCCAATATAGAGAGTGAGAGCTGATCAGTGCCCTTGTCTATGTATGCGCACACACCCAATCCATACTCTTGGTCTCGGGAAAGAGAACCTTTACACAACCGAGCACCTCAATGGCAACTGGACGACTACTACTCTACCGACAAACTCAAAAAGAGTTGGCTGCCCATTTACTTCTTAGCATTTTCTCGCACCGGCAGGATGCATCATGGCCTCCCATGAGCAGTGACTCCGAGTGTCGTAGTCTACTTTCGAAGCTGTCTTCTATCGCATCGTCTTCTAAACTTTACCAAGATAGCGCCCAACACGAAACGTAGGCTGAATTTGGGTGTCTTATAAAGACAGTGTCTCTGGAATATCGAGCTCAGCGGTCATCGTGGGGCACATGTCTGATAACCAGAGGGATGAAACAATACCGGGTTCCATAAGGATGACCGGTCTGTGGGCTGTGTATTGACTCGGAACAAGTCATTACAACATGGAATGGTGAAGAAGACTCAGAGGGTACTGCCAGGGCACATGTTCATTTTCACCATGATTGGTGTTGATAACAACGTTCGTGAAAACGTGTCTGTAACACCCGCTATTTTTCCTAAGCATTTTATTCTTTCTGTTAGGACTTCGTCTTAACTCTGTCACTTTTGGCCTCATATTTTATCATTTTACTAAGCTTTATTTTAATTTTTGAGTTTAATAATTTCTATTTTTAATTTTAAAGATTTAAAATTCTTTTAAATCCATTTATTTGGTTTCTTCGTAAACTAAGTAATTTTCCGCGAGGAATTCTATTTTTCTCCGAATTGACATTTTTAAACTTGGATTTAAGTTATTCCGTTTTCCTAAAAATGTTTGAATACGTTTATGGAATATTTTTTTTACTAAGATATATTTTAGTTACTAAAAACAAGCCATTTATGATTTTATTTCGAAGCTTCGCGAATAATTATTTTCTTACGCGAGGTTTACTCGAATTACTTTGAAATGCCTTTAACTATTTTACGACTATACTTTTTATCAACTTATAAATTATTTGAGACTGTTTTCTCACATTTTTGGACCGACTAAGCTCTTGGTCACAAGTTTTATTACATTTTATTTAAACGATTCATTTTATCACATTAAAACGTAATCATAAGATAAATCATTTTCATTCATTGTAGCATTTATGTTCAAGCTTATCCTACTCCCTCTCTATCCTTTTTGGCCGGCCAAACCAAGGCTAGGTTCATTCTTGCATTTTTTGTAAGCCTTAATGCATGCTTACTCTTTTAAGTAGTGTATCACCCATCTCCACATTCATTCTCTACATTCATTCTCTACATTCATTCTCTACATTCATTTCTTTTACATTCACCAAAAATATTCATCACTCTCTCCTCCTCTCTTTTGGCCATGTGACCCTTAGCCATTCTAGGCAAATTTTTGCTCCATTTCTAGTCTCAATCGCATCATTCTTATCGTCATAATCATCCTCTTTCCGATTCCTTCGTTAAGGTATTAATCGACATCATTTTCGATCAATTTTTACCTTGTTTTTTTTTAGTTTTCTCATGGTATTTTCTGCCATGATTTTCGTGTTGGTAGGATTCTTGGACGATCCCGAAGCCGACGAATACATTGTTGATTCAGACTTGGAGTAGAGGTAACGTCGATGTTACTCGGTATTTCAAGGTTTTAATTGAGTATTTGCATGTATATATTTTTATATATTTTATTTTGACAATATATGTATGTCACCAATTCTGGAAAATTTTTAAAGTTGAAATTTTGCATGTTTCGATATTTTTATCGTTTTTACGAGATTAACGATTAAATTGTTATAATAATTTGTAAAATCGTAATAATCGGCCTAAACATGTAATATATATTTATATTCTGGAAAAATGTTGTTTTTGATGATTTTTAGTAATTTAGTATTTTTCTGATATTTTTATATCGATTAATGAATTATTATCGTTTTCGGACAAAAACGATTAAAAACCGATTTTTAGTTCTAGTACTTAAACATTTTATTTTAATCTGATTTTTGACGTGGTAAAACTTTCTGGTGAAATAGAATTTTATGAATTTTCTCATAATTTTTCGGAATTGTTAAGTGGATGAATTAATTAATCACCTTAAATCATCGTTTATCGTTAAAACCGTGTTTGTTGTTTAAATTCTCGATTTCTGGTTTTTGGTTTAAATCTGGAAAAATTTATGATTCTGATGATTTCATATTAAAATGTATTATTATGATTTTTAGTGCCTTAATAAAATGTTTGGAACGATAGGTTTGTTAATAAAATCGTTAATTGCGAAAACGGGTTTAAATGACGGTTTTATTGAAATTTGTTGAATCCGAGTTTTGGAAAAGTCTGGAAAAATTTATATTCTGTAAAATTAGGATTTTAAAGTGTAATAATAATTTTTGGATATTAATACTTAAATCGTTTTGTAATTATTATTTTTATTAATCGTTATTGTCGAGATTGGACGATTAACGAGAAAACGCTTTAAAAACCGAGTTTTTAGAATTCTGGAAATTTTCTTTTCTGGACAGAATGTCCATAGATATAATTTAACTATTTTACGTAATTTTTGTACTATTTATTAAAGTCTTTAATTAATAAATATTGATTTTTCGGACAAATTGTGATTTATCGTTAAATGCTTCGTATTAACTAAAAGAATTATTTTTCCAGCAATTTTGAAAGTATTTAAATCTAAAACTTTAGGAGTTAAATCATCCCTTAACATACTCTAAATATATTTGTTGGTTTAATTAAATAAAAGACGTTAAAAGATTAATTTGACATTTGTCGTAAAATCCTATTTATAATTTTATCGTCGAAACTAATAATAATTAGGGAATTTTAGCTTTATAACTTTCGAAAAACACCCTAATTAGTAATATTAAAATATTTAAGATGTTTCTAATCATTTTATACCACTTACACGATATTTTAATAGTTTCATAAAATCAAATGTTCTTACTTTAATAATTAATATCGTTAAGGCCGAAAGTATTAGTTTTATAAATCTATATCGTTTACTAAAATGTGGTATTAGTATGAACTAATATTTTCACTACTTTGATATGATGCTATTTTTAGAAGTTTCCTAAAATAGAAGTTTCCTAAAATAGAAAGTTTCCTCTTTTAGAATATAAATGTTTACTTCTTTTATCCTCATATTGTTTATGATGAATACATCTTTTAAATATCGATAATGGTTTGTTTTGGAGTTATGGAATAAGGACAAGTGTGGGTTTAGAGTAATATAGTCTGGGGTGTACGTTTTGCCATCAACTATAAAGCTGGTGTGTCTATGTTGAGACACATTGGTCGTTGAACTGGGCATGGTTTGTGCTCAGGAGTGTGTATATTTTGACCTTAAACTTAGATATCGCATCGTGTAAGTCGCCGTCGGGTTGAACTGGATTACGGTTGGTGTCCAGGAGGGGTGTACATTACTTAAGCCAGGACCTCGCTGCACGCAGTCCTGTTATAGTTGAGTTGCCTAGTTAGAGACCAAAGTCTAATTTGTTTTGACTAAGTTCTCGAAACTAGTTTTTAGTATTATCCTAGTGAAAGTCTAGATTCTACATTAATCCTATCCATAACGCCATTTTGATTATTTTATTATTATCGATATAAATTGGTTTGCAGGTTGGCAAATATTTTTATGTTTCTTCGGCAACCCTTTTAATTAATTTGTTTTGCGCTAAAGCTTATTTTATTACGCTGTTTTAATGTTTTCCACTTTTACTATTTTTCCTATATTAGTAATTACTGTTTTAAAATCCTGTTATACGGCTGGGAGAACGTTGACGTTGCTCCCCACTGATTGTGGCTGTTATGTTTTAACATGGCAGGTATACGTGTTTATTTTCCGGTGGGTGTGGGCTAGCGAGCAGTCTTGAATCCTGCTGTTTTTTTTTTCGTATTATTTATGGATTTGCATAAACCCATTTGAAGATTTTTACTTTTAGCCCTTTTGTAAAAAGAGGCCTTTGTATTGACTTACCATTTCTTTTAATAAGATATAGTTTGTCAGTGTGTTTTAATCCCAACTCTACAGTGTTTCCGCCACTGTATTGCGCTAGAATTTTTAGGGGATTACAGTTGGTATCAGAGCATCACTGCTCCCAACGCTTACACCTGAAATTAGGGAAAATACCAGTAAATTATTTAAACAGTAAATAAAAATATTATTAGAGATGGGTAGAAACAAATAAGGACTTAACTGTTAAGATTATCTGTTCCTGAACTCAATGATTAGCATTGAATATTTGTTTTATATGTCGAAGAAGATGAAAGAACAAGTTGCTGATATGCTGCTCCAGATCGGGACAAGACCTACTTAGAACTCTTAACGTCTGCTGACTCGAGTGGACAACTTGGTGCTCCAAGAAAGATGCCGATGGTGATTTTTAGCTCCAGTTCAGTTTACTTAAGCTACAGGCCAGATGATCGAGAGTAGATTCATGTTCCATGATGTCGCAGTAAATCCAGATGGAGCGACCCATGACTTGCGTGCTCGTTCCTCTACAAGAAGATGAAGTAATCCATTTTGGATTCCCTCGTGAACTCTGGAGGCCCGAAGATTCTCTTCTGGTTCAAGAACTTAGTAATATAGGATCATCGATTCTTTTCTTCCTTCCTCTATTTCTTCCAATTCTTCTCTTATACATTCTCATCTTCATTCTCTTGGTGAATCCTTGTTCTATTCTTCTATTCTACCATCTTTCTCTTGAGGTTCTTTGGTTAGACTGGTTTCTGTCTCAGTGAACCCCGTGAAAGAATATAGATGTTTGAGGTTTAGTAAACCCTTGTTACCTAGGGCTTAAGGGTTGTGAGTTATACCTTGTTATCTATCTTAGTAAGCTTTTGAGGATCGATTTGAATAATAAATTGTCAATTAATGGAATTAGGTTGGTACTTTAGACTCTGAACCTTGGGTTATAGATTACTTGATTATTTGGAGGACTTAGAGTTGAATATATTTTGGGGTAGTAAGAGTATATTGTATTTGATGGATACCTAGTACCTAATTTAACCTAGAACCGAACCAAGTGTAGATAATAATAGTATTTTGGGATTCCTACCTAATGCTTATTTGATGGATGCATCGTGAATATTCGGGATCTTAGAGTGTTGGTTAAAGTGTTAACCTGAATGTTGTGGTACCATAAAAGGTTTTCATTAATACCGTTAGAAATTTTGGTTAACATAGATTACCCTTGTTTCTTAAGGATTAGATCGTTGATCGTTGTTTAAGGTTGTAAGCTATGAACTTTGGGGTTGAGTGATCTAAAATTGGATAAATTGTTGTTAACCTTGAAAAGGAGAAACATATTGCCATTAGAGGTTGGAGTTATCGCATTGTTTTGAGGAATACTTAATGCGAATCATCTTAATGGATTTATAGTTCAGAACCTTAGACCAACGAGATTGTGGCTTCGTTGAGTTATTAAATATTTTGTGGTTGCACCATTATGATTAGAAATTTGATGGACTTCTTGGAAACATTAATCGAATGATGTGTTTGAAAATGTGAGTGTTTGCGCCTTTACCTATAGGTTTGAGCGTGTTTGAGGATTTATTGTACTTCCCCAACTTCTGCACTTGTGGTATTATAAATATGTTGGTGATCATCTTTGAGGATTTTGTGTCAGAACATTGTTAATTGGTGGATTTTATTTAGTCTTCCTTACTCGAGAAATTTGAAGTATACCTCGAGTTCAGACCTTATGAACTTTGAATTACGAGCCTTAGTGATTACAAGTTTGGGTATGTTTTGATGACTGTTGGAATCTTAATTAATGGATTAGTATAAATCGTTTGTGGATTCTTACCATACTAATTGAAAGATTATATAAGTATGTAAGGCTTAATTTTGGAGGCTATAGCAGTTGATGTTTTTGGAGGTTTTAGATTGAGTAGGACCACCCTGTACTGATTTTGAACTTAGCGTTATTTGATGGGAATTAGGAACCCGTGTTTGTGGAAGTCGTGCTAGGAATCTCAAGATGATTAATTTCTTCCATAATCCTTGAGAGCTCTTTTTATTCTCAACTCCGTCTTTCTTTCTGCTCCTCTTGAATTCTGTTACGGTAACTCCTGCCAATCCCTTCAACCCTTGTCGATTTTGAAAGCTCTTATTTTTAATTTATTTATCCTTGTTCTATTTGCCGTTAACTATTTTTCGAACTCCCTATTTTATAAAAAGTTTGACTACTTTAAAAAAATTGGACTATCGTAAAATTTTAACATTTTGAGTTATAGTTTCTAATTGTGAATTTGCCCGTTTTGTAAAAAGCTGGACTAATTTAAAAATTTTGATTTTCATGAAATTTTAACATTTTGAAGCATGATTTCAAATTTTTAAACTCCCCATTTTGTAAAAACTTTGAGCAATTTAACATTTTGGGTTATCGTGAAATTTAACATTTTTATTTTATAATTTAAGAACTATATACTTCACTTTGTTTTATCTTTGGTTGATATTTATATTTAGATCTATTTCAAAATGCCTTAATAATTTATTTTAAACTATTTCGAAATTATTTTAAATTTTTGATTTTCAAGCGATCAAAATTTTATGAAGACTTTTATATTTCCAAGTACTTCAATTTGTATAGAATTGTTATGTAAAACGTTTTAACATTGTCGAAATTATTTTGTATGTTCAAGTTTGATAACATTTTTGAAAACTTTCATAATTACTTTGATAACATTTTCGAAATTATAACGTTTTGAGAATTGATTTTCATTTTATTGTTGGTGAACTTTTGAATCTGTTATTGTAAATGTTTGACGGCTGGTGCGATTTTTACTAACTACAAAATTTGATTTCTCCAAACTAAATTTTGTTTCATCAAAAAAAAAAAAGAATAATATCGAATTTCTTAATCAAAATATTTTACTTTTGTTTTCAAAATATTTTGGTTATCCTATTTCCTTCGAATTTGTTTACAAATGTTATTTAACGTTATTATTTTATCAAATAACTTTACTTTACGATTTCATTAATCAAAAGATTCTAAACTTCGGGTTGGTTAGCCCAATTCTTCTTGGAATAGATATTAGTCTTCGATGCGAGCTAAGCATCCTCAACTCTTCGAGTAAGGTAAACCTCGATTTCCTATCTGCTTATTCTTAGTTTCGAGGACGAAACTTTCTTTTAGTGGGGAGGATTGTAACACCCGCTATTTTTCCTAAGCATTTTATTCTTTCTGTTAGGACTTCGTCTTAACTCTGTCACTTTTGGCCTCATATTTTATCATTTTACTAAGCTTTATTTTAATTTTTGAGTTTAATAATTTCTATTTTTAATTTTAAAGATTTAAAATTCTTTTAAATCCATTTATTTGGTTTCTTCGTAAACTAAGTAATTTTCCGCGAGGAATTCTATTTTTCTCCGAATTGACATTTTTAAACTTGGATTTAAGTTATTCCGTTTTCCTAAAAATGTTTGAATACGTTTATGGAATATTTTTTTTACTAAGATATATTTTAGTTACTAAAAACAAGCCATTTATGATTTTATTTCGAAGCTTCGCGAATAATTATTTTCTTACGCGAGGTTTACTCGAATTACTTTGAAATGCCTTTAACTATTTTACGACTATACTTTTTATCAACTTATAAATTATTTGAGACTGTTTTCTCACATTTTTGGACCGACTAAGCTCTTGGTCACAAGTTTTATTACATTTTATTTAAACGATTCATTTTATCACATTAAAACGTAATCATAAGATAAATCATTTTCATTCATTGTAGCATTTATGTTCAAGCTTATCCTACTCCCTCTCTATCCTTTTTGGCCGGCCAAACCAAGGCTAGGTTCATTCTTGCATTTTTTGTAAGCCTTAATGCATGCTTACTCTTTTAAGTAGTGTATCACCCATCTCCACATTCATTCTCTACATTCATTCTCTACATTCATTCTCTACATTCATTTCTTTTACATTCACCAAAAATATTCATCACTCTCTCCTCCTCTCTTTTGGCCATGTGACCCTTAGCCATTCTAGGCAAATTTTTGCTCCATTTCTAGTCTCAATCGCATCATTCTTATCGTCATAATCATCCTCTTTCCGATTCCTTCGTTAAGGTATTAATCGACATCATTTTCGATCAATTTTTACCTTGTTTTTTTTTAGTTTTCTCATGGTATTTTCTGCCATGATTTTCGTGTTGGTAGGATTCTTGGACGATCCCGAAGCCGACGAATACATTGTTGATTCAGACTTGGAGTAGAGGTAACGTCGATGTTACTCGGTATTTCAAGGTTTTAATTGAGTATTTGCATGTATATATTTTTATATATTTTATTTTGACAATATATGTATGTCACCAATTCTGGAAAATTTTTAAAGTTGAAATTTTGCATGTTTCGATATTTTTATCGTTTTTACGAGATTAACGATTAAATTGTTATAATAATTTGTAAAATCGTAATAATCGGCCTAAACATGTAATATATATTTATATTCTGGAAAAATGTTGTTTTTGATGATTTTTAGTAATTTAGTATTTTTCTGATATTTTTATATCGATTAATGAATTATTATCGTTTTCGGACAAAAACGATTAAAAACCGATTTTTAGTTCTAGTACTTAAACATTTTATTTTAATCTGATTTTTGACGTGGTAAAACTTTCTGGTGAAATAGAATTTTATGAATTTTCTCATAATTTTTCGGAATTGTTAAGTGGATGAATTAATTAATCACCTTAAATCATCGTTTATCGTTAAAACCGTGTTTGTTGTTTAAATTCTCGATTTCTGGTTTTTGGTTTAAATCTGGAAAAATTTATGATTCTGATGATTTCATATTAAAATGTATTATTATGATTTTTAGTGCCTTAATAAAATGTTTGGAACGATAGGTTTGTTAATAAAATCGTTAATTGCGAAAACGGGTTTAAATGACGGTTTTATTGAAATTTGTTGAATCCGAGTTTTGGAAAAGTCTGGAAAAATTTATATTCTGTAAAATTAGGATTTTAAAGTGTAATAATAATTTTTGGATATTAATACTTAAATCGTTTTGTAATTATTATTTTTATTAATCGTTATTGTCGAGATTGGACGATTAACGAGAAAACGCTTTAAAAACCGAGTTTTTAGAATTCTGGAAATTTTCTTTTCTGGACAGAATGTCCATAGATATAATTTAACTATTTTACGTAATTTTTGTACTATTTATTAAAGTCTTTAATTAATAAATATTGATTTTTCGGACAAATTGTGATTTATCGTTAAATGCTTCGTATTAACTAAAAGAATTATTTTTCCAGCAATTTTGAAAGTATTTAAATCTAAAACTTTAGGAGTTAAATCATCCCTTAACATACTCTAAATATATTTGTTGGTTTAATTAAATAAAAGACGTTAAAAGATTAATTTGACATTTGTCGTAAAATCCTATTTATAATTTTATCGTCGAAACTAATAATAATTAGGGAATTTTAGCTTTATAACTTTCGAAAAACACCCTAATTAGTAATATTAAAATATTTAAGATGTTTCTAATCATTTTATACCACTTACACGATATTTTAATAGTTTCATAAAATCAAATGTTCTTACTTTAATAATTAATATCGTTAAGGCCGAAAGTATTAGTTTTATAAATCTATATCGTTTACTAAAATGTGGTATTAGTATGAACTAATATTTTCACTACTTTGATATGATGCTATTTTTAGAAGTTTCCTAAAATAGAAGTTTCCTAAAATAGAAAGTTTCCTCTTTTAGAATATAAATGTTTACTTCTTTTATCCTCATATTGTTTATGATGAATACATCTTTTAAATATCGATAATGGTTTGTTTTGGAGTTATGGAATAAGGACAAGTGTGGGTTTAGAGTAATATAGTCTGGGGTGTACGTTTTGCCATCAACTATAAAGCTGGTGTGTCTATGTTGAGACACATTGGTCGTTGAACTGGGCATGGTTTGTGCTCAGGAGTGTGTATATTTTGACCTTAAACTTAGATATCGCATCGTGTAAGTCGCCGTCGGGTTGAACTGGATTACGGTTGGTGTCCAGGAGGGGTGTACATTACTTAAGCCAGGACCTCGCTGCACGCAGTCCTGTTATAGTTGAGTTGCCTAGTTAGAGACCAAAGTCTAATTTGTTTTGACTAAGTTCTCGAAACTAGTTTTTAGTATTATCCTAGTGAAAGTCTAGATTCTACATTAATCCTATCCATAACGCCATTTTGATTATTTTATTATTATCGATATAAATTGGTTTGCAGGTTGGCAAATATTTTTATGTTTCTTCGGCAACCCTTTTAATTAATTTGTTTTGCGCTAAAGCTTATTTTATTACGCTGTTTTAATGTTTTCCACTTTTACTATTTTTCCTATATTAGTAATTACTGTTTTAAAATCCTGTTATACGGCTGGGAGAACGTTGACGTTGCTCCCCACTGATTGTGGCTGTTATGTTTTAACATGGCAGGTATACGTGTTTATTTTCCGGTGGGTGTGGGCTAGCGAGCAGTCTTGAATCCTGCTGTTTTTTTTTTCGTATTATTTATGGATTTGCATAAACCCATTTGAAGATTTTTACTTTTAGCCCTTTTGTAAAAAGAGGCCTTTGTATTGACTTACCATTTCTTTTAATAAGATATAGTTTGTCAGTGTGTTTTAATCCCAACTCTACAGTGTTTCCGCCACTGTATTGCGTTAGATTTTCTAGGGGATTACAGTGTCTGATCACCGGCTTAGGTAACACACCGACTAGAAGTACGGTTGTTCCTATGGAATTTAAGTATGTCGATTTTAAGATTAACAAACATTATCAATCGTCGTAAAATTTATCTTAACTGATAGTTTTAGTATACTGATGTAAGAGATTTGGAACATTTTATTTGAGATATATTATTTGAAGTGTTCATTAGTTGAGATTTGATTAAAGATTCACTTATTTCTAAGTACATTATTTAAGATGAGTTCCTTTATCTTGACTTGGTCTATGTTGACTTAAAAAGCCAAAGTTTGACCAAGATGGACTAGTCAACCTTTAGTTTTGACTTAGTCACTAATTAGTCCTTAAGTGCTTATTACAAAGTTTTAAGTGTTGTTTTGCACATTTAAGCATTGTTTAACTTAGTACTTTTGGGTTATTCGTCTTTTAGTACTCTATACTTTTTGGGCACAAGTATTTAGTACATTTATTGTTCAAATGTACGTATTTAGTATTTTTATACGGTTTCATATTTGTACAAGTATACTCATCTCTTAAAGCCTATTTATACTTAGTAAAATATTTTCAAATACCAAATAAATCAATAATAATTATAAAAATCATTTTTAACCTTATTAGGTATCATATTTCTCAAAACATAGAGTTTTACAAAAGTAAGTTTAAGTAATAACGAAATCGATAATATTATTAAGGATACTAAATGAGTCATTTTTCAAATGTTATTTTTAAGTTTCGATTTTCATACTCAACATACTTTTATAAGTTAAGTTTCCAGATATAAAGTCATTTTTCAAAAATAATAAGATTTATTATTTTTAACAAATTTAAAACTAAAACAGTACGATTTTCAATACTTTCTTTTAAATCGTTTAAAATACTTAAACGTCATTAAAGTAAACCAAAATTTTATTTTGGATACCTATAACTTTACATAACGTATACCCAGAAATTTAGATTAAAATACTTTATAAATATTCTTAAATAAAATATTCTTTCCAGATCTGACCCATTTTAGTACAAGTTTTATAAATGAAAATATATATGATGGATTTATATGAAATTTTACATACACATTTTAGGAATCATCAGGAACGTAACATAATTTTTACAAGTCCAAATAAAACGTTTAACATCACGAAACATATCATTTTCTCAGACAGTACATAAAATCATACAGTACCAGTTTACAAAATAAATCATTACTAAATATATATTTTCATAAAAACTTAATTTTCATATTTTTATCATATTCTAGACATTCAGATCTACAACTTTCGTGAAGGAATCTAAGGCTAATTCGAAACATATTTTACACATAAAAATCGTGAACATACATCATACATCACAGAATCCATTTTACAGCATGTATTGTTAAGTGATAAATCAACAAATAGTTAGCTTTAAACTTGGTGATCTAATGATTTACTCCTAAACATGATGTTACATGTTAGTTAGAGTCTAAACACTATACTACGAGATTTGAGGGCGAAGAAAAGTTAGGTTACCTTAAGCATAAATAATCGATTCTACAACATATAAGAAAACGAAGATCGATGCTCCTTTTCTCTCGCTCCTCTTCATAAATTAGTTAGAATGACACAAAAAAAATAAACTAAGTTAGTAGTTATACTATTAAATAAACTTGAAAATAAGTAGTATAAGATAAGAGAAAAAGGAATTAGAGCTCTTCAAAAAATGGTGGTTGAATACACCTTAAGAACTTGTGAAAACTTGTGTTGTTTTCTTTGGTTTTTTTGAAGGGAGTTGAAGGAGGGTAAGAGATGGATGAATAAGTAAGATAAATGGAGTCCTAAGGCTTTTTATATGGAGTAATAGTCGTCCATTTGATGAAGGGAACAAAGGATAGACAAACAATTGACAATTGCTCAAAATGGCTAATCATGCTTTTGGAAGTACATTACCCTTTTTGGTGTTTTTGATTAGAAAAGCATTTTTTGACTCTTGGACCTCAAGGTGACGGTATGGGGTGTATAAGAATGATATTTTTGAGTTAATTTGGTTCCACAAAGGTTAGGAAAGAAGTACGGAAATCGAATGTCGAGAAACGATTCATCGGGTGACGATTTTCGTTGCAAAGGAGCTGTCCAGTACAATATTTTTATGATGAACTCATAAATTGAAATATTGAATATCACCATTATGTAGATCTTGGAAAATTAATAAAGTTAGGCTTTTGAAACGCCTCAATCGGAGTTCGTATGAGAAAATAGGAACCGTTTTACGAAATCGCACAGAATTGCGATAACGATAGAAATTTCAGTTTTGCAAACACTGAAGTGAAATAGAAAGGTTCCAAAGGCACAAGAATTGAATATTACTATATAAAATAGTTTGTCGAGACTTGATTTATTAATATTAATCGTTATTATAAATAACTAAAATGGTCAAAGCACGGGGTGTTACAAAAGGGGTCATCCAGCTTTCCAGCTCTTCTTCTACGGCATTAATCGTTTGACAGGGATTAGTAGACTTCTCGTGTAAAACGTCGACCCATACTGATCTCCGGATGTCCTGCAGACTGGAGCTTGCCAGTTTTGACAGGGCATCTGCTCTGTTGTTCTGGGATCGGGGAATTTGTTTGACCTCATATGATTTCAGGCCGGACAACTCTCCCTTCACCATCTCCAGGTATGCGGCCATTGCTTGGTCTCTTGCTTCGTATTCTCCATTAATCTGGTTGGCGATGAGCTGGGAATCTGTCGCCAAGATAATTCGTTCTGCCACTGCGGCTTTAGCTAACCTGACGCCTGCGAGTACTGCTTCGTACTCTGCTTCATTGTTTGATGCTGGGAAAACGAATCTGAGAGCATGCTCAAAGTCGGTCCCTTCTGGGCTGGTTAGTACGACGCCTGCGCCTGCGCCGTTGGCCGTCGAGGACCCGTCAGTATACACGACCCATTCCTGGGCAGGGGCTTCCTCTTCCCCTGAATGGGAGCACTCAGCCAAAAAGTCTGCCAAAGCTTGGGCTTTGATGGCTGTTCTCGGCTGGTAAGATATACCTAGCCCACTCAGCTCAATTGCCCATTTCAACAATCTCCCTGATTTTTCGAATTTTTCCAACACCTTTTCCAGGGGTTGGTCGGTGAGGACTTTGACTGGATGCGCGTCAAAGTAAGGTCTGAGCTTCCTGGCTGCAATTATGACCGCGTAGGCGGCTTTTTCAACCATTGGATAATTCTTCTCAGCTGCCCCCAGCGCATGACTCACAAAGTATATAGGTTGCTGGGTGCCTCCCCCTTCTCGTAGGATGACTGCGCTGACAGTTATATTGGTTACTGCAATGTAGAGAAAAAGTTTCTCTCCTGCTACTGGTCTTGCCAGGGTAGGGAGCCTCTTAAGATGGTCCTTCAGTTGCTCGAAGGCCTCTTTCTGCTCGTTTTCCCATTTGAACTGTTTGTTTCCTTTCAGTATTTTGAAAAAAGGAGTGGCTCTGTCTGCTGATCGGGCAACGAATCAGGCCAAGGCGGCCATTCGACCCGTCAGGCGCTGGATGTCTCTGATGGTCTTGGGCTCAGGGAGGTCTAGAACTGCCTGAATTTTTTCTGGGTTGGCATCTATACCCCGAGAACTGACCAAGAACCCTAGGAATTTTCCGGAGCGGACTCCAAACGTGCACTTTTTCGGATTTAGTTTCATTTTGTAAGCGCGCAGAGAACTGAAGGTTTCCTGCAAGTCTGTCAGGTGTTCCCTGTCTTCCCTGCTTTTTACGATGGCATCGTCAACGTAAGCCTCGATGTTTCTGCCTTTTTGTTTCTCAAACACTTTATCAACCAACCGCTGGTACGTAGCCCCTGCATTTTTGAGCCCGAAGGGCATCATCTTATACATGTAAGTGCCCGAGCTAGTGATGAACGCACACTTCACCCTGTCCGGCTGCCACAAGTACACTTGGTGGTAGCCTGAAAAGGCGTCTAAGAAGCTTAGCATGGTGTAGCCCCTGGTGGCGTCTACCAATTGGTCGATCCGAGGGAGCGGATAGCAGTCTTTCGGGCAGGCCTTGTTCAGGTTTGTAAAGTCGACGCACATTCTCCATGCGCCTGACGACTTCTTGACCATAACAACATTTGCCAGCCATTCTGGGTAGTCGCAGACTTCAATAAAGTCTGCTTTCAAGAGTTTGTCAATTTCTTCCTTGATTGCTGCGTCTTTTTTTGCAGACATGTTTCGTTTCTTCTGTTTTACAGGGCGAGCATCCATGCTTACATTCAGCTTGTGAACGATGCATGAGGGATCAACGCCGGGCATCTCGTCTGCAGAATAGGCAAATACGTCTTTGTTCTCCCTCAGTAGTTTGACCAGTTCGGCCTGGTAGGATTCCTCTAAGCTTGTTCCTACCAGGACCTGTCTTCCTGGTTCTAAGTCCACCAGCATGCTTTCGCCCCCTGGCTCCAGGCGGTCGGGCGCCGGGTGCTCGACTGGGACTTCGCCTACCCTGCAGGGGGAGCTGTCGGCTTTTCTTTTTCCTTTTCTGTCCCTTTCGTGTTCTTGTAGGGCTACGGAGTAGCATTGTCTGGCTGACTCCTGGTCCCCACGTATCTTTCCTTCCAGCCCGAAGTCTGTGACATACGCGATGGTGAGAGCCCTGATGGAGATTGCCGCCTCGATTTCATCCAGCGTGGCCCTGCCAATCAGGGCATTATAGGCAGACCTTGCGTCCACAACAACAAAGGTTGCCCTGACATTCCTGGCTGTGGAACCTTCCCCGAAGGTTACAGGCAGGTCGATGACGCCCATGGGCAGCACGCCGGCCCCACTGAATCCATACAGCGATCCGGGAGCAGGCCGCAGGTGCCTTTTTTCCAGGCTCATTTTTTCGAAAGCATCCTTGTACAAAAGATTTGTATATGCGCCCGTGTCTACCATACATCTTCGCACAATATGGTTGCTGATCTCTAGGGACAGCACCAGAGAATCACTATGCGGATATATCACCCGTCCTGCGTCGTCAGGGGTGATACTTAACGTCACTCCCCTTGGACTCCCTTCTTTCTCAGCGTAGCAGATCTGGTTCCTCAGCTCGCGCATTTGCCTTTTTTGGCCTCTTCGACTGAGCTGGCCCTCAGTGCCCCCTGAAATTACATGGATTACCATCCGGTTCTGCACTGACCCTTCGGGTTTCTCAGACACTTCCTTCTGAGACTTGTTTTTAGCTGCGTAGTTGGCCAACCATCCGTTTCTGATTAATTTCTCAATTTCATCCTTCAGGTGACGGCACTCTTCGGTGGTATGGCCTATACAGTCATGGAAAGTGCAGAATTCCATTTGGCAGTTTCTTTTTCCAGTTCGAAGATTTCCGCCCTGGATTTGTTCAGAGCGGTGTAACTATCGAATCTGGGTTGGTAGACTGGGCGTTCTCTCTTGGGAGTGTCTCCCTCTTCTTTTTGCTTACCTGGTTCACTTCTGCCCCTTCCACCCTGCGGTCCCCCTTGAGGCTTTGTTTGGCCTGCAGGGGTGTCCGTCAGGCCGTGGAACTCCTCCTGCAGAATGAACCCCTCAGCAATCTTTCTGGCCATGGCCAAGGTTTCTGGCTGGGCCCTGATCATCTGGTTTTTCATTTCCCCTGGAAGTAGAGAGATTGTCAGGGCGTAGGCGGCGGTGGAATCGTCGATCTCCCTAACCTGCTGGTAGGATAGATCGAACCTTCTCATGTATTCTCTCACACTTTCATCCTTCTTCTGTTTCAGGGTCATGAGATCGAAACGGGTAAGGCGTCTTCTCTTATTTCCGGCATACTGTTCAAGGAAATTTTCAGCCAACTCTATGAAGAACCTGATTGACCCCTGGCGGAGGTCTCTGAACCACCCCTGCGCAAGTCCCACCAGGGTGGTAGGGAAGACTTTGCACCAGATGGCATCATCTACGTCATACATGCCCATGTGGCTCTCAAAGGCTGCCAGGTGGTCTTCAGGGTCTGTCGTCCCGTCAAATTTGATGGTGGGCATTTTGATTTTTGGAATGGGGTACTCTTGTACCTCAGGGTGCAACGGGGTTTTCGTGGGCCTGCCTACCAATCGTGACCTGCTTTCCCCAGACTGGTTACCGTGAGATTCCCATTGTTTATGGGTCGGTTTCCTCGTACTGGGGGAGCGGTGCCTCGGTGGCGGTCTGCTAGCTGCCTCATCCTCTGTTCCCGAGGAGGCCTGCCTGGGCCTCTTTCTCTGGGAGTGGCAGAGGTTTTCACCCTGATGGTACCTGGACTCGAGCGGTTGTCCTCGGTTGAGTCTGGATTGCAGGCTTTGGGATAAGCCAGGGGCTGACTGTTCCTTGGCCGCAGGTGTTAGTCTGGAGAAAACTCCGCCTGGCCTCTCTCCTAAGCGTTTTGACACGGGCTCCCTGGGCCTCATGCGCTCCTGTAATCCTTGAGATAAGCCTCCCTGCCCTCCAGACGCCGATTCTGTTGTGTGAATAGAGAACGCCTGCTGGACAGGTGGTTCTGGATTGCCAGTGGTAATGCGCCTCTGCACATGCGTATACATTTGGGCTGTTCTTCTTGCTTTTCTCTGAGCATTTCTGGCGGCGGTCCGCCTCGTGCCCCCGGCCTCGTCCCTGCTGACTGGGGACGGTTGCCTGGGAGCCGATGCGACCCTGCCCACCAAGTCCTCAGGTGTGAATTCCTGATCCAGCATCGCAGAGAAGAACGCGGCCGCCTGTGCCATCTGAGCTGGGGTCAGATTGAGAGCACGTCCTGGGCGTGCCCCCAGCTCGGGTGTCACAGCAGTGTTAGATCCACCGAGGGGATTGGTTCCCCCTACCCCCAGGATTGTGGCAGGAGGGACCCTCTCCGACAGCGGCATACCGTACAGGGGGGTCACCGGAGGGACCGTCGGACCCGCTCCTGCACTGGCATCAACGATTTCTGGCATGATTGTGTTTAATTTTGTGGTTATGAGTG
Organism: Agrostemma githago; assembly: GCA_958450325.1. Classification (NCBI taxonomy): domain Eukaryota; kingdom Viridiplantae; phylum Streptophyta; class Magnoliopsida; order Caryophyllales; family Caryophyllaceae; genus Agrostemma; species Agrostemma githago. The sequence goes on along the minus strand of OY288251.1, from coordinate 33,740,789 downwards.
GTTGATTTTAGTGGGTAACTCGTGAGCACAACCGTAAGTCTCCCCACAGACGGCGCCAAATTGTTCCGGTAACGGAAACAATTAACCCGGCCTAGGATCCGGGTAGTGTAATTGAATTAATGATAAACAACTGATTGTCTGATTCTCTTGGTCTCCCCTTCTCCTCACTCCTTGAGTCGGACTTTCCCGGCGGAAACGGCCTGCTCCCTGCACAATGAACGCACAGGGCCTCGGAGGTTGTCCGAGGAAACCCTCTCCGATGCCTAAGTCAGTCCGTGGAATGCCTTTACGAACCTAGCTCGTGAGGAACTAGGTGGCGTTTTAGGAGTAAGAGTCTAGAGAGAGAAAATCCAACCCCTCTCATGTGGGAAATGGGGAGGTATTTATACCTTCCCACAAGAGAGAGAAGAGAAAGAGGAATGGTTGGATAGAGAGGTGACAAGTGGCGGCTTCCCATCCATCCATTCCCAATTACCTTAGGCAAAATGACGAGAGGGCCCCTGGGGGTCCTGACCCTGCTGGCCAGGGTTTTTCCCAGGGCAGACAGTCTCCAGGCAGGGGGCTGCCAAGCTCCGACAGGCTGGGTTGGCCCATGCTCTCAGCAGCTGACGGCCAACCTTTAGTGTTTCATGCTTTGTTCCAGGTCCTTGCTGGGGGCTAGTCTCTCGACTCCCCGGCAGGAACCGTCTCGGGGCCTGCCTAGCAGGCGGTTGATTGACAGGCGGCCCACCCCAATCACATCTCTTTTCTAAAATTTATAGTTTTAACTCGATTTCCTAATTATTTATAAAATACTATATATTGACTTATTAAATTTTATTTATATTTTGAGTAACGAATTTAGAAATATATTAAAGTTACGATAACGACGATAAGATAATAAAATGTCAATTTCGTTAGAAATGCTATTTTTAATACATTTCACTTATTTTAATAACTTACGTATTTTGTATAAGACTATTTCTATTTTAATTAAGTTTCTAAAATTAGTAAGTTTCTATTTATAGTAAGTTTCCCTTTTAATATAAAATGTTTATTTCTTTTGTCTTCATATTAATTACGATGATTATATTTATTTTTGAATATCGATAATGGATTGTTTTGGAGTTATGGAATAAAGACAAGTGTGGGGTTAGAGTAATATAATCTGGGGTTTACAGTTTTGCCATCAACTATAAGGCTAGTGTATCAGGAATCGGTACATTAGTTGTTGAACCGGGTGACAGGTATCCCGGGAGTTGTGTACATTTTGACCTTAAGCTTAGACCTCGCAGTAAGTCGCCGTCATAAGTTGAACTGGGTGACAGGTAATCCCAGGAGGGGTGTGCATTGTCTTAAACTAGGGCCACGCATTTATAAGTCGCCGTCCTATTATGGTTGAGTAGCGTAGTTAGAGACTGAAGTTTGATTTGTTTGAACTAAGTTCTGGAAGCTAGTTTTAGTATTCTTCTGGTGAAAGTCTGACCTTCTACACTGAATATTTCCATAACGCCGTTTTGAATATTTTTTTTATTATCGTTACATTTTGATTTGCAGGTTGGCAAATATTTGAAGTTTTCTTCGGAAAACTTGTTCTGATTTTATTGTTCCAATATTTTAAGTTTTCTCTGAAAGCATATTTTTATTATATCATCCAATGTATTCCATTTTAACCATTTTGACATAATAATACTATTATTTTTCCATATGATATAATATGGCTGGTAGAACGTCCGAGTTACTCCCCACTGACGTGGCTGTTATATTTATAACATGACAGGTATTTGCTGCTGGGTTTTGGGTGTGAGCTAGCAAGTAGCGTGGATTCTACTCTTTCTTTATTCTTGTAATTTATGGATTTGTTTAACCCGTTTGGAGAATTTCCTTTTTAGCCCTTTTGTAAAAAGAGACCTTTGTATTGACTTACCATTTCTTTTAATAAGATATAGTTTGTCAGTGTGTTTTAATCCCAACTCTACAGTGTTTCCGCCATTGTATTGCGTTAGAATTTCTAGGGGATTACAGAAGTAGCATCCATTTGGTTTGTACGGATGCCAGAATTCATGAACCGTGCTATGTAACACCCCTAATTTTAATAATTAAATTTGTATTCATATTTTTATTTTGTTTGCGATTTAACTCGTAATCCTTAATTTTAATTTTTATTGGATTTACTTTGACTTCGTCTTAATTCCTAAAACCTTTATTTTAGCTCAAGTTTCTGTTTCCAAATCAAATTCGTTAAAACGTTTTATTATTTTGAGAAACCATTTTATTAACTTTTCGTCAAATAATTATTTTATTTTCGAGAAATCAATTTAATTCATCTTTATCATGAAACTTTATTTTAATCGCAAACATTTATTTTATCCTCGATATTTACTCTAACCGTGGAAAATATTTTATTTCGTCAGTATTTTATTCGATCCAATTACTCAATTTTCTAACTCAACCTTAACTTCGATTTCTTACTTGAGCCGACTTTTGACTCGATGTTTATTTGTCACGTAATTCTATTTATTCAACCCGTCTTTTAGTCAAGTGGACTTGGTACCCATCTATTTCTAACCTTTTCATTTAAACCCCACTCCCGTCCTTTCTTTTTGTCAGTTTACAAACCCTATTTCTTCATCTCATTCAACCGCTCTCCCTACCTACTTCGCTCTTCTTTCTCTATCGCATTCACCATCTTCATCCTAGTTGTTCAGCCATCTTCATCAATCGATCAGCCATGTCGATTTATGCTTTCCTTCTTCTGTTCCTGTTGATTCGTTCCTTTGTTCGTCCTCCCCCTGTTTTGAACGCGTGCCGTTAACGAGAGGTAGTCACCGTCTTCTCAGTTTTCTCCTTCTTCTTCCTTTTCTTCTCCTTATTTTTCCTCTTTTCGTCTGCTGCGTTTGCTACTGCTGTCGTCGTTGGTTGTTTGTTGTCGCTGTTATGTAGGTCGCATATCAGCCCCATTTCATCCTAATTTTTTTTCATCGTCCTGTTCCTCTGTTCAAAGATGTTGTTGCTGCTCTGGGTCAGTTCTGCTTCCCCTTCTTATTCTCTTTCTTATTCTTCTTTTATTCTCCTTATTCCTATTGCTGTTCGTATTTGCTTTTATTGCTGCTATCGGTTCGTTACTGCCGTTACCGATCGTGGATGTATTGTTATTGCTGATGCACTGCTGTTGTAACCTGCGTACTGCTGCTGCGTGGTGCGGCCGATCCGACGCATTGATGATTCTGTCCTGCGTCGCTGTTGTTGCTGCTCTACCTCGGTCCGTGTTTCAGCTTCTTCTTCTTTTTTATTGCGGATGCTACTGCTTCTATAGTCTGCTGATGCTGCTACGTTACTGGTCTTGCTACTGTTCGGTTTTGGACAGTGGATTTCGTCTTGTTTCCTTCTTCATCTCGGCCTTAATCCCTTCTTCGTTCATTCTAATCCGAGGGTAATTGAATTACTCTATTCTCCGTCTCATTTCCCCTCTTTCTATTCACTTATAATGTGGTTTTAATACCATATGTTTATTTATTTCGTAGGCTATTGTGCTAGATCCGACGAAGGCGGCTATTTTATTAATTTGGATTTCGATGAAGGTAACACATGATGGCATGACTCAGTATTGCATGATATATATATATGTTGTAGTTGCTTGTAGTATCGTTTTAAAATCGAATCTTTATACGAATAAGCGAGCATGTTTTAATTATATTACGATAATATGCTTAAATCAATTTCATGTTTCTATCGCTTTTAATATTTTCAATTTATTTCACATCAGATCTTATAAAAGTATTATAAGGTCGAGACTAAAACATACAAATAAGAATTTGTTTCCCGATTTTCGTGATTTTTATTATAAAGTATCAAAGTGAAAGTTTTTATTGCTTTGACGAAGTTACAGCATGTCTCGTAGCCTCTTAATGTTTTTGTGCGATTTATTAATCCTGTTTAATTACTTTATTTTCGAAAACTTTGAAAAGAAACTACTACTTATTTTTAGTCTAGTTTATGTCTGTTTAATTTCGTAAGATAAATCCAAGTAATTTGGTCATAATAAATTGTTTACGAACAGATGTCTGATTAGTTCGCGAATCTGTCAGTTCTTGTAAAACGTAATTTAAAACCTTTGATAAACTTTGTAATTATTCTGGATAATTTATGTACCTAAACATTGAAGAGTCTAGTTAATGTTTTTTATTGGTTTTACTTTAAAATAAATTTTTAAACGTATTTTATCTATGAGATACCGTCGGGTGTCGAATTCTGTCAGTTTGTAAAAGTACAGATAAAACCTTAGTTAAGTGTTAAATTTGGATTTACTTAAGAAATAAAAGACTTAGATAAGGTTCTAAAGTTTTTAACCCCACTGGTCTTACAGTGTTTTGATTGTTAATGATTTACTTATGAATATTACAGTAAGACAGTGAAATTATGAAAAATCTGTAAATTTGTAATCTAATACTTTTAATTACTTATATTTTAACCTTTTGAGAAATAATTATGAATTTGACTTTCATTGACTTTTAATTGTTAATTATACATTTATATAATAAATATGATATTTATGTCTCGATGCCTAATATTAACTATTTTATGTAACGCATATGTTGAACGATTTTTATTATAATAACACCTACTTTGGAAAGTTAATATTTGAAGAAAGTTTCCCAAATTAGAAAGTTTATTTTAAGAACGTTTTGATAATCCTATCGAATTACGACAACGACTTTGTTTTGGAGTTTTGGAATAAGGACCAGTGTACGGGTAGAGTAATACAGTCTAGGGTATACGTTTTTGATGCGAATGCGGAAGCGGTTTAGAATAAGAAATGAAGATTGGGTCGAAGGTTAATGTAACCTTGGTTGATGATGTGGATTTTGGAGTGAAATTGAACTAAGGTTAATGTAACCCTGGTTCGTGGTTAAGGTCTGTGGGGATTTTGAGTTTTGTGGCTCGGCTATTTTTGGGAAGCAGACGCTTCGTTTTTTTGTATTTTGTGATCCGATGTTAATCGGTGAGTAACCAAAGGATATTTAACCCGTAGTCCGACCTTGAACCCGGAATTAATAACTCAGAGTTTGGAGCACCAACCCTCTAAACACTTCGAAGCACCTTCTCGAAGTTTAACAAATTAATCCAGAGTTTGACAAGTTGTTTGCAAATTCATAAATATTCCATGATTTTATTGAATTAACGACTATGGCTTATATAACCTACATGCAAGAAATCAACTCGTGATCACGAGTGATATTCTACCCTATAATATTCTTATGATATTTGGAAACAATCTAATATAAAATAATATACTAATATCTATTGAGTAATTCTTGCCAAAGATGTGAGATGTTTGATACTCTTTCCACTTTCATGAGATCACGCCACCTTTAAGGATTATCCACTTGATTTTATTCCATTGGATTTGATTCTCCATATCACCTTAAAATAAGTATGATTTTCTTGGTTGATTGTGATTGCAAATAATGTGTGAATGTGGCTAGGTGATGGAATGAATCTGGACACCCACTTCTTGGATAGATCACCAACACTTTCACTTAGTTGGCAACAATCCACATGATCTATTCTCCATATATTGGAGATCACGAAATCCTTGATTGATATATTAAATATATGAAGACCCTCTTGTTGCCTTTTATTCACAATTAGCTATCATGAGAGATATTATCCATATCTCTCTTTATTTTCCCATTACCATCGTGGATATTATGCCATCCCCACGAGATCCTCCATATCTTCCTTGGATAGACAATATTCTCCAACGTGATCCTTTGTGTAATTGCATGAACCTGGACGTGTATGAGCCACGACACGCCTATCCGTAGTAACTTGGGATTGATTAATCCAAGTCCGTGGCTGGTTGACTCTTTTAGTCCGTTGACTACCTTTTCGAGCTCCCCAATCTGGTCAGTTTTTGCCATCAACTATAACGCTGGTGTGTCTATGTGAGACACATTGGTCGTTGAACTGAGCATGGTTTATGTTAAGAAGTGTGTATATTTTGACCTTAAACTTAGATATCACATCGTGTAAGTCGTCGTCGGGTTGAACTGGATTACGGTTGCTGTCCAAGAGAGGTGTACATTACTTAAGCCAGGACCTCGCTGCACGCAGTCCTGTTATAGTTTGAGTTGCCTAGTTAGAGACTAAAGTCTAATTTGTTTTCACTGAATTCTCGAACCTAGTTTAGTATGATCCTAGTGAAAGTCTATTTCGTTACACTGATTGATTTCCATAATGCCGTTATTATTATTGATTGACATTGATTTGCAGGTTGGCAATCATTTCAAATTATTTTACCGTATCATTTTAAATGTTTTCCATTCTCAACTATTTTGATATATTAGTAATTATGCTTTAATATTATATAATATGGCTGGCAGAACTGCCTGAGTTGCTCCCCACTGAATTGTGGCTGTTATGTTTATAACATGGCAGATATTATTTGTTTTGGGGTTGGTGTGAGCTAGCGAGTGACGTGAATCCTACTCCACTTGAGTTATGTTTATTTATGGATTCTTAATCCCATTTGAAGAATTTTTTTAGCCCTTTTGTAAAAAGTGGTCTTTGTATTGACTGCCCGTTCTTTTGTAAAATTTAGAACATCAGTGTGTTTTAATCCCAAATCTACAGTGTTTCCTCCACTGTATTGCATTATAATTTATAGGGGATTACATGCTAGCTCTTCATTGACCACCCTCAACCAAAGTCTTGAGAAAGTCGACACTAGGCTTACACTACAGCACCAGATTTCAGACGAACAATTCGCCTCTCAGCTAGCCCTCAGCAATAGGTTGTTGGAGCTCCAAATCAGCCAGCCTCAGCAGTGACGGAGAGACACTACTTTTCAGAGGGAGTCCCAATCATTCTTTGCCGCTTCGGCAGATCGAGATTGCAATCTAGACTCCGCGGTCGCCTCCGTGATCTAGCAGCAGGATCCAGGATTCTTATACCGATGCAGCTTCAAATCAAGCTACTTACGCATTGATAGCAGTGATGCACCAAATGATCTTGCAAGCAATACGAAGTTGGAGCCAATTGTCCCTCAACAGACTATCCTTTCCTTCCAAGATGAGTTGGCGAGGATTTGAATGGTGAGGAAAGAGAGGCTGGATAATGTGAAAGAGATAATGAATGATGGAGCTTCTAGCTCTCAAAGCTAAGTTGGTACCATTCTATCCCTACTTGTACGTACATACGTGTTCATAATATGTTAGATTTCTCGTATTTAGGTATTTGTGAGTATGCAGATACGTTTTGCCATCATTTGTTGCTATGCCCTGACAACCACCAAGCCATGATTTTGGAGTTCCATTGATAAGGGGATCTAAGGGAGGTATCACCTCACACTTTTCCTCCTATACTTTGTCGGAACCAAATTGTTTGCTTGGGAAATCTCTTGGGAATTGGGATTATTTGATTGCCACATTGGTTTACCGTTTCTTGACCCCTTGTTGTGAGGATTCCACGAGATAACAATCAATTCATCTAAACAATAGCCTTCTTTTGATCTATAAAACTGCCTTCTTTTGACATCTAGCATATTACCCACATATACAATGCATGTCACAAAACTATTGGGGTGGAGGTGAGTGTTGAGAGTAAATGTGGGGTAGCAAAACGGTCTCTATGACCCATTCCGAGAGTGTGAGTAGGGCCATTCTCTTATCATGAGGCGTAGGACTTGGAGTTCGGACATATGGTCGTCGATAACCCATCGATAATCGACCCCTATTTCAATCCTACCTCCCTTTTCTTCGATGAGATTCGCCATGTCATTGGCATGTGTAGACACCCAGATTTGGACATGGTGGCTGGAGGAGTGCCCGAAAAACACCCATTGATGATCGGACTGCAACACGACACAATTTTACGATGTTTTAAATGGTTTTCTATAGAACAAATCAAATAATTGCTCAGAAAAATTAATTCAACATCAAGAAGGTCTTAGTCGTGTCATTACGGTCGCGTCAACATTAACTAGACTCAATTCTGACTCCAGGACTCCGAATCTTTTACGAAACACGCAAAGTCAAACCCGAGCCAACGCGTCAGGCCGAATTGAACCTCGGTATGCACTCCCGAAGCCCAACGGCACGCGCTAGGGCAAGAGACGGAAGACTTGGCGAATAAGCAATCAAACATCACGTAGTTCAATGGGTACACCACGTCTATTTGAAAGGGCAAGCTTTGAATGATTATCAACCAAATAATGATACCAGTTTGGCATGGAGGAAGGTTTGCTAGGCAAGGGATACGATCAAAGCAGGATATGAAGCAAATCAATGGAATATGCAAAATTATTCCATCAGCAAAGGGTACCACTGGATAAGGGAGAAGCAAAATCCTGTTCAATGGCATAGATTGGTATGGAACGCTTGGAATATACCTAAACACATGGTTCATGCTAGCTAATGCAGCATCAAGCGTTAAATCTGAATGAAAAATTACACAAAACTGGTGTTACTGACGATGACTGCTGCTGTATATGTCACACTGGCATAGAAAGTAGCAAGCATCTGTTCAGGAGTGTGCGTACAACATTAGAATCTTCAAAAAGCAGTGACTAATATACTGAAATGCCAAGGGGGACTGAAACCTGATAATGAATGGAGAAAGAGAATGAGAGGGACCAAGCTTCAATGAGAGGTGAAGAATGGAGTGATCAATGCTATTAACTATCACATTTGGAACCAAAGGAACAAAAGTCGAATGGAAAGTATGCTAGCTAGACCTGAAAAGGTAGCTGAGAGTATAGTAAATAAAGGAAATACAAAATTTCTGTAATGGAAAGATTAAGAACAATTTTAGCTCTAAAGATAGGAACTTCCTTATGAGCCTTGTGAGGCCAGTAATGGAAATGTAACTGTCATTCTTTCATTGATATATAATAATCACCCTTTATTAAAAAAAAACAAAAATCACGTATAACTCCGCTTTGGAAACTTTTCAAATCGGATCTTCAAAATCTCGAGCACCCGGTGGGACTCGCCTGAGAATCGCGTCGCCTGGCTTCAAACGCCTCAAACTTGGTTCGCACAACATGCTGCACCTGTGATCTCGGATTAAACTACGAGAAAAGAAATAAATACCCCCATCCTCCGCTCATAAACAACACAACCACAATTCTTCTCCTTTGTACGAGCTCCACACAACTTGCAGCTCTTCTTTAGCATCACAATCACAACAATAGGAACGATCCACTCGATCGTTATCTCCTTGATTCGCATTCTACGAATCAACACTAATCTTCATAGTTCCTCGAGTTCCTGACTTGAAAGGACGAAAAAGGGCACCCGTGTTAATCCGTCGACTTACCTTCCACCGTAGCAAAGCTCGACCGAAATCGTCGTGGGGGATGCTTAGAGGACCATCCCGTCAAAGTCAATATCGCCACTAGGTTGTCATGTAAACCAAACTTTACATATTGCACTTTAATTATGTATTTCAACGTCGTTAAGTCCGACCTATGTGGATACTAATTCCACGATGTGTCCACCACTTGCTCTCCAAGTGGTGTACAAGCGTTACTCTTGTTTGGCTTAGTCAAGACCAACTCGTCTAAAATACGTAACGTCAACAACTTCAACCTCATGTACTACGCATCTTGAGAAGTTAAATACTCGCATATGAAACCATGTTTCAAATCTCAAAATTACTCATATATGTTTATAGGACTTACTTTAGTCCTTCTATTAGATTTATCCACTACACCAGAGGCCACCATCATTAGTGTCTGCTCAAAATTACTATCACCATCCCGTGTATCAACTCCATCTCTATAGCCATAATCTTGAGACTGGTGATCTCTATGATACTGGCGAGAGAAGTGGGAGCCAGAATGAACCTACTATCAAATACTACTCGAGGTCAGTTGATTATGGGAGACAGAAACAAGGAAAGAAAAGGGGCAGCATTCAAGAAACTGAGCACTCAGATGCAAGTCTTGGGTCAGAGTGTGGGCCGTAGTAGTTGGAATGAGCTTTTAAGGCTTGGGGTGTAACATAATCTACAACTAGAAATCTCAAACCATCCACCTCGTCTATTCATATAAGGTATAATTATCTTACTCAAGTTTGCAAGACAATTTAAGAGATCGTGAAACATACAGACTACTGACCACATTTTGAATACTCAAGTTATGATATGTTACTTGAAATTTTAGTACAGGCACCACATACAGAGCTTGGCATGATGCGCAAGTAGTCAAAACATGGGTAATTTTCATAACTAACAGACTACTGACCAAATTCTGAATACCAACTAAGATGGACAAGCCCTTTCAACATCAATTGATACACCTTACACTTGAAGACTTCAAAATAGCATGAGAGAAATATAATGCGGTCTACTATTGCACAATCAATTCTACGGCCATCAAAACTTGCAAAACTATATTTCCCATCTAAATAATGTTAGGTTCCGGACAAAGGTTGCCTCCCCTGGAAACGGATGACTCACAGTAATTCAATTTCAACTTGATATCATGATCTTGGATACACCCAAAGCAGTAAAATATATATACAGAGTATTAACTATGAGCTTCCCTATCTGTGTCCCAAGTTATAGAAATGAATGGGACAAGGACCTAAGGATACTGTTGATGCAACATTGAATTTTGAGACTTAGAATCAAAAATGACAAACAAACACCTAAATCAGTTAATTAAATTAGACAGTAGGATTAATACCTAGAATCAATGAGTAAAGAGGTGGTCTAGACACATCTGTGTATGGGTGGGGATTATATAAGACCATTGGTGGTCGCCTAATTTCTTCAAAGGAGGGTCGTTGTCTGGTTGTTTCTCTATAACGCAGTGCCGCAGCGGGGAATTTTGGCTAGTGTGGTGGTCATCGGTTGGTTGAGGATCAGGAGAGTTGTTGGTAGTCGTCTTACAGAATACAAGATCAAGACAAACCACATGCAATAACGGAGGCTGGCGGCTGAGGTTTTTGGCGAGAAGAACGATCAGACTATCCATTCCTGTTGGTGTCGGAGGTTACCTAGAATGGGGTATGAGTAAATGTAATTAGGTCATAAAGAAAGGGGCAAGAAGGTTTCAATTGGGATTTAATAAGCTTTGATTGTATTTTTGTGGAGCTAAGCCGTCGTTTACGTGAGTTTATCAACGTCGATTGTTATTAGTTATGATGAGTGGTCATTTATAAGAAGTATAAGTATATTAGTTATGTCGATATTGCAATTGTCACGAAATAATCGACACGAAAAGTTAGTTTTGTTGTAGTGCTTGGTTGGCTCTTATGGCCCTTAGTTGGGTCTCAACCATGGTCTGCTTACTAACCATTATCTCCACCAAAGCCTTCATTTCGTTAATAGTGTTTCCCATATCCCTATTTCTGGTTGTGGGTGCCATATTCTGCGAGAATACCCACGTAATCAGAAATGTTGCTTCGGATCCCAAACACGCCAAGGCATAGGAGATAACGCGGGAGGAAAGATGACTCTAGTTTGACTCGGGTTTGACTCTTCTAAGACAAATACGTAGGGTACGATTCTCGGAGTGACTGTGATTAATCACTCTGTCAGAGAATGTCCCTCAAGTGAGAGTAAGGACTCTGATAGGACTCAGATGGTATGGCATCTAAGTGACTCAAGAGTAGGGTACGTGAGACAACACGTGTAGGACATGACCCTTAGAGCAACCGTGATTAATCGCTCTGCTGAAGGCTGGCCTCCGAATGGGATCGAATGTTTTTTTAAGACTCGAGTGTCGGACGAGTGACTGTGGACATGACATAGGTCCACCCCGACGCGGCCACTCGCGGGTTTGGGTATGCGAATGAATTTCGTGGTAAGATTGATCTCGGGTCGAAATTTAAATCGAAGTTGGAGTCGCCACCGAATTTTATTGGAATTCGGACCCGTTCGAACTCACTCTACACTTAGGCGTTTCGTGTACAAAACACGTCCCGCTTTTAGTGCTAGAGCTTGTGAGTTCGCCCCTTTGCATTGCGATACCGACGCCGAGTTATCGGATATCGTGCATCAAATGACTCTCGTGCGCCAATGGTTTCGGACATCCGGAAACCATGGTTCTGAGTAAGGGGTGAGGGTACGTGTTGGGAAACTCACAAAGGACAACCCCGCCCGCTCTTTAGCGGCCTCTACTAAGATATCGTTCGTATTCGTGTACGCGCGTTAGTAAAACGACTAAATGTTATGCAAACAACGTTTTCGGATAAGCATGCGAATTATGTGTGAACTACGTCAATGCACCAAGATTAGAGTCGAATCATTTAGCATGTGAGGTTCATTTATAAAACGATAAGCATCGAAAAAAATAAAACTCGTAAATAAATACAACATACACGGGCGGAAATACATACCGGCCAAAACAAAATAACGAGCCAAAAATAAAAAGCAATAATAATGGATACGTAATTAGATTAAATGACTAAGATGAGACGATGCATGATGTTTAGAAAAAGGAGACACGTGATGGCCTTTACACGTGACGACTAAAGTCGTAAAAAAAGACGAGGCTCGGATGATGCTTGAAGCTCTCGGTTTTTTTAACAAAGAAGTCCACTCGGTCGAGTCATGGCAGAGACTCGATCGAGTGGCCTTCTGAAAGGCTCTCTGCCTATTTTTTGGGGTGCTACTCGATCGAGTAGCCTATGGCACTCGATCGAGTGCCCCCTGTACGAGCAACTACTCATTTCGAAAAAGATGGTAATTTCGAGATTTGTGATTTGTTTAAAACTGATTGTCAACCGAGTCGGCTTTCGGTATAATTTATATTCGGCTCGGCTTTCGGTGACCGTAACATTTTTATGATTACGAGACCGGCATCGGGATTTTATAAAAAATGTTTTAAAGGATCGAAAAATTTGATTAGTGACGAAATTGTCTCCCTCCGCGTCACGACACGATACTAATCCTTACAGATTATGTGGTGTCGATTTTCGCGTCAACGGGTTCCGTACTAATCTCGGAAATGGAATCGGACGCGTTCAACTACGAACGACCACGATCGCGTTACGCCCTTGAGTGCTTGGGGCGGCGTTCCTCGAAAAGGTGCCACCTCCGTCGCGACTCGTAAAGGGATTAAACGGACTTGGAGCGGTTGTTGTAGTCAAACGAGTTCGATCCGAAATTTTAATATTATATATATATATATATATACGTGGTATAATAATGATAAAAATGAACAAAAAATCGAAATGCGACAAAGATAAAAACTATATTAAATTATAACATATATGTATGTATATCGAGATAGAGAGGAAGAGAAAAGAGAGAAAATAGGTTGATGACACCCTCAACCTACATGCTTAAAATGGCCTCGGAAATGAATTCGTAAATTGCGACGGGAGCGCGGGAGTATCGAGGATGTAAGTAGAGTTATGGTGTGTGTATGTATGGAGATGGTTTATCGGTTTTTTGATGGATAAAGGACTAGGTTTTTGCTTAGGATTGCTTAGGGTTGTAATGTAGTGAGGATATGTGAATTAGGGTTGAAAATGTAGGGTTTTTTGCATGTGAAATTCTGAAAAATGTGAAGGGTTTGAGACGGTATTTATAGAGTACACCCCTCGACCTAGGGTGTAATCCCCTAAAAATTCTAGCGCGATACAGTGGCGGAAACACTGTAGAGTCGGGATTAAAACACACAGAACTATGTCTTAAGAAATTAAATTGGTAAAGTCCAACGTGCGCCATACATAAAAAAATGGCTTAAAAAAAATAAAATAAAACAATCCATAAAAAGGTTAACAATCCTCAAGACATGATTATAAAAAAAAACAACAGGATTCAAGACTGCTCGCTAGCCCACACCCACCGGGAAATAAACACGTATACCTGCCATGTTAAAACATAACAGCCACAATCAGTGGGGAGCAACGCCAACGTTCTCCCAGCCGTATAACAGGATTTTAAAACAGTAATTACTATTATAGAAAAATAGTAAAAAGGAAAACATTAAAACATCATATTAAAATAAGCTTTAGCGTAAAACAAAATAATCAAAAGGGTTTCCGAAGAAACATAAAAATATTTGCCAACCTGCAAACCAATTTATATCGATAATAAATAAAATAATCAAAAGGGCGTTATGGATAGGATTAATGTAGAATCTAGACTTTCACTAGGATAATACTAAAAACTAGTTTCGAGAACTTAGTCAAAACAAATTAGACTTTGGTCTCTAACTAGGCAACTCAACTATAACAGGACTGCGTGCAGCGAGGTCCTGGCTTAAGTAATGTATACCCCTCCTGGACACCAACCATAATCCAGTTCAACCCGACGGCGACTTACACGATGCGATATCTAAGTTTAAGGTCAAAATATACACACTCCTGAGCACAAACCATGCCCAGTTCAACGACCAATGTGTCTCAACATAGACTCACCAGCTTTATAGTTGATGGCAAAACGTACACCCCAAACTATATTACTCTAAACCCACACTTGTCCTTATTCCATAACTCCAAAACAAACCATTATCGATATTTAAAAGATGTATTCATCATAAACAATATGAGGATAAAAGAAGTAAACGTTTATATTCTAAAAGAGGAAACTTTCTATTTTAGGAAACTTCTATTTTAGGAAACTTCTATTTTAGGAAACTTCTAAAAATAGCATCATATCAAAGTAGTGAAAATATTAGTTCATACTAATAAACGATATAGTTTTATAAAACTAATACTTTCGGCCTTAACGATATTAATTATTAAAGTAAGAGCATTTGATTTTATGAAACTATTAAAATATCGTGTAAGTGGTATAAAATGATTAGAAACATCTTAAATATTTTAATATTACTAATTAGGGTGTTTTTCGAAAGTTATAAAGCTAAAATTCCCTAATTATTATTAGTTTCGACGATAAAATTATAAATAGGATTTTACGACAAATGTCAAATTAAATCTTTTAACGTCTTTTATTTAATTAACCAACAAATATATTTAGAGTATGTTAAGGGATGATTTAACTCTTAAAGTTTCAGATTTAAATACTTTCAAAATTGCTGGAAAAATAATTCTTTTAGGTAAGACGAAGCATTTTAACGATAAATCACAATTTGTCCGAAAATCAATATTTATTAATTAAAGACTATAAAAATAGTACAAAAATTACGTAAAATAGTTAAATTATATTTATGGACATTCTGTCCAGAAAAGAAAATTTCCAGAATTCTAAAAACTCGATTTTTAAAGCGTTTTCTCGTTAATCGTCCAATCTCGACAATAACGATTAATAAAAATAGTAATTACAAAACGATTTAAGTATTAATATCCAAAAATTATTATTACACTTTAAAATCCTAATTTTACAGAATATAAATTTTCCAGATTTTTCCAAAACCCAGATTCAACAAATTTCAATAAAACCGTCATTTAAACCCGTTTTCGCAATTAACGATTTTATTAACGAACCTATCGTTCCAAACATTTTATTAAGGCACTAAAAATCATAATAATACATTTTAATATGAAATCATCAGAATCATAAATTTTCCAGATTTAAACCAAAAACCAGAAATCGAGAATTTAAACAACAAACACGGTTTTAACGATAAACGATGATTTAAAGTGATTAATTAATTCATCCACTTAACAATTCCGAAAAATTATGAGAAAATTCATAAAATTCTATTTCACCAGAAAGTTTTACCACGTCAAAAATCAGATTAAAATAAAATGTTTAAGTACTAGAACTAAAAATCGCTTTTCAATCGTTTTTGTCCGAAAACGATAATAATTCGATAATCGATATCAAAAATATCAGAAAAATACTAAATTACTAAAAATCATCAAAAACAACATTTTTCCAGAATATAAATATATATTACATGTTTAGGCCGATTATTACGATTTTACAAATTATTATAACAATTTAATCGTTAATCTCGTAAAAACGATAAAAATATCGAAACATGCAAAATTTCAACTTTAAAAATTTTCCAGAATTGGTGACATACATATATTGTCAAAATAAAATATATAAAAATATATACATGCAAATACTCAATTAAAACCTTGAAATACCGAGTAACATCGACGTTACCTCTACTCCAAGTCTGAATCAACAATGTATTCGTCGGCTTCGGGATCGTCCAAGAATCCTACCAACACGAAAATCATGGCAGAAAATACCATGAGAAAACTAAAAAAAAAAACAAGGTAAAAATTGATCGAAAATGATGTCGATTAATACCTTAACGAAGGAATCGGAAAGAGGATGATTATGACGATAAGAATGATGCGATTGAGACTAGAAATGGAGCAAAAATTTGCCTAGAATGGCTAAGGGTCACATGGCCAAAAGAGAGGAGGAGAGAGTGATGAATATTTTTGGTGAATGTAAAAGAAATGAATGTAGAGAATGAATGTAGAGAATGAATGTGGAAATGGGTGATACACTACTTAAAAGAGTAAGCATGCATTAAGGCTTACAAAAAATGCAAGAATGAACCTAGCCTTGGTTTGGCCGGCCAAAAAGGATAGAGAGGGAGTAGGATAAGCTTGAACATAAATGCTACAATGAATGAAAATGATTTATCTTATGATTACGTTTTAATGTGATAAAATGAATCGTTTAAATAAAATGTAATAAAACTTGTGACCAAGAGCTTAGTCGGTCCAAAAATGTGAGAAAACAGTTTCAAATAATTTATAAGTTGATAAAAAGTATAGTCGTAAAATAGTTAAAGGCATTTCAAAGTAATTCGAGTAAACCTCGCGTAAGAAAATAATTATTCGCGAAGCTTCGTAATAAAATCATAAATGGCTTGTTTTTAGTAACTAAAATATATCTTAGTAAAAAAAAATATTCCATAAACGTATTCAAACATTTTTAGGAAAACGGAATAACTTAAATCCAAGTTTAAAAATGTCAATTCGGAGAAAAATAGAATTCCTCGCGGAAGATTACTTAGTTTACGAAGAAAATCAAATAAATAGATGTAAAAGAATTAAAATCTTTTAAAATAAAAATAAATATCATTAAACTCAAAATTGAAGATAAGCTTGGAAAAATGATGACACATAAGCCAAAATGTGATAGAGTTATAACGATGTCATAACGATAAGGAATAAAACTGCTAGAAATATAGCGGGTGTTACAATCCTCCCCACTAAAAGAAAGTTTCGTCCTCGAAACTAAGAATAAGCAGATAGGAAATCGAGGTTTACCTTACTCGAAGAGTTGAGGATGCTTAGCTCGCATCGAAGACAAATATCTATTCCAGGAAGAATTGGGCTAACCAACCCGAAGTTTAGAATCTTTTGATTAATGAAATCGTAAAGTAAAGTTATTTGATAAAATAACAACGTTAAATAACATTTGTAAACAAACTCGAAGGAAATAGGATAACCAAAATATTTTGAAAACAAAAGTAAAATATTTTGATTAAGAAATTCGATATTATTCCTTTTTTTTTGATGAAACAAAATTTAGTTTGGAGAAATCAAATTTTGTAGTTAGTAAAAATCGCACCAGCCGTCAAATATTTACAATAACAGATTCAAAAGTCCACCAACAATAAAATGAAAATCAATTCTCAAAACGTTAAAATTTCGAAAATGTTATCAAAGTAATTATGAAAGTTTTCAAAAATGTTATCAAACTTGAACATACAAAATAATTTCGACAATGTTAAAACGTTTTACATAACAATTCTATACAAATTGAAGTACTTGGAAATACAAAAGTCTTCATAAAATTTTGATCGCTTGAAAATCAAAAATTAAAAATGATTTCGAAATAGTTTAAATAAATTATTAAGGCATTTTGAAATAGATCTAAATATAAATATCAATCAAAGATAAAACAAAGTGAAGTATATAGTTCTTAAATTATAAAATAAAAATGTTAAAT
This sequence comes from Agrostemma githago, assembly GCA_958450325.1. NCBI lineage: Eukaryota > Viridiplantae > Streptophyta > Magnoliopsida > Caryophyllales > Caryophyllaceae > Agrostemma > Agrostemma githago. The sequence continues at coordinate 33,722,957 of OY288251.1, read as the reverse complement.
TTCACGATAACTCAAAATGTTAAATTGCTCAAAGTTTTTACAAAATGGGGAGTTTAAAAATTTGAAATCATGCTTCAAAATGTTAAAATTTCATGAAAATCAAAATTTTTAAATTAGTCCAGCTTTTTACAAAACGGGCAAATTCACAATTAGAAATTATAACTCAAAATGTTAAAATTTTACGATAGTCCAATTTTTTTTTTTTTTTAAAGTAGTCAAACTTTTTATAAAATAGGGAGTTCGAAAAATAGTTAACGGGCAAATAGAACAAGGATAAATAAATTAAAAATAAGAGCTTTCAAAATCGACAAAGGTTGAAGGGATTGGCAGGAGTTACCGTAACAGAATTCAAGAGGAGCAGAAAGAAAGACGGAGTTGAGAATCAAAAAGAGCTCTCAAGGATTATGGAAGAAATTAATTATCTCGGGATTCCTAGCACGACTTCCACAAACATGGGTTCCTAATTCCCATCAAATAACGCTAAGTCCAATATCAGTACATGGTGGTCCTACTCAATCTAAAACCTCCAAAAACATCAACTGCTATAGCCTCCAAAATTAAGCCTTACATACTTATATAATTTTTCAATTAGTATGGTAAGAATCCACAAACGATTTAGACTAATCCATTAATTAAGATTCCAACAGTCATCAAAACATACCCAAACTTGTAATCACTAAGGCTCGTAATTCAAAGTTCATAAGGTCTGAACTCGAGGTATACTTCAAATTTCTCGAGTAAGGAAGACTAAATAAAATCCACCAATTAACAATGTTCTGACACAAAATCCTCAAAGATGATCACCAACATATTTATAATACCACAAGTGCAGAAGTTGGGGAAGTACAATAAATCCTCAAACACGCTCAAACCTATAGGTAAAGGCGCAAACACTCACATTTTCAAACACATCATTCGATTAATGTTTCCAAGAAGTCCATCAAATTTCTAATCATAATGGTGCAACCACAAAATATTTAATAACTCAACGAAGCCACAATCTCGTTGGTCTAAGGTTCTGAACTATAAATCCATTAAGATGATTCGCATTAAGTATTCCTCAAAACAATGCGATAACTCCAACCTCTAATGGCAATATGTTTCTCCTTTTCAAGGTTAACAACAATTTATCCAATTTTAGATCACTCAACCCCAAAGTTCATAGCTTACAACCTTAAACAACGATCAACGATCTAATCCTTAAGAAACAAGGGTAATCTATGTTAACCAAAATTTCTAACGGTATTAATGAAAACCTTTTATGGTACCACAACATTCAGGTTAACACTTTAACCAACACTCTAAGATCCCGAATATTCACGATGCATCCATCAAATAAGCATTAGGTAGGAATCCCAAAATACTATTATTATCTACACTTGGTTCGGTTCTAGGTTAAATTAGGTACTAGGTATCCATCAAATACAATATACTCTTACTACCCCAAAATATATTCAACTCTAAGTCCTCCAAATAATCAAGTAACCTATAACCCAAAGTTCAGTGTGTAAAGTACCAACCTAATTCCATTAATTGACAATTTATCATTCAAATCGATCCTCAAAAGCTTACTAAGATAGATAACAGGGTATAACTCAGAACCCTCAAGCCATAGGTAACAAGGGTTTACTAAACCTAAAACATCTATATCCTTTCACGGGGTTCACTGAGACGGAAATCGGTCTAACCAAAGAATCTCAAGAGAAAGATGGTAGAGAAGAAGAATAGAACGAGGAGTCACCAAGCGAATGAAGATGAGAATATAAAAGAGAAGAATTGGAAGAAATAGAGGAAGGAAGAAAAGAATCGATGATCCTATATTACTAAGTTCTTGAACCAGAGGAGAATCTTCGGGCCTCCAGAGTTGACGAGGGGATCCAAAATGGATTACTTCATCTTCTTGTAGAGGAACGAGCACACAAGTATTGGGTCGCTCCATCTGGATCTACTGCGACATCACGGAACATGAATCCACTCTTGATCATCTGGCCTGTAGTTTAAGTAAACTGAACCGGAGCTAAAAGTCACCATCGGCATCTTTCTTGAAGCACCAAGTTGTCCACTCGAGTCAACAGGCGTTGAGAGTGATAAGTAAGTCTTGTCCCGATCTGGAGCAGCATCAAGTCAACATCTTGTCCACTCATCGTCTTCTTCTTGGACATATAAAACAAATATTCAATGCTAACCATTGAGTTTCAGAAACAAGAAAGCTAAACAAATAAGTCCTTATTTGTTTCTACCCATATCTAACAATATTTTTATTTACTGTTTAAATAATTTACTGGTATTTTCCCTAATTTCAGGTGTAAGCGTTGGGAGCAGTGATGCTCTGATACCAACTGTAATCCCCTAAAAATTCTAGCGCGATACAGTGGCGGAAACACTGTAGAGTCGGGATTAAAACACACAGAACTATGTCTTAAGAAATTAAATTGGTAAAGTCCAACGTGCGCCATACATAAAAAAATGGCTTAAAAAAAATAAAATAAAACAATCCATAAAAAGGTTAACAATCCTCAAGACATGATTATAAAAAAAAACAGCAGGATTCAAGACTGCTCGCTAGCCCACACCCACCGGGAAATAAACACGTATACCTGCCATGTTAAAACATAACAGCCACAATCAGTGGGGAGCAACGCCAACGTTCTCTCAGCCGTATAACAGGATTTTAAAACAGTAATTACTATTATAGAAAAATAGTAAAAAGGAAAACATTAAAACATCATATTAAAATAAGCTTTAGCGTAAAACAAAATAATCAAAAGGGTTTCCGAAGAAACATAAAAATATTTGCCAACCTGCAAACCAATTTATATCGATAATAAATAAAATAATCAAAAGGGCGTTATGGATAGGATTAATGTAGAATCTAGACTTTCACTAGGATAATACTAAAAACTAGTTTCGAGAACTTAGTCAAAACAAATTAGACTTTGGTCTCTAACTAGGCAACTCAACTATAACAGGACTGCGTGCAGCGAGGTCCTGGCTTAAGTAATGTATACCCCTCCTGGACACCAACCGTAATCCAGTTCAACCCGACGGCGACTTACACGATGCGATATCTAAGTTTAAGGTCAAAATATACACACTCCTGAGCACAAACCATGCCCAGTTCAACGACCAATGTGTCTCAACATAGAATCACCAGCTTTATAGTTGATGGCAAAACGTACACCCCAGACTATATTACTCTAAACCCACACTTGTCCTTATTCCATAACTCCAAAACAAACCATTATCGATATTTAAAAGATGTATTCATCATAAACAATATGAGGATAAAAGAAGTAAACGTTTATATTCTAAAAGAGGAAACTTTCTATTTTAGGAAACTTCTATTTTAGGAAACTTCTATTTTAGGAAACTTCTAAAAATAGCATCATATCAAAGTAGTGAAAATATTAGTTCATACTAATAAACGATATAGTTTTATAAAACTAATACTTTCGGCCTTAACGATATTAATTATTAAAGTAAGAGCATTTGATTTTATGAAACTATTAAAATATCGTGTAAGTGGTATAAAATGATTAGAAACATCTTAAATATTTTAATATTACTAATTAGGGTGTTTTTCGAAAGTTATAAAGCTAAAATTCCCTAATTATTATTAGTTTCGACGATAAAATTATAAATAGGATTTTACGACAAATGTCAAATTAAATCTTTTAACGTCTTTTATTTAATTAACCAACAAATATATTTAGAGTATGTTAAGGGATGATTTAACTCTTAAAGTTTCAGATTTAAATACTTTCAAAATTGCTGGAAAAATAATTCTTTTAGGTAAGACGAAGCATTTTAACGATAAATCACAATTTGTCCGAAAATCAATATTTATTAATTAAAGACTATAAAAATAGTACAAAAATTACGTAAAATAGTTAAATTATATTTATGGACATTCTGTCCAGAAAAGAAAATTTCCAGAATTCTAAAAACTCGATTTTTAAAGCGTTTTCTCGTTAATCGTCCAATCTCGACAATAACGATTAATAAAAATAGTAATTACAAAACGATTTAAGTATTAATATCCAAAAATTATTATTACACTTTAAAATCCTAATTTTACAGAATATAAATTTTCCAGATTTTTCCAAAACCCAGATTCAACAAATTTCAATAAAACCGTCATTTAAACCCGTTTTCGCAATTAACGATTTTATTAACGAACCTATCGTTCCAAACATTTTATTAAGGCACTAAAAATCATAATAATACATTTTAATATGAAATCATCAGAATCATAAATTTTCCAGATTTAAACCAAAAACCAGAAATCGAGAATTTAAACAACAAACACGGTTTTAACGATAAACGATGATTTAAAGTGATTAATTAATTCATCCACTTAACAATTCCGAAAAATTATGAGAAAATTCATAAAATTCTATTTCACCAGAAAGTTTTACCACGTCAAAAATCAGATTAAAATAAAATGTTTAAGTACTAGAACTAAAAATCGCTTTTCAATCGTTTTTGTCCGAAAACGATAATAATTCAATAATCGATATCAAAAATATCAGAAAAATACTAAATTACTAAAAATCATCAAAAACAACATTTTTCCAGAATATAAATATATATTACATGTTTAGGCCGATTATTACGATTTTACAAATTATTATAACAATTTAATCGTTAATCTCGTAAAAACGATAAAAATATCGAAACATGCAAAATTTCAACTTTAAAAATTTTCCAGAATTGGTGACATACATATATTGTCAAAATAAAATATATAAAAATATATACATGCAAATACTCAATTAAAACCTTGAAATACCGAGTAACATCGACGTTACCTCTACTCCAAGTCTGAATCAACAATGTATTCGTCGGCTTCGGGATCGTCCAAGAATCCTACCAACACGAAAATCATGGCAGAAAATACCATGAGAAAACTAAAAAAAAAACAAGGTAAAAATTGATCGAAAATGATGTCGATTAATACCTTAACGAAGGAATCGGAAAGAGGATGATTATGACGATAAGAATGATGCGATTGAGACTAGAAATGGAGCAAAAATTTGCCTAGAATGGCTAAGGGTCACATGGCCAAAAGAGAGGAGGAGAGAGTGATGAATATTTTTGGTGAATGTAAAAGAAATGAATGTAGAGAATGAATGTAGAGAATGAATGTAGAGAATGAATGTGGAGATGGGTGATACACTACTTAAAAGAGTAAGCATGCATTAAGGCTTACAAAAAATGCAAGAATGAACCTAGCCTTGGTTTGGCCGGCCAAAAAGGATAGAGAGGGAGTAGGATAAGCTTGAACATAAATGCTACAATGAATGAAAATGATTTATCTTATGATTACGTTTTAATGTGATAAAATGAATCGTTTAAATAAAATGTAATAAAACTTGTGACCAAGAGCTTAGTCGGTCCAAAAATGTGAGAAAACAGTTTCAAATAATTTATAAGTTGATAAAAAGTATAGTCGTAAAATAGTTAAAGGCATTTCAAAGTAATTCGAGTAAACCTCGCGTAAGAAAATAATTATTCGCGAAGCTTCGTAATAAAATCATAAATGGCTTGTTTTTAGTAACTAAAATATATCTTAGTAAAAAAAAATATTCCATAAACGTATTCAAACATTTTTAGGAAAACGGAATAACTTAAATCCAAGTTTAAAAATGTCAATTCGGAGAAAAATAGAATTCCTCGCGGAAGATTACTTAGTTTACGAAGAAAATCAAATAAATAGATGTAAAAGAATTAAAATCTTTTAAAATAAAAATAAATATCATTAAACTCAAAATTGAAGATAAGCTTGGAAAAATGATGACACATAAGCCAAAATGTGATAGAGTTATAACGATGTCATAACGATAAGGAATAAAACTGCTAGAAATATAGCGGGTGTTACATAGGGTCACTCGATCGAGTGGCCCTAGTACACTCGATCGAGTGCCCTGAAAAAGAGGTCCGTTGGGTTCTTTGTGGCTCCACTCGATCGAGTGAGGTCAATTCACTCAATCGACTGGATCAGGCGGGTGAGCAAATTTAGGAAGGGGTTGACTTTTTTGAATATTTGAAAAAGGTAATTGAGCGCAAGTTTCTAGAAACTCACCCGGCTGGTTTTATGTGTCGGATTCGTCCTTGACCGGGTTTTAACCTGGTCGCTAAAAGAAGATTTTATTTTTTGGTGTCGGTTTTGGCCCAAATTAGTCTCATTTTATTAGAAACGACCCACTGGGCCTGGATTTGAGGGCGGTTTTGAGAGATTTGTACTACACTAAATGCCCACGTCGGATATTATTGATTTCGAGTCCGTATTTGAGCGTATTAAGTCACGTTTGCGTCCGATCATCATCGGATGTTTTGTCGGGAACTGATATAGACACTAGCAGGCAAAATGCGGGTGTCTACAGAGCCTCCACTCTGACTGAGGCTTGGACATGGCGAAAGTCAGTGTGGCTACCAGGCCAATCGAGGATTACGATCTGGCAGCCTTCCGGTCGGGTCGTTTATAGTCCATTAGACTCGCGTGAAGGGCTCGGCAACCTTAAGCAGAGGGTCATACCTGTCTTGACAATGATAGCTCCGTGAGGAGTAAATGAGCTCCGTGGAAACTTGTTTCTGAAGTCTGGGGTGTACCTGTATGCTGACACATAACAACTTGCATGTAACTCATATGTGAAACACCGACTCACGCTGGGGAGAGCAAAATATTGAAAAGCAAAATTTTTGAATTTTTTTTTTAGAAATTTTTAGGAATGCTCGGGATGACTTGATTCTTATCCTGGATTCTAGCCTAAAATCTAAGATCAGGCCTGCGCGCCCATAGGGCCCATGTCTGCTGAGGAGGCATGACAGTTAGGGTTACAGTTAGGGTTTCCTATTATAAATATAGGACCCTGCTTCAACTTTCTGTATCCCAAATCAAATCAAATTCTTCTCTTCTTTTATTCTGAAAACCTTCTAGATTCAAAAAATATGCTATGGGTATCGAGAATCTGACAGCGATGCTTCTGGCCAGGTCCTAATACTTTCGGGACGAGGAGAAAGTTCAACTGACCCAGATGGGAATCGCTGCCTTATTCCCACTTCAACATCTTAGGGTCGACTCACACTTTCTGGATGCCTGTCTAGCGTTTAGGGATACTACCCATCACGTTCTTGCGTTCCCGCGAGGAGAACTATGTCCTCTCCCTGAGGAGATTGCAGTTGTGGACGGTTGGAGCCCTATTGCCCGTCCTGCTATCCCTCCGTTTTATCCTGATCCAAGGAGGAGGCTAAGGGACTTCTTAGGTTTGTCTCATGCTGAGACTGATCGAATGGTGCGGGGAAATTTCGTTTCCCTTTTCGACTTGGCTGACAAATTTATGAATACTCAGGATGTGAGGATTACTGCTGCTCATAGGCGTAGGGCTTTTGCCTTTTGCACGTTGCACCATTATGTCTTCGAGGGGAAGATGGAGGCTGACTCGTGCGTGGGTCAGATTAGGTTGATTGGTGTGGATGACCAGACGGAGACTGGTCACAGCCCGGCTTGGCTAGCGACGGGCGAAATCATTGTGGGTCTCGATGCTAGGAGACTAGACCCGGACCATCAGCTGACGGGGAGCGTTCGTCTTCTGCAGGTATACCTCTCACGTTTTTTTTGTTTTTGTTTTTTTTTTTCGAAAATTCTGATGTACGTGAGTCACTAGATCGAGTAGACCCATCACTCGATCGAGTGACCTTGAGGAGCATATTCTGCCTATTTTTAGAGGGGCTCCTCGATCGAGTCAGCTGCAGTACTCGATCAAGTGGCCTTCAGCAAACCTCATCTTACTCACAAAAATTTGCGTATTTCCCTTTTTTAGATTTGGCTATCTGAACGTCTATCAATTATAGAGTCTCCTCCGAGTATACCCAATTACCGCAGCAGTCAAATTTGCTCGAGGAGGCGACGAATAAGCTCGACTCATTATGTGAACCGAGCTTATTGGGATGAGGAGCTGGTGTTTCATGGTGGTCCGTTGATTAGGTGGACCGTCGCTCGGTGGTTTCTTTCAAAGCTGACGGGGCTGGCCAAGAGGGACCAAGCCCGCTATCTAGTGATCCTGTCACTTGACTGGACTGTTCACATCTATCCGGACCGCATCCTGAGGCAGTTCGGTTTTTCTCAGCGGATCCCCGAAACTGAGGCTATCATTAGCGTTTCGCTCCAATTGATGGACGCTATGTGCGATACGTGGCTGCAAAGGTGGTTCACCCGTCCCACGTGGACTATTCCCAACCCTTGCCAATCCGCTTGGGTTTCAGAAGCATATCGGAAGTGGACTTCCGAGGAGTCAGAAAAGGCTCGCAAAGCTTTGAAGGTCGACGAGGCCTTCGAATTGGTCGGTCGGGAGACGGTGAAGGACAATAGGGGTTTCTTCGACGAAGGAGAGACTCCTGCTACTCTAGTTCGATTAGAAACGGGTCTTAAGTCACAAACTAAGTATCGAGCAAAGGATGTCGGTGCTAGCGGCGTACGGGGGCGGGTAAGCCCCCAGACCGACTTGGAGAGACGGCTCGGGCCAAAACTGGTGGCTCGAGACCGACTACGCCCACGTGATCGGCTACCTGAACCTGTGAGGGCCCGGCTTGGGCCAATTGAGGTGATGGTAGGTACCAACAAATAAAACCAACTAAACCTAACTGGGTAGATAGGGCAAGTCGGGTCGAGTCCACGGGGACGGTAAGGAGGGTTTCGACTAAGTTTCACCTAAGGACTTAACTAGGTCACAAGGCTAAACTAAGCTAAAACTAAGAAGGGGGAGAGACTAAGACTAAGGACAAACTAAGTAGAACAACTAAAGCTAAGAGAATAATGGCTAAGAGGAAGAAGAAAACAAATAAGGAAAGAACTAGGATTAGGTCGGGTTCAAGGGTGATGAGATGATCAAGGAAGAGCAAAGGTGAAGGGGTAGTCGAGTTATCTAGGTATAATCCAGGCTCTCGCTCCAAAACCGACCTAGAGGCTCCCCGCTCTCGCGCAAGAACCCATCATAGCAACATACAAGACCACAAGGAGAAGGCAAGAAAACATGTATTTGCAACTACAAGTCATTCAAGCATTTCATCAAACATGTTCTATGCATACAACCAAGAAGCAACCAAAACTATCACCAACAACCTACACAAACCCTTAATCACCCATTAAGCCACCCAATTCCCCTACTAATCCTAGCAAGAGGACTACTCACACATATCTAAACTAAAACTAACATGAACAAGAGAAACTAACACAAGAGTAAGAATATTCATAATGAAGAACAACAAGGATGAACAATACAATAAACAAAAGATAAAGATTAAAACTTGACTAACAATAAAAGATTAAGAGAAGGGAGAAAAGAGATTATACCAAACTAGTAAGGAGATGAAAAGATGAAAGCTTGCATACATAGAGAAAACCCAAATACATCCACCAAGGTTGTCAATCTTGATAGAGATCTTCAAGAATTCCAAAAATTCAAGGATTACTAACTAGATTGATGCTAATTAATGAGAGATTAAACTAATGTACACTAATTTAAGCTAATCTAACCTAAAGTAGTCTAGGGTTTTGTGGGTAATCAAAAGTATGCTTAAAACAATACAAGCGGGGGGTATATATAGGGTTACAAGAATAAGAGGGGCGAAAAATGAAGTCGCGGCTGAGCTGGGCCATCTCGGCCGGGAAGGAAGTCATCCCGATCGGGAAGGAATGGTCTCGGTCGGTAAGCTCTTGATCCCGGTCGGGATGGTGCATAACACCGGGCGGTGTTATGCTCTCTCGGTCGGGATGAAGTTGGTCCCGATCGGGATGGGGTGGTCCCGACCGAGAAGAGCATGGTCCCGGCCGGGATGGGCTATCATAGGCGTTGTCTTGCTCGTCACTTCGTCCCGGTCGTGATGAATGTGTTCCCGACCGGAATGGGTCTTGTAGGCTTCAAATATGATCTCATAGGTCTCTACTTGCTCTTCCTAGGCTTCTTATCGATTCTCGGTGCTCGGGAATGGGTCCCAAGGACTCGGGATCGAGTCAAAGCCACCGAGTCATCGTCGCTTCTCTTCATTGGCTCCATATGCATTGGAAACGAGTCGGAATCGTTCCATTTCTCCAAGATAGGCCTTAGGAACCTAAAAAAAGCTAGAAGAAGCGTAAGTAGCCTCGAAACTGCTCCAAAGAGTGATTCCACAAGAGAAACCAGGACCAAACACAAGAAATAAGCACTACATAACACACTTATCATGAGGTAACCGAGGACTCGAATTCAAAGAAACGAGTCCGGGCTAAAGAGGTTCCCGTGGTGATTCGGGAGCGCTCCACTCCATGTCGTCGCCAGTGGACGGCCAAGGAGGCCAAGGAGAAGAGGAAGGGTAAGATGCTCTAAATACCGAGTCCTTAGTTTTTTATTATTTGAATATTACTACTATTTATTTTAGAGTGTCGTGTGCTGTTTTTTAGAATTTTTGCATTTGTAATTTCCCGAGTTTATCGGGGTTTTTGAGTAATTAATAAAGGAAGCATATTATTAAACCGTTCCTGTCTTTTCTTGATTGCATTGGTTGCGCCCTTTTGAGGGGCCGCCTACGTATCCACAATTAGTGGAATCAAACCAAACGTAGTTCAGGCTTTTGTAAATTTGCAATCTTGAAATACACCAAGACCAGTAGTTCAAGATGTTTCCGACAGTAGAATAAATAATTCTAGCTTATTGACTTGCTTTTCAAAAGTTTATAAAAAACGATTTTAATAAACTTTCGCTAATGACATTGAGAAGGAGTTTAAGGGTAGTAACGCTTCAGCTGGTCCAGGTTGGTTGGGTTGACAAACTCATTCCCGTCCAGGTCTGTTAGCATCACAGCTCCGCCTGATAAGATCTTCTTTACCAAATATGGCCCGACCCAATTGGATTTGAATTTTCCCCTCGGGTCAACTGGTAATAAGGCCCGAACAGACTTAAGGACCAGATCTCCTTCCTTAATGTTTCTGGGACTTACTCTTTTGTTGAAGGCCCGCTGGATCCTTTTCTGGTAAATTTGGATATTGTTGAGGGCACGAGATCGTCGTTCGTCTAGTAGAACTAACGAGTCATACCGTGCTCGGACCCAATCAGCTTCAGGTACTTGACTTTCTAGCAGGATTCTAAGGGACGGAACCTCTAACTCGACTGGTTGGACTGCCTCCATTCCGTATGTTAGGTAATACGGCGTTGCACCGGTTGCGGTGCGGATTGACGTCCGGTACCCCCATAGAGCAAAAGGTATTTTATCGGGCCAGTTCCGGTAATTATCAGCCATCTTTTTTAGTATGGTGACAATTATTTTATTGGCCGCCTCTACCGCTTCCTTCGTTTGGGGTCGGTAAGGCGAAGACGTATGCCTTTGAATTTTATACTTGGTTAACAGGACTACCGTTTCGGCTTGAAAATGAGTCTCGTGATCACTGATAAACTCATGCGGGATCCCGTAAAAACATATTATCTTATTTTGGATAAACTTGGCGACATGCTTGGCATTGAGAATACGGTAAGATTCAGCTTCGACCCATTTGGTGAAATAGTCAATAGCTACTAAAATGAAGCAGTGTCCGCCGGTGCCAGAGGGATTTATTTTCCCGATTATGTCGATGCCCCACGTCGAGAATGGCCAAGGTGACGTCATGGTATATAGAAAAGATGACGGCATATGCTGCACATTAGCGAAGATTTGACAGGTATGACAATGTTTGACATATAACTGGCTGTCGGTTTCCATGTTATTCCAGTAGTATCCGAGCCTCATGATCTTTCGGACCAACATCTGGGCATTCATATGCGAACCGCATTCACCATCATGTACTTCGGCCATGACCTTTTCAGCTTTATGTTTATCAACACAAAGGAGAAGAACCCCTTGTGCGGTTTTTTTGTACAGTTGTCCGTCATCGGTACGGATGAACTGGGTAGCTAGCCTCCGTAACGCTTTCTTGGCCCGACCTTCGGTCCCGGGAGGATATTCCCCGGTCGTCAGGTATGTTAATACAGCCTGATACAATGGCTCAGGATCAGTTATCTCAATATTCTCAATGGCGTTGATATATGCAGGCTCTGACCGTCTTTCAATACAAATTGGCATACTGGTCATGTGATCGGGAATATTCCGTAAAGATGCCAGTTTTGAGAGTGCATCTTGTGGACGTCCGTCCGCACCGCCCGGCGCTCCGCGCTGGACCGACCTGGTTTTTAACGTGTGGCAGCGGCCACCCACGCGGCCCCCTCCCTACCGGAGGCCGGTCCGATCTCGCATACGGGGCAAAGTGTCGGACCTCGATTTGGATGACGATCCGAACATGTACTAGACGGGTGCGGGCACCCGTGTTTCCGTTTGGGAATCGATCGACACGTGGTTGTAAATGTTTAAAGGCCGATTCATTTGGTAAGGCGACCTTTTTAGTGAACTGAATTCGTTGCTGATTTTTGGAGTCGCCACCGAGTCAATTATGGGGACTCGGAAACCGTTCAAGTCAACTTTGATCCCTTGCCGGCTCAAAGTTGAGTGGCACGGGACCTAATGATAAAGACTTGTACCCTTAAGCCCTCCATGCCTGGAATGACTCTCATTGCCAATGGTTTCGGACTTTGACCACCATTTTCCTAACCAAACAAAGGAACTTGTTTCCTCTTTCCCTCCCCTCCCTTTTCCCTCATTTTCCCCTATCCAAACGGACACTAAATGACATTACACTTGTAGTTTGATTCTCCCTACTGTCAACAACTTAAGGAGAGATCCTTTCCAACTGTGAACCTCAACCAACCTTCCAACTTTTTTGTTTAGGATTGATTATGAAAATCATTACAAGAATGAGAAAATAGGATAAAGTTGAGAAAGAAAAGTTAGGAGAGCAAGTAAAAAGAGTGAACTCGATAATGGGTCTCCCTAGATATGTTGTCGGGAATGGACGGTAGTGGGTCTCCTCTCCTGGATTTAGAGGATCTAGGTTTGGACGACAACATTAGTGGGCTTGAAATAGCCATAGGCGCAGCTTCTAGGGGTCCTCCCGGGTTTGTGAACTCGATTTAACTTTTTAGTATTTGAGTTGTTTTAGTTTAGTCTTTGCGTTTTTTTTTTTGTGAAATGCTTACCTAAATTGACAAGTAATCACTTCATGGTTATTTTATTCATGATTTCATCGTAGTTTAGGAAGTTTTAAAATGTGTTGGGGTTGCATGAGAGTACGAAAGTAGTTTTTCAGATTTTTGAAATGCGTTAGTTTGATCAGATAGTACGTCGATTAAAACATTTTGACTCGAGACGGACGAAATGTAAGAGGTCAACGTGCTATGACCGAGTGCACTATAATGCAAATGTAGTTGTTTCGACATTCATAATGAGGCCGAAGCCGAAATCTAGGCTACCTTTGAAAAAAAAGTTAGACCATTTTTTTTGTATATTCAAGAAAATGCCGTACTGGGCTTACAGACGCGACTTGACAACAACCGTTAAAGGCTATGACATGCCCAGGGGGGTAGCTTATCCCCCTAAAGAAAAAAAATGAAAAGACATCTAAGTCTAGTGGATCCGATGGACGAAATGTACCGTCCGTGTGGACCTGACACTCTTGCGTGGGCATTTCGGCTGTTGGAAAGGGATTTAGCGACTTCAAGAGGTCGTTCCTGACGTCCGTGGTTGTCGAATGTGAGTGAAAGGTTAAGGATCGTGGAGATGACCGTATTACAGAATAAGGAAACTATGTGGGCTAATGTCGCTAAGCGCCTGACCGAAGACGGCGTTACCGATCCTAGTGTTCGTCAGTTCAACTACACGGGCCGAGACCGACAAGACCCATATTGAAAATGTGAGTGAGGAGGGGAAGTGAGATTGGCTGGGCTCGCTTTTGGCTAGGGAGGTGGAAGCTTGCATTAGGAGGGTCAATGGTGAGAGACTCAAGCAAGCACACCCGAATGGCGAGGGAAAGGAAAAGTTGGACCGGTAGAGCCCAGCCGTTTAGTACTATGTTGAATTAATTGATATTATGTGGCGTATTAGTACTAGTTTTTTGTAGGGTTTTGCTTGACACGTCGTCATTTTTTGGGGTAGCCGAATTTCGGATGCTCGATGTAAAGGGCTTCGACAAAGGCTTGATTTAACTGATTTTTTTTACTAATGAGAAGCACATTTTTTTTTGTGGTGGGTCGCAACTCGATTCTTCATTTTGCCCGAAGCACCCTTTCGGGTTTTCACTTCGTCCTCGGCTCACTTTTTTTGCTCTCTCTCTTTTTTTTTCTTTTTTTGTGTTTTTTTTTGTGTTGTTTTTTTACGACGGCTCGCAACTCGTTTCTTCTTTTTGCCCGGAGCGCCCTTTCGGGTTTTCACTCCATCCTCGGCTCGTCGTTTGTGCTTAGTCATTGGAATCACTCGTTAACCGGAGCGTGGAAAAAGGTTTCGGTTTGCATGTGGATTGAGTAATCAATTTTGTTATTTGGTTGGTTGTACTCGAAGAAGGGTTGCCTACGTATCCGTGTTTAGACAAAATCAAACCATGTTCGTAGTTCTTTTATAGATGTGAGTGATTTTGCTTTATACTCGTTATGCCAATTATCGATGTGAGATGTTTAGAGTGTACTCTCCCTAGTTAAAGAGCTGGAGCGGAGTGATTGGGTGTGACCTCTTGAAAGTGACAATTACCGAGATACCGTGTTTGGCTTAGATGGTTTTGGAATGTGGAGCTAGGTAGTAAGTGGTTTCGATAGATAAAAATCTGGAGCTTGATTTTTGTAGAGTTAGGGCTATGGGCTAAGGTTTCGTAATGTGGTAGGAAAGGGGAAGCTAAGCAAAAATGACTCAGACTTCAATCGGGTGGGATGTAAATTACGTGGGATCTGATTTCCATGTCCGGCCCTAACGGTTGGGGTTATCCTATTGAGCTTGAATCCTCAAAATTCCGGACTGTCTCCTAACAAGTGTCTCGGGAAGGTCTTAGGGGTTGTAATGCAGGCAGGCTAGTATTTAGGTGCTAGTTGACTGGTCTGTTCATTTTTCTTTTCCTTTCTGTTTTTTGGACTTTGCACTTAAAGTCGAGTTGAATGATTGGGGGTTTCATTTTGACCGTTGAGCTTGGTCTTGATTATTGAATCGGGCCTGTTTAGGTTGGCCTTGTTTTCACTTTTTCCTTTGGACCCTTTTGGCCATTTCAGACTCTTTTTTTTTCCGGGCTAGCACCTATGGTGGGGATTGGTCGGTCTTTTATTCGAGGGATGTTTATTGTGGGAAATGGGTTTGCCTTCCGTCTTTGATTGCAAGCTAAGAGACTATCTAGATTTGTCATAGGATTCAGTAATGCTCGTTCTAATGGATAGTTTATGGCTTTCTATACCAGACATGGAATAGGTAAAAGAAAATAACACGTGATCTCAGTTCTTGTACTTCCTCGCTGTTTCGAGGTATGTTTGATTGTTATCGATAAATGACATTGTATCGAGCTGTAAGCGAGAAATATATGTTTTAAATAAAGCGATTGTCGAGGCGCATTATAAAGGAAGAAATGTTTATTTCTTTTTATTGATAGTAATAAGCGGGCTATGCGCCCGAGGTATTATTTTCGGGGAGGTGGAGAACAGATCCCCTCGCACCTCTTGACTCGAAGTAAAAACAAAAGACATTTGTTATACTATTAGGTCTAGGCCCTAAGACGAACAAGACTTTGACTCGGACACAGATTCACTTATCTTGGACGGGTTCCCGCGGGTAGCCAGGGTTTTCCTCGATATTCAGAACATTTTCCTCTATAAGGTCGAGGTGGGAACAATCGATGGTGTCGTCAAAGATGGCATGGACACTAAAGGGGTTTGTGGTATTGTTTGGTTTCTCAGGTTGAGGGAGAGGAATCGTCCCATTTTCTATCATATCTTGTATGGTATGCTTGAGCCGAAAACAAGATTCAGTATCATGGCCATTGCCACGATGGAAATGGCAATATTCATTAGCATCCCATGCCCTTTTCCTCTTGTTTGCGGGTGGGTTGTAGTAGGACCTATTGGCTCGAGCTTTCCTTGCTCATTTACCCTTTTTAAGGCTTCGGCATATGTGATGCCTAGCTTGGAAAATATCCTAGGGGTGGACTTCGTCTTCCCTCCAGTGGTTGGTTCGAGAAGGTGTACTTCCTCGGCTTTGTTATTTCCGGATGTTCCATAAGGTCGGGTTCCCGTGGAAGTGGTTGGTCCCTGATAGCCTTTCCCCATTATCTTGGAGAATACTCCCTTTTTCATATCGTCCTCTAGACGTATTCCTAAAGTGGGTAGTTCCTTGAAGGTATGGATGTTTTGGTACCTAAGGTGAGAGGCGTAAGGGGGTCTAAGGTTATCGACAAATTTCTCTACTAAGGTGGCCTCATCAGGGCGGTTAACTAATTGGGTGCTGACCTTTCTCCACCTAGTCAGAAATTCGGAGAAGCCTTCCTTCTCGTTTTGGGAAAGGACTTCGAGGCTTCTAATGGTGACTTGCGTTTCGGAATTATCCCCATATTGTTTTGCGAATTCTATGGAAATATCGTCCCAGGTGGATTTCTTTTGATCGAGCGAATGAAACCAATATCGGGGTGTGTCCCCTAACGAGGATGGGAATATCCTAGCGAAAAGGCTGGGCTTGACCCCCTTAATGGCCATGTAATCCTTAAAGGCCCGGATGTGGTTGAGAGGGTCCTCCGTTCCTTTGAATTTTGGTATGTCGGCTAAGGAAAAGTTTTCTGGTAGCTGATCGTTAACCATTTCAAACTTCCTATGGTTTTCGAGGTGGACATTGTTGCCTTGGTTCTAAGCGCATTTGACTTTCGAGGAAATCTATGCGATTCATAGCGGATTGGAGGGTGTCATCTTGAGGTAGGGCAACGGGATCACTAGGGCTGATGCTGACGGGTGCCCCGCCTAGCGGGGTGGAATTTAAAAGGACATCGTTGAGGACCCGGTTGTGGTGTTCATTTGAGGCCCTATCTTCCAAATGGCATAGGCGAGAGTCTATGCTGTTTACGGATGCGTTCACCATGATAATGGTGGCTTGTAAATCCCGAATCAGGTTAGTTAGGGTTTCTACGGTGTTATCCCCAGATTGTTCGGCGTTGTTCCCATTATGGTTACTTGCGTCTGTGCTTGAATCTCCTGACATGACTGGAAGGGGTAGTATTAATGAGAATGGATCTACCAGACGGCTTAAAGACTCGTGGAATGCCCGTAATTGAGCGACACGGAAATAAGACCCTTGACTCGCGTGTGTTTGCGGTCATTTGGCTTAGTGACTCAAGTGCTTTAGACTCTTGGTGTATTCGGCAAAACGCCTAACGAATTTAGGTCTCTATATTGAAACGATTTGACTCAAACCTCGAAGGTGAGATTTAAGGAGGACTTCTCAGGACGAGACGACCCAAAATGTAAAACCTTGATTAGAGGCGATCCTAGTAACTAACACAGACAGTTAATCACGCGGTTGTACGACCTAAGAAGTTGATCGCGATCCCGGCTCAGGATCAAAGAATTTTGGTATAGGCTTTTGAAAATGACTGATACTCGCGAGGAGAGTTTTGACTTTTTTGAAAAAAGTGATTTTGTAAAATTAAGGTGACGATGGTATGGTGACATCGTTTGCGATGTAAAAAATGCGTTGCTATGCGCGTGCGTCGGGCATTCGGCGATAGCAAAAGTGCGAAGATTTTTTTTTTGAAAAGAGCATGGTTCTTGGGGAACCAGTTTTGAAAATGATAACGTGATGCTTTTATCGAAACTACTATTAATTAGCTAGCTCGACATTTGCGGTGTATGTGGTCCAACGATGGTGCTCTAAGGGTGTAACTAAATTCTTATTAAAGAACTTTAGGTGATAAATCGCGTTTTTTAGAAAAACTTTTGAAACGAGTGACTCACGTTTGTCGGTTGCCTTAATTAGCATTTGGCGGTGGGAAGGACGTGTTGCGAAAAGTGTTTCGAGAATGTAACCGTTCTGGACGCCTTGACTTCATTAATTGAAGCTTCGGTTGTGTTAACGGTATGTGCAAAAAACGTTTTTTTCTTTTTTTTGAAATAAGATGTAACCGCTTGGTGTACCTTGACCCCATTAACTGGGAGTTTCGGTTGCATTAACGATAATCGTTGTTGACGGGTTTTAATTTGGCCAAGGTGATGGCACTAAAAACTTTTTTTTTGAAAGCGGTGAGTGCAAATTTTGCCATGATAACGGCATCCAAAAATGCTTTTCCTTTTCTAGAAATCACGATTTGATCGGAGTATCGACGTTTAAAAGGTCGTTTTGGAAAGATGAAGTATTTCCGAAAACGGAATTGGGTGCGGTTGAATATGTTGGCGTGGTTGAATCCAGATTTTTAGTTCTTTATTTGGGTTGTATTGTTCAAACACGCTACACATAACTAGGAATGCGTACACTCATGCAGGATGCAGACACGGGTAGGTTAGGATAGGCTACCACCCACGAATAGTCTTTACTTAGGTATTGACAATGATCTGGGGAGATGAGTGTCATAACGTCCGTTTTGACTATCCGCTTATTAATCCCGCGGGTTACGCGTTAGGCGGACGGAGCGTCAACCGAGGATCTCTCCGCGTGTCCCCAAAGATCTTACCGCGAAAAGCTCGATTGGTCCTGATATCGGTTAGGGTGGGCTTTTTAGGGCCAAAATCTGTAGTGACCACAACTAGGAACTAAGACATGAGCTTCACCGACCTCGTTCAAGTTACACCACCACAAGATACTTGTTTCCAAGTCCCCAGCGGAGTCGCCAAACTGTGGACGTCCGTCCGCACCGCCCGACGCGGGACCGACCCGGTTTTCAACGTGTGGCGGCGGCCACCCACGCGGCCCCCTCCCTACCGGGACCGGTTCGATCTCGCATACGGGGCGAAGTGTCGGACGTCGATTTGGATGACGATCCGGACTTGTACTAGACGGGTGCGGGCACCCGTGTTTCTGTTTGGGAATCGATCGAGACGTGGTTGTAAATGTTTAAAGGCCGATTCATTTGGTAAGGCGACCTTTTTAGTGAACTGAATTCGTTGTTGATTTGTGGAGTTGCCACCGAGTCAATTATGGGGACTCGGAAACCGTTCAAGTCAACTTTGATCCCTTGCCGGCTGAAAGTTGAGTGGCACGGGACCTAAAGATAAGGACTTCCACCCTTAAGCACTCCATGCTTGGAATGACTCTCAATGCCAATGGTTTCGGACATCCGGAAACCGTCGACTCTAAGTAAGGGGTGAGGGTACGTATTGGGAAGCCAACATCCGATAGATGTCAACACCCAATCCCGCCCGCACTATAGCGGCCTCTACTAACCAATCGGTGGACTGATTTCCTAGTTCTTTCGTTGCGGTGGAAGTACAGTAACATCCGTTGTTTTAATCCTATGCTTAGCTACATCGGTTGTTTAAGGACAGATAAGTTTTATCGTCAAAATAATAGTGTTTACATTCTTTGCATGCGATTTCACGTGGCAAGCAGGCCACGAAAAGATGCACGTTGGAGAGTAGAGAGTACTATGTATTATACGTATTAGCAGATCCGGTTTAACATGATAATACGAATATTAGTCATTCTCGTGGTATACCTCACCTGGTATTCTGCTTAAGATGCGTCGGTTTGGCATTAATAAAGATGCGTCGAACCTAGTAAGGTGAGCACCCAGACTAATGCGGAACCCGACGATCACTTTGTTCAGTTTTAGCTATTTTTTGCATTCCATGTTAGGTGATTTAGCATGCGATTATAAGGTCATAAAAGCAATAAATCATACGAAAAACTGTAAGTGCGAATTTAAGTAAATCACATTGTGAGGAATGGCACCCTCAGAGTATACACTAAACGGGACTCGATGCATAGATAGCTTTGAGAACGGATCTCGGAATTACTCGGGTCTATTTAGTGTGTTTTAGTATTCGTGGTTGAAGTTGGGACGTTACGTATTTTAGTAGATGCTTGTGGACCTAGCGCCCACATCTAGTGTTGTCGTAGTGCATAATAATAGAAAGTACAAATATGGAAAGTTTTGTTTAGATGGCAACTTAGTGACGACTCGATCAACAGGCGGATCCTCCTAGCTTGACCGGTGACTCCGGCAGAACTCGGTTACCGTTTGACCTTCCCGCGGCTACTCTGACAAAACTTCGTTGCTAAGGATTAGTTCTGTGGCTAATCCGGCAGAACTTCGTTACTAGTTTTGAGCAAGTCGATCACAAGCACCGCGGTATCGAGTGGGGTGCTCGAAGGTGAGGAGTAGCGTCGATGTCGCTTTTTTTATCAGAACTACGATCGAGTGGATCATTTGCCTCGGGTGTCGGAGTGCGAGCCCTTAGCGAGAGTTTAGAGGGAGAAGAGAAGAATGAATTATTGTGTCGAAATGAGGGCGTGAAGGGGGGTATTTATAGGTGTTTTCGGCCCTCGTCGCCCATATGGACGCGTGATCTGGGGCGCGCTAAGACTCAGGCGCCTGGGTCCGAGCGTGGGGAGGCCCAGGCACGTCAGGCGGGGCGTTTGGAGTTCTGAGGATACGGTTTTGAAAACCGAGAGGAAGGAGCGTGATACGTTTCTTGGGGATGAAGTATACCCCATGGTTTGACATAGCACCGTGGGTTTAGTGGACCTCGGGTGTTCATCCCGAGGTTCTCTTGGCGCGGTGCTGACTCGACTTGAGTTTCGGGACCGACTCGGGGTCCCGGTGTCGGAATTGACTCTAATTACTGTCTATGCGACCGTAACGATACGACTAAGGCTGCCATCATGTTAGTTTTGAATTTTTCCGAGTAATTATATGATCCGTTCTATAGGAAAACTATCTCAAACATCGCGAACCCGTGTCGCGTTGCAGTTCTATCGTCATCGGGTGTTTGCTGGGCACTTTTGCAGCCATCAGGTCAAAATTTGGGTGTCCACACATCTGCAAACTGATTTTCTTCCCGATGCAAGTATATATACTCCACCTTTTGTAATTGTTTCTTGAGATCCCTTACTCATGCCTGGTAGGCTACGAGATTAGCGTTCCGAGTTTTCCATTTTTGAAGTGCTTGATTAATAACTAAGGATGAATCGCCATGTACTCGGAGGTTTGTGACCCCCAAATCGGTGGCGGCTTGTAGCCCATGGATGCATGCTTCGTACTCGGCTGCATTGTTGGTAACATCGAAGTCCAGTTTGATGGATACGGGAGTGTGTTCTCCTTTTGGCGAGATTAAAAGAATCCTGACCCCGAACCCTCGGAAATTGGATGCCCCGTCGAAGTATAGATCCCATGTTTTTGTGTCGGTATGGAAAATATCTTCATCTGGGAAGGACCAAGTGTCGGTGTGTCCTTCTTCCGTTACGGGACTATCGGCAAGGAATTCAGCGACTGCTCGGCCCTTAATAGCCTTTAACGGTACGAATCTCAGGTCCAATTCTGCCAACATTAAGGTCCATCTAGAAATTCTTCCATTGAGAATGGGCTTTTCGAAGAGGTATTTGATTGGATCCATTTTGGATAATACCTGGACCTCGTAGCTGAGCATATAATGTCGGAGCTTCTTAGTGGCCCAAACTAGAGCTAAGCACGTCTTTTCGAGCATGGTATATTTGTACTCATACTCTAAAAACTTTTTGCTGATGTAATAAATAGCTCATTCTTCAGAGTCAACTGTCTGAGCCAGCATAGCCTCCATGGTTGTCTCGGTCGTTGTTAGGTATAACGACAAAGGCAAACCGGGTTGAGGTGGCATTAAGACTGGCAGAGCAGACAGGATTTTCTTGATTTTGTCGAAAGCAGCTTGGCACTTGTCATCCCACAGTATCCGTTCCTCTACTTTCAGTTTCTTTAAAATTGGTTCACACACCATGGTCAGTTTTGAAATGAATCGGCTAATGTACTAGACTTTCCCGAGGAATCCCCTTATTTCTTTTTCGGTTTTAGGAGGCTGCATCTCGGTAATGGCTTTGATTTTAGCTAGGGGCTAACGATATGACCAAGTAATTTGCCTGATGTTACCCCGAAATTGCACTTTTGAGGGTTTACCCTCATGTTGTATTTGCGCAATCGGGTGAAGAATTTTCTTAGGGCGGTGATGTGACCGTCCCGATCTTTGGATTTGACGATCATGTCGTCCACGTAAACGTCAACTTCTTTATGCATCATGTCGTGTAATAAAGTCGTAGCGGTCCTTTGGTATTTGGCTCCGGCGTTAATGAGACCGAATGGCTTGACGGTGTAGCAGTAAGTACCCCAAGGTGTAGTGAAGGTGGTGTTACTCAAATCTTCTTCCGCCATCTTGATCTGATTGTATCTGGCATACCCGTGCATAAATGACAGAAGGGCATGATCAGCCGTGTTATCCACCAATATGTCGATGTGTGGTACCACAAAATTATCTTTCGGGCTTGCTTGTTAAGATCCCGAAAATCGACGCAGACACGCACCTTACCGTTCTTTTTTGGAACCGGCACAATGTTTGCAACCCAGTCCGGATATTCGGACACTTGTATGAAGCCGGCTTTGAACTGCTTATCGACCTCTTCTTTTACCTTGAGAGACCAGTCGGGCCTCATTCGGCGGAGTTTTTGTTTAACCGGTTTGCACCCGTCTTTAATCGGTATGTGGTGCTCGGCTATTTCCCGGTCTATCCCCGACATGTCCTTGTAGGACCATGCGAAGACATCTTTGAATTCTTGGAGGAGGTTCGTGAATTGTTGTTTCTCCTCGGGACCTAAAGATAACCTTATCTTAAGTATCTGGGGCTCTAAGGTCGTTCCCACATTAATGGACTCGGTTTCCTCGATTACCGGATTCCGGGATTCCCTTTTCTCAGGTTGCTCGATCAGATATGGAGGTAAGGATACCTGTTTGTCGGGTTTCTCAATGTCATTGCACAAAATATTTTTAAAACCAGAATTAAAAAGAGACAAGTCGTAAGCACAATGGTTGTTATTATTGATTAAAAATTTGGAAAACAACTCAAAAAGAGCAGCCATCTGATCATTGGTCAGTGGCGGGATAGGTAAGGCGTTCGGGACAGACCCCAAAGCACCAGCAGCAGGAGTAACTAAAGGGAGAGGGGTTATAGGAGTGACTCTAGCACCGGACCTCCTAGACTCGACCTCAGACTCGGACTCAGACTCCGACTCAGAGTCGGACTCAGACTCAGGCATGTCTCCTTCTCCAGTGACCAGCTTGTAGATCCTTCCTTGACTGTTAGTCCACTTGACTGTCTTCCTCCAGGCCCTGTTCCCCATCACGGAACCAACATCCCAGATTAGCTTGGTCGGGTCAAACCTGTTGCTGCGGAGAATCAGGTTGACCAGGTCTTCCTTTGGAGTCGGGGTTACACTGTCTTCCCCGAAGAGTAGCCCCAGCGCGGGCTCAGGATTGTCAGCTCCATCAGACTGGAAGAGGGCGAACACATCATCCGTAATATAGTTGCAGTCCCGGGCCAATTGGGTCCCGGGGTGCACAACATTGGTTTGGTATAGACCAACCTGAACAGCCCCAAATACCGGTGTGACAAAGTAGTCAGTCAACCGTGGGCTATAAGGGCTCAAGTAGATACCCTTAATAATGTTGCAGGCCTTTTCAACTCCTGCTCGGACAACGTTACCCGGGGTGGTGGCATAGCCAAGGCCGAAGTGAGAGTCTTCGTCCCTAAGGACCTCAGTGATCTTCCCAGCTGGAAGATCGGGTCGGGAAGTAGCCCCCGGAAAGTACCATAGGTTTTGTAGCATCGTGTCGATGCTTGTGGTGAAGTAGGGTCTGAAAAGGTACTCCTCCTCGATCATCCCTACGAAATCAAACCCCCAAAGGTCCGTACGGCCCGTGGCGTTACAGCTAGCCACAGTCATTGGGGTTGCCACTAAGGTAATAACATCATCATGCAAGGGCAACTTGATCTTTCGGTGGAGAGTGGAGGATACCGCTTTGACAACATGGATCCATGGCCTCCCTAAGAGCAAGTTGAAGGAAAATGTGACATCAATCACCTGGAATTCCCGCTCCTTTTCTATTGGACCCGTTATAACGGTCAGCTTTACGGCCCTAGCTACCGACTTTGGGCTCCCATCAAAAGCCTGGATGGTCTGAGCTGTCGGAATATAATCGGCCTCGGTGATCCCGAGGGCTTTGGCGGTTCTCAAGGGGAGGACATTCACTACCGACCTGTCATCAATCAGGGTCATCGGGAGATATTTTCCCCGGCAGATTACCGTGATGTACAAGCCCAGATTATGAGAGGCCCCGAACGACGACAAGTCGGCTTCTGAGAAGATAATCAGTGGGTCTCCTTCCTTGGTCTTGCCATTCAAGTGGGGCAGGATCGTGGCTACCATTTCAGCGGTGGTAACCAGAGAGTCGATCTTGATTTGATCCAGAGCCTTAGTGAGTGCTTCTCGATGTTCTTGTGAGCTAACTAAGAGTTGCCATATGGTCTTGGGTCTTCTTTGGTTGCTTCACGAGAGCCATTTCAGCGGTCGGCTCTTCAGGGGCGACTTTCGTCCTGAGTGGCTCAGTGACGATTGTCGGGATAGGGGTGTCCCTAGAGCTAGTGGCTTGATAGGGACGACCAAGGCGGTTACTGGCTAAGACTCGGGATTTTGTCTTTCGGATCTCCTCGGGAGTAATGGGGACAACTTCCCCTTTAACGAGGTAGACATCATCCTCGTCGTCGAACCAGATCTCGTTTACTTGCGGGACGAATGGAGAGATAAGATGAGAGCAATCAATCACCTCCCCGGTAAAGATGGCATGGGAGCTAAAAGGGTTCTCCTTGTTACTCGGCTTATCTCCAGGCAGCGGGATTTTGCTGCTCTCAATTAGGTCCTGGATCAAATGCTTCAGCTTCCAGCATTTTTCGGTATCGTGCCCATTGCCACGGTGGTATTGGGAATAAGCTTGGGCATTGTAGTTCTTTGAGCGTCGCTCGATCGGGACTTCGGGAGTTGGGCCTATCGGTTTGTTTAGACCCTTAGAGGATAGCCTTTATAAGGCATAAATATAGGTGGTACCTATATCAGTGAATACCCGAGGTTGGGTGTTCTTCTTGGACGAGGCATCTAGTAGATTGACCGTGTCGAAAATGCTGCGGGTTGCATCTTGGGGCTTAGTAGTGGAAGAGGAAGCCCCTTGGTATCCTTTGCTAGAGGCCTTAGTAAGGCCCTCTAGCCTCAGATCGTCTTCGATCCTCACACCCATTTCAGTAAGGATGGTGAAATTGGGTATGACCGCGTACCGGAGATGAACCCGGTAGGAGGGGAGGAGATTTCTGACAAAAGCCTCCACCAAAGTTTTCTCACTGGGCTTATCAACCAGTTTCACACTTTCGGCCCTCCAGCGTTGAAGGTACTTGGTAAAACCTTCTTTGGGCTCTTAGGCCATAACCTCCAAAGAGCGCATTGTGGTTTGGATCTCGGTGTTGTCAGCATAGTTCCGAGCAAATTCCGTAGCCACATCATCCCAGGTAGGGTATTGTTTCGGGTCTAGCCTATAGTACCAGGCCCATGGGTGTTTCTCAAGGGATGCAGCAAAGAGATTCTTGAACATCGAAGAATTCACGCCCTTGATAGCCATGATTTCCTTGAAGGTCCGAACATGTAGTAACGGGTCTTCGGTTCCCTCAAATATTGGCAAGCCCGTGAGATTCAGGTTCGGGGGTAGCTTGTCATTCACCGGGGAGTACTCACGGCTATTTTCCCGATAGATGTTGTTACTCCCCGCTAAGTGAACTTGTTCTTCTAGTCGGCGCACCGGGCTAACTAGTCAGTTATAGGCCCAGTGGCCTCGGCATTAGGGGTCCCTTGCTCCACCACAGCCAGACGGGCGACGACGGCCGCCTGGTCAGCCCTCATTGCTGTTAGTTTGGTCTCAATATTGGTCTGTTTGACGATCATGGCATCCACGGAGGCCTTCAAATTGTTCAAAGATGCTTCCATCTTGTTTCTGTTTCTGGTTGACGGTGGCCTATCTGAAAAAAATACCGCGTAATCAGAAACCGAACCCAGGTCTTGGAACCAAAGTAGCACATCCCGAGCGACGAGAAAAAGACCAAGTGAAAAAAAACTCGAGAAAGACACCTAGACGGATGACTCGCGGGTGGTATGACTTCCTTAGGATTCGGCTGTGTGGGCCTAGTCCCGTTTGAAGGAAGGTCCACGTGAGACTTTTCCCCAGACTTTTGACTCGAGTGTTTAGACTGACCTTTCGTGGTAGGGGTATGCCCTACACGGATTGGTCGTGCCTTTAGGACAAGGCGGACTCGGGAAAGGGAGGGCAACTGGTGATGTAAGATCGACGGAGTTTCGACGCTACAAACCTTCGACATACTATGAAAAGACCCGACACACGGATAATGGTAGCTCCTATAATAAGGAAGGTTTCTTTTTGAAAAGTTGAATGTTTGGAATTTCGAAAATTTTGAAAATCGAAAATGAATTTCCGAAAATTTGAAAATCGAGACCGGGATCTCGAGGATTTTGAAAATGGAATTTTGAAAATTCGAAAATCGAATGGTGTATCGGAAATTAGAATTTTGTAATAAAAAAAAAGGCTATTTTGAGTCAAAACTTAAGTCTAAATTTTGGTGGCATCCCAAATTTTTGAAAATTGAAATATTTTGAGAAGATGCATTTTTGAAATGACGGTTTTTGAAAAATGACACGGAAACCAAGTAGCACGTAGTCATGCAAGCATTATAATGACGCTATGTATGCTTTACGCTAAGTCTCGGTCGGTCAAAATCGGGTCTATACCAACAACGGCGGCTTACTCGTAAATCAGGACGGACTCCCTAAGCCGAATTGGTCTTAGGACATGCCGCGAAACCCATACGAGTTCGGCCATAGAAGTCTTTAGCGCACCCATTTAGGAATGCACCGTGGTATAGTAGGACGTCGGTCACAAGTAACCGGCCCTGGAAAAATTTGGGTTATGCAAGAATCATTAAACTAATGCGCGTAAACTATTAATCGAACGATTTTTTTTTCGAGTCTCACCCTAGGAACCCCGATGATTAGTGGTACATCTGGTATCCCGAGCGGAGTCGCCAAATTGTGGACATGACATAGGTCCACCTCGACGCGGCCACGCGCGGGTTTGGGTAGGCGAATGAATCTCGTGGTAAGATTGATCTCGGGTCGAAATTTAAATCGAAGTTGGAGTCGCCACCGAATTTTATGGGAATTCGGACCCGTTCGAACTCACTCTACACTTAGGCGTTTCGTGTACAAAACACGTCCCGCTTTTAGTGCTAGAGCTTGTGAGTTCGTCCCTTTGCATTACGATACCGACGCCGAGTTATCGTATATCGTGCATCAAATGACTCTCGTGCGCCAATGGTTTCGCACATCCGGAAACCATGTTTCTGAGTAAGGGGTGAGGGTAGGTGTTGGGAAGCCCACAAAGGACACCCAACCCCGCCCGCTCTTTTGCGGCCTCTACTAAGATATCGTTCGTATTCGTGTATGCGCGTTAGTAAACGACTAAATGTTATGCAAACAACGTTTTCGGATAAGCATGCGAATTATGTGTGAACTACGTCATTTTAATGCACCAATATTAGAGTCGAATCATTTAGCGTGTGAGGTTCATTTATAAAACAATAAGCATCGAAAATAAATAAAAGTCGTAAATAAATACAACATACACGGGCGGAAATACATACCGGCCAAAACAAAAATAACGAGCCAAAAATAATATGCAATAATAATGGATACGTAATTAGATTAAATGACTAAGATGAGACGATGCGTGGTGTTTGGAAAAAGGAGACACGTGATGGCCTTTACACGTGACGACTAAAGTCGTAAAAAAAGACGAGGCTCGGATGATGCTTGAAGCTCTCGGTTTTTTGAACAAAGAAGTCCACTCGGTCGAGTCATGGCAGAGACTCGATCGAGTGGCCTTCTAAAA
Organism: Agrostemma githago; assembly: GCA_958450325.1. Taxonomy (NCBI): domain Eukaryota; kingdom Viridiplantae; phylum Streptophyta; class Magnoliopsida; order Caryophyllales; family Caryophyllaceae; genus Agrostemma; species Agrostemma githago. The sequence goes on along the minus strand of OY288251.1, from coordinate 33,695,092 downwards.
GGCTCTATGCCTGTTTTTTGGGGTGCTACTCGATCGAGTAGCCTATGGCACTCGATCGAGTGCCCCCTGTACGAGCAACTACTCGTTTCGAAAAAGGTGGTAATTTCGAGATTTGTGATTTGTTTAAAACTTATTGTCAACCGAGTCAAATATAAATATGGCATAATTTATATTCGGCTCGGCTTTCGGTGCCCGTAACATTTGTATGATTCGAGACCGGCATCGGGATTTTATAAAAACTGTTTTATAGGATAAAAAAATTTGATTAGTGACGAAATTATCTCCGTCCGCGTCACGACACCGATACTAATCCTTACAGATTATGTGGTGTCGATTTTCGTTTGAACGGGTTCCGTACTAATCTCAGAAATTAAATCGGACGCGTTCAACTACGAACGACCACGATCGCATTACGCCCTTGAGTGGTTGGGGCGGCGCTCCTCGAAAGAGTGCCACCTCCGTCGCGACTCGTATAGGGATTAAACGGACTTGGAGAGGTTGACGTTGTCAAACGAGTTCGATCCAAAATTTTAATATTATATATATATATACGCGGTATAATAATGATAAAAATGAACGAAAAATCGAAATGCGACAAAGATAAAAACTATAATAAAGTATAACATATATGTATGTATATCGAGATAGAGAGGAAGAGAAAAGAGAGAAAATGGGTTGATGACACTCTCAACCTACATGTTTAAAATGGCCTCAGAAATGGACTCGTAAATAGCGACTGGAGCGCGGGAGTATCGAGGATGTAAGTAGAGTTATGGTGTGTGTATGTATGGAGATGGTTTATCGGATTTTCGAGGGATAAAGGACTCGGTTTTTGCTTAGGATTGCTTAGGGTTGTAATGTTGTGAGGATATGTGAATTAGGGTTGAAAATGTAGGGTTTTTTGCATGTGAAATTACGAAAAATGTGAAGGGTTTGAGGGGGTATTTATAGAGTACACCCCTCGACTTAGGGTCACTCAATCGAGTGGCCCTATCGCACTCGATCGAGTGCCCTGAAAAAGAGGTCTGTTGGGTTCTTTGTGGCTCCACTCGATCGAGTGAGGTCAATCCACTCGATCGAGTGGATAAGGCGTGTGAGCCAATTTAGGAAGGGGTTGACTTTTTTGAATTTTTAAAAAAGGTAATTGGGCGCAAGTTTCTAGAAACTCACCCGGCTGGTTTTATGTGTCGGATTCGTCCTTGACCGGGTTTTGACCCGGTCGCTAAAAGACGGTTTTATTTTTTGGTGTCGGTTTTGGCCCAAATTAGTCTCATTTTATTAGAAACGATCCACTGGGCCTGGATTTGAGGTCGGTTTTGAGAGATTTATACTCTACTAAATGCCCACGTCGGATATTATTGATTTCAAGTCCGTATTCGAGCATTTTAAGTCACGTTTACGTCCGATCATCATCGGGTGTTTTGTCGGGAACTGCTATAGACACTAGCAGGCAAAATGCGGGTGTCTACAGTGACCCTTGTTCATAAGGATCACAAACCTTGGGCTACAGAGCTATGCCTTAAAAAAGGTTGACTCGGCCTCGAGGAAAGGCAGACAGGGTAAGGGAAGAAACTTGCGATGTGAGATCGACAAAGCTTCGACGCTAGAGACCCTTGACTTGACTCGAATAAGGATGGCCCTGGGATTAGGGTAGACTCTTAAGTTAAGGGATTCTTGACTTGGGATGACTCGACTAACGGATGACGAAAGACGGGCGGGATTCCCTCAGGAAAGGTCTTGGGGACCGTCCTGTCGGAGGGAAAGATCGCGTAGGACTTTCTAGTTAGGACTCGAGTGTTTAGAGGAACCTTCCATGTACGAGTGTATGACTCGTGTTAGTTGGTTATGCCTTTGGGATAAGGCGGACTAGGATGGGGAAGAAACCTGTGACGTAGGATTGACGAAGTTTTGACGCTATATAACTTCGATGAACTATGAAAGACCTGACATACAGATTACGGTAGAGCCTAGATCGAAAAGGTTTCGACGGTATAGACTTTTGATGAACTAGGTGAGACCAGACACACGATTACGGTAGGCCCTAGATCGAAAACGTTTTGACGTTATAGACCTTCGATGAACTAGGTGAGACCAGAACAAGGATTACGGTAGGCCCTAGAATCGGAAAGGTTTTGAAAAATGACTGAATTTTGAAAATTGAGAGGACGGTCTTGTCTTTTGAAATTGGCAGCATGCCGACACGACCGAGTTTTTGAAATGTTGAATATTTGGAATTTTGAAAATTTGAAAATTGAAATGGAATTTTGAAAATTCGAAAATCGAAATGGAATTTTGAAAATTCGAAAATCGAAAGACGATCGAAATTTGAATATTGAAATGGCACTACTACAAATGAGCGCTTGGGCCACGGCTGAATTCATGGCAAAAGTGCTAAATTTTCGTGGCTAAAGTACTTTGCCACGGAAAGACCTACCAGGGCGCAAGTTGTCGTGGCAAACAAATAGCCACGGGAAAAAAAAGCGTGACAAGTATTGATTTTATTGCCACGGAGTCTCCCATGGCTAGAATTAATTTTTTGCCACGGATTATCCCGTGGATAATAATGTTTGTGGCGAGACATTTATTCTTGTGACAAAATATATAATAAATTAAATAAATTAATAACCATAAGAATTTTATACCCCTATAGTAGTCACATCTGGATGGTTACTAGCTTTATAGCGAAGTCATTCCAATATTATTTAATTTCACCATACGCATCGAAGAGCCTTCCTAGGAGATCACCCATCTTAACACTACTCTCACTCAAGCATGCTTAACTATGGATTTCTTATGGCTAGCTACCAGAAATGAAATTAAACTTTATTGACATAATCATTGGTTTGAATTCTTTTAAAGTGATGTTTTTTTTTCACAAACTACATTTACTTTTGAGTAATTAATTTTTGTCCCCAATGATTTACATATTATGATTAAAAAATTATTATTTCGAAAAAAAAGAGTTTCGAAATTGATTTTCGGACTCATGATTTCATTAATTTATCGATATTTTTATTTTAGTTTCTATTTTCCACGCTCTTTTATTGCTAGTTCTTTTGATATGTTTTTTTTCTTTTTGTTATCGGTCGTTATTTTATTTCATCAGTTTTTTATCCTCATTGAGTTTCCTCTTGCCTATTTCAAGTTTTACCCAAATTTTATTTTTCATTAATTAAATTTTTTTTAAATTCATTTTTTAAAATATCTTCAAAATAATATTACAGAACAGTTATTGAATTAAACAGTTGACGATAAATTGATTTCGGATTTTCTAACTATTAGTCCTTAATTATTAGATTTTCTTACTTGTATTTGTTAATTATTTGATTTTCTCACTTATACCTCTCTTTTTTTTTGAAAAAATATTTTTACTGGTCATTGAAGTTAGGCACGACTTTCAAGTACATTAAGTTTTCTTCCAAACCAAACAACTTGAAAGACAATTAATTTACAAAAAATAGTTGTTGTTTTCGCAGTCAAAGTTAATTCCATAAAAAAATATAGACCGATTAGAAATCTTAAATACGAGTTTAATAAAGCGGTTTTTTCACACTGAAAATTTTGTAAGAAAATCAATAATTTGGAAAAAAATCATGCTCAGTCACTTTCTTTTTAAGTTTTTTTTGTCCTAAAAAGAAGTGTATTGCATGTGAAAAAAATAAATTAATTAAGCGGTAGAAATGAAAGAGTCTTAAATAACATTAGATGTCTCAATGATGGATGATCAATCACATACTTATTCTACTTGGTATGCTATGTACGTCGTATTTTAGCTAGCACATATTACACTATTTAAATGTTAGTTGTCTTTCAAAAGTCATACTTAAGTTTATAAAAATTTAATAAAACATATTATCAAATTAAGAGAAATCAATTACTTCAAAAATGACGATTAGTAAAAAAATCAATAAATTAGACAACCAAACATTTCTTGTATTTAATTTTACAAAAAATAATTTTTTTTCTTAAAACTAAATAAAATAATACAATTTTTTTTATAATAAAATATTTTCAAATTTCAAATTTTTTTTTTTCATATTATCTTTAATTTCGAATTTTAATGAATTTTTTAAGATCAATATTTGACACTCGGCTTAACTTGAAAGTAATTTAATTAAAGTTTGAAGAACCATTAGCCACATGCGTTTATTAAATTTGTGGCTAAAAAATAATTTCGCCACGAAGGTTAATTATGTCGTGGCTAAATAATATTGGTCACTGAACAAATTCGTGGCTAAATTTATTTTTGCCACGGGTGTGGCATCTTTCGTGGCAAGAGTAATTATTGGCCACGACTTTAATAAAATTCGTGGCGCAAGTGAATTTTTGCCACGGGAAAAAATGTTCCCGTGCATATTTTTTTCCCAAGTAGTGAATCAAATTTTTCCCGTGGCTAGTTAAAATTTAGCCACAAATAACAAATTCCCGTGGCATAATTCGTGGTGCAAGTGTCAATTTGTTGTAGTGTGGACAGCATGCCAGCTAGAAAATAGGTTGTTTTTAGTCAAAACCTGAGTCTACATTTTGGCAGCATTCCGAGATTTTGAAAATTGGATATTTTGAAAAAAAGCATTTCGAAATGACAGTTTTTGAAAATGACATGGAAACCAAGGAGCAAGTAGTCAAGCAAGCATTATGACGACAGTATGTATGCTTTATACTAAGTCTCGATCGGTCAAATATGGTCTATAACAACAGCGATGGCTTTCTCATAAATCAGGACGGACTTCCTAAGCTGAGTTGGACTTAGAACATGTCGTGAAACCCATACGAGTTCGGCCATAGATGTCTTTAGCGCACCCATGTAGGAATGCACCGCGGTATAGTGAGACATCGGTCACAAGTAACCGCCCCGGGCAAAATTGGGGTTATGCATGAACCATCGAACTAAAACGCGCACTTTAGTAACCGATCGATTTGTTTTCGAGTCTCACACTGAGTATCCCGATGACAAGTGGTATATCAGGTATCCCCAGCGGAGTCGCCAAATTGTGGACATGACATAAGTATCCACCCCGATGCGGCCATACGCGGGTTTGGGTTGGCGAATGAATCTCGTGGTGAGATTTTTCTCGGGCTGAAATTTAAATCGAAATTGGAGTCGCCACCGAACTTTATGGGAGTTCGGAACCCGTTCGAACCCACTCTATAATTAGGCGTATCGCACACAAAGCACGACCTGCTTTAGTACGTGTTTGGAAGCCCACGAAGGACACACAACCCCGCCCGCTGTTAGCGGCCTCTACTAAGATATTGATCGGTGTTCGTGTACGCTCGTTAGTATGACGATGAAATGATATGCAAACATCATTTTAAGCTACGCATGTGAAATACGTGTTTTCTACGTTGTTTAATGCATCTTAAATACATCGTCTAACTTTTCCTCTCCTCCATCGTCGGACCTTCCTGGCGGATCGGGTCTATCACCTGCACAGGTAGCGCACAGGGCCTCGGAGGTCTCTGAGAGAACCCTCTCCGACGCCTAAGTTAGTCCGTGAATGCACTTACGAACCTTATTCGTGAGGAATAAGGTGGCATTTTTAGAGTTAGATTCTAGTGAGAAAAAGTTAGTTACCCTCTCTTGTGGGAAATAAGGAGGTATTTATAGATTTCCATAAGAGAGGGTAAAAGAAAAGAGAGAGAAAGAGGGACACGTGGAGGCATGTCCTCCACTTATTCCCTTTTACCTTAGGTTTAATCAGGAGGGTCTGCGCAAACCAGCCTACACACAACTTAAAAAAACCCTAAGAGAACCCTAATCAATTCTACATCCTAATTACTACCTACCCCTAACCCTAGCAATCTAGGAACCCTAAACCACCATAACTCAACCTTCATAAACCTCGAAACTCCCGTGCTAAAGCCACAACGGAACGAGTTCCATCCGAGACAAGAAACATGTAGGTTGAAGGTGCAAAATCCCGTTCTTTTCTATTCTCCTTTCTTTCCACGTGTCATCCGCGCGTCGTCGTCGTCATTGTCGTCTTTTTTTCATTTTTTTTATTTTTATCCTCGCGTCTCTAATATCGGTAATAATCTCTAATATAAAACATTAAATTACTTGCTAATTCGTGTCAAACACGAGGGATGACGGGATAAGAAAATCCGAATATTACGAGGGTAACACACCCGATGTTGACGGTCGTTTATCCCGACACCCCGAATGTTTGATTGTTGAAGCAATCAACATCAATAATCGTTTCTTTTCGTTGCGTCGCTAGTCATGTTTTATTATTATTATTCGTGTCGTTATCATCATCGTTCATCGCATCTTTATCAATTTCGAAACTATTTTTTTTCGAGTAAGGCATCTTTTTTTAGTTAAGGTCGAAACCCGTTGATGCGGATCTGACATCACACAATCCGCAAGGATTTATTACGATGTCGGGAAGCCGAGGGAATCAAGTCGAGTCCCTTTTTTAATTCAAGTCTCGATCCACTAGATTCGATACCAATTCAATAATTGGATGTCGAATTTAAACGATCTAGTCAACAAATCCGACCAATACGATTTTCGTTGATGCTAAAAATAGTGATCATAATTCGCAAGAATTAATTCCGACACTATAAAACGCGGAGACAATTTATTTCGTTTTAGTTGATTTAAAACGACTTACAAATTTATTTTCTAGATTGCGCTCTAAATATTTGATATCGATTCAATAATCGAATATCGGATACGATGAGTATCCAAATCCAAATCGAGCATAAATCATACTCCCTCCGATTACCTGTGTTCTTCCCCTTTCTTTTTGGGGAAGAAAATAAGGAGGGAGTAATTATATTAATAGAATATGGAGGGTGAAATGAAAAAGTAAGAGAGAGAAATATTATATTAATTAAATGAGAAAAAGTAGAATGAAAAAGTAGGAGAGATGAATATTATATTAATTAAATGAGAAAAAGTGTGGTGGAAAAGTGGGAGAGAGGAATATTATATTAATTAATGAATATGATAAAACTTTCCTTAAATGGAAAGAGGGAAGAAAATCAAACTCAGCCCAAAAAGGAAATAGGGAAGAACATAGGTAATCGGAGGGAGTACAATATTTCTGCCCGATTCAATAAAAATCATCATTCCAAGGATGCGATACCGACTCCGTAGTCGAATATCAAATCTAACGGAATTAATCAAAAAAGCCAAAACAGCCCTCCATGCGAGTCGCGCGGATATCATGCGAGTCCCGCGGGTGTCATGCGAGTCGCACGCCTGTGCAAGTCGCTCGAAGTTCATACAAGTCGCGCGATTGCCTGGAAATTGCGACACAAAAGGATTTTTTAGTTCAATTTTAAAACGACTTATAACATCTTTTCTAAACTCGCTCCTAATATTTGATATTGATTCCATAATCAAATATCGAATATGACGAGCATCGAAATTTTAAAGTCGAGTATAAATCATACCATATTTTTACACGACTTAGCAAAATTATCGATTTTCCAAAATCATGCATCATGTTTACATTATCTTATAGCATTCTATATTTTCGCAAACCGTTATTATCATTATACCGTTACTAACATGTTTGTTTCTATTTTTGTCGATTTATTTTCGTTATTCGTTTTATTATACTAAACTGAACCCGCATGCTAAATCCAACTTTGACGTTAAATTTAGATGCATTAAATCGACTAGCAACCCATTCAATTATTCGCATGTTTAGGCAAAACACTGTTTGCATATCATTTTTCATCCTTCTACTAACACGCGTATTCGAGAGTCAAACGATATCTTAGTAGAGGCCGCTAATGTGCGGGCGGGGTTGGGTGTTCTTTGTGAAATTCCCAACACGTACCCTCACCCCTTACTCAGAACCATGGTTTCCGGATATCCGAATCCATTGGCACACGAGAGTCATTCAATACACGGTATCCGATAATGTCGGTATCGGTATCAAATGCAAAGGGACGAACCCAATAAACTCTGACATCTGAATGGACCGTATTTTGTACACGACCCACTAAGACATAGAGTGGGTTCGAATGGGCCCGAACTCCCACAAAGTTCGGTGGCAACTCTACTTCGATTTAAATTTCAATTCGACCCATCTCATATGGAGATTCATTCGCCTCCCCAAACCCGCGCGTGACCGCGTCGGGGTGGACCTATGTCATGTCCACAATTTGGCAACTTCGCTGAGGATTAACTGATGCGTGACTTACCATCGACATTCTCAGGGTGAGACTCGAATAGAAATCGTTTGGCTAGTACAATACGCGTTTTAGTTTTACGGTTCATTCATAACCCCATGTTTTCCCAAGCCGGTACTGGTGACCGACGTCCCACTCTACCGTGATATATGATAAGTGTAGTTTGTAGTGCCTAATTTGTTGTGTTTTGGTCCCATTTTCCTTGTGGAACCGCTCCTTGGGAGCGGTTTATGGGTTACTTATGCTTTCTTTAGTTCGTTCTAGGTTCCCGAGACCATTTGTGAAGAATTGGTGCCAATCCGACTCGATACATACACTTTTTGGAGCCAACGAAGTGAAGGAACGATCACTCGATGCCTTGGATTCGACCCCGAGACCTTGGGACCCAATCCCGAGCCTCCGAGACCCGATCCCAAGTCCCGAGAATCGATGAGAAACCCATGAGAACCAAGGAGGGACCAAAAAGATCATAATGGAGGCCTACAATGTCCTTCCCGGGCAGGATGATGCCTTCCCGATCGGGAAGGAGTGCAATTGAAGATGGTTCTGTTTTGAGGCCTTCCCAACCGAGAAGGGGGCCTTCCCGACCGGGAAGGGGTCCTTCCCGACCGAGACCAATCCTTCCCGACCGGGAAGGGTCAGATACAGACCCGCGTCTCTTGTTTCATCTCCTTTCCACTTGGAACCCTATATATACCCTTCCTCTTGTATTCCTATGTTATGTTAGACACTTCCCCTAAAACCCTAGACTAATTTAGGTTAGATTAGCTTAGATTAGTGTAGATTAGTCGGTAATTAGTCCTTAATCTTAGTTTAGTAAATGTATTAAGGGATTTCTTGAAGAATCCATCCAAGATTGACAACCTTGGTGGAATTATTTGGGTTTTCTTCTATGCAAGTGTTCTCCTTTTCCATTTCCTTTGTAGTTTGGTACAATCTTCTTCTCCTTTTACTCTTAATCCTTTATTGTTTATTAAGTTCTCATCTTTATTCATTGTTTGTTGTTTATCCTTGTTTTCCATTATGTATGTTTGGATTCTTATGTTGATTCCGCTTGTTCTTGTTAGTTGTAGTTTGATTATGTTTGAGTAGATTCTTGCTAGGGTTAGTAGGGTGATTAGGGTGTTAATTGGATGATTAAGGGTTTGTTGGAGATGTTGGTGGAAGATTTGGGTTTCCTCTTGGTTTGATGCATATTACATGTTTGTTGAAATGCTTGAGTGACTAGTAGTTGCAAATACTTGTTTTTCTTGTCTTTTCTCTTGCGGGTGATAGTTTGTTTGTAGGTTTGGTTCCCTCACTACATAGCGAGAGCCCGGTGAGGACGACCGCTAGGTCGGTCTACGTAGCGAGAGCCCGGATGAGACCTAGGCCACTATAACGCGCTAGTAACCCCGTTTGTCATGTGTGTCGCCGAGAAGGGTTTTAGGTGAAACCTCTAGGTAGGTCTACGTAGCGAGAGCCCGGACCACACCTAGATTACCCGACTACCCCTTCACCCTAGCTCTTCCTTGACCATTTCGTTGCCCCTTGAACCCGACCTAATCCTAGCCCGTTTTCCTTGTTTGTTTTCTCCGTCTTCTTAGCCATAGTCTTAGCCTTCTTCCCCTTCCTATTACTCTAGTTTAGTTTAGCTCGTTGACTTAGTCTCGTTTTTAGGTGACCTTAGTCTAGACGCCTCTTACCGTCCCCATGGATTCGACCCGACTTACCCTAGCTACCCACTAGGATCGGTTGGTTATTTATTGATCGGTTGGGACCCACGGCAATTCCCTCCCATCAATATACTCCAATATGGACATGTCAAAGGTGTTCATAGTCGATTCGTGTGGGTTTCGCGGCATGTTCTAAGCTCAACTCGACTTAGAAAGTCCGTCCCGATTCACGGATAGGCTATGTGCACTGGTATAGACCCTTTATAGACCGACCGAGACTTAGTGGAAGGCATACATGGCGTCGTTATTATGCTTGCGTGACTATGTGCTACTTGGTTTCTAAGGTCGTTTTTCAAAAACCGTCATCGTTTTCAAACAATACATCTTTTTCAAAATATCCAATTTCAAAACCCGGCAAGCATACCAAATTTAGGACTTACGATTTTACTCAAAATAGCCTATTTTTAGCCTGGTATGCTACCCATTTCAAAAATTCAAAAATTTTCAACTTTTCAAAAAATTTGGGCCCGATGACATTTTTGCCAATTTTAAAACTCGGGATCCTGTTTTCAATTTTGAAATCTTCGGAAATTCATCTTCGATATTCAAAATTTCGAAATTCTAAAAATGCGTCTTTTCAAAAATATTCAATTTTCAAAAAAACTCGGAAAGCTGCCGAAATTTAGACTTAAGATTTGACTCAAAACAAGCCTATTTTCTAGCTGGCATGCTGCCCATTTCGAAATTCGAATTTCCGATCCACCATTCGATTTTCGAACTTTCAAAATTCAATTTCGATTTTCAAATTTTCGGAATGCCATTTTCGATTTTCAAAATTTTTGAGATGGCATTTTCAATTTTCAAATCTTCGAGATGCCGTTTTCGATTTTCAAATCTTCGGGATCCCGTTCCCAATTTTTAAAATTATCGGAATTTTTTTTTTCGATATTCAAATTTCAAAATTCCAATTATCGAAAAGCTACCGAATTTAGGACTTATGATTTTACTCAAAATAGCCTATTTCTAGCCGGTATGCTACCCGTTTCAAAACTCAAAATACTTTCAAAACTCAAAATACTTTCAAAATTCAAAACCGCGGCCCGATAACACTTTTCCGATTTTCAAAAAATCGGGCCATCCGCCGGTTTTTCCAGATTTTCTAAAAAACAAATTCCTTTTCAAAATCCCGTATTTAGTAGTGTCGGGTCTGGTCGTAAGTCGTCGAAAGTCTTTAGCGTCGAAACTACGTCGATCTTACATCGCGAGTTTCCCCCTATCCCAGTCCGCCTTATTTGACAAAGGCATGGCCCACCTACGTAGGACATACTCCTACAAGGGAAGGCCCGTTTACACAATCGAGCCCAAAGTCTGGGGATGTCTCACGTGGACTTTCTTTCGAACAGGACTCGGCCCACTAGCCGGATCCTAAGGGAGGCCCACTTTTCACAAGTCACCCGTCTAGGTGTCTTTTCCGAGTCAACCTTTTACAAGGCATAGCCCCATAACAAAATGTTCGTGGTCCTTACGTCTAAGGGTCACTCGTCCAATAACACTCGAGTCTTAACACAGTCTTCAATACCACTTGGGGGCCACCCTTCGCCAGGGCGATCAATCACGGTTGCTCTAAGGGTCATGTCTCACACGCGTCTCACGTACCTCCACTTTTGAGTCACTTAGATGTCACACAATCTGAGTCCTATCTAAGTCCTTAGTCTCACTTGGGGGCTATTCTCCGATGGAGCGATTAATCACAGTCACTCCGAGAATCGTACCCTACACATTTGTCTTTGGAGAGTCTAACCCGAGTCGAACTGGAGTTGTCTCTCCTCCCGCGCTATTTCTTATGCCTTGGTGAAATTGAGTTCCGAAGTAACTTTACTGATTATGCGGTATTCTTACAGACAGGCTGCCGGTAACCAAACGCCAGAAAATGCAAGAAACTTTGGACCAATTGGCAGCCTCCCTAGCTAAGCTTGAAGCCCAATTGACTGCTATCCAAACCGACCAAACAACCCTTGCCACCCGTTTGAGTGCCATGGAGAAAGGGACTCCTAATGCTGGATCTGAACCCACTGGGCCCATAGCTGAACTATTCAGCGCCGTTCGCAAGCTTGAAGAACAAGTCCATTTGTCTACAAACATTTTAATCCATACGGAAAATGCTCGCTCCTACTCGCCTTTGAATGACGAGCTACCTGCCAACCTCAACCTTACGGGAATACCGACGTTTGAGGGTACTGAAGACCCGGTCCATCACATCCGGGCTTTCAAACAATTTATGGCTATCAAGGGGGTAAAATCCACCATGTTCAAGCACTTGTTTCCTTCCTCCCTCGAGAAGCACCCGAAAGCCTGGTACTACAGGCTCGATTCCAAGAAGTACAAGACTTGGGATGATGTGGCAACAAAGTTCGCTCGGAATTACGCCGATAATACCGAGATCCAGACTACGATGCGTACTCTGGAGGTTATGGCCCAAGAGCTGAAAGAAGGTTTCACCAAATACCTTCAAAGGTGGAGGGCCGAAAGTGTGAAGTTGGTAGACAAGCCCAACGAGAAGACACTAGTGGAGGCATTCATCAACAACCTCCTACCTTCCTACCGCGTCCATCTTAGGTATGCCGGTATTTCAAACTTTGCGGTGCTTACCGAAATGGGCATTAGGATTGAAGACGATCTTCGACATAATGGAGATCTGGGTGAAGCTTCTACTGAAGGCTATACTGGACATCAACTCGAGTCCTTAGAAGCCGACGACTAATGACAACTTTATCCGAGAGTCCAGATTTGACTTAAGTCTGAGTCTGAATCTGAGTCTAGGATGTTCCATTTCAAAGTCAAAGTCAGAGTCAGAGTTAGTTGTATTTTGTCCTCTTTTCCAAAATTCAATAAAATCAGCTTTCAAAATTCTTTCTCATATATACCTTCCCTTATGTGTTTCCGAGAACATGATGAACACCATCGTACACTGTGAGCACATGCACGTGACTATAGGCGCATCTATAATGACTGTATGAAATCGAGACCCGTGTTTTTCTTTACCTGTTCCATGTCTGACATAGAAAGCCACAAAACTACCCTTAGCAGAAGTGGTATCAAATCCTATGACAAATCTAGGTAGTCTCCTAGTTTGGGTTCAAGACGGGAGGCAAGCCCATTTCCCACAATAAACGCCCCTCCAATAAGACTGGCCAATCCCTACCCTAGGTGTTAGTCTGACCAAATAAAAAACAAATGACAAAACAAAAGAGCTGGCCATGATAAAAAAAAAAAGCTGGACAAAAAAAACAAAAGTCCAAGAAAAAGCAAAAGGCCAAAACAAAAAAGCAGGCCATCATCAAAAAAAAAATTCAAATACCCGTGACCGAGGTTAAACGGTCAATCTGAATGAAGAATCCCATGAACGTGGCTAAAAAGTCAACCAAAAAAAATTCAAATGCCCATTAGCACGGTTAGCGGTCAACTCAAGTGAAAAACCCCTTGGCCAAGTACGGTCAATTATCAATACTCATACCATCAAATAGAGGAGAAACATATCAAGTTGGTCAACAAACACCACATTTAGTCTTCCCACATTACAACCCTCAAGACCTTCTCGAGACCTAAGCTAAGAGACAACCCAGAATTTTGAGGATTCAAGCTCCATAGGAATAACCCCTAGCCACTAAAGCCAGACATGGAAACCAGATCCCGCATCATCAACCTACCTTGATCAAAGTCCGAGTCATTTTTACTCGACTTCCCCCTTTCCTACCATGTTACAATACCTTAACCTCGAAGCCTTAGCTCCACAAATTAAAGCTCCAGATGTCAAAACATCAAAGCCACTTACGACCTAGCACCACATTTCCAAAAACATCCAAACCAGTTACCAACCCCAAACACGGGAATTCAACCTGCGGTCGGCATAGAACATGCCCAAATAGTTCACACCACTTCTGGGGGCTACCCCGAAGAACGCTCACAGTCACAGGATCAACATCTTAATCATTCTAACCCTTTGATCAAGACATCATTGCGAATGCACCTAGCCTACACCATTGCTATGGCTAGTTACAAACAAAGTCCTATTAGACTAGGCACCATAATATGTCTTTCTTCACTGAACTACGGCTTGGTTTGATTTCACTACACGTGAATACGTAGGCAGCCTTTCAACAGAGGCACAACCACCCACATTGACACACATTCAAAAAGCACCATCATTCCGGTCACGATACTGTCATGTTCTCAGCAGCTAGCTTTGTCATTCTGAGGGGCTTCTCTTAGGCAGAAGACCTCCATCTACTTACAAAATCCAGATAAATTCAAAACAAATCCAGCCTCCTTTCTATAGTGTGTCCTAGTACACGGCTCAGTCAAAGACAAGAATCTGTCAGGACTCGAAGCTACACCCTACTTTGGGAAAATTTCCCCAAAACCAAAAATTCAAGAAAGAGCCAAACTACAACAGTCCCACTACAGACTACTGCAAGTCCCCTATAGCATATCTATCTTATTTCGATGTTCGACCGTGTTGCCACTCGCCTAGGCTACGAAATAGCGCAACTTAAGAGTCTTGTCATCTTAGGTGGCCCACCCTCCTACCGAGTCACGGTCCAACCCTTAGAGAGTCCAGTTTATGTCTGAGTCGAGTCTGTCGGTAGGTTTCTCTCTTCAAATTCCCGCTTTGAAGTTTACAAAACTTAGCCATTTGAAAAAACCCTTTCGACAAGGTCAAATTTCGGTATATTTAAACTGCAAATTTCTTTTCTACCCCTTTCCATTTTGTAAACCTAGCACGTGAGTTGCTCACAGGATTTCGATTTCAAAAACGAAGCAAAAATCATTTTCCCCAACGCAAGTCAGTCGATAGATGCTAACTGCATTTCCTGTATGCTATCTTGCTATCTGCTATATTTGCTATTTCTGCCTGCATATCTAACATTTCAGGTACCAGCTTGGCTTCCCAACGGAACATCAAGTTTTTTTTATTCCCCAGTGCCTGCGCAAACTCATATATCTCCCCAGCGGAAACCCCTAGGCGGCATTTTCCCCGGAATGGCACGGGATGGGCCCATATATAGGCGCACCCAGGACTTATACGACAAGTCCAATTCTCCACGGGGTTATCATCATCAGCTCAGGTATGACTTCTATCCTATGGCTGGCGAGCCCTTCACGCAAGTCTAATGGACTATAAATGACCCGATCAGAAGTCTGCCAGGTCTTAATCCTCGATTGGCCTGGTAGCTACTCTGACTTTCGCCTTGTCCAAGCCTCAGTCAGAGTGAGGGCTCTGTAGACACTCACATTTTGACCGCTAGCTGTCTATAGCGTTTCCCAAAAAACACCCGATGATGATCGGACGCAAACGTGTTTCTATGCGCTCGTATGTGGTCTCGAAACCATTAGTTTCTGGCTTGGCCTTTTTACGAAGTACAAATTTCACAAAACCGACCTCAAATTCAGGCCCAATGGGTCATTTCCAATCAAATAAGACTATTTTGGGTCAAAACCGACACCGGAAATAAAACCGTCTTTTAGCGACCGGGTCAAAACCCAGTCAAAGCCGTTTCCGAGAGCAAACCCGCGGTCCTCTTTCAGGTGGGCCACTCGATCAAGTCCATCAGGGCACTTGATCGAGAAACTCTAGACAAGGAGGGGGAGCAATTACCTATATAAACACTCTCTTGCATGCACAATTAAACACTTTACAAAACCCTAACACATCTACACACAACTTAAAAAAACCCTAAGAGAACCCTAATCAATTCTACATCCTAATTACTACCCCTAACCCTAGCAATCTAGGAACCCTAAACCACCATAACTCAACCTTCATAAACCTCGAAACTCCCGTGCTAAGGCCACAACGAAACGAGTTCCATCCGAGACAAGAAACATGTAGGTTGAGGGTGCAAAATCCCGTTCTTTTCTCTCCTCCTTTCTTTCCTCGTGTCGTCTGCGCGTCGTCGTCATTGTCGTATTTTTTTCGTTTTTTTTTATCGTCGCGTCTCTAATATCGGTAATAATCTTTAATATAAAACATTAAATTACTTGCTAATTCGTGTCGAACACGAGGGATGGCGGGATAAGAAAATCCGAATATTACGAGGGTAACGCACCCGATGTTGATGGTCATTTATCCCGACACCCCGAATGTTTGATTGTTGAAGCAAGTCAACATCAATAATCGTTTTTTTTGTTGCGTCGCTAGTCATGTTTTTTTTATTATTATTCGTGTCGTTATCATCATCGTTCATCGCATCTTTATCAATTTCAAAACTATTTTTTTTCGAGTAAGGCATCTTTTTTAAGTTAAGGTCGAAACCCGTTGATGCAGATCCGACATCACACAATCCGCAAGGATTTATTACGATGTCGGGATGCGGAGGGAATCAAGTCGAGTCCCTTTTTTTAATTCAAGTGTCGATCCACTAGATTCGATACCAATTCAATAATTGGATGTCGAATTTAAACGATCTAGTCAACAAATCCGACTAATACGATTTTCGTTGATGCTAAAAATAGTGATCATAATTCGCAAGAATTAATTCCGACAGTATAAAACGCGGAGACAATATATATTTCGTTTTAGTTGATTTAAAACGACTTACAAATTTATTTTCTAGATTTCGCTCTAAATATTCGATATCGATTCAATAATCGAATATCGGATACGACGAGTATCCAAATCCGAATCGAGCATAAATCATACAATATTTCTGCCCGATTCAATAAAAATCATCATTCCAAGGATGCGATACCGACTCCGTAGTCGAATATCAAATCTAACGGAATTAATCAAAAAAAGCTAAAACAGCCCTCTATGCGAGTCGCGCGGATATCATGCGAGTCCCGCGGGTGTCATGCGAGTCGCGCGGATCTAATGCGAGTCGCGCGCCTGTGCAAATCGCGCGATTGCCTGGAAATTGCGACACAAAATGATTTTTTTGGTTCAATTTTAAAACGACTTATAACATCTTTTCTAAACTCGCTCCTAATATTTGATATTGATTCCATAATCAAATATCGAATATGACGAACGTCGAAATTTTAAAGTCGAGTATAAATCATACCATATTTTTACACGATTTAGCAGAATTATCGATTTTCCAAAATCATGCATCATGTTTACATTATCTTGTAGCATTCTATATTTTCGCAAACCGTTATTATCATTATACCGTTACTAACATGTTTGTTTCTATTTTTGTCGATTTATTTTCATTATTCGTTTTATTATACTAAAATGAACCCGCATGCTATATCCAACTTTGACGTTAAATTTAGATGCATTAAATCGACTAGCAACCCATTCAATTATTCGCATGTTTAGGCAAAACACTGTTTGCATATCATTTTTCATCGTTCTACTAACACGCGTATTCGGGAGTCAAACAATATCTTAGTAGAGGCCGCTAATGTGCAGGCGGGGTTGGGTGTTCTTTGTGAACTTCCCAACACGTACCCTCACCCCTTACTCAGAACCATGGTTTCCGGATATCCGAATCCATTGGCACACGAGAGTCATTCAATACACGGTATCCGATAATGTCGGTATCGGTATCAAATGCAAAGAGACGAACCCAATAAACTCTGACATCTGAATGGGCCTTATTTTGCACACGGCCCACTAAGATATAGAGTGGGTTCGAATGGGCCCGAACTCCCACAATGTTTGGTGGCGACTCCACTTCGATTTAAATTTCAATTCGACCCATCTCATATGGAGATTCATTCGCCTCCCCAAACCCGCGCGTGGCCGCGTCGTGGTGGACCTATGTCATGTCCACACTCGGCTTCGGCAGGCCGAGGGTTAGGCCTCAGGCTTTGGACTTGGCAGGATATTTCAAGGATGCCCCCGAGGGCTGCTTGGAAGGGTCTGACTGGTGGTCTGCATAGCGGGCTACTCCAGGACCCGGATATTATCTAGGTCGGGTCTGCCTCCAAGCCTGACTGGTGAGCGAACCGGGATGGGCAGCCAACCCCATCAATTGTCTGGCAGGCAGGAGGCAGACCCCATGATTTCAGCAAAGGGTCAGGGACATGTCGCATATCAACAAGCAACTTAGCAAAATAAAAAGGACATTCAACAAGAAAACGACAAAGAGAAGTCGATAAGATTAAAACAGAGTCAGAGTAAAAGCCTACAGAATAAACAGCAGGCAAGTACATGAACAAAGGAATAAACATTACAATGCCGACATTTTAGCTCGGCGCGCAAAAAGATCAGATAACTAGCAAGGAAGAAAAGGCGCTGGAGGATACGGACACGAGCCTTCAGAAGACGATTGCCCTAGATCCTATGCAGTGTGCGCATCTTGACTAGGGTCAGATAGTCCCTCAGGACCCTTCTAAGGCGACTTTCTAGGCCTAGTCTCATTCTTGGCCGCGTAGAGCTTGTCAAAAGCATCTTCATCAAAATTCGGTATCAATTCCCAGATGACCTCCAGACAGAATTCAGTAGAAGAGTTGGCACCTACAACGTAGGCCTGATCCACATTCTCATTAGCCTCCTGTATGATGTCAACCTTCACCTTCAACCATTGTTCCTCCTCAGCCTTCAACTTATCATTAGCTACTTGCAAGTCAGTTTCTGCCCTGGACAAACGGTAAAAAAAACCGTTAAGGCGCTCCTCCGGCTCGGCAGCGTGCTTCCTTACCTGCCTCAGCTCCACCTCCAGCTCCGACGCCTCCTTCACAGCCTTCTCCCCCTGGGCCTTCCAGCTTGCCGACTGATGCTTCGCTTCTTCTTGCTCCCCATCACATCCTGATAGTTTGAGCCTCAAGTTGGTAATCAGGGGTAGCATCCCTCTCAACCACCACGATGCGATCAGAAAGAGAAGACTCGGGGGTAATAGTCAACACCTCGTTGCTCAAACAGTTGAGGTTAGCAAGCTCAGCAGATGCTTGGAAGACCAGGGTGCAGCGGTAGAGAAGCTGAGCCGCATTAGAGCTGGGATGCGTCAGCACCTTAGCAACCTGATCCATAGAGACAGTACTGGAATCTGACAGAAGGACAAAGGCATTAACGCTCTCTGTTGCATAATTAAATTCAGCATTCCCCTGACCAAGCAGTGTCTCAGGGCGGTTGGGGGCGTGGCGTTTAGGCTGAGGAGTGCTGACCTCCGTTTCCAAATCAATCAACTGCTCAGTGAGCATCGACTCTTTGTCTTTCATTTTCCTGTTGAGAGGGGGGAATGTATCCTTTGTTTCCTCAGAAGGGGAAGGCCCCGCAGTAATAGTAAGAGGACGAGGAAGAGGAGAGTAACCCTCGCACTGGGAAACCGATGGGCGGACGCCTTCTAAGTCCCCTCCCCTTTCAGTTGTTTGAGGGGCAGGAGTCGAGGGAGTAGCATCCCTGACCGAAGCCTGCTTGGAAGGAAGCTTAACCTTCCCAGCTGAAATGCTCTGAACATGCCCCATAAGAGTTTCCTTCTTATACCCAGCGGGGGCAACAGGGCATGGAGTGGTAGGCTTGTATTCGTTGTTCAACCCAAGGGCATACAAATGCTCAGAAGTCCAGAAATCGCAGTAAGTGTCTGCAAAAAAGACAACAAAGTAATAAATTTAGTACGCAAGAAGCCTACCAAACACGGCGAGCTGCCACAGAACCCCTGACTACCTCTGGGACGAGCGGGGTTCAAACCCGTCGAGGTCCGGAACTCATTAGTGGCAATGAGCTCTACAGGTGGGAGCCAATTAATAGGAGCAACACTGCTCCCAAACATCGTATAGGCAAACACCTCAACCTGGAGCTCCTCCATCTCATTCAACTTCACCTCCAAGACCCTCCCACTGACCTCTGGATGATATTCCTCAAAAGTCTCCAGACGAGTGTGGACATGGTTTCTGAAATGTCGAGGGATAGTCCAACCTCCCTCATGATGAATGTACAAGAAGTTATTTTTCCAATTTTTGACGCTGGACAGCGTCGGTCAAATTGGCGAGTAGCCCTTTATCCTCTGCAAGGAAAAATATCCTGGAGAAGTCATCTGCAGGCCCATCATGAATCGCAGGGCATCGATGGAAGGCTTGTATCCAGAGAAAATGCACACCCAAGTATAAGATATTAAAGTCCTGACAGACACTGCCGTCTGCTGGGCAATAGCTACGTTCATGCGCCTAAAGGCGGTCTCTAGGAAAGGATGAAGAGGAAACCGGAGACCATACTCTAGATATTTGTGGTAAACTGCTATGCAGTCCTTGGGAGGATTGCAAACAGTATCTTTCTCTCCAGGGATGATGACTGAATAGTCCGACCCAAAATCTTAATGGTTAGCAATGGCCTCAACTGTGTTCTTAGCCAGCTACTTCGCCCGCGCCCCTGGCTCTAGGTAGGTGTGCAAAGGAACCTGGTACTTCTCTTTATCCAAGAAATAGACGCGCCCAGGTGTCTGTGGTTTCAGGGGACCGGTGATAGTGAAAGGGTCAATCTCCAAGGCCTCGTCGTCTGAGTCCGAGACATTAGTAGGAGCGGGTTTTGGGGAATTGGCACCTCCACTATCTTCTGAGGGCGGCCCTTGAGCCATAGTGACCACCAGGTAAGTGGAGGAGGAGGGGCGATCAATAACCGCCTTCCACCATCTCCCACGTGGGTCTTAGAAGAAGGTTCAGAAAACGACAATATCCGGCGGCGATGTTGCAACATATCTTGCCAAAAAAGAGTAAAGTAGGCAGGAATTTAAGGAAAGAGAAAAGCTAGGGTTTAAGGTTCTAACCTAATGAAGCCTTCAAGTCAGCCAGAAGTGGACGCCGGAAAAATCCTCGATTGAGTCGCCCAACGAAAAAGAAGATGAAGTTTGAATGTTGAGAGTGTGAAAAAGGGGAGTGAGGAAGGAGAGGGTCTTTTATAATGAGAAGAACTGAAGAGTCCCTTCCTTTATGTTGTACTGTCAGTTTTTCTCCCCATAAAACCCCCCACACGTGTCACACGCTCAACCAATCCATCCATCACATCCCAAAGCTTCAAAAACACAAAAAGGCGGGAAGAAGAAGAGTTACATTACGTTATTTATACCAGGCCCCCCTCCATACGTCAAAAAAAAAGAAAAAAAAGAGACACAAATAAAAGTCATATTACTTCCTCATTAAGAAAAAAGGGCCCAGAGGCCAGAATTACGAGATCAGTGGGCGAGTTCAAAATAAAACAAGTATTACAAGTCAGGTACGAGCAAAATGGACCGAGAGCATAACTCGGCCAATCAGGGTATATAGTAAGATTCAATCTATGTCGGAGCCAGGGAAGGATCAGTCCTTAGATTTGCTGCAACCTTCATCATCAGACCCCCAGTCCCAGCTGCCTGAAGCATCCATGGGGTCATCAGCCCCCTCCTCCTCACTCCCCAGCGCCTCATGGTCTGACAAACATCATTTACCTTTGCTATCCCCAGAGTCATGGCTACTAGCATCCCAGTCCTCCTCAAAATAGGTCAGCTTAGTACCCTCAGGATAGCCGAGGTTGCGCTTCAGCTCCCTGGGCGTAGAGGGAGAGGACCCTGAATCCGGGATGTTAGGGTCAACATTCTCCGGCTGCAACCAAGGAAAACACCGACGGCAGCCCCGAGAGGAGCAACCCTCTGCCTACGTGCAGGAGTCGGACTTCTGTCTCATGAAAAAGGAGGCCTTCCTGGGGCGCCGAATGGCTCTTGGCAAGTCACTTGCCTTAGGAGCATAAGGGGACCGAAGGGCGATCAACTTACAATGGTGGATGATCGTGCGCACCAGCTTGGGATATTTGAAATTCTTAGCGGGACCCGTATACTTAAAAGTATTGGCAAGGACCACTCGCCTAACACTACAACAAAATAACTTTTTCGCGGTGATTATTTTGGTGTTTTGTGGCGATCCTATTCGACGCGAAAGATTTTCGCATCGATTGTGTATTCGTTGAGGTAGGTGGCGTTGCCGTAGCCTTTCGTAGCGAATAATCTATTCGCTGGGTTAGGTTCTTAAAATCGACGCGAAAGAAGAAGAGGTTTAGTGGCAAATTAGATGTCGATTATTATCGATGCGTTAAGTGGTGTATACTCACTATCTAATATCAATTGTAGCAATTGTATTTGACACGATGAGTACAAGAAAATGTCATCTAATGACAATTGTATTCAACGCGAAATGTACTATAAAATGTAATCTAAGCGTAATTGTACGTACACGAAATAAATCGCATATCGCAACAATATTTTTTATAGTACAGACTGGATAAGATACAAAACTAAAAAAGAAAAGGTACAATTGTAGAAAATGATGTTAATTTTATATTATTCATAAAATTATACACGGAATATATCCAACAACGACCAATTTAAATTAACACAAAAAAATTAGAAAAAAGTGATGATGTTTTCACGATCTAAATACAATTACCACGTCTTCGACCACTAAAGCTAAACTCGAACATTCGAACTCATGTAATGCGTATAAGTAGTTGTGCCTGAAGAAACTGCAGCTGGGAGATAAAAAACAGTATATGCAAAGTTAGTCCGAATATTTATTCACTTATAGCATGTAAGGAAAACAAACCATGTATACTCCGTGATATATACCAAAGTGTTGTAAATATAATCATAATGTACAAACATTATTAAAAAAAAGAATATAAGACGTTCATATGATCAACTATGAAGTACCTGTGAATCTTATTATAGGATGTTGCATTCCTTAGAAGAGACAAAAATGTCATATAAATACCACTCAAGAACGTTTAGAGATAGTTTCTTCGATATGCACTTTCCAAGAATTTCTCCGATACACTTGATTATTTAGCTGAATGCTACATCACATATGGGAGGAGGGTGAACTATTTAGCTGACGCAAGTGACATGAAGCCACGATATAATCTGCATCAGCTCATGCTTCTAAAATTAGGAGATGACTCATGACTGTTAGTTAAACGTACGAGCCCACAAAACAATTTGATACTAGTTCTAGCATCGAGGAGAATAAAATGTCCACTCGCAGCATTCGATCAGAATCATAGACATTTTCCTACCTCCAACTGCATTCCTTATTGAAATAGATACCACTTTGAGATATTTCAGTGATCTACTGGAGTATTACAGAGTACCCACCTCACCAGGCTTGATTAGGCCTTTTGCTTCAGCATCTGCAATCATGCTGTACCCAATCCTGTGAGAAGAAAGCAATTATAGTTAGTAATGATGGAAGCATATTACAAAAAAAGTGTGAATGTTCAGAGTCACTGCAACAGAAGAAAACCAGGCAACACGATGAAACGTTAAAAGAATGAATAACCTGTCTTTAACACTAGAGCATGGTTCCATTGCCTCTAACTTGGCAGCTATACGAGCAACACACCCATCTACGACGTTATTGAGATATACAAGCGGCGTATTGCCAATCAGCTCGCAAGTTCAAAATTCACATTAATAACTTGCACTTGCTTGCATACTCTAATCCATTGGAAAATAAAAGAGCTAAAGATGCTTACTTCAGTCACATCTTTAGCAATGAATGCCTTCTCTTCCACCATTTTGGATGATACTGAATCAATATAAAAAATTATTTCACCGGATTAAAGTCATGTAATTAACTAATCATATGATGACATCCAACTCAATTCAAAGGCAGGTTACAAAAAAATAAATAAATTACTCCGTACTTCCAAAACTTCAATTTAGTGGCAGAAAATCAATGTCTATAGGCTTTATTACTACACCTCCTAGCCTAGATGACACAAAAATCCAAAGAAAGAGGATAATACAAGGTACGGAGTATATATTAAAAGAAATTGGAAACCCTTCACTACTTATTTTAATAGGGCTAATTCCCTATTATTACTTGTTCAACTACCTTATTGAAATTCGTAAAGACACTAGCTTCTTTCCCTCTGAACTGCAGCCTACTGACCTGCTGTAACACCAACGGCATCCCCCAAACATGAGCCAAAACTATCTGATGGTTATATCCTTGCATAAACCTCTTAATGAGAAGGGAAACAGGGTTTTCATGGGCTAAACTGATGAATGCAGCCTGATGTGTATTAATCCAGCCTGAAATTTTATATAATAGTTTAGCACCCTAAATAACTCGCTTAAAATGCATCAAATATTAATAAAGTAATTTCCAACAAGCAATAGTTCAGATAAGAGTAAGGAATTTCCAACTTAGATAATACAAGAAATTCAATAGCATACACTATTTATAACAAAAAAAATCTACTGAATTACTAGGGAACTTCCACATCAGATACTTAATTAACTAAATCATATGTTTATAATGAACTAATACCTAAAAGATTGTGGAATAAAGATCGTCAAAACTTGAATATTTGAAGAACAAAGAAAGTACATACCGCACAAGGCTATGAAGAGTTTGGATCTGGTTCAGTTTTGATGAACCAGTTAGGGATTGGTTCCTGAGTAATTGGCGCATATGTGAAATTTAGGGAGACACGGGTTGCCTCTAGGATGCTTTTGGTTATCGTATTGACGGATGTAGAACTGGATTCTGGTGATGGCGTGGTGGTAGAGTTGGGAGAGCGGGGTGTGTTCTTGTGGGAGAAGATGAACAAAACCCTAGGATCAGGATTAAGTGGTGGTTAAACGAAAAAAAAAGAATCAGGATTAGCGTCTATTTGTATTCGCTAACCCATCGTTTAATGGAGTGTATTAGTGTCTATTTGTATTCGTTAGGGTTAGTCGTCAATTATAGGAGTAATTGCGGATTGTTTGTGTCGATTTTCCAATAACCATGAAATAATCGCCGCGAAAAGGCTTTTTTTGTTGTAGTGTAAAGATTTTATCCTTCATCCAAAACATTGAGAAAGGAAAACAAACGAGGCGACAAATGTTCAAGGTTAATGAGGAGGACAATAAGAGTGTTCAAGGTTCAGGAGAAAGAACTAAGTAAAACTCAACCCTTTATAGTCACAAGGGGAGGGGTCGGGCATTTAATTACGTTCCAACCACCCCCGCAGAAGAAGCCAAGTGTCACCCAAGCACAAGGCTCGAGGGATCTCCTGGAAGAATAATCATAAGGAAAGATTTTCTGACTCTTAGCATACCCGGGCAATTAAGACATTCCTTCTAGGGAATACGCATGACATTAAATGCAAGGAAAGATCAAATGTCAACCTCCCACCAGTCAGAGTAAGGGACGACAGCTGGCGCGAGTTTTCCTCCCTCTGCTGCCCAGGGACAATTGATGGGGACGGCTGCTCATCCCGGTTCGCTCACCAGTTAGGCCTGTGGGCAGGCCCGACCTAGATAATATCTGGGTCTTGGAGTAGCCTACTATGCAGACCACCAGTCAGACCCGTCTAAGCAACCCTGTAGGGCATCCTTGAAATATCCCGCCAAGTCCAGAGCCTTAGGCCTAGCCCTCGGTCTATCGAAGTCGGGCCACTCCTACAACCCTCGTGGGAGGAGGGAACCCCTTCCAATCTCCGGACATCAGAGCATCCTGCCCCGACGAGTCCAGGGTAGGTGGGGCAAACCCTCATGATCAAAGCTAATGTAAAAGGGAATAAGTGGAGGACATGCCTCCCCGTATCCCTCTTTCTCTCTCTTTACTTTTACCTTCTCTTATGGGAACTTATAAATACCTCATTATTTCCCACAAGAGAGGATAATTAACTTTCTCTCACTAGAATCTTACTCTAAAAACGCCACCTTATTCCTCACAAATAAGGTTCGTCAAGTGCGTTCATGGACTGACTTAGGCATCAGAGAGGGTTCCCTCGGAGACCTCCGAGGCCCTGTGCGCTACCTGTGTAGGTGACAGACCCGATCCGTCGGGACGGTCTGACGATGGAGGAGAGGAAAAGTGAGATGAGAATTAGAACAAGATCCTAAGAGAATTTAAACTAATTAAGGGGTGCTATTATTTCCATACCATAACAACGATAATGATAAACAGATTTGCAACGGTAAACGTAAACTATAAACGGACCCGTAAGTAGAAAACGTAAATTGAAATCATAAATCAAATGACTGGACGGCCTCCGATCACTTACGCATTACGTTGCGTTTTGACCGGAGGACAAAGGCTTTAGCACGTGTTAGCGCACGGGACGAAAGCGTAGTGCTAGCTTGATCCTCGACCCTCGGTGTCTAGTCCCGACTTATCCTAGTTAAGTAGGATTGCCTCGACTTATCGGATATCAAACTCGACTATTGAGTCGTCGATATAAGATTAGTCACATGAGACGTCACTCAAAATCGTAAAAGAAACGAGAAGATAAATTTTAAATAACATAATGTGTGGGTTTTCGAAGACGGACACGTGATTGATTTAGCACGTATCGACTTAAGAGTCATAAATATGACTCGATAGAACTTTATATCATCTTTTAGCCTTCGTTGGAGACTTGTATGGGTCCCTCGATGGAGTCATTGTCTGGACTCGGTCGAGTGCTCTTTAATGAAAAATCCCTGCCTATTTTTTAGGGGGGTCAATTGATCGAGTGACTCAGGCACTCGATCGAGTGCCCCTGTACCGGGTGGCACGTTGCTTCTAAACCAACCCATTTTACAAATTTGTGATTCGAATCGAGACGTGGTCGAGCTAATGCAAATATCGGGCTCCTCCGTGTCACAACGTCGTTGTCGGGTCTTGTGGACCATACAACATTCGGTTCGACATCACTAGGTTTTGCATTAACACGATTCTCGATAGCTCTTCAAACTCAAACACTCGATTATGGAATCGATGTCGAACATTTCAGAGCAATGTTTATGGAATCAAGAATAATCGAACTAAACATGAATATCAAACCCATCTGCGTCACGATGTCGTTATCGGCTCTTATGGACCTTACGACGATTAGTTCAACGTCATCGGGTTTCATGATAATTCAATTGTTGATAGCTCTTTTACGCGCGGCATTCGATTACGGAATCGACATCGGGCCTTTTAAGCAACATTTTGAAAATGACATCGAATACGCTCGATAACAAATTACCACAATTACGTTATAATCCGACGGGTCATGCTCATGCCATAAGGTGTCCTACCCTTAAGCGCCTAGGGCGGTGCGCCTCATGCGGCGCCACCTCCAGTACAACTTGCTTGGGGATTATACGGACTTTAGGCGGCATTTATCATCGAATGTACTCGATCGGAAAATTCGAAGTCGTCACAAACATTAGGTCATTTGCATTTCGACGTCGTAGTTACAATGATTGATCTAGCGTCATTGGATGTTTACTCGAATCGATTTTGAAAATAGTTTTTTGTTATATACACGGTATTAATATAAACAAAATCTAAAAAACGATAAATAAATATTAGAAGATAGGAAAATTAATGTAAATGTTTGAAACGATAATAAAAATGTTAGGAACAATAATATAAATGTTAGGTGCGCACGTGTTAGTATACAAAATAGAAAAGAGTTAAAGGTTAGAAATGGGATTGGTACACCCTCAACCTACATGTCGATTGTCTCGGAAAACGGGCTCGCAGAGTATCATCATAGACACGGGAGCGGTTCGAGTATGTAGAATGAGTTAGGGTGTGTTTTTGTGTTTGGGACTACTGAATTATCGAATGAAGGGAGTTGGTTTCGAGATTGACGAGGTTTGACTCGGCTTGTGTATGCAAAGGATGCAAAGAGATGTAGGAAGAGGATCCCCAAAATTCCAATCCATTTAAATGTCGTGCAAGGGTGGGTATATAGAGATTTTTGGGGACACTGGATCGAGTGCCCTTGCTGGACTCGATAGAGCGCCAAGGCATTCTGGTTGATTTTTATGGGGTCACTCGATCGAGTGGCCCTAGGCACTCGATCGAGTGCCCTTAGGCAATCCGGAGTAAAATCCGGAACAAACAAAGAAGGTTTTGACTTGTTTTTGACTTGATTTGATTATGTATTT
The DNA here is from genome assembly GCA_958450325.1 of Agrostemma githago. NCBI lineage: Eukaryota > Viridiplantae > Streptophyta > Magnoliopsida > Caryophyllales > Caryophyllaceae > Agrostemma > Agrostemma githago. The sequence goes on along the minus strand of OY288251.1, from coordinate 33,667,461 downwards.
GGATGCAGCATAAGGCCTGTTTCATTTTCGGGTTTCGACTTTAACCGGGTTTTGACTCGGTCGCAAAAGATGGTTTGGCCCCCAGTGGCAGTTTTGGCTCAAACTAGCTTTATTTTATTGGAAACGACCCACTGAGTCTGGATTTGAGGTTGGTTTTGAGAGATTTGTACTCCGCTAAGTGCCCACGTTGGATACTATTGATTCCGAGTCCGTATTCGAGGGTATTGATGCATGTTAACGTCTGATCATCATCGGTTGTTTTTTTGGAGACTGCTATACACACAAGCAGGCAAAATGCGGGTGTATACACTCCTCCAACCGTGCGTGCATGTCATGTATAATAACGTCAGTCGAGACACACCAAGCATCTATCGTGCATGTCCTCACTCTCGACATCATCATTACTTCCCTCATCCTCTTCCTCATCATCATCGTCATCAATGTCACGATCTCGAGGAAGAAAGAAATCTTCCGATACTTCACCATAGACCAAAGGATCATCTTCGGGTCTAGGCAACTGTAAATAAGAATCATGATTCTTCTCTCAACGATAATAATAATAAGTCCTTTTTTCCTTTATGCGAGATCGTAACATCTTAGCGTGAATTAAACAAGGAATATCCGAGAGGTAGTTATCAAGTAACGGATTCTCCCCCTCCGCCACCTCAATATTCAAGTGATTCATAATGAGAGTGACTAACCCACCACCATTTATAATGCTCTCATCCTTAGTACCCAAAGCTATGCAAGATGTGACAGAAAGAGCAACCCAATCAGGAACAACTTCTCCATCCGGCATCATAGCCCTCAAGTAACCGAAGTGGGGTGGGGAAGCTTATTAGGCTCCTCCTTACAAAGGAATGATTTGGCAATCAAACGATGAGCAAGTCTAAGACATGGATTGGGAATACTCGAATTTAACTCACCGGATTTACCTCCCAAGTTTAACTCAAATGAGCAAATCTGTTTCTTGACTGCGAATACACCAAAAGAGTATTGAATGCAGTTCGTGATAAGGTAACATTGATCCCCAATTTAGAGATGAGGAGTGATTGGAGGAAGAAAATGAAAGGGACTAAACTGCAGCGAGCTATAAAGAATGGTTTAATTAACTCGATCTCGTACCACATTTGGTTACAAAGGAATAATGCTAGAATAGAAGGACAACTAATTCATCACGAGATGTTGGCTACTCGAATTAGTAAGGAATTCGTTGAAAATTGCAAGAGCAAATGTAATAAAAAATTAAATAGCAAGGATAGTAAGTTCATTACGAGCTTTCTAAGGCAACTGATGTAAATTTTAGATTGTAATTCTTATTCTTTAATATATACTTACCATTTCCCAAAAAAAAAGTTCAACCTCGTCACCTCTTGCCACCAAATAATCCCTCTCTTTTATTTCCCACATACTCCTCCTTACACATATCCCAAATACCAAAAGCTTCTCTGAACTTCGCATAAGTTAACTTACGAGCTTTACCATTCAATTTGAAGCTAATTGCGGGTACAAGTTTACTGCTGTTTTTAGAAATCGATATGGTGGAAAGAACTCAAGTGTATACCTCCTATAAATATGAGTTCCCTTCTCCATAAATTCTTCTAAGCCCAAATTTTTGCATCAATTTGGTCATGACATCAAGCATCCCTAATTTCTCTGGAGTGGAGCGACAAAGAAATCGAGTTCCCTTCATCTCCTTCTTAGATAACCTATCCCAAATTGGGTCTTGAGCTTTAGTTAAGCAAGATGGTTTGGTAACAGGAATATGTTTGGGATGAACGAGTTTGGATTGAGCTTTTCTACTGACGTGTTTGGATTTCTTTGGTGGTGGGGTAGAAAAGGTAGTGGAGTAATTTTTTCTTTTAGCTCGCCCCATGTCTCAACTAGTAATCAAGAAAATCTTCACTCACAATTCACTGGCACAATTTTTTTTTTCAATTTAATCAACAACTTACCAACTCAATCACTCAATTTTCACACCATCACAACTAAAATATCAATGACACAAAGTTAGTCAAAAATCACAAGGAGGATAATGAAAACCCAAAATCGAGCAAAAACAAGAAAATTCAAGCTACTAATTAATGGGTAGGAGATAAAATTCAATGAATCGAAAGATTAATATGGAAATTATACCTCGGAAAGATGAAAAGAATGAAAGGGTGGTCTTCTTGTGTTAATTTGAATCTAAATTGACCCAATTGGTAAAAAAATCAAATTCAGATTTTGGAACCCGAGGGTAGAAAAACTCAATTTTTTTACTTTTTGGGTAATTATGTGTTAAAATGATAGGAATTGCAATGGGTAATGATAAATAAGTGATTTCGAAGTGATTTTGGACAAATTTGAGTCAAATTGAATGAGTTTTGATGAGTTTTTTGGGGAAGAATTAGTGCAGTAAGTAAGATTGGAATAAGGAAGGAAAGTTAAGAATAAGGAATGAATAAAAAAAGACTTGAATACACATAACCAAATTCCTAATGCTCTCTTGAGGAGGCGATCAGTAGTCGATCAGTAGGCGATCTTCTTTGGAGCCATGGCAAGGAATTCTGCCTCAAAAACCCGAGCAAAGCAAGCAACCCCAGGCACACCAATGGGATTTGTTGGGAATGGAACGCGAGATAAGAAAGTTACAGGACCACAGGAGGGAGAAGGCCTACGTTCTAAGGCCATGCACGAATTAAATGCAATACTAGTTTTGAATTTTTATGATGACAATGATAGTAATGATATTCCATGGATTACACAACGTAGTAAACAAAAAAAATGAATACTCCGCCGCCAGAGGTGGAAGAGGGTACGGAACATGATCAAGAGGAAGTCCTCATACAGTTTACGAGTGAGGATACGAAAGATGAGATAACATACTGGGAACAAGCAGTTTATTGTTTTGTTCTTGGTGCTAATCCTCCTCGGGAGGTTTTGGAAGGCTTCATACGTCGTGTTTGGAAACAATAAAATGTAGAAAAGTTGTCCTTCATGCCTAATGGTGTACTCTTAGTAAGGTTTAAGGAGGCTAAAGGAAAAGAGGCAGTGTTGAATGCAGGATATCATAATAAGCCACTTATAGTTAAACCTTGGGTGGATGGGGTGGACTTAATGAAGGAGGATGTCAAAATTGTTCCTGTGTGGATTAGACTTCAGGAGCTACATTTACGCTTTTGGGGAAAATGTTTGCCCACTGTTGCTGCAATAGTTGGAAAATACATCAAGTCGGGTCAAGCAACAGTCGACAAGACAAGGCTTGGTTTTGCTTGGGTTATGGTGGAATTTAATGTTGGCCTGGGAATAGGTTTCCTGATCGGGTTATATTCCTAGATGGGGAGGAGAATATGGAAGCTAGTGCAGAGGAAGCCTGTCGTTGTGATGCTGAAACCTGTTGAGAATCCTCCCCTTATCCAAGCTGACTCAGGTGGGGCAAGTCCTGACAGGTCTTTTAGAGCAGTCTTACAAGAAGAACAGGGGTTATTGATCACTAATAAAGGTGATCAACATATAGATCTTGAAGATGGTAACCTTGAACCCTCCTGTAGACACCCATTTTCTAACCTGGTTGCTGCAGGAGTACCCAACAAACACCCGATGACGATCGGACTGCAACACGACGCATGATTACGATGTTTTAGATGGTTTTTCCATAGAATAGATCAAATAATTACTCACAAAAATTAATTCAACATCAAGACAACCTTAGTCGTGTAATTACGGTCGCGTCGACACTAATTAGAGTCAATTCCGATACCGGGGCTCCGAATCAGTCCCGTAACACGGAAAGTCAAACCCAAGTCAACGCATCAGGCCGAGCGAACCTCGAGACACGCTCCCGAGGCCCACCCGGCGCTTGATGCGCTAGGTCAAGAAGGGGGCCTTAATCCCCAAGCAAACCTAATATACGCATATTCTCCATTTTTCAAAGTTTCGAAATAGGATCTTCAAAAACCCAAACGCCCTCCTCCAGGCGCATCAAGACTCCTACGCAGGAGCTCTGACCACTCAGTCCTGGTGCGCAAGACATCAGGCGGCTGAGTAGTTGATTTGAATTGTGCGAGCAACTATAAATACCCCCCATATTCCGCTCATTTCGAACACACAACATTCAATTCTCATCTCCCTCTTCCTCTTTACGAGCTTCTCCCTCTAGCTTAGCATCGCACTCCGACTCTAAGAACGATCCACTCGATCATTTGTTCCTGATACGTGAATCAACACTACTCCTCATAGTTCCTTGAGTGCTTGGCTCGATTTGAATGAAAATGGGCACCTGTGTTCGACTAGCCACCCCACAACACTGTAGCGAAGCTCTGCCGGATTCATCTCAGAAAAGCTAAGAGGATCCGCCTCGAAGTCATATCGTCACTAGGTTGTCATCAAAATACAACTTTACATTCCGTACTATTTATTTATGCACTTCGATAACGTTGAGTCTGACTCAAATGGACATCAGGTCCATGGCACGTCGTAAACATACGTAACGTCCACAACTTCAACCATAAGCACTAAAACACCCTAAACTAAATCCAACTAGTTCCAAGATCCATTCTCAATCATCTACGCATCGTGTCTTGTTTAGTGTACACTTTGAGGGTGCAACTTCTCACTATGTGATTTAATTACATTTCCTATTACCGCTTTCGTATGATTTATCGCTTTTACGACTATAATAGCATGCTAACTCACCTAAAACGAAATTCAAAGCGTAAACAAACTAAAACTGAACAAAGTGGTGGTCGGGTTCCATATTAATACAGATGCTCCCCCTCACATGTGGTTCGACACATCCCTATTAATACCGAACCGACGCACCTTAAACAGAATACCAGGTAAGGTATACCACGAGAACAACTAATATCTGTAATATCATGTTAAAACTGACCTGCTAATACGTATAATATTTAGTACTCTCTACTCTCCTACGTACACCTTTTCATGGCCTGCTTGTCACGTGAAATCACGTGCAAAGAATGTAAATACAACTACTTCGACGACAAAAACTTACCTTTCTTTAAACAACCGACATAGCAAAGACATAAGGTTAAAACAACGGATGTTATCGTATTTTCACCTCAATTAAGGAACAAAGTTATCAGCCCACAGATTGATTAGTAGAGGCCGTTATGTGCAGGCGGGATTGAATTTTGAGGTCTAGTAGACGTTGGCTTCCCAATACGCACCCTCACCACTTACTCAGAATCGACGGTTTCTGGATGTCCGAAACCATTGGCAAAGAGAGTCATTGTAGGCATGGAGCACTTACGGGTACAAGTCTTTATCTTTAGGTCACCATGCTACTCAACTTTGAGCCGGCCAAGGATCAAAGGCCGGCTCAAAGTTGACTTGAACGGTTTCCGAGTTCCCAAAATTAACTCGGTGGCGACTCCACAAATCGGCAACAAATTCGGTTCACTAAAAAGGTCGTCTTACCAAACATATCAACCTTTAAACATATACAACCACGTCTCGATCAATTTTAACGGAAACACGGATGTCTGCATCCGTCTAGTACAAATTGATTCGTCAAAAAAATCGAGATCCGACACATCACCCCGTACGCGACATCGGACCGGCCCCAAGGAACGGACAGGGCCGCGTGGTGGCCGCCGTGATAAATGATCCCGCACGGGCGCGCACGAGGCGCCGTTCGGTGCGTACGAGCGTCCGCAGTTTGGCGACTCCGCTTGGGACTTGGAAACAAGTTTCCAGTGTTGGTGTAACTCGAATGAGGTTGGTGAAGTTCATTTCCTAGTTCCTTTTTTGTGGTCACTACAGGTTTTGGCCCTAAAAACCCATGCTAACCGATTTTAGGACCAATCGACCTCTTCACGGTAAGATCCTTATGCACATGCGGAGAGTCCCTCAATTGACGTTCCAGCCGTCTAAGGTAGCCACACATTCCGTGGATATGCCAAGTGAGTGGCACTGAGAAAACGGGACGACGTTCACCTCCCCCTGTGACCCGTCGTCACCTAAGCAAAGACTATTCGTGGACGGTAGCCTACCCGTGTCTGCATGCTGCATGAGTGACAACCCGAATTAAACATTAAAATCCGGATTCAACCACGACGACATATTTAACCGCACCCAAACTTCGTTTTCGAAAAAGGACATCCTCATTTCAAAACCGCCTTTAAAACGCCGCTACTCCGGCCATAATTAAACTTATTTTCAAAAGACACTTAGCGCCATCACCATGGCCGATTTCACACTCATATTTTTCAAAAACCATCTTTAGCGCCCTTACTATGACCAAAAGAAAACCCGTCATTTTCAAAAAAACGATGACATACCGTTACTATTACCAAGCTCCCAACCAATGGGATCAAGGTACCTGATGTGAGTTAAGATGAACTTTGAAACAAGAACGTGAAGATGGATTAGTATTTTGAAAGGAACGTAAACAAAGTAACCAAAACAGAATGTAGGGATAGTTTAAGGATGAATAAACCGTAACCAAAGGATAGTATGCTTAGTGAAGTAGACCTATACTCCAACAAAGCGGGTGCTAAATCAAACACGCGATTGAAGTAGCGAGTTTAGAGCTTGTAACGCGACTTACTCTAGACTTTGTCTTGTAAACAACAAGGACGTAAAAGAAAGCTTAGCTTTACTCAGGTTTTTGATTAAACTACACCATTTGTCTTTAACTTGACACTTAGTATGGAATAGTTGGTCTCTTTGCTCGGTGTCATGTTGAATGGGGTTAGCATGTAGAGTACGTAGTACTAAGAGTGTGTCATAAGCCGGGGGTTCATAAGCCTCAATATCTTCTTCCTCCTCTTCCTCTCCCTCATTAACATTAAACACAGCTCCTATACGTTGTTCCTCTTCCCATAACTCATCCCTAACAGTGATCACTTCCCTTAAGGTCACAACTCTTTTGTTAGGACAAGCGTTCTTGTAGTGACCAGACCCTTGACATTTGAAACAACGTACTTTAGATAGACTAGTTTCAGTGGTTGTTTTGGTGGTAGATTGAGGTGGGGGTGTGGGGTTATTCTTAACAATAAGGGGTTGATTAGTATTGGTAGGATTGACTCTATTACCATCATCTGTTCGAGACCAAGCATGACTCTTACTAGACTCACCCTCGTGTTTTCCTTTTCCTTGTGCCTCAATTTTTAGACACAACCCACACAAAGTATCAAAATCAGAATAAGGACATAAATCAACCGTATTAGCAATACTACGATTTAACCCACGTAAGAACCTAGCCATTTTTATCTCTTCGTTTTCTTCTACTTCTCCCATTAGAACTAAGTTCTCAAATTCTTCTATGTACTCACTAACACTCATTCTTCCTTGTACAAGATTAGCAATCTTTTTGTATAAGGATAACTTGTGCGTAGTTGGAACATACCTCTTACGTAGTTTACGTTTTAAGGACTCCCAAGAAGAAATCTTACCCTTCCCATTCCTGGTGCGTTGTACCTTAAGTCCTTCATACCAAAGGGAAGCCCCTTTGCTTAGCTTTAGGATGGCGTATTTGCACCTCTCTTCGTCCTCCAAATCCTTGAAGTCAAAGAGCTTTTCCATGTTTCTTTCCCATTCCAAGTAAACTTCAGGATCAGTCCCACCATTGAACTCAGGAAGTTCATTCACTTTGATCTTGTCCACCGGTTCCCTCCTTGCTTGGAAACGAGAATTCTTGGGCTGATAGTTCTCCAACGCCCTCTTTAGGTGTTCCAAGAAGCTAGGGTCTTCAAAGTTTACAACTCCTACCAAAGCTCTGATACCACTAATGATGTGAGTTAAGATGAACTTTGAAACAAGAACGTGAAGATGGATTAGTATTTTGAAAGGAACGTAAACAAAGTAACCAAAACAGAATGTAGGGATAGTTTAAGGATGAATAAACCGTAACCAAAGGATAGTATGCTTAGTGAAGTAGACCTATACTCCAACAAAGCGGGTGCTAAATCAAACACGCGATTGAAGTAGCGAGTTTAGAGCTTGTAACGCGACTTACTCTAGACTTTGTCTTGTAAACAACAAGGACGTAAAAGAAAGCTTAGCTTTACTCAGGTTTTTGATATGAAAACTGGATGCCTTATTCATTCAAATAGATGGCTATATATAGCCTACAACAAGACCCTTAAACCGGCTGGTTAGGGTGACAAAAACAAAGCCTACACCTTATATGAACTAGGAGCTAATAACAATGCTATGTAAACTAGGAGCTAATAACAAAGCCATGTAAACTAGGAGCTAATAACAAAGCTTTAACAAGGAGTAATGAGGCGCGACATCTATGTGAACAAGGAGCCACAAACAAAGCTAACTAGGGAGCCTTTAGACGTGTACACCATGTGAACACAATCAGCCTCAAACACCTTCATAACTTCAGTACACTTCCCATGCTTGAATGAGTGTGAACCCAAGTTAATGTCTTCATATTACCTTGATTATTTGCTCCTTTATTCAGCTCACACACGAGCTAGCTCACTAATTGTAGTAAGCACACTACTAAGCTGGTAAGGGGTGTTAGTGTGGCTGAACTAAGACCATGAGGAGCTAAGGTGACTTCATTGAACTCTTTGGTAGCTCCTTGATTCGGATCATCTCCTCCCCCTTGGAAAGGAATTGTCCTCAATTCTGAAAAGCCATCTTCATCAAGATAAAGAGCAAAATCTCCCACTTTGGACGTGGTATGAACTTCATAACTATCCGGCAACTTCATCTTGCAACCATGGTTGTTTCCCTTGTATGGAGCTTCTACTTGGGATATCAATCTGGTCTTTCTCTTGATATCTTCATCCGTTGTGTAACTAATACTGAGGTGAGTCATTTTGGAGGATGGTAAGTACTCTCCTGGTTTGAGGGGACTCTTTGGGAAAGGACTTGTTAAGTATTTGCTCATGATGCTTAGATTACTCCCTGGTGTCCTTAGCAAAAGGAAGTGCTCCTTCAACGTCTCTAAGGTCCTGGTTATGTCATAACCTACAGCTGGTCCTCCTCCTTGAGCTTCTCTAGTTATACACTCTGAAATAGGATGTTTTGGGACACAAAAATGGTTCTCTTTAGGAAGAAGACCGTCCTGCAAAACAAACTCATCAAAAGTGTTAAGAGTAACAGCCTTGCACTTGGTGAGTATATCAGCCTTCGTGGAGTAATATTCCTTCAAGGTCTCCATTCCAACCGTGCTTGCATCTTCGGTGGATGAGTGTATGTAGTGACAAGATAAAGCATTAGCCATGACATTGTTCTTTCCATCTTCATCCTTTAGAAGTCCATGACCTTTATTAGGTGCCAAACAAACTGGTATCCTAGTAGGAATGACAACACCTAGTTTCTTTAGCCACTCTTCAGATTGTTTTCCTTCACAATCGCTATTAACCTTAACTGGTTCCTCTTTAGTAGTTTTGATGTCATCTAACTCCTCCTCTTCTATAGTATGTACTCCCACATTTTTACTAACAAACATTGAGAGGTTGGGTTTTCCGACTCGATTGGTTAGCATGTTACAAACGTTTTGAGGTGTCATGGGCTTGAGTACAATTTTCCTTCCCTTATCACTCAATTCATACTCATTTCTTCTCCCATGGTGAACTACGTCCCTATCAAACTGCCAAGGACGGCCTAATAGTATGTGACAAGCATCCATAGGAATAACATCACACAAAACCTCATCAACGTAGGAACCCATGGTTAAACCAACCCTCACTTGTTTAGTGACCCTTACTTTGTTCCCGTTGTTTAACCAATGTAATGCATAAGGGTTAGGGTGATTAGTAGTAGCTAGACCTAGTTTGTCTACCATTTCAGTTGAGGCAACGTTGGTACAACTACCTCCATCAATGATTAAACTACACCATTTGTCTTTAACTTGACACTTAGTATGGAATAGTTGGTCTCTTTGCTCGTTGTCATGTTGAATGGGGTTAGCATGTAGAGTACGTAGTACTAAGAGTGTGTCATAAGCCGGGGGTTCATAAGCCTCAATATCTTCTTCCTCCTCTTCCTCTCCCTCATTAACATTAAACACAACTCCTATACGTTGTTCCTCTTCCCATAACTCATCCCTAACAGTGATCACTTCCCTTAAGGTCACAACTCTTTTGTTAGGACAAGCGTTCTTGTAGTGACCAGACCCTTGACATTTGAAACAACGTACTTTAGATAGACTAGTTTCAGTGGTTGTTTTGGTGGTAGATTGAGGTGGGGGTGTGGGGTTATTCTTAACAGTAAGGGGTTGATTAGTATTGGTAGGATTGACTCTATTACCATCATCTGTTCGAGACCAAGCATGACTCTTACTAGACTCACCCTCGTGTTTTCCTTTTCCTTGTGCCTCAATTTTTAGACACAACCCACACAAAGTATCAAAATCAGAATAAGGACATAAATCAACCGTATTAGCAATACTACGATTTAACCCACGTAAGAACCTAGCCATTTTTATCTCTTCGTATTCTTCTACTTCTCCCATTAGAACTAAGTTCTCAAATTCTTCTATGTACTCACTAACACTCATTCTTCCTTGTACAAGATTAGCAATCTTTTTGTATAAGGATAACTTGTGCGTAGTTGGAACATACCTCTTACGTAGTTTACGTTTTAAGGACTCCCAAGAAGAAATCTTACCCTTCCCATTCCTGGTGCGTTGTACCTTAAGTCCTTCATACCAAAGGGAAGCCCCGTTGCTTAGCTTTAGGATGGCGTATTTGCACCTCTCTTCGTCCTCCAAATCCTTGAAGTCAAAGAGCTTTTCCATGTTTCTTTCCCATTCCAAGTAAACTTCAGGATCAGTCCCACCATTGAACTCAGGAAGTTCATTCACTTTGATCTGGTGCACCGGTTCCCTCCTTTCTTGGAAACGAGAATTCTTGGGCTGATAGTTCTCCAACGCCCTCTTTAGGTGTTCCAAGAAGCTAGGGTCTTCAAAGTTCACAACTCCTGCCATGCTTTACGTCTAATGGATGACCAAAGCTCTGATACCACTAATGATGTGAGTTAAGATGAACTTTGAAACAAGAACGTGAAGATGGATTAGTATTTTGAAAGGAACGTAAACAAAGTAACCAAAACAGAATGTAGGGATAGTTTAAGGATGAATAAACCGTAACCAAAGGATAGTATGCTTAGTGAAGTAGACCTATACTCCAACAAAGCGGGTGCTAAATCAAACACGCGATTGAAGTAGCGAGTTTAGAGCTGGTAACGCGACTTACTCTAGACTTTGTCTTGTAAACAACAAGGACGTAAAAGAAAGCTTAGCTTTACTCAGGTTTTTGATATGAAAACTGGATGCCTTATTCATTCAAATAGATGGCTATATATAGCCTACAACAAGACCCTTAAACCGGCTGGTTAGGGTGACAAAAACAAAGCCTACACCTTATGTGAACTAGGAGCTAATAACAATGCTATGTAAACTAGGAGCTAATAACAAAGCCATGTAAACTAGGAGCTAATAACAAAGCTTTAACAAGGAGTAATGAGGCGCGGCATCTATGTGAACAAGGAGCCACAAACAAAGCTAACTAGGGAGCCTTTAGACGTGTACACCATGTGAACACAATCAGCCTCAAACACCTTCATAACTTCAGTACACTTCCCATGCTTGAATGAGTGTGAACCCAAGTTAATGTCTTCATATTACCTTGATTATTTGCTCCTTTATTCAGCTCACACACGAGCTAGCTCACTAATTGTAGTAAGCACACTACTAAGCTGGTAAGGGGTGTTAGTGTGGCTGATCTAAGACCATGAGGAGCTAAGGTGACTTCATTGAACTCTTTGGTAGCTCCTTGATTCGGATCAGTACCTCATACGGTCACATTTTGCTTTCAAAACATTCCCACACATGGACCGTTACTATTGCCAAGTTCCCGACCAATGGGACCAAGGCATGTATAACAATTTCACTTTGATTTTCCAAAATGTTTTTCGCACATACCGTTAACACCAACGAAGTTTCAATTAATGAAATCAAGGAATCTAAAAAAGGGTTATACCCATGTAACAATTTTACACACACCGTCACCTTCGACGAGATCCCAATCAATGGGTGGACAAACACGGTCGCACGTTTACAAAATTTCCTAATAAGCACTATCACCACCCAAGATCCGTAACAAGAGCTTGACCACATTTTCAAAAGCACCACAACAAGCACCGTGTTTCCTCACGAAACACTCTCTACACCGCGAACTTTGAACTCCTAATTAATAGTAGTCTCGATAAAGACGCGACGTCACTATTTTCAAAACCGGTTCTTCTACAACCGCGCTTTTACAAAATCACAATTACATTTTTGCTATCGTCGAGTCCTCGATGCACACATAGCAACACTTTCCACACACCACTAGCGATGTCATTAAACCATTGTAGTAACAATTTCACAAAGACTCTAACCTTCGAAAAAGTTTGCTTTCAAAACCATCCATTTTCGAAAATATCAAAACTCTTTGATTCCGAGCCAGGATCGAGATCAATTCCTTACGTCGTACAACCGTATGATTAACTGTCTGTGTTAGTTGCTAAGGTCACCTCTAGTCAAGGTTTTATGTTTTGGGTTGTCTCATCTCGAGAAGTCCTCTCTCTAAATCTCTCCCCGAGATTTTTGTCAAATTGTCTCGTTATAGAGATACAAGTCTGTTAGGCATTTCGCCGAAAACACCAAGGGTCCAAAGCACTCGAGTCCCTAATCAGATGACCGCAAACACGCATAAATCAAAGGGTCTCGTTTCCGTGTTGCTCGCCTAAAAACATTCCTCAAGTCTTCAAGTCATCCGATGGATCCGTTTTGATCTCCGACATTATCTTGCAGAGTCACCTTCCAACATGGCTACAACCCCAAACTTTAGCATCAAGGATCTAACCAAAATGATATACAACCTTGTCACATCTGTAGCTTCCATCAAAGCCACTATCCATGACCTTAATGAGCAGGTAGATTCTCTTAAAGCCAACCCCCAAAACCTCCCGCCAAATCAAGTGAATAGTGTTAGGGCCATCTAAAAGAAGAAAGTCCCTAGGAGATTCGTTGATTTAGACATCCATACGACAAAGCTCTGACACTCGCCAGCCGACACGGTCTACTATCTCCCTTAGAGCGAACACCCGAACTTCCTTTAGGGCAAAGAAGCAAATCATGGGATCCAAATCCTTCTCCTCTTTTCACCAAGAACCTGGTCATAAAACCCAATCTTACACCAAGTTAAAGCATGTCATCCAAAACCTGATCGAGGAAGGAATCTTCCCCCCCTCACCCCCCCTAAAATCCACAATACATTCAATTTTGGCACAATCAACTACGAAGAATACCAACATGACCATACCGTCCACGGGGTGTGGACGGATGATGACGGCGACGTCTATATTCACAAACCAATAGTCATGATTCCTCCGACTACCTCACAAACCAAAGACATAAGCCACGTCACCAGATCGGGGCGACCTTACGAAAATGTCGCCACCGACATACCAATCACCAACCATACCACCGAAAACACCGTTACCACCGACGATGTCCCTATCACTACCCATGAAGTCCAAATAGTCAAACAACTACAAAAAGCCAAAATGACCTTTTCATATGGCAACCTATAGCTAGTTCCTACAACCACCGCATGGGATTGGTCCAAGCTTTAGGAAGGATAAACATATCCCCGACAGTCACACCCGAGGACATGGTTGGACATGTCCTTCAAGAAACAAAGAATTAAAAGATCCTATAACCTTTCCGATGAGAATCTCCCACCCGTTGGACCGAAACACAACTTAGTCCTCTACGTTACGGTAATGTGTTTAGGCAATAAGGTGTCCATGACTCTGGTGGACGACAGTTCAGTCGTAAACGTAATCCCTCTCAAGACAGCCCGCGCCCTAGGCATGTCGGATACCGATTTCAAACCCACTGAATCCGGAGTACGCGCCTACAACGGTACCTGACGCCCAGTCACAGGGGTCGCGACCTATAATACCATCGTAGGTCCAATAGAAAGAGAAATGGACTTTCAAGTCTTTGACGTCAAAACAGGGTCATGTAACATGATCTTAGGAGGACCATGGATTCATGCCCTTAAAACCGTACCATCCACCTTACATCATAAGGTGAAAGTCCCTCTCAATGGTGAAATAATCACCATCCATGCGTCACCCATGAAAGCCTTCATAGAAAAAAGCCACTACCTCGCATGTCATGGAAGACGCCGACACCGAATTAAGGGGATTCCACGTAGTAAACCTATTAGAACAAGAACTAGCCCCCTTCGACTTTGATCAATACTCAAACCTAGCCATTAACTTCATGATGAAACAACAAGGACACTTCCCGGGGTTATCACTAGGAAAGAATCCAGACACCGCAGTTGAATTCCAAGATCCCATTGGTCAAACACACACGATTGATTTCGGGTATCCCGCTACCAAGGATGAAATCCGTGAGCACATAACCATCATGCAAGCACGTAAAACCGAAGGCATCCAAATCTCACAATATAACCCAACCCTAAATGGTTAGTTCGTAAAGGAGGGTGACACCGAACCTTACATGAGATTTTCCGAACCAACCTACATCAAAGGTATACGCCATCCCAGGATAGAAATATTCCAAGATTGTCACTTCATCCCAAAAACAGCTCAAAACCCACCAAAACCCAAACCCATTCCCTGTATATATGGCCTAGCTAATAGTCTGTTATTCGGGGAAGAAGGCTTCATCCCCGCTGATCCCAATGAGCTAGTCAACATGGCCTTGACCGACAAGCAATTCGGCCCCATCACCCTCATCGTCATGTCGACGAGAACCAAGAAGGTAGGGGGTAGAGGAAGTCCGTCACATGGGTCAACGAAAGTGATAGGAGATTCAAGTTGACTACATGAGAAGGGAAGATGTTTGAGGAATCCGAGTCCGAGTCCAAAACAGAGTCTGAGTCTGAGTCTGAAACGGGCCAAGAGTCTAGTATAATCTGTCTACCACCAACTTTCGTGTCTGTCCAGGATAAACCGGGGCCTGTCCTGGAAATCCCCATAATGTTGTCTCTATCAAACGAGCAAAGGATATCTTTGTGAAAAGTCCTCGACATGCTTGATTTAACTAATAATAAAAATACTTTCGCTTACGACTCATCGCACTTAACATGTAATGCCATTATCGATAGCGAACAAAACATGAATGATTAGGATGATTCTTACAACTCTTTCCTCCCACCTGAAACCTCAAGGGAATTAGCCAAGCAAGAGTTAGGAATGCCAGTTGTAACACCCGCTATATTTCTAGCAGTTTTATTCCTTATCGTTATGACATCGTTATAACTCTATCACATTTTGGCTTATGTGTCATCATTTTTCAAAGCTTATCTTCAATTTTGAGTTTAATGATATTTATTTTTATTTTAAAAGATTTTAATTCTTTTACATCTATTTATTTGATTTTCTTCGTAAACTAAGTAATCTTCCGCGAGGAATTCTATTTTTCTCCGAATTGACATTTTTAAACTTGGATTTAAGTTATTCCGTTTTCCTAAAAATGTTTGAATACGTTTATGGAATATTTTTTTTTACTAAGATATATTTTAGTTACTAAAAACAAGCCATTTATGATTTTATTACGAAGCTTCGCGAATAATTATTTTCTTACGCGAGGTTTACTCGAATTACTTTGAAATGCCTTTAACTATTTTACGACTATACTTTTTATCAACTTATAAATTATTTGAGACTGTTTTCTCACATTTTGGACCGACTAAGCTCTTAGTCACAAGTTTTATTACATTTTATTTAAACGATTCATTTTATCACATTAAAACGTAATCATAAGATAAATCATTTTCATTCATTGTAGCATTTATGTCAAAGCTTTTCTTACTCCCTCTCTTATCCCATTTGGCCGGCCAACTTATGGTCTAGGTACACTTTTGTATTCCTTTTTTTTGAAGCCTTAATTCATGCTTACTCCTTTTAAGTATTGTATCATCCATCTCCACCTTTACTCTCTACATTCATTCTTTTACATTCATCAAAAATATTCATCACTCTCTTCTCCTCTCTTTTGGCCATGTGACCCTTAGCCATTCTAGGCAAATTTTTGCTCCATTTCTAGTCTCAATCGCATCATTCTTATCGTCATAATCATCCTCTTTCCGATTCCTTCGTTAAGGTATTAATCGACATCATTTTCGATCAATTTTTACCTTGTTTTTTTTTTAGTTTTCTCATGGTATTTTCTGCCATGATTTTCGTGTTGGTAGGATTCTTGGACGATCCCGAAGCCGACGAATACATTGTTGATTCAGACTTGGAGTAGAGGTAACGTCGATGTTACTCGGTATTTCAAGGTTTTAATTGAGTATTTGCATGTATATATTTTTATATATTTTATTTTGACAATATATGTATGTCACCAATTCTGGAAAATTTTTAAAGTTGAAATTTTGCATGTTTCGATATTTTTATCGTTTTTACGAGATTAACGATTAAATTGTTATAATAATTTGTAAAATCGTAATAATCGGCCTAAACATGTAATATATCTTTATATTCTGGAAAAATGTTGTTTTTGATGATTTTTAGTAATTTAGTATTTTTCTGATATTTTTGATATCGATTATTGAATTATTATCGTTTTCGGACAAAAACGATTGAAAAGCGATTTTTAGTTCTAGTACTTAAACATTTTATTTTAATCTGATTTTTGACGTGGTAAAACTTTCTGGTGAAATAGAATTTTATGAATTTTCTCATAATTTTTCGGAATTGTTAAGTGGATGAATTAATTAATCACTTTAAATCATCGTTTATCGTTAAAACCGTGTTTGTTGTTTAAATTCTCGATTTCTGGTTTTTGGTTTAAATCTGGAAAATTTATGATTCTGATGATTTCATATTAAAATGTATTATTATGATTTTTAGTGCCTTAATAAAATGTTTGGAACGATAGGTTCGTTAATAAAATCGTTAATTGCGAAAACGGGTTTAAATGACGGTTTTATTGAAATTTGTTGAATCTGGGTTTTGGAAAAATCTGGAAAATTTATATTCTGTAAAATTAGGATTTTAAAGTGTAATAATAATTTTTGGATATTAATACTTAAATCGTTTTGTAATTACTATTTTTATTAATCGTTATTGTCGAGATTGGACGATTAACGAGAAAACGCTTTAAAAACCGAGTTTTTAGAATTCTGGAAATTTTCTTTTCTGGACAGAATGTCCATAAATATAATTTAACTATTTTACGTAATTTTTGTACTATTTTTATAGTCTTTAATTAATAAATATTGATTTTCGGACAAATTGTGATTTATCGTTAAAATGCTTCGTCTTACCTAAAAGAATTATTTTTCCAGCAATTTTGAAAGTATTTAAATCTGAAACTTTAAGAGTTAAATCATCCCTTAACATACTCTAAATATATTTGTTGGTTAATTAAATAAAAGACGTTAAAAGATTTAATTTGACATTTGTCGTAAAATCCTATTTATAATTTTATCGTCGAAACTAATAATAATTAGGGAATTTTAGCTTTATAACTTTCGAAAAACACCCTAATTAGTAATATTAAAATATTTAAGATGTTTCTAATCATTTTATACCACTTACACGATATTTTAATAGTTTCATAAAATCAAATGCTCTTACTTTAATAATTAATATCGTTAAGGCCGAAAGTATTAGTTTTATAAAACTATATCGTTTATTAGTATGAACTAATATTTTCACTACTTTGATATGATGCTATTTTTAGAAGTTTCCTAAAATAGAAGTTTCCTAAAATAGAAGTTTCCTAAAATAGAAAGTTTCCTCTTTTAGAATATAAACGTTTACTTCTTTTATCCTCATATTGTTTATGATGAATACATCTTTTAAATATCGATAATGGTTTGTTTTGGAGTTATGGAATAAGGACAAGTGTGGGTTTAGAGTAATATAGTCTGGGGTGTACGTTTTGCCATCAACTATAAAGCTGGTGAGTCTATGTTGAGACACATTGGTCGTTGAACTGGGCATGGTTTGTGCTCAGGAGTGTGTATATTTTGACCTTAAACTTAGATATCGCATCGTGTAAGTCGCCGTCGGGTTGAACTGGATTACGGTTGGTGTCCAGGAGGGGTATACATTACTTAAGCCAGGACCTCGCTGCACGCAGTCCTGTTATAGTTGAGTTGCCTAGTTAGAGACCAAAGTCTAATTTGTTTTGACTAAGTTCTCGAAACTAGTTTTTAGTATTATCCTAGTGAAAGTCTAGATTCTACATTAATCCTATCCATAACGCCCTTTTGATTATTTTATTTATTATCGATATAAATTGGTTTGCAGGTTGGCAAATATTTTTATGTTTCTTCGGAAACCCTTTTGATTATTTTGTTTTACGCTAAAGCTTATTTTAATATGATGTTTTAATGTTTTCCTTTTTACTATTTTTCTATAATAGTAATTACTGTTTTATAATCCTGTTATACGGCTGGGAGAACGTTGGCGTTGCTCCCCACTGATTGTGGCTGTTATGTTTTAACATGGCAGGTATACGTGTTTATTTCCCGGTGGGTGTGGGCTAGCGAGCAGTCTTGAATCCTGCTGTTTTTTTTTATAATCATGTCTTGAGGATTGTTAACCTTTTTATGGATTGTTTTATTTTATTTTTTTTAAGCCATTTTTTTATGTATGGCGCACGTTGGACTTTACCAATTTAATTTCTTAAGACATAGTTCTGTGTGTTTTAATCCCGACTCTACAGTGTTTCCGCCACTGTATCGCGCTAGAATTTTTAGGGGATTACACCAGTAATCGAGGATACCGAATCCATAAACGTTGGGACACCTCTGGAAATCCAAAACCTCAAAATAGGAACCCGCCTAGATCCTACTGAGAGAGAACAATTCATAAGCCTACTCACACAATACAAAGACATCTTTGCCTGGTCTTACAAAGACATGCCAGGCATAGACCGGGACATCACAGAACACCGAATCCCGATCAAACCCGGATTTAAGCCAGTAAAGCAAAAACTAGCCCGTATGCGACCCGAGTGGGCCCTTAAGGTTAAAGAGGAGGTAGACAAACAATTCAAAGTCGGATTCATTCACGTTTCCGAATACTCCGACTGGGTAGCCAACATAGTCCCCGTTCCCAAAAGGGACAGGAGAATTCGAGTTTGTGTTGATTTCCGAGACCTTAACAAAGCCAGCCCAAAAGATGACTTCCCTTTACCTCACGTAGATATCCTGGTAGACAGCACCGCCGATCACATTGTACTCTCCTTCATGGACGGATATGCCGGCTACAACCAAATAAAAATGGCCAAATATGATATGTCTAAAACAGCCTTCACGACACCTTGGGGAACATATTGCTACTCAGTCAAGCCTTTCAGACTTAAGAATACTGGGACAACCTACCAAAGAACCGCTACCATGCTCTTACACAACATGACGCATAAAGAAGTCGAAGTGTATGTAGACGATATGATGGTCAAATCCCAAAACCGAGAAAGGGACGTCCCCACTCTCGAAAAATTCTTCAAAGGCCTACGCCAATACAACATGAGACTTAACCCACAAAATTGCGCCTTTGGGGTTACATCCGGGAAACTTTTTGGTCACGTCGTGAGCCAGTGAGGGATCAAAATATACCCGTCCAAAATAAAAGCCCTACTAGACATGCCCACCCCCAAGGAATGAAAAGCAAATCAGGAGATTCCTAGGCAAAGTACAATACATTAGCAGTTTTATCGCTAAACTAACCATGATCTGCGAGCCCATCTTCAAAAAACTCAAGATTACCGAACCGACTGTCAGGGATGACCAATGTCAAAAGGCTTTGACAAAATGAAAGAGATACTAGCCCAACCATCGGTGTTAGTGCCTCCCAAAAATGGGATACCCCTTTCCCTCTACCTTACCATAACCGAAACTGCAATGGGAGCCATGCTAGCACAAACCGTTGATAAGGAAGAGAGAGCCATTTACTACATCATTAAAAAGTTCCTCGAGTATGAGACAAAATACACATCCTTGGAGAGAACGCGCCTTGCCCTAATGTGGTAAACCAAAAAACTCGGACATTATATGCTTAGCCATACCGTACACGAATATTCAAACATGGACCCCATCAAATACATCTTCGAAAAACCCGTCCTCAATGGGCGATTAGCCAGATGGACCCTTATGCTAGCAGAGTTCCACTTGACCTATACTCCCCTTAAAGTCATAAAAGGTAAAGCCGTGGCCAATTTCCTAGCCGAGAAGCCAATAGAGGAAACCCCAACAACCAATACCTTGTCTTTCCCTGATAAGGATATTTTATTTGCCGACAACGAATCATGGGACCTATACTTCGATGGCGCCTCGAGGATGAGGGGCTATAGGGTAGGGATCCTTCTAATATCCTCACAAGGTGACCACACACCCATGTCAGTCAAATTAGACTTCTCGGTAACCAACAACGCAGCCGAATACGAAGCTTGCCTAATAGGGCTAAAAGCCGCAACAACATTAGGGATTAAGAACCTTAGAGTCCATGGAGATTCCTCCCTAGCAATCAACCAAGACACAGGTACTTGGAAGGTTTATAGCGAAAGCCTAGCAACATACCAAACCGAAACATAGACAATATCCCGAGAGTTCATCGAAATCAACTTCATAAACATACCCTGCGAGGAACACCAGTTCGCTGATGCCCTATCCAAGTTAGACTCACTAATAAACATGCCCGACAACCTTTTCTCTATGCCTATCTTTGTGGAGACAAATACAAAATCCAACGACACAAATCCTCACCCTACAGACCTCAGAGAACCGGGGTAGTGGAAGCAGCAAACAAAACCATCGTCACAATCCTTAAGAAAATGATAGACCACTATCGGGACTGGCCTAACCAAATACCCTTTGCATTATGGGGATACCGAACTTCCTACCGAACTCCCACCAGAGCCACACCCTACTACCTAACCTACGGCTCCGAAGTCGTATAACCAATAAAGTTTGAAATATCCTCGCTAAGGATACTAGCCGAAAGCAGCATTCCCGAAGAAGAGTGGAACCAAAAACATTATGACGAGCTAGACTCCTAGATGAGCATAGAATACACACACTATCCAACGTGCAAGCATACCAACAAAGCATACAGCGAGCCTTTAACAAGCGAGTTATATCCCGAAACATACATGAGGGAGACTTATTAGTCAAATCCATTAGAACACCCCTTTCCGTCGACCCTAGAGGAAAGTTCAAACCAAACTAGGCAGACCCTTACCTAGTCAAGAAAATCCTCACAGGAGGTGCCGTGATCCTTACCAAACTGGACGGTCAAGAATTCTCAACCCCAACCAACATGGACCAGCTTAAACGCTACTATCCTTAACCTCCTAAACAACCTCATCGTGATCTTTAAGCTAGGGTGAAAACCCATACGAAACGCTTCAAAACACTTCGCGTCGATAAATGACATAACGAGTCTAAAGCAAAATCACTCACATTTTTATGAACTACTAACATGGTTTGATTTTGTCTAAACACGGATACGTAAGCAAACCTTCTAAGGGTACAACCAACAAAAAAAAATTGCAAAATCGACTACTCGATTCGCATGCAAATCGTAACCACCTCTACGTTTCGATTAATAGTTGATTTCAATGATGAAGCACAAATGACAAGCCGAGGATGGGGTTAAAACCCGAAAGGGCGCCCTGGGCAAAATGAAAAAATGAGTTGCGAGCCGTCGTCAAAAAAATTAAAGAGCCGAGGATGGAGTTAAAACCCGAAAGGGCACTCCGGGCAAAATGAAGAATCGAGTTGCGGGCCAACAAAAAAAGAGAAAAAAAAGCAAAAAAAAAAAACGAGAGCAAAAAAAAAAACAAAAGGTGAGTCGAAGACGGAGTAAAAACCCGAAAGGACGCTCCGAGCAAAATGAAAAATCGAGTTGCGAGCCACCACAAAAAAATAATTAAAAAAAGTGCTTCTCATTATTGTAAAATCAATTAAATCAAGCCTTTGTCGAGGCCCTTTACATCGAGCATCCATTACCCGGTTACTCCGAAAAATGACAACATGTGAAGCAAAACCCCACAAAAACTAGTTTTAATACGCCACATAATACAAATTAATACAACATAGTATTAAACGGCTTGGCACTACCGGTCCAACTTTCCTTTTCCCTTGCCATTCGGGTTGCTTCTTCGGGTCTCTCACTGTAGATGCTCCGAACACAAGCTTCCACCACCTTAGCCCGAGGCGAGCCCAGCCAGTCCCATTTTCCTTCCTTACTCACATTTTCAATATCGGTTTTGTCAGTCTTGGCCCGTTTAGATGAATTGACGGTACTCGGATCGGTAGCACTGCCTTTGGTCGAGTGCTTAGTAACGTTAACTCGTGTCGCCTCCATATCCTGTCGCATCACGGTCTTCCTAGCATTCGACTTGCCCCGCCCTGTCGGATATCGGTAAGCACCTCGCCAGGGATGAATAGGGTCTACCGATCGAACATTCCCCGTAGGGACCGGACATAAAACCCTCCGTCTCCAAGACATTTCGAACTCGCTAAAATAATTTTCCGTCCACGGATGAGATTTAGTAACAGCGGTAATAACCTCTAATACAGCTTGCCTCACACCCATTTGGCGCGTTAACCTGCCCGGGTAAATATAAACACAATCACTTAAAGACAGTATCTGCATAGCGCGGGTCGGTAATGAGAGCGGGATCCTGATATATCCACTAATATGCCACCACGGTATCGTCCACCTAATGGTGACCCCTTCGCTAGCCCGCAACTGGGAAAGCCATTTCTCTTCAGTATAGCCATCGTTCCATGGCTGCACCACACTCCGACCAGAAAAGCCTTTATAGATGCAACTAGAGATGGCAATAGACCGAGTCTGGACCGGCTCCACTAGGATCCAGACCCGGACCCGTCAAAATTACCCTGGACCCGGACCCGACCCGGACCCGGGCGGGTCCAAAATTTTAAGACCCAGATCCAGACCCGCCAGGTCCAGTTCGGGTCCGAGTGTACCCGCGGGTGTCACTATTTTATTTTATTTTGTCCTACATTACTCATTTCTTCCAAATTTCAGATTTCGCCAGTGACTTTTAGCACGTACAAAATTGTCTACGACATAAGTTGTACTAAGAAATTAAACATTCTTACAAACTCATTCATAATGGTTTTAGGAGACTTACATAAATGTCCGACAACAAACTAAATTTACCACCACAAGTCCACAAGTCATAACTACAAGTCCACAAGAGCACAATGTTTACATAAATTCAGTACATTGAAAGGGTGAGGAGAGAAGTGAGGGTGAGAGAGTAAGCCCAGTAAGTTGTTTTAGTTGTTTGTTGTTTGCTGCCTTTTGCTTAGGTTGGTAGATTTTAGTTTGTTTTTTTTCTTTTTCTTTTTTTTCTTAATTAAAGTGTCGGGTCCACGGGTCGGGTCCGGATCCAATATTTTAAACTCGGACCCGGACCCGGTTTTTAAAAACAAGACCCAAATCCGACCCGGACCCGCCGGGTCTGAAAAAATGAGACCCAGACCCAGACCCATTTGGGTCCGACACGCCGGGTCTGGATCGGGTCTTGGACCCACTGTCATCCCTAGCTGCAACCCTTGATAGACCGAGGAGGCTCGATCAAACCTAACCTCTCTTGTAGCCAAATCTGCACGAAATCACAACATGGTGTCAAACTTTTGAACTAAGGCAAGTATCGAAAAAGGAAAGTATTACCCTGACGTACCTCCAAAATAATCCTAGAACTCCGAAAGGGAGCACGATGTATCCGTGAACGAGTATTGAGGCCCATGATGAGCTCACTCAAAATAAGCCAAGAGAGCGACCGCCCATGCTCCATCCTCATCACAACATCCAAAACCCATGGACCACCCCAGCCTTCATGCACCGATGCATCCTCAAAAAGATAATAACAAGCCATTGTAATACTTAGAGCTAATTTACGGGCTAAAAGCAAAACATCACGAGGGCCTTTCTGTGAGAATGCCTTAACAAGAAACTTTAAATCAATACCACCTTCCCCAAAGAAAGCCTTAGCCTCCTCCAACAAGGGGATGTCCAAAAAATGACGAGGTCGTTCCACGAGAACATCTCCCCCAATAGGCATACAAGGACGAACAGAATGCCACCCACCTATAGCATCTAGCTCCTTAGGGAGAGGACAAACATTACCCTCGGCCCCGGGAAAGCAAAACTGTGGTTCTTAGAATCACAAAAGTGAGAACATGCCAACAAAAAGTCGTCTTGCAATTTAACCTGTTTTAGCGCGGCAACAATAGACAAACCATCGCCTGGCAAAACCTCAAGATAACCTTTCTTAAGACGACCTATCCACCCAGTTAGGAGACTCCCAAAATCCGACATGACTCCAAATAATACAAGAAAGCTATAAGAACACTATGGGTATCTAATTATGTCTAAAATGAGCACCCATAACTCGCATATATAGCCTTAATCGCACAACAATTAGGAAATTGTGGAAAATTTCCATAACCGAGATCCGGGCCTTTTGAACCTAGGCGCCCCAAGATCGGGCCGCCCAAGCCCAAGCGCCCGAATATCGAGCCGCCCAAGCACAGGCATCAATGCCTTTGACCATCAGCCTCCTGGCACCTGAATCCTATGCTGTCAGCCGTACTCTACCCCATAATCTATCACTTAACAACCCCCTGACGTCAGGAACGACCTCCTGAAGTCACTCGACCCCTTTTCAAAAGCCGAAGCGTCCATTACGATCCCCGTGCGAGAATGAAAGAACCACACAGACGACATGTTTTCATCCACCGGATCCACCGAACTTAGACGTTTTTTTTTGTTTTTTTAGGGGGATAAGATACCCCACCTAGGCGTGTTGTAGCCCCAAGTGGCATCGCCAATTTGCGTATGTAGCCCAATATAACATTGACATTAAGACATAAAAAGAAGTCTAACTTTTTTTTCTTCTTCTTTCTGCTTCATTTTGACCACAAGCACCGAAACGATTACACTTGTCTCTTAGCACCGAACATGCACTCGGTCAAAACACTTTAGCTATGAAGCGCTTCTTGCACATTTTGCACGTCTCGAGTCAAACATTTCAATCGACGTACTACATGATCCAACTCCCGGCTCAAACTAACGCATTTTAAGAATCTCGAAAAGCATTTTCGTAGTTTTATGCAATCCTTACGCATTTAAAATGTCCTAAACTACGACGAAATCGTGAACAAACCAAACATGAACTGATTACTTGTCATCTAAGTCAATATTTCAAAAACACAAGACTAACAAGTCAATTAAAATACTAAAAGTCTACACAAAATCGAAACATAAACCAAGTTTACAATCTAGGGAGCACCCTTAGAGGCTGCAGCTACAGCCAATACAAGCCCACCGAGGTCATCATCCAAATCTAGATCCCCCAGATCAAAGGTGGGAGACACAGTACCATCCATACCCGTCAGCATATCCAGGGTAGCTGTCTCGGGAATTCCTCCAACATCTTCAGTAGCGCTCGTAGTCTAACCCTCAGCCTCTCTCTCCACTTCGGCCTCGAACCTAGCTTCACCTTGCGCCGAGGTTTTGCCTTGAGCTCCAGCCAATTGCTTCTTAAGCTTGACTATCTCGTTGTCACGAGATTGCAAAAACTGCAGCAGGTTGGCCTCAGTCCCCTCTAGCTCGGTCACCCGAGTATCTAATTGCTTCACCATATCCGGAACATCCTACAAACACAATTACCTCTTAGGAAACTAACCTAGAGGCCCATTCCTAGAAAAACACTAATTATAGATCGAGGTCCCGATGTATCACAGGAAGAGGCAGCAGCCATCCTCGACGTGTAGGCCTGGTAGCAGTTGGCGGCTTGCCACAACGGTTGATGGGAAGTCGACGATACCTAAGAATCAAAACCAAGAAAATTAGTCAAACAAAACCTAACCCTCAAAAGCTGAGTTCAAGGCAAATCCCGAAACTTACCCGGTACACCCGGTCACGTCACTCCATCCCAGCCTCCATCTCCTCCGCGGAACAAGAAGGAAGAGGCTCTGTAAAGGCCACCCCAGCCGCATCCACCCTGAAAGTGTCAAAGGGAAATCTAGGGGCTGAACAGCGTCAGCCGGATCGGCCAACTGAAGGGAATGCAAAACGCTCAAAATACGAACAAACACTAAACCGTAGAACAAAACAAACAAAAAGCCAAGTACTCACCACAAGGCGGTGGCAAGCTAGCCGCTGATAGACGTGAGACATATAGGAGGCACCAGGCACCAGTAATGCATCGCCTTCCTCTCCGTCCTTGCCCTTGCGAGCCTTTGCGGTGGTCGTCGGTCTAAACATGGTTCGAGGAGGATCAACCGGTACCCTAAACTCCTCTTACAAGCACTGGCGCACTAGCATCTCGCCCAGACACCACACCGAGTGAAACAGCGCAGGAAGAAGCATCCTCCTGCAGCTTCTAGGCCTCAACTCTGCCCTCACGTACTCGAGAAAACCCTTATAGTCGGCCCAAGGATGGGCCACGAACTGCATAAGCAAACAACCATTTTAAACTCCAAACTTGGGGGCTACTAAGGGAAAACAAACCGTAGTGAGGATGACGCGAGTTCATTTTGCAGTGTTAATTTGATCGGTCCATATCTGGAGTTATACTTGGAATTTCGTAGTCATTCAAAATGGAGAAGATAGATTTCGAGCTTATCTTTCCAATGACTGCTCATGAAGGTTCATTGAAAAGTATTGATGAAGTTATGCCCCAAACAAGTCAGTTGTGCATTGAAAAATGCAGCTGTTAAATTCTTTGACGAAATTATTTTTTGCCTTGATTTTCTTTAAAGCTTTCAATAAATTCCCGATGAGAAGAGATACTGTTTTCAAGTCCGTTTAATCAAAACTACTCGAGAAAACAAAGAAGCATGCATCTGAAATGGAGCAAAATAGTGGCTGCTAGGGTTCACACTTGTAAACTTTCGTCCTCGAGCCGTAGCTGGTTCACGAGAACATTCTCCGACGAGTAGTGACTCGTCGTGCTCTTAGCCTGAGCCAACCTCCACTCGATCTCTACTGGAAACCAAGCCGGAAAAGCGGGCACCGTCTTGGGTGCCAAGCGAGGGAAGTAGGAATAGATCCAAGTCTGCAAAACCCAAAACATCGTCAGCAAAACCGAACCGAAACCCCGAAAACAAGTACAAAGACAATAACTAACCTCCAGTACGAGACCTGGACCCTGATCCGAATGAAGAAGCAACAAACCAAGAGTTCAATGAAGTCACACTAGCTCCAAATGGTCCTAGTCCAACCCCCTTAGCCCCTCCTTCAAGTCTAGTAGTGTGCCTTCTTCAAGTGCTGAACTAGCTCGTGCAAGCACCCACTTGACGAATAAAAGAGCAAGAACATACATTGCTCTAATCTGATTTACAAGTCAAATAATCAAGACCATATGGATGCATTAACTTGGGTTCACACTCATGCAAACAAGGGTTGTGCACCGGAGTTAGTAGGCTGATTGTGTTCCCATTGATGCATTGTATCTTAGTGTCTAAGTTCTTTTCCTTTGCTTTGTTTGTATCACCCTCTTTAAGGGGCTTGACCATTCTGGTTGGGGACGTTTGTAGGCTATATATAGCCATCCATTTGATGAATAAAATCATTCAACATTCATAAAAACAAACCTGAGTAAAGCTTTGCTTTTCCTTTTCGTCTTTGTAGTTCACAAGACAAAGTACTAGAGTTAGTCGCGTTACAAGCTCTATACTCGCTATTTCAATCGAGTGTTTGAATTAGCACCCGCTTTGTTGAGGTATAGGTCTATCTCACTAAGCGCACTATCTTTGGTTACATTCTATCATCCTTACAACAACTATTACAATCTGATTTTGTTGCTTGTTTTTCGTTATCTCAAAGTACTATCAAACCTCCAAATAATTTGTTCAAAGTTCATTTTAACTCACATCATTAGTGGTATCAGAGCTTTGGTCTTCCTAAGACGTAAAGCATGGCAGGAGGAGTGAACTTTGACGACCCTAATGATAAGCGTTATTTATATACATATTTGGATCCCCTTAATTGTTAGTTTTATCTCGGTTTTCGTGCTTAACACGTTAATAATGATGCAATATGCTTTGAATGTCGATACTTCCGTATTTGTGTGTATTTTGTAGATTTGGATGCATTTGGAGCTAATAAGAGCATTACGGAATCGATAATTGAAGAATTCACATCTAAGCGTTGAATCGAAGGAAGAAGATGTGGAATATACGAAGAAACAAAGACCCAAGAAGGAAAAGACACAAAACGAGATGAGAGAATGATCGCCTACACAAGGGTCAACTTCTAACGTTCATATCTTGAGTTCTACAACTCCAATCAAAGTGATTTTGGTGGCGTTAGAAAGCTCTTTTTCTTAGCTTTCCAACGGTATATTACACGTCCAATTTGAACAAGTAATGAAGAAATGAAAGCCGTTTGAAGTCGAGCGCGCGATGCTGTGACCTACAGCGCTACTCGATCGAGTGCCCCTACTGCACTCGATCGAGTGCTACTTCGTGAAGCTCCTGCCCATATTTGGATGTGTCACTCGATAGAGTGCCGTCAGGCACTCGATCGAGTGCACCCAATCCGGGCCACGCGTCATTCTTATTTCGACTTAGAATTTGGGCCTGCTTTTGAGTCCAACTGATACTCTTTATATATCAGTTGTCTGACTCTTGTTTGGGACATCTTTTATCTTTTCTTTTACCTTCCTCTACACACTTTTTATTATCTTAGTTTTCTTAGTCTAGTTTACTTTGCGAGATACATTGAACCTAGTTCTCCGTCTCAGATCTTGAATTCTCCGGTATTATTATTCTTAATTTTAATTTCAATTTCAGTTTCTACTTTAATTTCCGTCTTAATTTATTCTTTGTATTGTTTTATAGTGTAGATTTATTATTGCTTCCGTAGATTAATTCGTATCGTTTTCGTCATGTTTAATTGCAATTCGTATTTCGTTAGTCCGATTATGCTTAATATGAGTAGCTAGATTTCATCTAGGGTTTAAGGGGATCGATGCGTATTATTAGGGTGATAGTCAATTGACCTGTTTCTAATCGTATGAACTATTGCCTGAATATCGTTTAAACTCTGATTAATTGTTTGATGCATAATTCAATTAATTAGTATCGCAAATTAGGACTTTTCGCCGACCGGGTTAAGAACTAATTAGGCCACGATAGTTTGGGTAGACTGACTTAATGCTAGCGACCGCAGGTTAAGTTTAGATCTAAAGGTTGTAGTGTACCGACCAGACCTACACCTTAGGTAGTTCGATTATTGACCTGTTAGTTGACTCCCTGACCCGAGTAATATTCATTGTGAACCTGAGACCCTAGACTTTTTTTCCTTATTGATTTATTTATCAGTAATTAGTTATTAGTTTACCAAACCAACCAAAACTGTGACCTATAATCTAGAATCTAATTCTTAGGATAAATAATTGAATTCCCATCTCCTTGTGGTTCGACCCCTGACTTCGCTATCTACATTAGTTAGTGACCTTAGGGTATCTTTGATTAGGGATACGACTAACCCTGTCAAATTTTGGCGCCGTTGCCGGGGAGACGGTGTTATTTAGTTGTTTATCTTTTTTAGGTTCTAGGTTATTTTTTTTGTATATAATTTTTTTATTTTATTTTGTATATATTTTTGTTATCATTCACCATTATGACCAATTTTTACTTCCCACAATTCAAACATGAGTCACTACATAATTATTGGGATAGACTTGAGTCTTTCATTATTCAAAATGGCTTTAATGTTGATATACGGGATATGTGTCATATGATATATAATGGTGTTGATGATGAGTCACGGGCTAGAATTGAGGAAAATTGCGGAGGGATGTTTAATTATATCTCTTACGAGGAACGATTGGAAATCCTTAAATATTTAGCCCGTAATAGTGCTGAATTAGAGTTGAGGCGGAAAAATGACAAGGCGGAAATTGAGGCTTTGTTGCTGCAATTCGTGCAAGCTCAACAAAAGCAAGATACTCAAATAGGCCAATTGCTAGATCATTATGAAATCTTGAACAATCAAATTGCCCAATTAGCAAGCCAAAAGCAACAAAGTCAATCGGGTACGCCTATGGAAGTAGTGAAGAACCTCCAGGTAAGTGTTCTATCTCCATCTCTTGTGAACATAATTGATGATGATGATGATGGGTATAATGTTCAATCTATTCAAGATCACCAAACCGTCATGAATGACTGTGAGCTAGAATGTGTGTTTTTTGAGGAAAACGTGTGTTTGGATGATCTGAATGATGCTCTTTTAATTGAGGATAACATTAAGGATTTTGATTTGTGTGATTTTGAGAGAGTGTCATTTGATGTCAATTATGAGGTTTTGGAGACAGAATTGAACAAAAGAGAGGATCTTAAGCTTGAGAGGAAAAATGAAAAAGAAGAGAAGAATACACTTTTTGACGATTCCTTGAGTGGAAGAGGTGTGGCTACATGGGATAGCGAGAATGATTTCTTTGAAACACCAATTTTAGAGACATTTGAGTTTTTCCCTTATATTGAGGACGACCCACTTCCACCTATTAATTGTCTTGATTATATTTCTCTTGACCCTTTGTTTGAGCTTATGATTAGTGGGGAGGATTGTGATAATTCTTTCACGGAGATCGGTAAGATTGATCCTTTGAGTAGTCTTAGGAGTTCTAACTCTTCTTTTATGCAATCTATACCCGATGATAAGCCTTGGGGTGAATCTGAGATATTTGATGTGTCTGTCTTGTCTTACGAGCCGCCTATTAACATTCTTACTCTTCTTATCCACTATGACCACCATGCTGAGGATTGGTCTAGCTCGTCTGATAGGCTAAGACGATCATTGACTTTGTCTCTGTTTGTCTTCTTTATATCTTGGTGCTACTTATGCTTTTGTGTAGCACATGCGCAGATGTTTGATCGACTCTTGAGAGCATTAAGCTGTTTTGATCACAGTCATCTGTGGACAACTGATCTATAAGAAGAACCCCCACTTTGCAGCTGGTTTGGGGGAGCTGTGTTATGTATACGGTAGTTTCCTTCCATTTTTATTTTATTTATTTTTCTTTTATTATTCGATTTCTTAGATTTTTATCTTCCCCTAGGTTACGTTGTCCTTAGGATTGGCTGTGGATTTGTTGTCGTATCTGCTTTAGAGTCACATTGAGGACACTGTGACATTTAGGTTTGGGGGAGAGTTTGTGTGCTTTTGTGTGTTTCATTTTCCGTCGTGTGTTTTACTGCTTTAAAAAAATATAAAAATCCAAAAAAATTTGAAAAAATCATAAAATTCCAAAAATATTTTATTTTTTATGTGGTGTGTCTGATGTAGAAGCATGCAAAACGGCGATGATGATAATGCTCTTAACATGATTTGTCCTAATTTTCAGCTTACTTCGTGCCTGAAAACGTGTTTTGTCTTGAGATTTGATTAAATTGATATGATATGCCTATTTGAAATTTTAATTGCCAAATGAGTAAATTTGACCACTTGTCGGCAAGCCACAAAATTCTGAGGATTTTAGAGCTTCCTAGGCCAGTAACATCCATAACTGGTCTCATTATTATTTAGGAATTGAGTGATTTTCTCCTTGTGGAATGTGTAGCATCAATTTGCATAAATATGACATCCGTCTCTTGATATTGAATACGTGTTTGGTTTGAGGAGGAGGTACATGAGGAAAGGCAATTTTGTTTTTGATGAGCTCCACATAGCAAAAAATGACCCATTTTTACTACCTTGTAGATTTAGGTCGTTTTCCTTTATTTAGCCCATTTCAGCCGTTGTAAGCCTGTTTTTATTGTCTATATTATTTAACTACAACCCAGAATAGCCTACCCTGTCGGGACAGTCGCAGTGAACTTAGTTGGGAATTACTTCACTAATCAGTCATATTTCGAGATTTTTACATCTTTTGGACTTTAGTGTGTAATATCGTTGGTGCGACTTTGTACTCGCCTTCCCCCAATCCAAATTGAAAAAAAATAGAAGCATGAAAGAAAAAAGTGAAGAAAAGAAAAGGAAAGAAATTGAAAATGAAAAAAAATGAAAAATGAAAAATTGCTTCTTGTAATATTTCGGGGAATGGTCGAAAAGATTGAAACTAGAGATTAATTGAGAGGATGGACAAAATTCCCTCTTACACCTAATCTTGAATTTATACCTCTAGTTGGTGGTTCGACGTTATTTTCTGGGGGTTTTTATGGATAGTTTTTATTGTGTAGCTGCGATTGGGCCCGATTTTTGCTCCACATTCCCATACGTGCTTAGGCACAATCCATTTTCTTCCCTTACTCATTTAGCCACCCTTTGTAAGTCCTTGGCATGTACTATGGTCCTGATTGGTGAAACACGTATTTGATTGAGGAGATTGATTTCATGTTCGATTGCATGCATGTTTCATAAGTCGAGTGAGTGTTCTTATTCTTTCTTATCTTCACATTTATATACTCACCCGTTCTTATGAGTGTTGAGCGATAACCGCGAGGAAGTCCGACATTGATGGTCTTGCAAGATTGAAAGGTTGGCAAACAATTGTTCATTTAAGGCATGATTATTGATTTAGTTATATTTTTGACATTGTGTGTTTTCTAACCGACTTGAGCCGATTTTTAGTAGAATGATTGTAAGCTTGCTCTTAGTCGTGCTTCGCATCACTTGTCCTCTCTTGTATTATATGTTTGGTTTGCTTGAGGACAAGCAAAGGTTTGGTTTGGGGGAGTTTGATAAGCGTTATTTATATACATATTTGGATCCCCTTAATTGTTAGTTTTATCTCGGTTTTCGTGCTTAACACGTTAATAATGATGCAATATGCTTTGAATGTCGATACTTCCGTATTTGTGTGTATTTTGTAGATTTGGATGCATTTGGAGCTAATAAGAGCATTACGGAATCGATAATTGAAGAATTCACATCTAAGCGTTGAATCGAAGAAAGAAGATGTGGAATATACGAAGAAACAAAGACCCAAGAAGGAAAAGACACAAAACGAGATGAGAGAATGATCGCCTACACAAGGGTCAACTTCTAACGTTCATATCTTGAGTTCTACAACTCCAATCAAAGTGATTTTGGTGGCGTTAGAAAGCTCTTTTTCTTAGCTTTCCAACGGTATATTACACGTCCAATTTGAACAAGTAATGAAGAAATGAAAGCCGTTTGAAGTCGAGCGCGCGATGCTGTGACCTACAGCGCTACTCGATCGAGTGCCCCTACTGCACTCGATCGAGTGCTACTTCGTGAAGCTCCTGCCCATATTTGGATGTGTCACTCGATAGAGTGCCGTCAGGCACTCGATCGAGTGCACCCAATCCGGGCCACGCGTCATTCTTATTTCGACTTAGAATTTGGGCCTGCTTTTGAGTCCAACTGATACTCTTTATATATCAGTTGTCTGACTCTTGTTTGGGACATCTTTTATCTTTTCTTTTACCTTCCTCTACACACTTTTTATTATCTTAGTTTTCTTAGTCTAGTTTACTTTGCGAGATACATTGAACCTAGTTCTCCGTCTCAGATCTTGAATTCTCCGGTATTATTATTCTTAATTTTAATTTCAATTTCAGTTTCTACTTTAATTTCCGTCTTAATTTATTCTTTGTATTGTTTTATAGTGTAGATTTATTATTGCTTCCGTAGATTAATTCGTATCGTTTTCGTC
Organism: Agrostemma githago; assembly: GCA_958450325.1. NCBI lineage: Eukaryota > Viridiplantae > Streptophyta > Magnoliopsida > Caryophyllales > Caryophyllaceae > Agrostemma > Agrostemma githago. The sequence continues at coordinate 33,633,842 of OY288251.1, read as the reverse complement.
ATGTTTAATTGCAATTCGTATTTCGTTAGTCCGATTATGCTTAATATGAGTAGCTAGATTTCATCTAGGGTTTAAGGGGATCGATGCGTATTATTAGGGTGATAGTCAATTGACCTGTTTCTAATCGTATGAACTATTGCCTGAATATCGTTTAAACTCTGATTAATTGTTTGATGCATAATTCAATTAATTAGTATCGCAAATTAGGACTTTTCGCCGACCGGGTTAAGAACTAATTAGGCCACGATAGTTTGGGTAGACTGACTTAATGCTAGCGACCGCAGGTTAAGTTTAGATCTAAAGGTTGTAGTGTACCGACCAGACCTACACCTTAGGTAGTTCGATTATTGACCTGTTAGTTGACTCCCTGACCCGAGTAATATTCATTGTGAACCTGAGACCCTAGACTTTTTTTCCTTATTGATTTATTTATCAGTAATTAGTTATTAGTTTACCAAACCAACCAAAACTGTGACCTATAATCTAGAATCTAATTCTTAGGATAAATAATTGAATTCCCATCTCCTTGTGGTTCGACCCCTGACTTCGCTATCTACATTAGTTAGTGACCTTAGGGTATCTTTGATTAGGGATACGACTAACCCTGTCACCTAACTTCTTGGAACACCTAAAGAAAGCATTGGAGAACTACCAGCCCATGAATTCTCATTTCCAAGCAAGAAGAGAGCCGGTGGACCGAATCAAATTGAACGAACTCCCTGACTTCATTGGAGGTACTGATCCTGAAGTCTATTTGGAATGGGAAAGAAACATTGAGAAGCTTTTTGACTTCAAAGACTTGGAGGACGAGGAGAGGTGCATGTATGCAATTCTGAAACTAAGCGAAGGGGCTTCTCTTTGGTATGAAGGGCTGAAAATACAACCCACCAGGGATGGAAAGGGTAAGATTTCTTCTTGGGAATCCTTGAAACGAAAGCTACGCAAGAGGTATGTTCCAACTACACATAAGTTATCCTTATACAAAAAGATTGCTAATCTCGTACAAGGAAGGATGAGTGTTAGCGAGTACATTGAGAAGTTTGAGAACTTGGTATTAATGGGGGAAGTAGAAGAAAACGAAGAGATAAAAATGGCTAGGTTCTTACGTGGGTAAAATCGTAGTATTGCTAATACAGTTGATTTATGTCCATACTCTGATTTTGATACTTTGTATGGGTTATGTTTGAAAATTGGGGCACAAGGGAAAACTAAGTATGAGAGTGAGTCTAGTAAGAGTCATACCTGGTCACGAGGTGAGGGTAGTAACAAAGCAAATTCGGTTAACACTAATCAACCCCTTTCCATTAAGAGTAACCCGACTCAACCCACAATTAAGACACCCACTGAAACTAGTTTGTCCAAGGTACGTTGCTTCAAGTGCCAAGGCTTTGGTCACTATAAAAATGCTTGTCCTAATAAGAGAGTCGTGACCTTGAGAGAAATAATGCCTTTCAGAGAGGAGATGTGGGAGGAAGAGCAACGCATAGGGGCTGTGTTTAATGAGGGAGAAGAAGAAGAGGATGAAGAAAGAGAGGATTATGAACCCCCAACGTATGATACTATTTTGGTAATACGTACACTTCATGCCATCCCCATCCCGCACAACACAGAACAAAGGGATCAACTCTTCCACACTAAGTGTCAAGTTAACAACAAATGGTGTAGCTTGATAATTGATGGGGGTAGTTGCACAAATGTTGCCTCAACTGAAATGGTAACTAAATTAGGCCTAACCACCACTAGTCACCCTAGACCTTATGCACTACATTGGTTGGACGATGGAAACAAAGTAAGGGTCACTAAGCAAGTAAGAGTAGGCTTAACCATGGGGTCTTATGTCGATGAGGTTTTATGTGATGTCATTCCTATGGATGCGTGTCATATACTTTTGGGACGTCCTTGGCAGTTTGATAGGGATGTAGTACACCATGGGAGGAAGAATGAATACGAATTGAGGGATAGGGGAAAGAAGATCGTGCTAAAACCCATGACACCTCAAGCTGTTCGTGCTATGGCAGCCAACAAAACTAAGAAACCTAACCTCACCATATTTGCTAGTGAGAGTGAAGTAGAACAGGCTTTACAAGGGGGGGGGGAACGTGTCTTTGTCATGGTTGCTAGAGAGGAACCCTTAGTAGTTGAGAATGGGCTTGGGGGAAAGCCATTTGAGGAATTGTTACATGAGTTTGAGGACGTTTTCCCTGAGGAATTACCAGTTGGTTTACCACCTATTCGAGGCATAGAACACCAAATTGACCTCGTTCCAGGAGCAGCCTTTCCAAATAAGGCAGCCTATAGGTGTAATCCAGAGGAGACTAAGGAATTGCAAAGACAAATTGATGAATTAATGAGTCGAGGATATGTACGTGAAAGCCTTAGTCCTTGCGCTGTTCCAGTCCTTTTAGTACCTAAGAAAGATGGAACTTGGAGAATGTGTGTGGATAGTAGGGCAGTTAACAACATTACCATCTAATATAGATTTCCTATTCCAAGATTGGATGATATGTTGGATGAGCTTCATGGGGCTGTGATCTTCTCCAAAATCGATTTGAGAAGTGGGTATCATCAAATTAGAATGAGAGAGGGGGATGAGTGGAAGACAGCCTTCAAGACCAAGCATGGGCTCTATGAATGGACGGTTATGCCATTTGGTCTCACCAACGCTCCAAGCACATTCACGAGGCTAATGAATGAAATACTCAAGGCCTATTTAGGTCGATTCATTGTGGTTTATTTGGATGATATTCTTGTTTATAGCAGGTCTTTGGCGGAGCATATGGAGCACTTAAGGCTACTATTTGCAACACTACGCAAACAACAACTCTTTGGCAAGAAGGAGAAGTGTGCTTTCTTTGTAGAAAGTGTGGTGTTCCTTGGCTATGTGGTGTCCAAAGATGGAGTATCCGTTGATCAAGCCAAGGTAGAGTCCATCCGTACTTGGCCAATCCCTTCCACCATTACGGAAGTAAGATCATTCCATGGGTTGGCTTCCTTCTACAGAAGGTTCATTAAGGACTTTAGTACCATCACAAGTCCTATCACCGAGTGCTTGAAGAAAGGTACGTTCGTTTGGTCCAAAGCTGCCCAAGATGCTTTTGAAGCCATCAAGGAGAAGTTGTGTTACGCTCCTATTCTAGCTCTTCCTGATTTCTCTCAACCATTTGAGGTTGAATGTGACGCTAGTGGAGTAGGAATTGGTGTTGTCCTCGTGCAAAATAGGCGCCCCATTGCCTATTTTTCAGAAAAACTGAATGGAGCAAGGCTGAATTATTGCACCTACGACAAGGAATTCTATGCCATAGTAAGAGCTCTCGATCATTGGAGTCGTTATCTTCGTACTAACCACTTTATTCTCCATTCAGATCATGAGTCCCTAAAGTACATCAATGGCCAACAAAAACTAAGTCCAAGGCATGCCAAGTGGGTGGAATTCTTGCAATCCTTTCATTTCTCTTCAAAATACAAGGACGGTAAAAGTAACGTGGTGGCTGATGCATTATCCCGCCGCTACACTCTATTGTCTACTTTGGATGTTAGATTGCTTGGATTTGAAACTCTAAAGGATTAATACAAAAATGATGCTGATTTTGGTGAAGCTTTCACCAAATGCAAGGAGGGAGCCTTTGACGAGTTTGTTTTGCAGGAAGGATTTCTTTTCAAGGGAAATCGACTTTGTGTTCCCAAACATCCCATAAGAGAGTTGCTGGTTAGGGAAGCTCATGGGGGAGGATTAGCGGGTCATTTTGGCATCACAAGAACATTGGAAGTCTTAAAAGAGCACTTCTTTTGGCCAAAGATGCAAGGGAGCGTCCAAAATGTAGTGAGCAAGTGTGTGACTTGCCAATTTGACAAGAGTTCTTTCAAGCCAGGAGCATATATGCCCTTGCCCACTCCTAAAAGACCATGGGAAGATGTGTCCATGGACTTCATCGTGGCCTTGCCAAGAACAGCTAGGGGGAAAGATGCTATCATGGTGGTGGTAGACCGGTTCTCAAAAATGGCTCACTTCATTGCTTGTCACAAAACCGATGATGCTAGCAATGTAGCCGATTTATACTTCAAAGAAGTGGTGCGTCTCCATGGAGTACCTAAATCCATTGTCTCGGATCGTGATTCAAATTTCCTTAGCTATTTTTGGAACACATTATGGAGGAAGGTAGGAACCAAGCTCTTATTTAGCACTTCTCATCATCCATAAACAGATGGACAAGCCAAAGTTACCAATCGCACCTTAGGCACATTGCTAAGGGGCCTTGTGAGCAAGACTCAAAAGGATTGGGATGTCAAGCTTGCCCACGCTGAGTTCGCTTACAATCGTTCTCCTACTTATGCTACCTCTCATTCTCCTTTTGAGGCCGTGTATGGAATCAATCCTTATATGCCCTTGGACCTAATTCCGCTACCTAAGGATGAGTTATTCCACAAAGACGCAGAGTCAAAGCTTAAATCCATGATAAAACTCCACGAGCAAATTCGAGAAAGGATAAAGGAGGTAAATGAAGCCTACAAAAGAAGATCCAACAAAAACAGGAAACCAAGACTATTCCAAGAGGGCGACTTAGTTTGGGTTCACTTAAGAAATGAGAGGTTTCCAAGCAAGAGAAAGAACAAGTTGATGCCACGAGCAGAAGGTCCATACAAGATCATATCAAAGGTAAACGACAATGCCTACAAGGTGGAGTTACCGGATGATTATGGAGTTCATGCCACGTTCAATGTGGGAGACCTTTCTCCTTATATTGATGATGACGGCATTTCAGAATTGAGGACAATTCCTTTTCAAGGGGGAGGAGATGATCCGAATGAAGAAGCAACAAACCAAGAGTTCAATGAAGTCACACTAGCTCCAAATGGTCCTAGTCCAACCCCCTTAGCCCCTCCTTCAAGTCTAGTAGTGTGCCTTCTTCAAGTGCTGAACTAGCTCGTGCAAGCACCTACTTGGACCGAATAAAAGAGCAAGAACATACATTTCTCTAATCTGATTTACAAGTCAAATAATCAAGACCATATGGTTGCATTAACTTGGGTTCACACTCATGCAAACAAGGGCTGTGCACCGGAGTTAGTAGGCTGATTGTGTTCCCATTGATGCATTGTATCTTAGTGTCTAAGTTCTTTTCCTTTGCTTTGTTTGTATCACCCTCTTTAAGGGGCTTGACCATTCAGGTTGGGGACGTTTGTAGGCTATATATAGCCATCCATTTGATGAATAAAATCATTCAACATTCATAAAAACAAACCTGAGTAAAGCTTTGCTTTTCCTTTTCGTCTTTGTAGTTCACAAGACAAAGTACTAGAGTTAGTCGCGTTACAAGCTCTATACTCGCTATTTCAATCGAGTGTTTGAATTAGCACCCGCTTTGTTGAGGTATAGGTCTATCTCACTAAGCACACTATCCTTGGTTACATTCTATCATCCTTACAACAACTATTACAATCTGATTTTGTTGCTTGTTTTTTGTTATCTCAAAGTACTATCAAACCTCCAAATAATTTGTTCAAAGTTCATTTTAACTCACATCAGACCCACGATGGGTATAGACGAGCTAGAGTCCACTTTCTGCGGCCTCACCATGACCTGTAGGCAGCGGTCATCTCCGTGAAAACTGCGGTCACCCAGTCAAAACGTCGCAGCTGATCCAAGTCAGCCAGGAAAGGCAAAATCCTAGTACTAAACCTCTCACCCTTATCCGAGAAGTGGGTCGAACCTAGGAAGTACCACCACCACAGACGGGCGTCCTGCGCCGCCGCATTGGGCACTCGACCCTCTAACACCACCACTCTCTTAAAGTGGTCAGTAATGTATGAGCTCACCAAAGCATGGGGCGTACTGTAAGCCGAAGGCTGTAAACAGTCCCCAATGCAGCCCTTAACCTCATCGCTATCCAACCTAGGACCCTCCGAAGCCCACCTAATCATCTCGGGACCCCAGGGCAAATCCGTGATAATTCCGAAATCCTCTAAAGTCATCCCAACCTCTCCGAACGACATATGGAATGTCGAGGTCGTATAATGGAAGCGATCTACCATCGCTCCAATTATCATAAGATTGCACTTGGTCTTGCAACCTACCAATCGGACACAATGCCCAACCAAGGGGCCCAAAGTCGTCCCCGTAATTATCTCCTTAGCCGCAGGACTATGCCTCTTGGAGTAAATCTTTAAACACGTCGTGAAACCCGAGAAGGTCCACATCAGACCGGGGGACTGCAAGCCGAGACGACACAAGCATAAACAAACAGGCTAACATAAGTTAAAGTCAAAGCCTAAGCCAATAAACATGAGTCAAGGTACTCACCTGACCGTTTATGACACGATTGGAAGTGCAAGTCAGGACGTAGCAGTAGTTGTCGATCATCCCAATCCCGAACCCAAGGGGGATCCTCGTAAACGATCTCCTTGCCCACATCGACAGGTCTAGGGACAAGGGTCCTCCTAGCAAGCATCACAGGAAATCTACACCTTGTGACCCGATAAAAAAAGAGCCTCATCCACGTCTCCTGGCTCATGGCGCTGCGAAGAAGCGCTCCGTCGTCGCTTACGAGCCCCCGAGGAGTCAGCGAGCTTGACCCATTGGCCTCACCACTAGTACCAGCCGTAGGGACTCCCTCGGAACGTTCTGTGCCATCTCGAGCTGCAAAACAAAACAAAAAACGCAACTCGAGTCAGGTCAAAGCAGCCCAAACAGGTCAAAATAAGCTCAAAATTTTGATTAGCGATATCAAATATCCGAAAGAGCCATTAGCACCCATTTTCGTCCCCGATCACAATTAAAGTGGTTTCGGAAAAATCCGACATCGTTACGGTATCATTTGACCCGTCGTAAGTCACACAAAACGTCACGAAATGACTTGGAGTACACTTTGACTCACAAAAGTCGACATGTGAGCCATCCATAGCGTCACAAATACTAATCGAGCGAGATTACAAAAAGCAAGTACGGGAATAATCGAGAAAATAACCCCTAAACCCTAGTATTCCAATTTTCACCCATAAGAAGCCATTAAAGCACCTCCAAGATTCATCTCAAGCTAATAACTACCCTATCAAACTCTACTCTACCTTAATTTAAGAGTGGGACCAAGAGTAAACATCGAAATATAGCAAAAACAAAATGCCCAAATCGATTTCTAGGGCTTAAGCAAAATCGACCCACAATCACACTAATTAAGCACACATCAACAATAGGTGAGTAAGGAGCACTTACCCGAGGTCGACATGATCGAATGTGACAAATATCGAGTTAGAAATCGGTTGAACAGAGTCGAGAATATGAGCTTGGGGCAAAAGGCGTCTTGCGTTCTGTTTTTGGGACGAAATGAATTGCCCTCTTTTTCCTTCGCAGCCTTTAAACGAATTTGGAAGTCAAAATCTTGAGCGCCTCAGAACAGGCATCCGAATTTTGGGGTGCTGGGGGCTAGGCGACTGAGTTTCAAGGCGCCTTGAGACCCGCGCCTGACCCCACAGTCTAAAACAAAGACAGAAGCAACCTAGACACGATACCCAATAACCGCAAGATGCACCTTCCCATACTAAACAAAATACGCAAGGACGGGATTATTTACTTCTTCCCGACGGATGAGGCAATCCTCAAAGCCCCTTCTAATCGAAATCAATCCCCAAATGGAGAAAACATGAAATACCCCAGCTAATACGACAACTCATACCAAAGCAGATGACAATCTAAATATGCTATCTAAACAAAACAACCTTGCAACCTTAAAACGAGTCACAAAGCACTCAACCTTAAAACGAGTCACAAAGCACTCAATCTTGAAATGAGTCCCAAAGCACTCAATCTTGAAACGAGTCACAAAGCACTCGAGCCTAACGAATATCAAAGCATTCAAAAGGGAAATATAAATCTGTGAGCCTAACGAGTTCCAAAGCATTCAAAAGGCAAATATAAATCCGTGAGCCTAAAGAATCCCAAAGCGTTCAAAAGGCAAACATAAATTCATCATCCTAGCGGGTCACTAAGCACTCAAAGCAATTTGAAACGAGTCACAAAGCAATCTAAAACGAGTCCTGAAGCACTCAAAGAAATCTGAAATGAGTCCCAAAGCACTCAAAGCAATCCGAAACGAGTCCAAAGCACTCAAAGCAATCTGTTATCTTAAACGAGTCCCAAAGCACTCAAAAGCAAAACTCATTATCTTAGCGCGTCCCTAAGCACTCAATTCATATCCCCAAAGGAGTACCTAAAGCAAAAAACAAAACCCCAAAATCAGCGCAGTCATCCGCCAAGTATATTAAATCAGAACTAAGACACCAATAAAAGACTTAAATAAAAGGTCCATATCAAAGACCGAAATCACTAATACATTCAACCGAAAGCAAGATAACACAGCCAGCAAGCCCGGACCTGAGCTCTAACAAGCGACCGCAGGCAAGGAGGTCGGGTATGATTTCTAGGCCTTGGCTGACGAGCCTCAATACGTAGTCTAACGGACTTAAAACGACCCGAACGGACAACCACCAAGTCGTACTCCTCGATTGGCCTGGGCGGCTATACTTTGAATTTCGCCTTGTCCAAGCCTCAGTCAAAGTGGGGTCTTCTGTAGACACTCATTTTCTGACCTGGTAGCTGCAAAAGTGCTCGACAAACACCCGATAACGATCAACTGCAACGCGACGCGAGATTACGATGTTTTAGATGGTTTTTGTATAGAACAGATCAAATAAATACTCGGAAAAAATAATTTAACATCAGGACGGTCTTAGTCGTGTCATTACAATCGCGTAGACAGTAATTAGAGTCAATTTCGACACCGGGGCTCCGAATTACTCCCGAAATAAGCAAAGTCAAACCCGAGTCAACGCATCAGGCGAGCAAACCTCGAGACATGCGCCCGAGGCCTACCTGACGCTTGACGTGCTAGGTCAATAAAGGAGCCTTAATCCCCAAGCAAACCTAATTTACGCATATTATTCGTTTTTGAAAGTTGCGAAATCGGATCTTCAAAAACCCAAACGCCTCCCTCCAGGCGCCTCAAGACTCCTACGCAGGACCTCAGGTGACTTAGTCCTGGTGTGCAAGACACCAGGCATCTGAGTAGTTGATTTGTAATACGCGAGCAACTATAAATACCCCCCGCCCTATTCCGCTGATTTTGAACACACAACACTCAATTCTCATTTCTCTCTTCCTCTTTACGAGTTTCTCCCTGTAGCTTAGCGTCGCACTCCGATTCTAGGTACGATCCACTTGATCGTTTTTTCCCGATATGTGATTCAACACTACTCCTCGTAGTTCCTCGAGTCCTTGGCTCGATTTGAATGAAAAGGGGCACCTGTGTTCGACTAGCCACCCCACAACACTGTAGCGAAGCTCTGCCGGATTCACCGCTGGAAAGCTAAGAGGATCCGCCTCGAAGTCGTATCATCACTAGGTTGTCATCTAGACACAACTTTTCATTCCGTACTCTTTATTTATGCACTTTGATAACGTCGAGTCCGACTCATATGGACACTAGGTCCATGGCACGTCGTAAACATACGTAATGTCCACAACATCGACCATAAGCACTAAAACACCCTAAACTAAAGCCGAGTAGTTCTGAGATCCATTCTCAGTCATCTACGCATCCGTTTAGTGTACACTCCGAGGGTGCAACTCTTCACTATGTGATTTACTTACATTTAGTATTTACCTCTTTCGTATGATTTATCGCTTTTACGACTATAATAGCATGCTAAATCACCTAACAAGGAATTCAAAACGTAAACAAACTAAAACTGAACGAAGTGGTGGTCGAGTTCCATATTAATCCCCATGCTCACCCCTCACACATGTTTCGAATCATCCCTATAAATAACGAACCAATGCACCTTAAGCAGAATACCAGGTAAGGTATACCACGAGGACAACTAATATCCGTATTATCACGTTAAAACTGACCAGCTAATACGTATAATATTTAGTACTCTCTACGCTCTACATGCACCTTTTCTTGGCTTGCTTGTCACGTGAAATCACATTCAAAGAATGTAAATACAACTACTTCGATGACAAAAACTTACCTGTCTTTAAACAACCGACATAGCAAAGACATAGGGTTAAAAGAATGGATGTCATCACATTTCCACCACAATTAAGGAACCAAGTTATCAGCCCACGGATTGATTAGTAGAGGCCGCTATGTGCGGGCGGGAATGGGTGTTGATGTCTAGCGGACGTTTGCTTCCCAATACGTACCCTCACCCCTTACTCAGAATCGACGGTTTCCGGATGCCAAAACCATTGGCAATGCGAGTTATTCCAGGCATGGAGTGCTTAAGGGTACAAGTCTTTATCTTTAGGCCCCCATGCTACTCAACTTTGAGCTGGCTAAGGATCAAAGATGACTTGAATGGTTTTCGAGTTCCCAAAATTAACTCGGTGGCGACTCCACAAATCGGCAACGAATTTGGTTCACTAAAAAGGTTGTCTTACCAAACGTACCGGCCTTTAAACATTTACAACCAGGTCTCGATCGATTTTAACGAAAACACGAATTTCCACATCTGTCTAGTACGATTCGAATCGTCAACCAAATCAAGGTCCGAAACATTGCTCCGTACGTGAGTTCGAACCGGCCTCACGGAACGGACGGGGCCGCATGGGTGGCGCCTCGACCAGGGGTCCCACGTGGGCGCGTGAGGCGCCGAATGGTGCGGACGAGCGTCCACACCTCCTACCTTGAAATGTATAAAATTGGATTCTAGAATGTTTGAGGACTCAATAGTGTGAATAAGCAGAAGTTAGTAAAGGAATTTCTTAATAAACAAGAAGTAGGACTGTTTGGCTTGTTAGAAACTAACTAAAGAGTAATAATGTAGTTGCACTTGCATTTTTTTCTCCTTGATGGTTGGAGTATTACCACTAACACTCTGTGGAAGCCAGGGTTGTTTGATGTTCAAGTGCTTTCGTTTGATGCTCAAATTATTCATGTTTTGGTCACTGATAGGATCACAAATAAGCAGTTCTTTTTAATAATGATGTATGCCTTTAATGAAGGAACTGATAGGAGAAGTTTGGGGGACAAGTTGAAGTTGTTTGCTAGGGTATTGTTATTCCTTGGAGGGTAGCTGGTGACTTTAACACAGTTATCTCCAGGGTAGAGAGACTGGGTAGGCAATCTAATGAAGAGGATATGGAGGTGTTCATTGATTGTATTGATGCTTGCTCCTTGTCTGATCTTCGTGCTACTGGAGTTTTTTTTACCTATACTAATAAGCAAGAAGCGGGGAGTAGGAAATATAGTTGTCTTGACAAGTTTCTAGTGAATAAATAGTGGTATGAGGCCTTCCCTGATATGTTTGGCCATTACCATCATAAGGGGACTTTGGATCATAATCCATGTGTGGCTAGTTCTAATCCTTGAAGTGGACATCAGAAAAGAAATTTCAAATATTTTAACATGCGGAGTGGTGCATCATCCTTCAAGACTAAAGTTCATTCATCAGCACTGGGAGATTGGGGACGGGAATCTCAAGACCCTTAAGCCGATTCTCAAAGGACTGAATAGGGAATGCTTCTCAGATATAGAGATACAAGCTACTAAGGCTGAATACGAGTTGGAAGAACATCAGGAGGATCTGTCTCATAGGCCAACTGATAGTATGCTAATTAATGTTGAGATCCAACTTCTTTACAAAGTCAGAACATTACAGAATGATAGCAACAACTTCCTTAAGCAGAAGGCTAAAACACACAGGATAAAGGATAGGGACTCCAATACTTCATATTTTCATGCTTGCCTAAACAGAGATATTGCAGGAATAAAGTTACTCAAATAGATAATTTGGAGGGTCGGCATTGTGATACAATAGAGGGAATCCAAGAGGTTTTCTTGGATTACTTCCAACGGCTTCTTGGTACTTCAAAGGAGAACCAACCAGTTACAAAATGTATTGTTGACACTGGGAGGATTTGTTTTGCGGAGCATTGGCCAATCTTGCAGGCACAAGTTTCCAAAGATGAGATTCAGCAGGTCATGTTTTCTATCCCTAAAGATAAATAACCAGGACCAAATGGGTATACTAGTGGCTTTTTTTAGGGATGCATGGGAGATTGTTGGTAATGAGGTTTGATGTACAGTTCAGGATTTTTTGTACCAAATGAGGTATAAAATTAGCTATAATGAAAAGAAAATTAAAAACTACACTATAAAACACAAAAAATAATTAATACCGAGTCCCCGGCAACGGCGCCAAAATTTGACAGGCTAAAGTCGTATGCCTCAAATTACAATTTATAAGCACTTAAATCTAAATACTAAAAACGTAGTAAAGTAGAAATAAGGGTCGAACCCAAAGGAATCAGTTTAATCTAATTATGCTAACTAAAGTGTAGAAATTGACTTCTAACGTAATTAAAGACTGTAGTAAACAAAGGGGGGGGGGTTGTATGATTAATGATCTAACAAACTAAAATAAATAATACAATAACGTAAACGTAAGGTATCAAATGATGAGAAAGAACTTAGACACAAGCACAAATCCACACTCAATACCGATTGATCATCGTAAGACGGTTTCAATTAATAACCTTGACTACTCTATCGTGAATATGAAATTCCAATTCTCTTAAGAATAGTTAACTAAAACCGTTCTTAATTAACCCTAACCGTAAAACAACCTAAACAATCCAGTTCTAGGTTCAATTAGACGGAAGCAATATAGATATGAGAATTCGATAGAGAATAAAAAGCACGTACAATCCAGTCGCGTCTTAGATATTTATATGAATTGCTTCTAAGTACTAATATCAACGTATCCCGTTCAATACTAATTCCTAGTTGTTACTAATGTAAAGTTAATCAGTAAATCCTACTCAATTAACGATACTAACGATAGAACGATGCAATTAAATACTAGTTGTACACCGAGCAATCAACAACAACATTCATGAAATTAATAACAAAACAATTCATAATAATCAAGGTTAATAATCAAAACATTCAAACTCACAAACGTTTCTTGAGCGTTTCAAAGGCTTGAATCTAAGTAGAGAAGATTAGTTACACATACTTCGAGGAGGAAAATTAGGGTTCTTCAAAGGTCTCCCCTTTTCTTCTATAATTACGTTCAACTCTAGATGTAATGAATGATGTGAAAATTAATCTCCCACTAAAACTTAACCTAATAATAGTTTCCTAATAATAATAATATAATATATTATCATATACTAAGGATACTAGTAATACTAATAATAAAAAATAGTAATATAGTTTTCTAAACAAGATCAAAGTCTTAAAAACGTAATAAAGTAACATAAAATAAGACGGAATGCGTGCGCAGTTACAGGCCTTCATGCGACTCGCCTTGGTGTCGCGCGACTCGCGTGGGCACTGGGCGACTCGCGTGGGAAGCTATTGCTCTTCGTGCGCTCCTTCGATTCGGTCGTTCCGGGTCTTCAAGTGGGTTTTCTTCTTCTTCATGTTTCCTTCGTTCTTGGCCCAAATCGACGGTCCAATGATTAGCATCTTCAAAATAGCCTATATTACATTTATACCAAACCGACTCAAATGCGATACAAGACAACCGATTTAGCTCACAAAATAAACCAAAACTGTCGTAATAACTACGACTAAATACGGCCCATCAGTCGCCATTGTGATACAATAGTGGGAATCCAAGAGGCTTTCTTGGATTACTTCCAACGGTTTCTTGGTACTTCAGAGGAGAACCAACCAGTTACAAAATGTATTGTTGACACTGGGAGGATTTGTTCTGTGGAGCATTGGTCCATCTTGCAGGCACAAGTTTCCAAAGATGAGATTCTGCAGGTCATGTTTTCTATCCCTAAAGATAAATAATCAGGATCAAATGGGTATACTAGTGGATTTTTTTAGGGATGCATGGGAGATTGTTGGTAATGAGGTTTGATGTGCAGTTCAGGATTTTTTTTCAAACAGGTCAGCTTCTTTAGCAACTACATGCTACAACGTTATCTCTTATCCCCAAAATGGATAGCCCTTCCTCTGTGACACACTTCAGGCCCCCTACATGTTGTAATACAGTGTATAAGGTCATCTTAAAGTTGATGTGTAATAGGCTTGCTGCTGTATTGCCTGATCTGGTTGAAGACACACAAGGGGAATTTGTTCAAGGTCGTTCTATTATTGAAAATATCCGAATTTGTCAAGATTTGGTCAAAATGTATGAGAGGCAAAGCTCCTCTGTGAGATACTTATTTAAAATAGACTTAAAGAAGGGGTATGACACTGTAGAATTGGACTTTATTGATCAAATGATACAGGCACTTAACTTCCCCTTTGGCTTTATCAAGAAAATCGTGGTTTGCATATCTTCAACTACTTTTACACTATCTATGAATAGCAATCATTTTGGATACTTCAAGGGGAAGAGAGGGTTGAGGCAAGAGGATCTAATATCTCCTCTTCTTTTCACCCTCTACATGGAGTACCTTATTAGAACTTTAAAGTATGCCACCAGGGAGAACAACTTTCAGTTCATTCCATGTGCTAAGAGATTCAGTTATCTCATCTTATGTTTGCTGATGATTTACTGCTATTTTGTAAAGGTAATGCTCAATCTATAATTCTACTCATGAGGGCGTTTAAAACCTTCTCCAATACCACTGGGCTTCAGAAAAATGCATGGAAATCTGAGGTGTTCTTTAATAGTATGTCTTCTAATCTTAGAAGGGACATTCTGTCAGTCACAGGTTTCTCTGAGGGATCAATGCCTTTCAGATACCTGCGAGTCCCTATTAAGGGAGCCAGATTGTCCAAAGAGGAATGTAAAATGCTTACAAAAAAGATTGTGGCTAGAATAAGGAGCATAGGTGCAAGAAAATTATCATATGCTGGAAGAATCATCCTCATAAATGTTGTACTGAATACCTTATGCTGCTATTGGGCTTCAATTTTCGTCCTTCCTACAAGTATATTTAAAAGGATAGAATCCATCTACAGAAACATCCTTTGGTCAGGGAGTTCTGAATACCAGAGAACCCCCCTGTCTTGGGAGAAGATTAATGCTCCTAAGAGTGAGGGAGGCCTGAACATTAAGAATGCAAGGATTTGGAAACAGCTTACTATTGCCAAATTGGTGGACTGGGTGGTTACTCAACCTGATGAATTATTGATCAGGTGGGTGAACCAAGTCTACTTAAAAGGAAGAGATTGGGATAGTTATGTTCCCAAAACTGGACACAACTGGTCCTGGAGGAGAATTTGCAAAGTCAAAGAAATCATTAAGAATGGGTTTGAGAACAATGCCTGGATAGGCTCGGGGAAAGGTTACCCAGTCAAAGATGGGTATGAATGGTTGAGAACTAAACATCCTATTAGAGAGTGGTACTCAATTGTTTGGTGTAATTGGAATGTACCTAAGCATTCTGTTATCTCATGGCTGGCTATGATGGGTAGAATGAATGTTAAAGTTAAGCTGTTGAAAATTGGATGTTGTACTGAAGATAGATGTTGTTGTGCAGTGATCATGCTGAAAGCATTGAGCACCACTTCTTTAGATGCCCCTACAGCATGAAATTAATACGTCTGATAGAGGACTAGTTTGGCCCTCTTCTAACCTGGATGCTTCCCCCAACAACTACCCCCCAGTGGAAAGTGAAAGCCGTGATTCTAGTGGCCTGCTACTACTATGTCTTGAATCAGAGAAACAAAGCGAGGATTAGAGGTGTTCTTGTTCGTCCTGAATCTCTTTCTGAGGTCATTAGAAAGGAATTGAGGGGTAGAAGTTAGGCAATGGTACATGGGCAAACTCTTGCTTGGTACTAGAGTTATTTCTTTTTGGACTTTCCCTTGCATGATGAAGTAGACATTCATGCTTCATGAATGTCTACTGTCCACTGTAATTACTGGTTTTTGATAAATATATAAGGAGATGAGTTCATAAGTGATAAAGTTCATAAGTTCCAGTGTTAAAGTTACACAAAAAGTGCTTAAACTTACACGAGATGAGTGATAAAGTTGCATTTATCACTTGAAGTGATAAAAGTGTTGAATGTTATAGTTACATATCAATTTTGAACAAATGCAACTTTATCGTATGTCATCTGTAACTTTCATATAGATTTAAAAAAGTTGTTGACCTTATTTGAACCTACCTCTCTATATATATATAGAAGTAGGATCATTTATCCACTTTATTTTTTTTGTACATGTTACCTTCATTTTGCAGCCATTCAGATCTAATTACATCAAGGGTCAAGATTAAATATTAAACTTAAGAAGTGAAGCCTCAAACACAACCCATCATCATACACAACCCACGTTCAAACCCTATACCCAAACTGAAACAAAACGCTCAAACCCTCTTGCATCTCACGAAAAACCGTCCCGAAATCGCGAGAAGAAATCTCATCTGACCAATATATACATACAATCTTGCATCCAAATCAGGTTTTTCAATCTTTAGTTTGATCAATTTTTTTGCATTTCAATTTATTTGTACTGTTTGATCAATTTCAATCGTATTGCTCAATTTCAATTTTGTAATGTGTTTATCAATCTACTGGAACATGTTTTTAATGCGTTTCAATCTAATGAAAGAATCTACTACGTTTCAATCTACTGCGTTTTTTCAAAAAAAAATTCAATTTCGTATAAACTTGTTTATGCGTTTATCAATCGAACTGCGACTGCGTTTATCAATCTACTGCGTTTTTTCAAAAAAAAATCAATCGTGCCGCGCCTTGCGACTGCGTTTATCAATCTACTGCCTTTTTTGAATTTTTTTTTCAACCATACTACATTTTGTCAATTTTTTTCAATATAAAGTTTGGACCCTAAAAATTCAGAATTTTGGGTGAAAGATTGAGCACAATAATTGGACTCCATAACAACCCAAAATTCAGAATTTTTCAAATTTTTGATTTCATGACTGGAGGAAAGTCCATCAATTAAGTGACTGTTGTTTTAATAACATCAATTTCTGGATTTTTGATTACATGATTAAAAATTGAAATTATGAATATTGCAATATTTGAATATGAACAATGAATACTTAAATATGCACATTGAAATAACTACATATTATTTCATAGAATGAATTTCTGGTTTTTTGTACATTATTATTACTATGAAATACCCAATTATTTATTTTATTATGTTATTCCAGTTATTCTATACTATTGTTGTGGTTATTCTATATTATTCTTGAAGTTATTTCATTATATTAGTTACAGTGTTTTATAACCAGGGTTATTTTATAGTGTTTTATAGTTATTCTATAGCACATATGTGATTATCGTAGTTCAATTTTTTTTAATGTAACTAACCCCCTCATTGTTTTTGCCTTTCGGTGAATTGTCTTTTGCTGGGTGCACCCTCAATGATATGCACGATATTTCATCCCAATACAATAACACGAGTCATTCATTACAATAACTGAGTTTCTACAATGGACTAATAACTACGTAAAATGAGAAACATTATTTTAAAACTGATTATATTTGAGTGTCAGCCCAGTAAAATAACACGAATTATTCATTACAATAACTGAGTTTCTACTTTAGAATAACACCGTAAAATCAGATAACATTGTTATAAAGATAATTATATTTGAATTCCATCTCAATACAATAACACAAGTTATAATAACTAAGTTTCTACATTGGAAGAACCACGTAACATCAGATAACATTATTCTAAAATTTATTATATTTGAGTTTCATCTCAATACAATAACACAAGTTATTGAATACAATAACTGGCTTTCTACATTGAAATCATACCTATCTACATTGAAATAACCTGATAACATTATTTTCAGTAAACAATTGAGTTCACTATAAAATAACTATGCTTCTTCATTAAAATAATCTTGTTTGTACATCGAAATAACTATAAAAATCTGAGAAAAAAAATGCTTTGAGGATTTAGAGAGTTTTAATCTCAACCCTTGATCATGTGAGATCTAATGGCCCCAATTAAGAGGTAAATTGTACCAAATATGACAAATATAAATAAAATCCCACATTCTCATTAAAAAAAGGAATGAATAAAAATAAAAGTAAAAATTGAAAGAAGAACATACCTGCTGCACTATTACCCAAACACCATGACACGGCAAACCAACACCAATATCGCGACACACTTCAACACAAACAACCCGGACAACTAAAATAGAGCATGGACAACACCACAATAAACGCCAACATCACGGACCATCATTGTCACACAAACAACACCGTACGACAGCAAAAACAGACCAACACCGGCCCACCACCACGGCAAAAATGGCACAAATAGCTGACAAGGGTTAGTCGTATCCCTAATCAAAGATACCCTAAGGTCACCAACTAATGTAGATAGTGAAGTCAGGGGTCGAACCACAAGGAGACAAAATTTAGTTATTTATTCCTAAGAATTAGACTCTAGGTTATGGGTCACAGTTGAGTTGGTTTTTGTAGGCTAATCACTAATTACTAATAGATAAATCAATAAGGTAAAAGTCTAGGATCTCAGGTTGACAATGAATATTAATCGGGTCAGGGAGTCAACTAACAGGTCAATAATTGAATTACCTAAGGTGCAGGTCCGGTCGGTACACTACAACCTTTAGATCTAAACTTAAACTGCGGTCGCTAGCATCAATTCAGTCTACCCAAACTATCGAGGCCTAATTAGTTCTTAAACCGGTCGGCAAAATGTCCTAATTTGCGATACTAATTAATTGAATTATGCATCAAAAAATTAATCAGAGTTTAAACGATATTCAGGCAATAGTTACGATTACAAACATGTCAATTGACTATAACCCTAATAATACGCATTGATCCTCCTAAACCCTAGATGAAATCTAGCTACTTATATTAAGCATAATCAAATTAACGAAATACGAATTGCAATTAAACATAACGAAGGTGATACGAACTAATCTACAGAAAACGATAATAAATCTACACTAGAAAACGATAAAGCAATACGAAGAATAATTTAAGACGGAAATTAAATTAGAAACTGAAATTAGAATTGAAATTAAGAATTGCAATACCGAAGAATTCCAGATCTAAGAATGGAGAGCAAGGTTCAATGTATCTCGCAAAGTAAACTAAACTAAGAAAACTAAATAATCAGAAGTGTGTAAAAGAAGATTAAAGAAAGGGATATTTCCCACGGTACCCTCGAACTTTGACACATTACACATGGTACCCCATAATTTTAAGTTTGTTTCTATGGTAACCTTGTATTTTGCGTTTAGTGCCCATGGTACCCCTGATCAATTTTCCGTCATAACGGTGTTAAAAGTTAATTTAGTTAAAGTGATTAATTTTAATTTTTTTTTGGTGAAATTAGTTAGAAAATTAATGAAAATCAAATTAAAATAGTTGAAAATTGAGAAAATGTTCATGGTACCCCTGTGTTTTCAATATTTTAACCATGGTACCATTGTATTTTCAATCTTTTGTCCATGGTATCCTTGTGGTTTCAATTATTTGTCCATGATACCCTTGAATGAATTGTAACCACAAGGGTACCATGGGCAAAGAATTTAAAATTTAAGGGTACCATGGATAAAACATTGAAAATACATGGGTATCGTGGACATTCCCTTAAATTTCAATTATTTTAGGTAGAAGTTCATTAATGGTCCTATTTAATTTTTCCTCTGAAACAAATTAATCACTTTAACTAAACTAACTTTAACGCCGTTATGACAGAAAATTGATCAGGGGTACCATGGGCACTAAACACAAAACACAAGGTTACCATAGGAACAAACTTAAAATGAGGGGTACCATGTGTAATGTGTCATAGTTCGAGGGTACCGTGGGAAATATCCGTATAAGAAAAAGTGTAGAATCCCCCCTCCTGACAATATGGTCAGGAGTCTTATTTAAAACAAACTAGTTGGACTTCGAGACAAGCCCAAAATCCAAGTGATTTAAATTTTAATCCGCAGCCCGGGTCTTGATGCACTCGATCGAGTGCAAGTAGTATCACTCGATCGAGTTAGTCCGTGAAGGATCCAACTCAAGTTTGTCTTTGGCTAAAAGGGAAGAATCGGCCTAGTACACGGATGTAGTCCGGTTGAGCACGGATATGAAGCACTCGATCGAGTGCTTAGCACCACTCGATCGAGTGGGTGCTGCTTAGCTCGTGATTGAGCTTTTATTTGCTTCTCGGCTTTTCGTTTTCTTCCTCGTCCTCCGTTCTCGTCTCGGCTATCCGGGTTGTAATCCCCTAGAAATTCTAACGCAAAACAGTGGCGGAAACACTGTAGAGTTGAGATTAAAACACACTGACAAACTATATCTTATTAAAAGAAATGGTAAGTCAATACAAAGGCCTCTTTTTACAAAAGGGCTAAAAAGAAAATTCTTCAAACGGGTTATACAAAAATCCAAAAATTACAAGAATGAAGAAAGAGTAGGATCCACGCTACTCGCTAGCTCACACCCAAAACCCAGCAGCAAATACCTGTCATGTTATAAACATAACAGCCACGTCAGTGGGGAGTAACTCGGACGTTCTCCCAGCCATATTATACCATATGAAAAATAATAGTATTATTATATCAAAATACTTAAAAAGAGAAAACATTAAAACGATATAATAAAAATAAGCTTTCGAAGATAACTTAAAGCACTTGCCAACCTGCAAGTCAAAATCAATCGATAATATAAATATTCAAAAATGGCGTTATGGAAATTTGATCGGTGTGCACAAGGCTAGACTTTCACTAGGATAATACTGGAAACTAGCTTCGAGAACTGTAGACTTAACTCATAACAGAATCCAGTCTCTAACTAGGCAACTCAACTATAACAGGACTGCATGCAGCGAGGTCCTGGCTTAAGTAATGTACACCCCTCCTGGACACCAACCGTAATCCAGTTCAACCCGACGGCGACTTACACGATGCGATATCTAAGTTTAAGGTCAAAATATACACACTCCTGAGCACAAACCATGCTCAGTTCAACGACCAATGTGTCTCAACATAGACACACCAGCTTTATAGTTGATGGCAAAAACGTACATCCCAGACTATATTACTCTAAACCCCACACTTCTCTTTATTCCATAACCCAAAACAAGCCATTATCGATAGTCAAAAGTAATTATAATCAATATAAATGATATGGATAAAAGGAATAACCATTTTATATTAAAAGGGAAACTTTCTATAGATAGAAACTTACTAATTTTAGAAACTTACTAAAATAGAAAGTCTTATAGAAAATACGTAAGTTATTAAAATAAGTGAAATGTATAAAATAGAATTTCTAACGAAATTAATATTTTATTATTATCGTCGTTATCGTAACTTTAATATATTTCTAAATTCGTTACTCAAAATATAAATAAAATATAATATAGTATTTTATAAATATTTAGGAAATCGAGTTAAAACAATAAATCTTAGAAAAGAGATATTTTAAGAAAAACGATATCAAAATTAATTGAGTCAACGAGTTATATAAATGAAATGAATTTTATAAAGGTTTCAAATTATTTTTAAGAAATAGCTTTGATTTATGAATAATACAATTTTTAATAAAAATAGTCAATCGGAAACAAATAGGAAATTATTAGTGAAAATAGTCTCGACTAAAATGTATTTAAAACTAAATCAACTATCTTCTCATTTACTAGTATAAATCGTAAATCGAAAATTAATTTATTAAACAAATATACAAATCTCGATTATAATATGAAAATACGATTTTGAGTTAAAAATTAGAAATTAACGAAATATGACGAAAATATGAAATCGATATTATTTAGTTACTAGTGTCACGATAACTAACAAAATATTATAACGATCGTAAATAATTAAATTACTAACGATTTATAAAACGATATCGAAAATCGTAAAATATTTATAAAGCACACAATTTATAAAATAATATTTTTAGCAAATAATAAATAACTAAAATTAGAAAATGGAAGTTAAAATATTTACTACATACTACTACTCAAACATACGATATAAAATCGAGTAACGTCCTAAAGTTACCTTAAGTCGATATCCGAATGCTCATGTACTTGCCTTTCTTGATGATTCCAAAATCCAACCACTCTTACTGGTCTTACAAAAGGACTTCGGGGCTCCAACGGAATTCGAGGTAAAAGAAATAGAAACAAAGAAATCGGTGTAAGGATCGAAGGAAACGAATGACAAGAACGAAAGAACAGGAGGACGGAAAATGAGGCTCGCGAATAAGGAAATCAAATACGAGCAGAACAGTAGTAAGAAGAACAGAAGACCGAAAAGAATTCGGTGTAAAAGAAACGAGAGAAAATAGAAGCAACAACCGAGAGAAGAGTCGACCCAAAAGTAACAACATCATCGACCTTCACGAACAGTACGAAAATCAAACAACGATCGAAATCTGAGGAGAAGAAAAGGGCACGGAAGAAAAATATCGGACAGCAGCAGACGGACCGACACAAACAAACAGCTTTACTCAAAATGCAGCATCGGCAAAACAGGCGAAGAAGAAGGAAAACCGCAGCAACAAACAGAAGAAGAGGACAGAAACGGAGCAGCAGCAGAAAACCGACACAAACAGCAGCAGACGGCAGTAGAAAAAAGAAGAAAAGAAGAAAAGGAGGAGAAGAAGAACAGGCGTGATAAACAGCAGCAAAACGAAGCATAACAGCAGACAGCGGACAGCAGCGGCAACAGCAACAACAACCACAGATGACAACACTAAACGGATGACAAGCGAGACGAAACAGCATCATAAACGGACAGCAAGCAACAGCAGAGTAAAACAGATGAAAACAACAGTAGCACTAGAACGAAGAAGCAGCAGCAAATGTAGAACGATGCAATCAATAGAAACAAGAAGAGAAGAATAGAAGAAAGAAAAGAAGATAAGAAGATAAGAAGAAAAGGAAGAAAAATAGAGCAGCAGCAGCAGATGACAGAAGAAGAAGGAGAACCAGAACAGAAATAGAGGAGTACAGACAGAACAAAAGAGGAAGAAGAGGAGGGCAGCAGATACGACTCTCAAAAATAAACAAGTGGCAGCAATGACAGCGAACCAACACCGACAACAGCAACAGCATCAACATACAGAAATAGCAGCAGAAAGACGAGGAAGAAAAGAAAAGAAGAACGAGGACAGAAATCGACGACGAACGGAACAGTAAACGCAGCAGCAGCGGACCGGCGAAGAGAAAAAGAAAAGAAGAAGGACGAAGACAACAGAGAGATGGAATTACCTGTCCGAAACAAAGGACACCGGGACCGACACCGGAACCGAGAAGAAACAGCAGCAGCTAGCAGCGTACAAAACAGCAGCGAGCATAGCAGCAGTTCGTGGCAGCAGCAGCAGCGAAAACACAGTAATAGGAAAGAACGAAATGGAAGAGCAGGGGAGACACACCACGCAGCAGCAGATGCACCGTAGCAGCGAAAAACAGAGGAGACGGAACTCGTAATGGTGCGGTGATGGTCGATTGATGGAAAGCAGAGATGAAGGAGATGAAAAGGATGGATGAAACGGAGGAACTAAAATAAAAATGAAGGAGGAGGGAGACGGATGAGATGAAGAGCAGGTAAAAAAAAATGAATGAGAGGAGGTGGAGAGATGATGAAGCGGTGGGGGTAAACAAAAGGAAAAACAAAGGGGATGAATGAAGACAAGAAGGAAGTGGTGGAGGATGAATAGACCAAGGAAAAGAATGTATGTAACAATAGTAAGGGGACACATACAACGAGAAATCGGGAAAGGGGATGAATCCTCTCCAATAAATGAATCGGTTTAGAATTACGAATTAAATGAATTCCGTAACAAAAGCTGACTGACCCAAGAATCGAATTAAAACGAGTTAAAAAGATTAATAACTAATCGGCCGTCGAATAAAATGAGTAAATAAATTACTCGAGACGAAAACGAAGCTTATAGAAATAAATAATTAGACGATCAAATAGTATATCCTGATAAATAATAGATTTTCGATAAAGTGAATTAAGTTGATTTCTCGAGGGAAGGAAATAAATATTTTGACGAAACTTAAAATAAATTAGCTTCGAGCTATATATATATAAATAAAAAGAATTTAGAGATTAAATCGTCGAAATAGACTTTCGATAAGAATTAAATTAAATGTGTAAAATAAATCGAAAAAGAATTAAAATATGTTTCCGAGATAAATAGAATTTTAGGAGTTTGAAACGATTGAACGATAAACACGTTTTATAATAATTTTAAGAATTACGAAGTAAATTGTAAAAATATAAATACGAACATAATTTTAATTTAATTTAATTTATAAAAATCAGGGGTGTTACAATCTTCCCCACTAAAAGAAGTTTCGTCCTCGAAACTAACAAAAACATAATAATAGAATGGAAAACAAGGTTGTATCACTTGAATAAAATGAGAATGCTTAACTCGCATCACAATCTCGATTTTTAAAATTTTACACTTCAAACGTTATATGAAATCTAAATCGAAGACAAGATTTATTTCAAGAAGAGTTGGGCTCAATTCCCAATGTTTGAAATCATTTAAATTAATAAAATCGTAAGTTAAAATTAGTTGATAAAATAATGACGATAAATAATATTTGTAAACGAACTCGAGGGTGAGAGTACTCAAATATTTTCAAAACATAGTAAAACGCTTTGATTAAGAATTTCGACAATATTTTGTTTTAAGATCAAACAAAAATTTGAGAAATCAAGTTTTGTAGTTAGTAAATAATAATCGAACAAGTCGTCAAACATTTTCAATAACAGATTTAAAGTCTAACGACAATAAAACAAAAATATAGACGTACAAAGTTTTTCAGAAATTTTAAATCGTTTTACATAATAATCTTATAAAAATCCAAAATATTTGCAATTATGAAAGTTTTCATAAAATCAAAATTTTAAATAATTTCGAAATACTTTAAAATAAATTATTTACACCCTTTGAAACGGAACCAAAAATAAAACAAAGACGAAATACAAAGTTTTGAAATTTATAACTCAAAATGTTAAAATCTCATGAAAATCAAAATTTGTAGATTAGTCAAACTTTTCATAACACCAGTTTGGGGAAAAAAAATAAATGGGTAAATAGACTCAAAGTCAACGACAAATCGCAACAGAAATTTTCAAACCCGATAAAGAGGTCGAAAGGGATTGGCCGAAAAAGAAGTAGCAGGATTAAGGGAAAAACTAAAGGGAGGAACGAAATTGAGAGTCAAACGGAGCTCTCAAGGAATTACTGAAGAAGTTAACCATCTCGAGATTCCTAGTACGACTCCCACAACACAGGCTCCTAATTTCCATCAAATAATACTAAGTCCAATATTAGGCGCTAGGTGGTACTACTCAGTCACAATATCCAAAAATGTCTTACGTGATTGTCCAATCGTTCAAACGACACGATAATAATCCACAATCGTTTAACAATCTAATCTCATCCATTAAACTTCCAACGGTCATCAGACAAACCGAAACTCGTGAACGATAAGATTCCTAAATCCAAAGATCATAAAGTTTGAACTCGAGGTATACCCCAAAATTCCACGAGTAAGGAACACTAACAAGATCCACCAAATTTCATATCGTAACAACGAAATCACCAAATATTTATTAACTCAACGAAGCCACAAACTCGTTGGTCTAAGGGTTTTGAACTATAAATTCATCAAGATGATTCGCATTAAGTATTCCTCAAAACAACGCGATAAATCCAACCTCTAATTGTGCAATATGTCTCTCTTCTTCAACGATTTAATCCTTAATAAATACGGGTAATCTATGTCAACCAAAATTCCTAATGATATTAATCAAAACCTCCGATGGTACCACAACACTCAGGTTAACACTTTAAACAATGCTCTATGATCCCAAATATCCACGATGCATCCATTAAATACGCATTAGGAAAGAATCCCAAAGTAATATTATCGCTTACACTTAGTTCGGTTCTAGGTTAGGTACTAGGTATCCATCAAATATGATGTACCCTTACTACTTCAAAGTATATTCAACTCTAAGTACTCCAAAATAATCAAGGTGACCTATAACTCAAGGTTCGGTGCCTAAAATATCATCCTAATTCCCATAATCAACAATTTGCCATTCAAATCAATCCTCAAGAATTTATTACTTGCTTAGAAGACAGGGTAGACTCACACTCCTCAAACCAGGTAACAAGGGTTAACTAAACCTCGAACATCTATAACACGGGTTCACTAAGACAGGATTCAATCTAACCAAAGAATCTCAAGAGAAAGATGGTACAATAGAGGAATAGAACAAGGATTCATCAAGCAAAATGAAGATTAGAAAATAAGAGATGAAATAAGAGAAGAATTGGAAGAAGGCAGAAGCAGGAAGAAAAGAATCAATGATTCTAGAAGATAAAGACCTAAACCGAGAAGGGAAAGTATGGACCTCTAAGGTTCACGACGAAAGTAAATAGATTACTTCATCTTCTTGTAGAGGCACGAGAATGAAAGTCCTGGGTCACTCAATCTGGATCGACTGCAACATCATGGAACAGGAATCTACTCTTGATCGTCTGGCCTGTAGCTGGAGCGAACTAAATCTAAGCTGAAAGGTCACCATCGGCATCTTTCTTGGAGCACCAAGTAGTCCACTCAAGTCGACTGGCATTGAGAGTTCTAAGCAGTGTCTTGTTCCGATCAGGAGCAGCATATCAACATCTTGTTCTTTCATCCTTTTCTCGATACAAAAGGAACAAATATTCAATGCTAGTCATTGAGTTACAAGAACAAATAATCCTAACAGTTAAGTCCTTATTTTTGGTCTCTACCCATCTCTCACTAATATTTTTATTTACTGTTTAAATAATTTACTGGTATTTTTCCTAGAATCAGGTGTAAGCGTCGGGAGCAACAATGCTCTGATACCAACTGTAATCCCCTAGAAATTCTAACGCAAAACAGTGGCGGAAACACTGTAGAGTTGGGATTAAAACACACTGACAAACTATATCTTATTAAAAGAAATGGTAAGTCAATACAAAGGCCTCTTTTTACAAAAGGGCTAAAAAGAAAATTCTTCAAACGGGTTATACAAAAATCCAAAAATTACAAGAATGAAGAAAGAGTAGGATCCACGCTACTCGCTAGCTCACACCCAAAACCCAGCAACAAATACCTGTCATGTTATAAACATAACAGCCACGTCAGTGGGGAGTAACTCGGACGTTCTCCCAGCCATATTATACCATATGAAAAATAATAGTATTATTATATCAAAATACTTAAAAAGAGAAAACATTAAAACGATATAATAAAAATAAGCTTTCGAAGATAACTTAAAGCACTTGCCAACCTGCAAGTCAAAATCAATCGATAATATAAATATTCAAAAATGGCGTTATGGAAATTTGATCGGTGTGCACAAGGCTAGACTTTCACTAGGATAATACTGGAAACTAGCTTCGAGAACTGTAGACTTAACTCATAACAGAATCCAGTCTCTAACTAGGCAACTCAACTATAACAGGACTGCGTGCAGCGAGGTCCTGGCTTAAGTAATGTACACCCCTCCTGGACACCAACCGTAATCCAGTTCAACCCGACGGCGACTTACACGATGCGATATCTAAGTTTAAGGTCAAAATATACACACTCCTGAGCACAAACCATGCTCAGTTCAACGACCAATGTGTCTCAACATAGACACACCAGCTTTATAGTTGATGGCAAAAACGTACATCCCAGACTATATTACTCTAAACCCCACACTTCTCTTTATTCCATAACCCAAAACAAGCCATTATCGATAGTCAAAAGTAATTATAATCAATATAAATGATATGGATAAAAGGAATAACCATTTTATATTAAAAGGGAAACTTTCTATAGATAGAAACTTACTAATTTTAGAAACTTACTAAAATAGAAAGTCTTATAGAAAATACGTAAGTTATTAAAATAAGTGAAATGTATAAAATAGAATTTCTAACGAAATTAATATTTTATTATTATCGTCGTTATCGTAACTTTAATATATTTCTAAATTCGTTACTCAAAATATAAATAAAATATAATATAGTATTTTATAAATATTTAGGAAATCGAGTTAAAACAATAAATCTTAGAAAAGAGATATTTTAAGAAAAACGATATCAAAATTAATTGAGTCAACGAGTTATATAAATGAAATGAATTTTATAAAGGTTTCAAATTATTTTTAAGAAATAGCTTTGATTTATGAATAATACAATTTTTAATAAAAATAGTCAATCGGAAACAAATAGGAAATTATTAGTGAAAATAGTCTCGACTAAAATGTATTTAAAACTAAATCAACTATCTTCTCATTTACTAGTATAAATCGTAAATCGAAAATTAATTTATTAAACAAATATACAAATCTCGATTATAATATGAAAATACGATTTTGAGTTAAAAATTAGAAATTAACGAAATATGACGAAAATATGAAATCGATATTATTTAGTTACTAGTGTCACGATAACTAACAAAATATTATAACGATCGTAAATAATTAAATTACTAACGATTTATAAAACGATATCGAAAATCGTAAAATATTTATAAAGCACACAATTTATAAAATAATATTTTTAGCAAATAATAAATAGCTAAAATTAGAAAATGGAAGTTAAAATATTTACTACATACTACTACTCAAACATACGATATAAAATCGAGTAACGTCCTAAAGTTACCTTAAGTCGATATCCGAATGCTCATGTACTTGCCTTTCTTGATGATTCCAAAATCCAACCACTCTTACTGGTCTTACAAAAGGACTTCGGGGCTCCAACGGAATTCGAGGTAAAAGAAATAGAAACAAAGAAATCGGTGTAAGGATCGAAGGAAACGAATGACAAGAACGAAAGAACAGGAGGACGGAAAATGAGGCTCGCGAATAAGGAAATCAAATACGAGCAGAACAGTAGTAAGAAGAACAGAAGACCGAAAAGAATTCGGTGTAAAAGAAACGAGAGAAAATAGAAGCAACAACCGAGAGAAGAGTCGACCCAAAAGTAACAACATCATCGACCTTCACGAACAGTACGAAAATCAAACAACGATCGAAATCTGAGGAGAAGAAAAGGGCACGGAAGAAAAATATCGGACAGCAGCAGACGGACCGACACAAACAAACAGCTTTACTCAAAATGCAGCATCGGCAAAACAGGCGAAGAAGAAGGAAAACCGCAGCAACAAACAGAAGAAGAGGACAGAAACGGAGCAGCAGCAGAAAACCGACACAAACAGCAGCAGACGGCAGTAGAAAAAAGAAGAAAAGAAGAAAAGGAGGAGAAGAAGAACAGGCGTGATAAACAGCAGCAAAACGAAGCATAACAGCAGACAGCGGACAGCAGCGGCAACAGCAACAACAACCACAGATGACAACACTAAACGGATGACAAGCGAGACGAAACAGCATCATAAACGGACAGCAAGCAACAGCAGAGTAAAACAGATGAAAACAACAGTAGCACTAGAACGAAGAAGCAGCAGCAAATGTAGAACGATGCAATCAATAGAAACAAGAAGAGAAGAATAGAAGAAAGATAAGAAGATAAGAAGAAAAGGAAGAAAAATAGAGCAGCAGCAGCAGATGACAGAAGAAGAAGGAGAACCAGAACAGAAATAGAGGAGTAAAGACAGAACAAAAGAGGAAGAAGAGGAGGGCAGCAGATACGACTCTCAAAAATAAACAAGTGGCAGCAATGACAGCGAACCAACACCGACAACAGCAACAGCATCAACATACAGAAATAGCAGCAGAAAGACGAGGAAGAAAAGAAAAGAAGAACGAGGACAGAAATCGACGACGAACGGAACAATAAACGCAGCAGCAGCGGACCGGCGAAGAGAAAAAGAAAAGAAGAAGGACGAATACAACAGAGAGATGGAATTACCTGTCCGAAACAAAGGACACCGGGACCGACACCGGAACCGAGAAGAAACAGCAGCAGCTAGCAGCGTACAAAACAGCAGCGAGCATAGCAGCAGTTCGTGGCAGCAGCAGCAGCGAAAACACAGTAATAGGAAAGAACGAAATGGAAGAGCAGGGGAGACACACCACGCAGCAGCAGATGCACCGTAGCAGCGAAAAACAGAGGAGACGGAACTCGTAATGGTGCGGTGATGGTCGATTGATGGAAAGCAGAGATGAAGGAGATGAAAAGGATGGATGAAACGGAGGAACTAAAATAAAAATGAAGGAGGAGGGAGACGGATGAGATGAAGAGCAGGTAAAAAAAATATGAATGAGAGGAGGTGGAGAGATGATGAAGCGGTGGGGGTAAACAAAAGGAAAAACAAAGGGGATGAATGAAGACAAGAAGGAAGTGGTGGAGGATGAATAGACCAAGGAAAAGAATGTATGTAACAATAGTAAGGGGACACATACAACGAGAAATCGGGAAAGGGGATGAATCCTCTCCAATAAATGAATCGGTTTAGAATTACGAATTAAATGAATTCCGTAACAAAAGCTGACTGACCCAAGAATCGAATTAGAACGAGTTAAAAAGATTAATAACTAATCGGCCGTCGAATAAAATGAGTAAATAAATTACTCGAGACGAAAACGAAGCTTATAGAAATAAATAATTAGACGATCAAATAGTATATCCTGATAAATAATAGATTTTCGATAAAGTGAATTAAGTTGATTTCTCGAGGGAAGGAAATAAATATTTTGACGAAACTTAAAATAAATTAGCTTCGAGCTATATATATATAAATAAAAAGAATTTAGAGATTAAATCGTCGAAATAGACTTTCGATAAGAATTAAATTAAATGTGTAAAATAAATCGAAAAAGAATTAAAATATGTTTCCGAGATAAATAGAATTTTAGGAGTTTGAAACGATTGAACGATAAACACGTTTTATAATAATTTTAAGAATTACGAAGTAAATTGTAAAAATATAAATACGAACATAATTTTAATTTAATTTAATTTATAAAAATCAGGGGTGTTACACGGGTTATTACTCCTAAATATGCTGGAAATTGCACCTAACCTGCAAAATAGCACGAGAATTGGCAGTATCGATTTTCTAATAAAAATCGACATTAAACATACGAATTAGGAAGAAGAAAAGCTCAAAAACGATTGTCGGGGGACAATAAAATACGATATAAAATATGTTGATCAAACTCCCCCAAACCAAACCTTTGCTTGTCCTCAAGCAAACAACTAAATTATATACATTCGAGGACAAGTGATGTGAAACACGACTCAGAGCTGAATTACAATTATTCTCCTAAAATTGACTCAAACCGACGAGAAAACACGTAATGCTTAAGAATGCAACGAGATCAATAATCATGCCATAATCAAACAACTGCCTGCCAAGTTTTTAATCTTGCGAGACAATAATGTCGGACTTCCTTACGGTTGTCGCTCGACACTCATAGGTACGGGTAAGTATATATGTGAAGATAAGAAAGAAATAAGACACTCACTCGACTTATGAAATATGCATGCAATCGAATATAAAATCAATCTCCCCAATCAAATACGTGTTCCACCAATCAGGACCATAGTACATACCAAGGACTTACAAAGGGTGGCTACTATGTGAGGGAATAAAATGGATTGTGCTTAAAGCACGTATGGAAATGTGGGGCTAAGACCAATAGTCGCAGCTACACAATAAAAACTATCCATCCAAAAACCTCATCTATAAAATCCGGCCATTACTAGAAGTAAAACTCAAAAGAGCAAAAGAGGAAATTTTGTCATACTCCTAATTATAATACAATTCTAGTTAACAACTCGACCAATCCCCAAAAATTACAAGAAGCATATACGTTTTTCTTTTCTTTTTTCTTCTTTTTCTAATTCCATTTTTTTCTTTTCTTTCTTTTTCATGCTTCTATATTTTTTTAAATTCAGACAAGGGGAAGGCGAATATAAAGTCGCACAACAATCACATTCTACACTAGGATCCAAAAGATGTAAAAATCCAAATTATGATCTATTAGTGAAGTAATTCCAATTATGTTCACTGCGACTGTCTTGGTAAGGTAAGCTATTCTGGGTTGTAACTGATTGATATATATATATATAGAGGCAGGATCTGGTACATTGAGTGATTTTGCTACATTTTACCTCTTAATGATGACCATTGGATTTAATGGGATCAAGGGCTAAGATGTGCATATTTTACAATAATAGAATCTCATACTCCATAACAGTTACACATCTTACCCATCTCCTTGATTCTTTGACCCAAAACAGAATCAAAAAAAAAATCAACGTAATATATGTTATTATACGCTTATCTACAAAAAAAATGAATCAAATATAAAAATAAAAATCAATCTAATTTAATTTCGTTATTCAGCCTAATTCAATTTTTTTCTTCAATATATATTTTTCGTTATTTCTTCTAGCTAGATGGCATTATACAATTGTAGAGTTTCTATATTTCTTGGTTAATCAATTTCAATTTATATTTAGTTGTCACAATTCCTTTCGTTTATATAGACTTGAAACACATAATTTTGATCATTCTCCAGGTAATTGTAATATTTTGATCATTCTCGAGTTCTCAAGTTCTATTAGTTATTCCAATGTAGATACGTAGTTATTGCAATGTAGAAACTAAGTTATTATAATGAATAACTCTTGTTATTGTATTAAAATGAAATTCAAATATAATTAATTTTAAAATAATGTTATTTGATTTTAGGTAGTTATTCCAATGTAGAGATTCGGTTATTGTAATAAATAACTCGTGTTATTGTATTGCGATGAAACTCAAATATGATCATTTTGAAAATAATATTATCTGATTTTACGTAGTTATTCCAATATATTAACTCAATTATTGTAATGAATAACTCGTGTTATTGTATTGAGATGAAACATCTTGTGTATCATTGAAGGCGCACCCACCAAATAAACTTCACTGAAAGACAGAAAAAGGAGGTTAGTTACGTTAAAAGTACAAAAAAATAAAATTGAAATACAATAATTACATATGTGCAATAGAATAACTGTAAAAATACTATAAAATAATTGGTTGTAAAACACAGTAACTAATACTATAATGAAATAACTGCAAGAATAATATAGAATAACCGCAACAATAGTATAAAATAACTGGAATAACATAATAAAGTAATTGGGTATTTCATAGAAATAATAATGTACCAAAAACAGAAATTCATGCTGTGAAATAATGTGTAGTTATTTTATTGTTCATATTCAAGTATTTCATTGTTCATATTCAAGTATTTCATTGTTCATATTCAATTATTGTTCATATTTAATCTTGTAATAAGAAATACATAAATTACCCCAATAATGTATCCTAGAATAATCACAAACAATACATATTATTGGTGAACAATAACATGAAATAAACAAAAAATTGATACAATAAGAAACCCTAGAATTTGATAACACGAAATCAAATAACATGAAAGAAGCGATATTCAATTCAATACCCAGAACGAAATCAGAAACCCTAGAATTAATAACACGAAATCAAACCTATTAATGAATCAAGAAATTGATCGCGAAAAACTGAAACGCATTGTTGAAGATATGAAATCACGAAATTGAACAAAAAATTGATGATTGAAATCAATATACAAAATTAATTGAATACAAAAAATTAATTGAAGAATTGTTTGTAAAAAAATTATTAAAGAAAAAATAGATGAACGTAAAACAAACAACATAAGAGAAGGAGAAAGAAGGAAGGGGAATAGTGAGAATAATTAGGGTTGGTTATGATCTCAAGTTTTAATCTCATCCACAAATCTAGTCAAATCCAATGGTTTAGAAAAGAAGGTAAAATGTAGGAAAACAAGGTGGATGTAAAAGATCCTACTTCTATATATATACACATACATAATAAAAACAGGCTTACAACAGCTGAAATAGGCGAAACAAATGACCTAAATCTATAGGGTTGTAAAAATGGGTCGTTTTGGCTATGTGGAGCTCATCAAAAACAGAAATGCCTTTCCTCATGTACCTCCTCCTCAAACCAAACACGTATTCAATATCAAGAGATGGACGTCATATTTATGCAAATTTAAGTTACACATTCTATAAGGAGAAACCACTCAATTCCTAATTAATAAATGAGATCAGTTATGGATGTTACTGGCGTAGGAAGCTCTAAATCTTCAGAATTTTTGTGGTTTGCCGACAAAATGGTCAAATTTACTCATTTGGCAATCAACAGTTTAATAGGCAATCATATCAAAATCATCTCATCTCAAGTATTACATGCATTCAGGTACGGAGTCAGCTGTCAATTAGGAGAAATTATGTAAAACGTAATGTGATCATCGTCGTTTTGCATGTTTCACATCAGACACAAGACAAATACAAAGCACACAAAAATAAAATCTTTTTGA
Source organism: Agrostemma githago (assembly GCA_958450325.1). Taxonomy (NCBI): domain Eukaryota; kingdom Viridiplantae; phylum Streptophyta; class Magnoliopsida; order Caryophyllales; family Caryophyllaceae; genus Agrostemma; species Agrostemma githago. The sequence goes on along the minus strand of OY288251.1, from coordinate 33,599,561 downwards.
ATTTTTCTGATTTTTCAATTTTTTTTTGGATTTTTAGAATTTTTGAAAGTAGTAAAAACACACAAAGTCTCCCCCAAACCTAAATGTCACAGTGTCCTCAATGTGACTCTACAGCATATAAGACAAAAAATTTCACAACCAATCCTAAGGACAACTCGACCTACGGGGGAGATAAAATATAAGAAAACATGAAAAAAAAATAAAAAGGAAAGAAAATACCGTATACAAGGGTAGCTCCCCAAACTAGCTGAAGAGCGAGGGGAACATATACAAATGATGTCGGGTTGCCTCCCGACTAGCGCTGGTTTCATACAGGTACCGCACGACCGAATTTCCCGTTCAAGATATTCTAATCTGCTCCCTGTTGAAATCAAAACAACTTAGAGCTCGTAGGAGCAAATCGAACATTTGGGCATATGCTGCATACAAGCATAAGTAGCACAATATAGGCAGGGAAACATTAAAATTTAGAAAATCAAACCGTCTCAGCTTAATCGACAACTTATGAGAGTGCTCCGCGTATTCAGCTTTAAAATTCCCTTTATCAATTAAGTTGAAAAAATTAAAATGAGGAAAAGGGAATTCCTTAGGTGGATCGCATCCCCATAAATCAGCCATCAGGACGAAATTAACTCGAATGGTTAATTCGTTAGGCGTAGATAGCTCAGGTGCACGATTTTCGGTAAGAGGTTCCCGAATTGGTGTTTGGAGCAATGGAGGAGGAGGATTCGTCTCAACAACTGTGTCACTAATAGCGCATGCGTCCTCCTTTACCGTCTGGAGGGGCCTATCTTCTTGGAGGGTAGCCTCTATCTCATCGAGCTCGGCTTTCCAAAACTCAGATTGCCCGTTGTAATCGGTGGTATGAACCATCTGGATTTCAGAAACTTCACCGTTGAACAGTCGTTCAATTTCATCGACCTCTTCTTCTCAAGTACGAACCTTGTCTACCGGGTCTCCATAGAGCAAGCGCTCGATTTCATCCACTTCCTCTCTGCATTTTCGCGCTTCCAGCTCGGCAAGGCTAGGTGGCACGGTTGCTTCCTCGATATTCCTGCGAATAGCATTAATAGACTCATTAGATGACGTGTTAATAGCAGAAATAGTATAACACCACTCAGCTATACGTTTCGGAGTCAGGCTAAAACCAAAGGAAAGCTTATCTTCTCCTATCGATAGTGTTAGTTTTCCTTTCCTAACATCTATAACCGCCCCCACCGTGTGTAGGAAGGGTCGACCTAAGATGATAGGAATCACTGAGTCCTCAGCCATATCTACAATCACAAAATCTACGGGAATAAAAAACTTTCTGACCCTGATCGGGACGTCCTCCAAGACACCTAAAGGGTGTTTAAGAGAGCGGTCGGCCATTTGCAAGGTCATACTCGTGCTTTTCAGCTCACCCATGTTCAATTTTGTAAAAATAGAAAATGGCATCACACTAACACTCGCTCCTAAATCACAAATAGCATTATCGATATTAAAAGTACCAATTATACAAGGAATAGAGAAACTCCTTGGGTCTTTAAGCTTAGGCGGAGATTGGCTATTTAGGACTGTGTTGCACTCCTCGACGTATGCCACGGTCTCGGCCTCATCAAAAGCGTTCTTCCGTGCAATTATTTCCTTCAACAATTTTCCATAGGCAGGTACCTGCGTAATCAATTCAGTGAAGGGAACGGTTACCTTACCTGAAGATCTTTTGCTACCTCCATGAATTTACTGAACTGCTGATCAGTCTGCTTCTTGCGTTGTCGCTGTGGAAAAGGAAGTGCGATTTGTATCGGATCTTGCTTAGCTGTCTCGGGAGGAACCGGAGTAGGGATTTCAGTAGGAGAGGGCGGAGACGATGTTTTAGATGGCAAGATACGAACTTTGGGCTCGTCCAGCGCGACTCGATCGAGTCCAGGTGCTCCACTCAATCGAGTCAGACGTGACTCGATCGAGTTGATCATTTAAAACCTCCCTGGTCAATTTTCGTGGGGTTACTCGATCGAGTCCAATTGAGTGACTCGATTAAGTGTCACTATCGGGTTCTAAGCAACACAACGTTTTGCCCTTTACCTCGTAATTTTTATCGACCGATTTATGCTTGACTGACTCCAGCTTCTCTAACTCAGTTTCATCGACGATATCGACTAAGTCACCTTCACCGGGTTGGAGTAGTATGGTAATAGCATTGACCTGTTCAGTCTTTGAGATTCTTTGCTGCTTCTGAGCGGACAGCTGGGCAATTTAATTGTCCAAAATCTTATGATGTGCAATCACCTAATTAATTTGTGCCTCCCGCTTTTGTGAGCTTGCAAGCCTTGTAGGACCAACGCTTTAATCTCCGCATATTCGTTATTCGCCTGAGCTTGAGCTTGGAAAACGACATCAAATTGTTGTTGTTGATAGAATTGTTGTCCCCCTTCATTTTGCCTGTTAAGGTTAGACTGAATTTTGTGATTAGGAGGGGGAATAAAAGCAACAACCTGATTATTATTTGGAGGTGGCAGTGGTGGTTGCTTCGTATAAGTCATAATCTGACAAGAAGCTTGAAGTGCGTTCACTCGTTTGGAAACAGAGGCTTCATAAGCATCAAGACGTTTAGTCAACGCCGCTAACTGTGCTGCCACAGCATTGGCTGTCTCACTCTCTAAACCTGTTCCTCGAGTGTTACCTCGTCAATTACCCCACCGGGAATGGTGAGTAGCCATATCCTCTATCGTCTTCCAAGCTTTATCGTCGTCGACATTGTTTTGGAATCTCCCATTAGCTTCGGAATCAAGTGTAGCACGACAATCGTCATATGAACTGTTATAAAACTGATTGCACAAAAACCATACCTGAAACCCGTGATGTGGGCATTCTTTCACCAACTTCTTAAATCGTACCCATGCCTCGTGGATATTCTCGTGAGAAGTTTGACGAAAATTAGTTATCTGACTTCTTAGCATGTTCGTCTTCTGAGGTGGGTAATAATACTTGTAAAAAGCTAAGGCCAGAGATTTCCAGTGTAACATCCGCTATATTTATTTCCTAAGCATTTTTATTCTTTCCGTTAGAACTCCGTCTTAACTCTGTCACTTTTCGGCCTCATATTTCATCATTTTACTAAACTCTATTTTAATTTTTGAGTTTAATAATTTTTATTTTTAATTTTAAAGATTTTAAACTTTTTTAAATCCATTTATTTGGTTTCTTCGTAAACTAATTAATTTTTCCGCAAAGACTTCTATTTCTCTTCAAATTGACGTTTTTAAACTTGGATTTAATTTATTCCTTTTCCTAAAAATGTTTGAATACGTTTATATAATATTTTCAACTAGTAAATATTTTTGTTTACAAAAATTTAGTTGTTAATGATTTTATTACAAAGCTTCGCGAATAATTATTTTCTTACGCGAGGTTTACTCGAATTACTTTGAAATGCCTTTAACTATTTTACGATTATACTTTTTATCAACTTATAAATTACTTGAGACCATTTCCTCACATTTTGGACCGACTAAGCTCTTGGTCACAAATTTTACTACGTTTTATTTAAAAGTTTCGTTTTATCACGTTAAAACGTAAATTACGTAATGCTTATCTTTCCATTTATTGGAGGCTTTATCATCAAACTCTTCATACTTTCTTTTTCTTTCATTTTGGCCGGCCACTTATGCTTAGTACACATTGTTTTCATCAATCTTTAATCTCATTTAAAACTAGGAAACCATCCATTTCCTTACATCATTTTATTCATTTATCAAAAGTTAAAAAAATCCTACTTTCATCCTCATTTGGCCGATGAACCCTCTCCTCCTCTAGGATTATTTTTGCTTCAATTCTAGTTTTAATCAACTCAAATTCATCGTCAATTAATCCTCTTTTCGATTCCTTCGTTAAGGTAATAATCGACGTCGTTTTTTATCTATATTTACCTTGATTTTTATAAGTTTTCTCATGGTATTTTTCTGCCATGATTTTCGTGTTTGGTAGGATTTGTGGACGATCCCGAAGCCGACGAATATATAATCGATTCAGACTTGGAGTAGAGGTAACATCGATGTTACTCGGTATTTCATGATTTTAATTGAGTATTTGCATGTATATATTTTTATGTTTTATTTTGGAAATATATGTATGTCATAAAATCTGAAAAAGTTTTAAAAATTGAAAATTTGTATGTTTCGGTATTTTTATCGCTTTTACGAGATTAACGATTAAATCGTCATATTAATTTGTAAAATCGTAATATTCGGCCTAAACATGTAATATATGTTTGTATTCTGGAAAAATGTTGTTTTTGATGATTTTTAATAATTTAGTATTTTTCTGATATTTTAATTATCGATTATTGAATTATTACCGTTTACGGACAAAAACGATTAAAAGCCGATTTTTAGTTCAAGTACCTAAAAATTTTATTTTAATCTAATTTTAGACGTGGTGAAACTTTCTGGTAAATTAGAATTTTCTGATTTTTTTCATAATTCTTCGGAATTTTTAAGTGGATGAATTAATTAATCACTTTAAATCATCGTTTATCGTTAAAACTGTGTTTGTCGTTTAAATTCTCGATTTCTGGTCCTATGATTTAAATCTGGAAAAAATTATGATACTGGTGATTTCATATTAAAATGTAATTTTATGATTTTTAGTGCCTTGACAAAATGATAGGAACGATAAGTTTAATTAATGGAATCGTTAATTGAGAAAACGGGTTTTAAAGACGGTTTTGATGGGATTTTTTAAATCTGGAATTTTTGGAAATCTGGAAAAATGGTAGACTCTGGAAAATCATGATTTTTAGGCTTAATAATAATTTTTGGATATTAATACATAAATCGTTTTGTAATTACTATTTTTATTAATCGTTATTGTCGAGATTGGACGATTAATGAGAAAACGCTTTAAAACTGAGTTTTAGGATTCTGAAAATTTTATTTTCTGCACAGAATGTCCATAAATATATTTAACCATTTTTCGTAATTTTTGTACTATTTATTAAAGTCTTTAATTAATAAGTAATTATTTTCGGACAAATTGTGATTTATCGTTAAAATGCTTCGTCTTACCTAAAAGAATTATTTTTCCAGCAATTTTGAAAGTATTTAAATCTGAAACTTTAAGAGTTAAATCATCCCTTAACATACTCTAAATATATTTGTTGGTTTAATTAAATAAAGACGTTCAAATATTTAATTTGATGTTTGCCGTAAAATCCTATTTATAATTTTATTGTCGAAACTAATAATAATTAGGGAATTTTAACTTTATAACTTTTGAAAACACCCTAATTAGTAATATTAAAATATTTAAGACATTTTTAACCATTTTATAACACTTATACGATATTTTAATAATTTCATAAAATTAAATGTTCACTTTGAGAATTAATATCGTTAAGGCCGAAAATACTAGTTTTATAAATCTATATCGTTTACTAAAAATGTGATGTTAGTATAAACTGATATTTATGCTATTTTGATATGATGCTATTTTTAGTAAAGTTTCTAAAAATAGAAGTTTCCTAAAATAGAAAGTTTCCTCTTTTGGAAAGTGATTCCTTTTTCTTTTGTTCTCCTATTGTTTGTATTGAATACATCTTTTAAATATCGATAATGGATTGTTTTGGAGTTATGGAATAAGGGAAAGTGTGGGTTTAGAGTAATATAGTCTGGGATGTACGTTTTTGTCATCAACTGTAAGGCTGGTGTGTCATTGTGGGGCACATTGGTTGTTGAACTGAGCATGGTTTGTGTTCAGGAGAGTGTATGTTTACCTTAAACTTAGATATCGCATCGTGTAAGTCGCGTCGGGTTGAACTGGATATGGTTTGTATCCTGGAAGGGTTTGCACTACTTAAACCAGGACCTCGCTGCACATAGTCCTGTTATTGTTGAGTTGCCTAGTTAGAGACCGAAGTCTGATTTGTTTTGACTAAGTTCTCGAAGCTAGTTTAGTATTGTCCTAGTGAAAGTCTAGATTCTACATTAATCCTATCCATAACACCATTTTGAATATTTTTATTATTATCGATATGAATTGGTTCGCAGGTTGGCAAATACTTTTATGTTTCTTCGGAAACCCATTTAATTATTTCATTTCGCGCTGAAAGCTTATTTTAATATGCTGTTTTACTGTTTGTATATACGTTGACGTTGGTCCTCACTGATTGTGGCTGTTATGTTTTTAACATGACAGGTATGCATGTTTCCGGGTGTGGGCTAGCGGGCAGTCATGATCCTTGCTCGATTAATTTTAATAATTATGTTTTGTGGATTGTTAAACCCCTTTGTGGATTTATTTAATTTTGGCCATTTTATTTAGGGCCTAATGTTTGTCTTTATCATTTACATTTTTATAAAAACATAGTTACAGCGTGTTATAATACCGACTCTACAGTGTTTCCGCCACTGTATCGCGTTAGAATTTCTAGGGGATTACTGTTGGTATTAGAGCATCACTGCTCCCGATGCTTACACACCTGAAATTAGGGAAAAATACCAGTAAATTATTTAAACAGTAAATAAAGATATTATTAGAAATGGGTAGAAACAAATAAGGACTTAACTGTTAAGATTATCTGTTCCTGAACTCGGTGATTAACATTGATTTTATGTTGTTATTTGTGAACTTCAAGATGGCCGGAAGAGGTAACCGAAACAACAACAACAACAACAACAATGATCAGGGAGGTATCGAAGCACTGGCTGACACGCTACGCAACATAGCGCAGGCCATGAACGAGATGAACAAACGGAACCACCAGAGACCCTTTAGCTTCTCTCACGCAACTGAAGGAATGGCTAAAATCAGACTGGATTTTTATGATGGCTCCGTGGACCCCGAAGTCATGAACCATTGGTTTTGACTGATGGAATGGCAGTTTGTAATTTACTCCGCCCCCGAGAATCAGAAGGTGGGCCTAGCTGTGTTGTACCTGTCAGACGATGCAGACCGATGGTGGACCCAGGTTGGCCCGACTGCACTTCAAACTCCAGGATTCAACTGGACTCAGTTCAAGGCTCTCTTAGAACTGAGATTATATCCCGAGGAGCTGAGGCATCAGAGGATGGCTGAGTTCAACGCTCTGCGCCAGAATACCATGTCTGTAGAAGCTTACACCACTCGGTTCTACTTCCTGGCGAATTATGCTGGAGACCTGCTATCTAATGAGAATTCCCGAGCTTTCTTTTATCGAGGAGGACTTCGAGACGATATCACCCCCAACATTCCCCGGAGTCTCACAACTATTAATGAGCTCTATAATGCCGCGCTTAACGCAGAGTCTTCGATTGAGTGGGTGAAATCTATGAACCCATCATCTGGTTATAAACGACCATTCACCCATTCTGGGAATAACTCTTCATCTTCTTCTAAGAAGTTCAACTCTGGAGGTCTGGATTATTTTTCCTTTCTCTTCTTCTTTTACTTTCTTTTCTTCTAAAATTTCTGACTCTACTGTATGCTATTACAGGTAGTGGTTTCAAGAAAAACAATTTCAACTCAAAGCCCCACAACAAAAAGGATTCTACCTGTTTCAAATGCAAGAAGGCCTATCATCCTGGTTTGACTTGTGAGGATAACCCTATTACCTGTTTCCACTGTGGAGAAGTGGGGCACCGCTCTACCTTCTGCCCGAAGAAAGCAGCAACCAATACAGCTACTGCAGCTGGCGCTGTCTGTAATCCCCTAGAAAATCTAACGCAATACAGTGGCGGAAACACTGTAGAGTTGGGATTAAAACACACTGACAAACTATATCTTATTAAAAGAAATGGTAAGTCGATACAAAGGCCACTTTTTACAAAAGGACTAAATAGAAAATTCTCCAAATGGGTTATACAAATCCGTAAATTACATGAATAGAGAAAGAGTAGGATCCACGCTACTCGCTAGCTCACACCCAAAACCTAGCAGCAAATACCTGTCATGTTATAAACATAACAGCCACGTCAGTGGGGAGTAACTCGGACGTTCTCCCAGCCATATTATATCATATGGAAAATAATAGTATTACTATATCAAAATAATTAAAATGAGAAAACATTAAAACGATATGATAAAAATAAGTTTTCAGCGAAACTTAAAGCATTTGCAAACCTGCAAGTCAATATCAATCGATAATAATAATAATATTAAAAAATGGCGTTATGGAAATAAAACAGTGCAACGGAATAGACTTTCACTAGGATAATACTCAAACTAGCTTCGAGAACTTAGTCAAAACAAATTAGACTTCGGTCTCTAACTAGGCAACTCAACTATAACAGGACTGCGTGCAGCGAGGTCCTGGCTTAAGTAATGTACACCCCTCCTGGACACCAACCGTAATCCAGTTCAACCCGACGGCGACTTACACGATGCGATATCTAAGTTTAAGGTCAAAATATATACACACTCCTGAACACAAACCATGCTCAGTTCAACGACCAATGCGTCTCAACATAGACACACCAGCTTTATAGTTGATGGCAAAACGTATACCCTAGACTATATTACTCTACCCATACACTTGTCCTCATTCCATAACTCCAAAACAGCCATTATCGATAGTCAAGAGTAAATATAATCAATATAAATGATATGGATAAAAAGAATAACCATTTTATATTAAAAGGGAAACTTTCTAAAAATAGAAACTTACTAAAAATAGAAATAGTCTTATTGAAAATATGTAAGTTATTAAAATTAGTGAAACGTATAGAAATATCATTTCTAACGAAGTTAGCGTTTCATTATTATCGTCGTTATCGTAACTTTAATATATTTCTAAATTTGTTACCCAAAATATAAATAAAGTATAATAAGTCAATATTTAGAATTTTTATAAATAATTAGAAAATCGAGTTAAACTATAAATGTTTGAAAAAGATGGTTTAAGAAAAACGATATCAAAATTACTTGAGTCGACGAGTTTTATAAATTAAACGAGATTTTATAAAGCTTTCAAATTGGTTTTAGGAAATAGATTTTATCAATAAATAATACTGATTTTACTAAAAATAATCAATCGTAGACAAATGAGAAATTATTAGGGAAAAATAGTCTCGACTAAAATGTATTTAAAACAAAATCGACTACTTTCTCATTTATTAATATAAGTCGTAAAACGAAATAAATTTATTGAACAAGTATACAAATCTCGATTATAATATAAAAATATGATTTTGAGTTAAAATTATAAATAGACGAAATATGACAAAAATATGAAATCGATATTATTTAGTTACTAGTGTCACGATAACCAAAAAAATATTATAACGATCATAATTTATAAAATTATTAACGATTTATAAAACGATATCGAAAGTTATAAAAATATAGAAAGGCATACGATTTAAAATTAATATAATTAGCAATAATATATAGCTAAAATAGAAAACCGAAGTTAAAATATTTACTACATACTACTACTCAAACATACGATATAAAATCGAGTAACGTCCTAAAGTTACCTCGAGCCAAAATTCGAATCAATCTCGTACATGTCTACTTGAATAGTCCGAGCTCCAAATCTTCAATAACACGCCTTAACCTTCGTGTCGGGAATCGGTAGCCTTCCAAGTACGCTCCACTAAGAAATTCAAGACATAAAGAAACAGAATAAAGGAATCGGAAAGGAATGACCGAAAAGAAGAAGAATAAACGGACTAAAGAAGATAAACGCAGCAGGAGCAACACGCAGCAACAAACATCGGACAGAAGAAGAGTATACGATCAAGGGAGGAAGAAGAGCAAGAATCAAAGATCGACTACACGAAAATGGAGTAGATCGAATAGCAACAAGGACGAAGAAGAAATGCTAACAAATAGTCTAATCTTTCTCCGTTATCAGCATTATCTTTTATGAAATTCGAAGTTTCTAATTATTGGCTACATAATGTTTTTATGTGAATAGATACTGAAACTTTTAACAGTAGCAGCAGACCAGCGGCGAAGAGGAAGAAGACAGACCGAGAGACAAAACCGACAACTGAGTCGCATACAACAACAACAACAACAACAACAACAACAACAACAACAACAACAACAACAACAACAACAACAACAACAAAAGAAGAAGCAAAGACGGATGACAATAGGCTGGAGACCAGAACCACGAGCAGAAACAGACGGAAAGAAAAGTTAAAAGAGCGGAGAAGAAAATCATAAGGGTAGCAGTACGCAAAGTCGATCGAATTCGATCAGCACGTACAGAACCGATGCAGCAGAAGTTAGAAGATCAAACAGCAGCAACAACCGTAACATCAACGAAAAGAGGAGGAAGAAAAGAAGAATAAGAAGAGGAGAATCGGAGAATATGATGAAGAAGAAGAAGAAGAAGAAGACCGAAAAGTGGCAGAAATAACAAAACGCTGCAGCGGCAATAAAACTTAAGAGTAATAACAACAACAAGAATGCCAAAAAAACGAACAGCGGAACATCGAAATAAGAAGAAGAAAGCATAGGTGAAGAGGATTAAGGAGAAGGAAATGAGAAGAAGAAAACGGGCACAAACAGAACAGCAACATTAGCGACAGCAACAGCAGCACGTAGTAAAAACGATGACCCGAAAACCGAAGACAAGGACGAGAGAAGACAGGGGATCGTAAAACAGTAGGAAAAGGAGAACAAAAGGAAGAGGAGTAAAACACTTTACCCAAGTTCAGGCGAGAGAGTACGAGAGATTTACGTAAACACCAGGCCAAGACAGAGGACGGAACACGGCAGGGGTTGCGGATCGTTGGAGCGTGAATTGACGAAGATCGATGAAGGTAATCCAATCTAATCATACGGAGGGATAAGATGGCAAACTTAAGAGAATAGGAAGAGGGAAAGAATGGGAGATGAACCAGCCTGAAAAGGGAGGTTAACATATGATAAAAACAAGTGGGAAGCGGTGGATGAAGAATAAAGGAAGGGGGAAAGAATGAAACGTTGGATGGAATGAGCAGTTGAAAAAGAAAAGAAGACCAAGGGAAGTGTACAAGTAGGAAAAATAAAGAAATGGATTAATTAGAATAGTCGGGTAGGAGACGAATTCCATAACGATAAGTTGACTGACCCACGAATCGGGTTAAAACGAATTAATAGAAAATAGCTGGGCCGACTAATAAAATTAGTAAATGAACGTTCTCGAGATGTAAATATTTGTTCGAGACGAAAATGAAGTTTGTAGAAGTAAATAATTAAAGGATCAAATAGTATTTCCCGATAAATAATAAATTTTCGATGAAGTGAATTAAATTGATTTCTCGAGGAAAGAGAATAAATATTTTGACGAAACAATAAAATAAATGAAGTTCGAGCTGAAAATAGAAATTCGAACTTAAATATAAACAAATAATAAGAATTTAGAATTTAAATCGTCAAAATAGATTTACGATAAGAATTAAATTAGATATATATAAAATGGATCGAAACATAAATAAAAATATGTTTTAATAAGAAAAGTTTCCGAGTCAAATAAAATTTTAGGAGTTTGAAACGATTAAACGATAAATTCGTCTTATAATAATTTTAAGAATTACGAGTTAAATTGTGAAAATATAAATACGAACCTAATTTTAGTTTAATTTAATTTATAAAAATCAGGGGTGTTACACTGTCTCTACCACCGCTCCTCGTAAGGGACGTATCTTTGTGATGAGCCGTGCCGACGCTGAGGCAAATCCTGATGTGGTTACGGGTATGTTTCTGATTTCTGGTGTTAGTGCTTATATATTATTTGATACTGGCGCTTCCACATCTGTCATATCTTCTATTCTGGCTTAAAAACTATCCTTAACTCCCTGTGAAGCTGAATCAATAGCTATTTCCCTTCCTTCTGGTGAAGTTGTTGACTGTTCTAAAGCTTATCAGAATGTACCTATTCTCTTTGCTGGTACTATTATTCCTTCTACTCTCCTTGAGTTCCCTTTCGCTGAGTTCGACGTTATTTTGGGAATGGACTGGTTAGCTCAGTATGATGCAAGGTTTCAGTGTCGAGATCAGAAGATTTCTCTGAAGACCCCCGAAGGTGTTCGAGTATTGTCCTCGTGAAAGTCTAGATTCTACATTAATCCTATCCATAACACCATTTTGAATATTTTTATTATTATCGATATGAATTGGTTCGCAGGTTGGCAAATACTTTTATGTTTCTTCGGAAACCCATTTAATTATTTCATTTCGCGCTGAAAGCTTATTTTAATATGTTGTTTTACTGTTTTCCATTTTGACTATTTTTCCTATATTAGTAATTACTGTTTTAAAATCCTGTTATACGGCTGGGAGAACGTTGATGTTGCTCCTCATTGATTGTGGCTGTTATGTTTTTAACATGACAGGTATGCATGTTTCCGGGTGTGGGCTAGCGGGCTGTCATGATCCTTGCTCGATTAATTTTAATAATTATGTTTTGTGGATTGTTAAACCCCTTTGTGAATTTATTTAATTTTGGCCATTTTATTTAGGGCCTAATGTTTGACTTTACCATTTATATTTTTATAAAAACATAGTTACAGCGTGTTATAATCCCGACTCTACAGTGTTTTCGCCACTGTATCGCGTTAGAATTTCTAGGGGATTACATCCAGTCGGTAATCTCTTCAGTTGTGCGATCTAAGTCGGTGATCCATTCCCTAGCATTGTCACGTAGGGAGAACATGAACAACATCTCCATCACCTGCTCCTGAGTAACTCACGGAGGGAGTGGAATGGTGGAGCAATAGTCAGTGAAGATCCGCATATGTTTCGCCAGGTCTTCTTCGGCTATACCTCTAAACTGAGTTTTCTCCACTAAAGTGATGAAAGCAGGACAGATTTCAAACGACCAAGTTGGGGCAGTGGGCTGTTTGATCGGCTTTGGCAAAGCCGTCTCTACTGGCTCGGAATAGCTAGCAAGCTTTGGCATCTTAGCTAGTGGTAGTAACCTGGGTACAAGAAGAAACTACAAGAAACCAGTGAGAACTGCCCCCAAGGAACTGATATTCCCCTGGGAGAAAAATAACCTAAAATCTAAAACAAAAAAATAAACAACTAAATAACACCGTCTCCCCGGCAACGGCGCCAGAATTTGATAGGGGTTGGTCATATCCCTAATCAAGATACCCTAAGGTCACCAGCTAATGTAGATAGTGAAGTCAGGGGTCGAACCACAAGGAGACCGAATTTAGTTATTTATTCTTAAGAATTAGACTCTAGGTTATGGGTCACAGTTGAGTTGGTTTTGGTAGGCTAATCACTAATTACTAATAGATAAATCAATAAGGTAAGGGTCTAGGGTCTAAGGTTCACAATGAATATTACTCGGGTCAGGAAGTCAACTAACAGGTCAATAATATAATCGAACTACCTAAGGTGCAGGTCCAGTCGGTACACTACAACCTTTAGATCTGAACTTAAACTGCGGTCGCTAGCAATAAGTCAGTCTACCCAAACTATCGTGGCCTAATTAGTTCTTAAACGGGTCGGCGAAAAGTCCTAATTTGCGATACTAATTAATTGAATTATGCATCAAACAATTAATCAGAGTTTAAACGATATTCAGGCAATAGTTCATACGATTAGAAACATGTCAATTGACTATAACCCTAATAATACGCATTGATCCTCCTAAACCCTAGATGAAATCTAGCTACTTATATTAAGCATAATCAAATTAACGAAATACGAATTGCAATTAAACATAACAAAGGTGATACGAACTAATCTACGGAAAACAATAATAAATCTACAATAGAAAACGATAAAGCAATACCAAGAATAATTTAAGACGAAATTAAATTAGAAACTGAAATTAGAATTGAAATTAAGAATTGCAATACCAAAGAATTCCATATCTAAGAATGGAGAGCAAGGTTCAATGTTTCTCGCAAAGTAAACTAAACTAAGAAAACTAAATAATCAGAAGTGTGTAAAAGAAGATAAAAGAAAAAGTGTAGAATCCCCCTCCTGACAATGTAGTAAGGAGTCTTATTTAAAACAAACTAGTTGGACTTCGAGACAAGCCCAAAATCCAAGTGATTTAAATTTTAATCCGTAGCCCGGGTCTTGATGCACTCGATCGAGTGCAAGTAGTATCACTCGATCGAGTTAGTCCGTGAAGGATCCAACTCAAGTTTCTCTTGGGCTAAAAGGGAAGAATCGACCCAATACACTGATGTAGTCCGGTTGAGCACGGATATGAAGCACTCGATCGAGTGCTTAGCACCACTCGATCGAGTGGGTGCTGCTTAGCTCGTGATTGAGCTTTTATTTGCTTCTTGGCTTTTAGTTTTCTTCCTCATCCTCCGTTCTCGTCTCGGCTATCCGGATTATTACTCCTAAATATGCTCGAAATTGCACCTAACCTGCAAAATAGCACGAGAATCGGCAGTATCGACTTTCTAATTAAAATCGACATTAAACATATGAATTAGGAAGAAGAAAAGCTCAAAAACGGTTGTCGGGGGACAATAAAATACGATATAAAATATGTTGATCAATAGCTGACACAGCCACATCAGCAAAATCGCGACACCAACAACAGCACCACGGACCACCAGTAGGGCTGCTGCCAGCGGCTCAACAATCCGCGCCCAGCGGCCAATTTCTGCCACGCCCAGCGGCCAATTTCAACCTCACCAGTGGCAAACCACACTATCTCTTGATCCATGTCCGCTACCAGCGGTTTGTTGGCCATTGCCAGCTCTCGGTATTATGCCGCCTCAGCGGCTGTGGATAAGTGTCGTCAATGCTGGGGTAACTGCTATTTTTCAATTGCTTAGTCGACTTAATTTTCGACATTGATTGCTTGGTCGTCGGTTTTAGTTTTCGACCATCGATTGCTTTATTATTATTGTTGTTGTTGTTGTTATTTTTTTTTTATAAAACAGAACTTGTATTACCATCGAAACAAATTACATAAAGTTAGCAGGAAGTCGAGATACTATCTGAGCCCCCTACTCCCTCAGCAATCGCAAAGCTAATCCTAGTGAAAATATGAACTGCGACACGCGCTCCAACATCTTGTGACATAGCGAATTTACGAATCTGCTGGAGTAGAGAAACAACATCCGTGACGAGCTCACCAAGGGAGGAGAAGGAGAAAGGTAAGAAGCCATACCCAATGGCTGTGCAGTATGCCTGATACTTGGCACACTTACGACGAGCAACATCAGCAACGACCCGTCCAAGCTCAAAAGAAGTCAAGCCGGACTGGGTCAAGGGAGAGGACCCAGTCAGATCAACACAGACATCATGTCCCTTATCCCACGAGTAGAGCAAAAGGTCGGCAGGTCGTAAGGGCTTGTCGTTATCGTCGCAAAGGCCGATTTCCACTTCTTTGCCCGCACAGGTCCCCGTCCGAAAGCAAATATCCAACAGCGTGTCACGTATTATTATTATTATTATTATTATTATTTTAATAATATGTACATATATATAATCGAATTACATCGAGTTCATATCCGAGAACCGTACCTACAAAATAGGAAAAAAAATTAATTGGAAAGATAAAAAAAATTATTCTAAAATAACGGGAAATAATAAAAAAAAGATGAAAAATAAAATAAATAAAATAAAAGACGAGTTGCCTCTTGACAAGTGCCTTAGTTAACGTCGTGGCTCGACGTAAACAGAACGGATTCAATCTTCATAAACTGGGTTGGAAATGTCGATTTCCTCGACCGTTTCCTTTTGAAACCCGTCATAATACGGCTTAAGATGGTGTCCGTTTACTTTAAAAACCTTATCCGTAGAAAAACTACGAATGTCGACAGCTCCATATGGGTATACTTGAGTGACTTCAAACGGACGAACCCACCGAGATCGCAATTTTCCCAGGAAAACCGAACAGGACATATAAAGCAACACTTTTTGTCCCACGGTGAAGGTTTTCCGAGCCAACATTTTATCGTGCCACGGTTTGGTTCGATCTTCAAATGTCGCGGCATTCTCGTAGGACTTGTTCCTAATCTCCTTGAGCTCTTGCAGTTGCAATTTACGATAATCACCCGATTCATCCGTCCACATATTCAAAATTTTCACCGCCCTATAGGCTTTGTGCTCAAGTTCAACCGGGAGGTGAAAAGACTTACCGAAGACTAATCAAAACGGTGACATACCAATCAGAGTCTTATAAGTCGTTCTATAGACCCATAAAGCATAATTAAGTCTCATGCTCCAATCTTTCCGATTTGGGTTTACTGTCTTCTCTAAGATAGATTTCACCACTCGATTAGACACCTCGGCTTGCCCAATGGTTTGAGGATGATAAGCGGTGGACACCTTGTGAGTAACAAAGTATTTCTTCAACAATGCGCCAACCGTCCTATTGCGAAAATGGGTGTCTCTATCACTTATCAAAGCCCGGGGAATTCCACACCTAGAAAAATTTTTAGATTTAACAAAATCTGCAACAACTTTAGAATCGTTAGTCATAGTGTGTTTAGCTTCCACCCACTTCGAGATATAATCAACCGCAAGAAGAATATACAAAAACTGAAACATCCCACATTGATTGAAGATGTCCTACTTATGAGCTTAAATGACTAGTGCTTAAAGATATTGAAAGTACTACTCATATAAAAAAAGTGCACTTTCTTTTATGGTCATCCATGCAAAAGAACTCCACAGTTAGGCGTGCTTGAGTGGGAGTAATCTTAGGATGGGTGACCTCCTGGGAAGGTCTCCTGGATGCGCATGAGTGAGGTCAAAATGCACTGGAAAGGACTCGTGTTAGTCTGTGTGACCTGTACAGAGCCTAGTGAGCTACCGCGACTAACACCTATGGTCCTAGTTTGGGTCGGGGTGTTATAAAAACCCATGACACACGGGAAATGAACCCAGAAAACCAATACCCTGTACATAGAAAATTACACAATTAAATCATAGAGGTTTGAGGCATCTCATTTCGACGTGAAATGTTATCGCTCCAAAATGGCCTCCACGAGACAAGCTAGGCCAATAAAAACCACAATCGAGTACCTTTCGTGTAGTACGTCTAGCTCCTAAAATGGCCTCCACGAGCATATGAATGAAAAAGTCAAGGATGGAGCTCACCTCACTCTCGGAACACACCTCCGTACTATTTGGTCCGCGCAATGTTTCCATAGGTAAGGATCATCCCGAACATAGTATTTAGCATCACTACGAATCTTCTTCTTTTGGGATTTTGAAAAACCTGTGGGAAATTCATTGGAAACATGAAAGTTAACAATGTTTGCATACCGAGGAAGAACAGAAGTAAGAGCAAAGAGTGTTTCATCAGGAAATGAACCCCGAATAGGCTCTACTAGCCCCTCTTGATTCACCAATCGACTTAAGTGGTTCGCGACCATATTCTCGGCTCCTTTCTTATCTTTGACCTCTAAGTCAAATTAACTCAACAATAGAACCCATCGAATGATCCTCGGTTTGGCCTCTTTCTTTGTCATCAAGTACCTAAGAGCAGCGTGAACAGTGTAAACCACCACCTTGGTACCAAGTAAGTAAGAACGAAAATTGTCTAAAGCAAACACTACCGCTAACATTTCCTTCTCGGTAGTAGAGTAGTTATTTTAGGCCTCATTAAGGGTAAAAAATGCATAGTAAATCACATGAGGTAACCTTCCAACTCTATCACATGAGGTAAATCAAAAACACCTCGTTAAGAAGAGGAAAATGGTCCTTCCTAGTCATTGCATTGAGTCGACGGTAATCAATGCAAACTCGACGCCCATTTTGAACACGGGAGGGAACCAACTCTCCATGCTGATTCTATACTACCGTTACTCCACTCATCTTTGGCACAACTTGTGTGGGAGTCACCCACTTGCTATCTGATATTGGGTAAATTATACCCACTTGTAAGAGCTTCAAGATCTCCTTCTTCACCACCTCTATCATAGGTGGGTTCAATCTCCTTTGGGCTTGCCTCACTAGTTTAGCATCTCTTCTAAGAAAATGTGATGCATACAAGTGGTTGGACTAATGTCCTTGATGTCAGCTATAGTCAACCCAATTGCTATCTTATTCTCCTTAAGAACCCCCACTAGCCTTGCCTCTTGCTCCTCCGTGAGCTTGTTAGAAGTGATGACGGGAAAGGTCTCGCCATTTCCTAGAAACGCATACTTCAAGTGATCCGGCAAGGGTTTTAAATCTACCACGGGTACCTGCACAACTGAAGGTAACAATTTCTCATGAGGAAAAGTTAGTGTCAGTGGTTTAGAAATATGGCATAATAGGTGAAGTTTCTATCTTTTTCTTTTTTTTTTTGGTAAAAGGTAAGTGTATATATATTTCAAAAATGATTTACATCAGTTCTCTAATCTTGTTACAAAATTAGAATCTCTAGGTGTCATATTCCCTTTCTTAAATGTAACCATAGTGCATTATGAGTTCTTTTTTTGCTATTTTCCCAACTATTTCAGGTCTAGTGATGAAGTCTCTATCTTGGATAAAGAAGCCATAACCTCCTTCAACTCACTAGAAAGAGAGTTACATCAAAATCATTAGAATACAAACTATTATCAATAGCCACAATCAACTCATCTTCACCATCTAGGTTGAACACATCTTGCACTATGGGCTCCAAAATATCAATCATATAACAAGAATGGTCATCACGTGGATATTTCATGGAATCATAAATATTAAAATTAACCACTTGACCATCACTACTACAAAACACTTGGTTTCTTGGCGCTTTAAAGGTAGGTTCTTGATGCTTTAAGGTGACGCAAATTAATTCTCGACGCTTTTGAAAAGCGTGGAGATTTTGGGTGTCGAGAATTCTCGACTCATTTTTGTGTCGTCATTTGCGACGCTTTAAAGCGTTGAATATTTTATTCATGACGCTTTACTGCGTCACCACATGAACACTAAAATATGCAATCTCGACGCTTTTATATGTCGAGGGTTTTTCTTCCCGGCTAAATTTTTTTCTAAGCACCTAACTTTCCACTACTAAAAACGTCAAGAAATAATGATATAAAATTCAACTATCGACACCTTGACACCATAAAAGCGTCGAGAATGTGATCATAAAGAATATATTAATAATATGTTTCGATCCAACACCTTACTCCTTGCGATTGTTAATAATTATAACAAGAGTCATATACAAATTAATAAAGGTTCATAAAACAAACACTTAATTAGAATAATCTGCAATTATTATAAATCTCGCAATCGAATAAAATTTCGTAAGATGAACACCTAGAGTAATATCCAATCATTTATTTCGCAATCGAAAGTAACATAAAAAAAATTGAAACACCCCACATTGATTGAAGATGTCCTATTTATGAGCTTTGCTTAAAGGGATTTGAAGTACTACTCATATCAACAAAGTGCACTTTCTTTTCTGGTTTGCCCATGATAAGAACTCCGCAGTTAAGCGTGCTTGACTGGGAGCAATCTTAGGATGGGTGACCTCCTGGGAAGGTTTCCGGGATGCGCATGAGTGAGGACAAAACGTGCTGGAAAGGACTCGTGTTGGTTTGTGAGAGCAGTACAAAGCCTGGCGGGCTACCGCAGTCAACATTTCCGGTCCTAGGATTGGGCCGGGGTGTTACAAAAATCCTAAACAATTATTATTTTAAATGGTACGTATATGTTCGTCCCAAAAAAATCTATAAGTGAGCCGATTTTGTCATCCATTAAAGGAAACAGCTTTTTCAATGTCGATAGCCTCGCTCTTCCTCCATATACCTGCAATATGTTGATAACAGTTCAAATATGACACCGCCTTCAAATTTTTTTACTCTACTTTGGCAGGACTATGCTATCCCGACGAGAAAATGTTACCTTGTGCGAGGCAAGATACAAGTGAGTGCTGTTGTCAAGCCCAAAGCAGCTAAAAGTAGTCCGACTTCTTCTGGAGTCAATGGACAACGACCTTGACTTCCGAGTTCTTCATCAGTGAACTGAGAGTTCAGAACTCTACCTTGCCATACTGCCTGCCTATATCTTGCTAGAGCCAATTTTTCCGCTTTACCTCCACCAAAATCACAAGCCGAATGTGCAACCATGTCCTGCAAATGATGCAATTGTTACAAAGTAGCGATTTCCTACGTAAACTGGGATTAAGATGGAGGATAAACTAACTTTGTCAAATCGAAGATGCAAAACGACAAATTTCCGAGGTTCTACAAGCCTTTTCCTGTGACTGAAACCGTGAAGCAACCCACTCTCGGGATTGTTACTTAAAGAAGGATACTGAAGTCATTTCATAAGAGCATTACCGAGTGCTCCAATGTGTGGCACGAAAGTCAATGCCTAGAATTTGACTTTACAACGTAGCCGTTGGAGATCCATAGGCATATTGTCAAATACTAAGCGATGTGAAAACGGAGAAATTGCAGCAATTCCGTAACTGAAGCACATCAGACAACGATCAACTATGTACTCCTATGTAATTAATTTTGAAATTTTAGGAACTAACCTCTGAAGAACTGGCATAACATTTTCAGTATACCAATGATCCGGGGCATGAACAGGTGCGTTTTTAACTCGGGTTTCACGAATAACAGTAGCATAGAACTCCCTTGTACTCCAAGAATACTCGTACAGTAGCTCTTTAACTATGGAAATGTCATCCTTTAAGACATCAATAAAGTGATCCACATCAAATATTTCCTCAATGAACTGCCAAGAGAAAATTGCAGATGCAACTTCAGAAATATTGCACCATTAAATCAAAGCTTTTTTTAGATCCCAAAAGGATCTAACATATTACGTTATTAAATCTTGGTTTGAGACTTGATGTATAAATGTTTGCCCTAATCTTTGAAAAATCCTCGATTTAATAGCATGTATATTAATACTACTCAAAATTACGTCGAGTCTTGCCATACAGGATTGACTTCTAGAAGGGGGGTGACCAATGTCGCATTCAAAATCTTGGCAACGGCAACAACGTCACAAATCTGGAATAATAATGCATGCATAGCTTAGTAGGAGTATTATTTATTAATGTTTATTAGATACACAGAGAAACAATGATAAAAAAAAAAATATTAGGGAATGTGTTAGCTACTTCCACCCATTCGTTGCTGGTTTAGACCCCCATCGAGAAAAACTTGAAGGTAACCCGATGAATTTTCTAATTTTCCTACATACATATAGAGAAGCAAGTAAGATTTTAATACACAATAAGGAAGAAATATAATTGTAAGTATGTGTAGGTCGAACAACAATGCTCACCGGAAGATTTTGTACACTCGCCACAGGGCCTCCATCCTTGGTCAGGTAAGGGTGACCAGATATCCGACAACTCCTCGTTTGGCTAGATGACGGGATATTATCATGTAAGAATTACGATGTCAGCCGCTACATACTTGCTTAAAGCAATGATTAAATGAAATAAGGAAATTGCCTTTTGGATTAATACTTACGTCTGTCCTCTCAAAGCATCGTTAAGTAGATTCGAGTGTCTAGGTTTTGCGAACATCCATTCCTCAAATGAAGACAAATCTACAATCAACAATTATCGGTTCAAATTCTACCTAGGGTCGAACCACATCAGGCTTACCTATATTTCGAATCATAGTTTATTTTTCCCTAAAGGTGTTGTGTATACTTTCATTTCTAGTCTAGTAGTCGGCATGTGCTTAGCTTGTAAGTCTATAAAATTGTTGATCAAATCGAAAAGAATGATCTTGTTTACTCACTGCTTCTTTGGATACCCTTTAACAGCCAAAAGAAACGCATCAGGTCATTGAAAGCCGAATTGGGGGAAAACTTAACTAAAATCTGCAATTATCCTAAATCCACTTCATTGACTTCAAGTAGAAATATTACCTAGCAACCACTTAAAGGCACTACAATGAAGCACTATATTGAATGAACACCACCAACTAGTCATTGAAAATTTGCAATGGTCCAAGATACTTCTTTTTGTGACGAAGAGACTAGAAATGAAAGTATGAAAATAGGCTTCTACTTACCAGAAAGCCCCTTACACTGCAGTGAGAATAAACAATACTAAACACTCAGTATGAAAAGAGGACTTTACTAACAAATTAGGCAATAGTGGGAGGATTGAAAATAAGCATTTATGGTAGACGGCTATGCAGCCGTCAGGGGGGCAACACACAGTATCCTTCTCCCCTGGGACTATAATTGTGTACCCCTCCCCGAAGTTGTAAAATCTCTCAATCGCCCCAGCAGCGTTTTTTACTAAAATTAAGTCTCGGTTCTTAGCCTCTGGGTAGGTTCTCAAGGGGATCTGGTACTTAGCTTTGTCTAAGTAATATACTCTCCCCTCCTCCCTGGGGATAAGGGGGCCGACAATTCTGGAGGGGTCTATCTCCATTGCCTCGTCGTCAGAGTCGACGACGTCAAAGGGAGCAGGGTCAGGGGAGTTGGCATCCTCCCCCTCCTCAGAGTAATCTTCTTCAATTGGCCTAACCCCAGAGGAGGAGGCCAGGTCAGCCCTACCCTCCTCCCTACCCCCCGCCCTCTCAATCGACGGATCAATGAATGTGAGAATACGAGCACGATGGCTAGGCATATTGATTTAAGAAGGGAAAATATGAGGAAATGAAAAAGACGAGGATTTAGGGTAAGATTCTAACCTAAAATGATGACCGCCGCTTGGAAATCCGAAGGGAAGAGCTCCTCAGTCTTAAGAAAATTCTCGACAGCGGAAAAGTATGGAGAAGTATGAAGAGGGGTTTTAGTTTTGAAAAAGTGTGAAAGAGGGAAATGGGGGGGTGTAGAAAGGCTTATATACGCCAAGACAAGTGAAGAGTCACCCCTCCAACAAAGCTTCCCCAGAAACTGCCCCACGTGTCACACTTTAGAAACCAACCGTCCACCTCTTCCCAAGAAGAGCCTTGAAAAGGTAAAAGGGTGTCAGAGGATTAATCATTCTGTGACATCATCCCTTCATTTAAAAAAAAATGCAGCGCAAATAAAGAAACCGCCTGATCTTTCATTAATTGGAAAGAGCCCAAAAGTGGGCAAGTTACATTCAGAGCATAAAAATAAAAAGTACAAAAGGAGCCTGATTTTCTGGCTCAGTTAACTAGCCTGCGAGTCCGGAGCAGGCCTAATCATCATCAAGATATGGGGAATAATCCCCAGGGCTGTCGTCATCTAGGGCAGACCCCCAGTACCAGTCATCAGAATCCTTGAAGGGATCAGTAGGGAAGTCATCCTCGCCCCCACCTGAAGAATAGCCTTGACCCTCGCTATCCTCAGAATCATGACTGCTTGTGTCCCAGTCATGACCAAAGGGGACGGCCCTGACATCATCAGGGAAATCACGACACACCCTCCTCACCAGAGAGGGGCCTGATTCCGAAGAGGAAGTCAGTTCAGGGCAGCTAGGGTCAAACTACTCTGGATGCAGCAAGGGGAAGCACCTGTGGCACCCCCTGTCATAACACCCCCCAGCTCGGGTGCATTGCCCAGGGCGAGGACCAGCAGGAGGAGATCTTCTAGGGCGCCTGCCAACCCTGGAAAGGGCCTTCCTCTTAGCCACCCGTCGAGAACGGGAGCGCTTCCTTTTACTACTACGGAGAATCTGGTGAGCTCTCTGAGCATATTTCAATCGACGGAATCCTCTGAAGCGACGGATTTCTACATAAACCCCACAACGGAAGACTCCTTTTCTGATCCAAGACATTGGCTCTTTTTCGGAGAAGAATAGTGGAAAAATTGAAGATGAGGCATGGAAATGATGAAGAAAAGCGGAATTTATACAAGAGCTAGGCAAGCCATTAAATGGCGCTCCAACCACCTCTGCAAGAGGAAGAGCCAATCACCAAAATTGGCATGCTGTCCAAAAATTCTCTTTGCAAGAAAAGTAATCATGAGCATAGATATCCCAACTCTTCGCATGCCCAATACGGTTGAGTTTCCTCCCTCGGGAACATGCTGCGCATTAAATGCTAAGTCGCTCAAAGGAGTCAACCTCCCATTCTAATCAAGAGATCGCTTGCCAAAGGGAACCCTGCTTCCCCTTAACCGGCGAGGGCCAATTGATGGGGGTCGGTAGCCTGCTATGGGTCACTCGCCATTTGAGTCCCAAAGACGACCCGACCCATGAATAAAGAAGAGCCTGCCCTGCAGGCCATCGAGCGAGGAGTCATTACTCCAAGGCACCCTCCTGTTCGGCAGGGTCACACCGTCAGCCTGACTGGACAATCAAAACCCCCCACCCCCCAACCTGCTGGCCCCCTGGGTGTCCACACACCCAGCAGGGGCAGGGGAAACCGGGGGCCCCTCCGTCATTTTGCCTAAGGTAAGGGAGAATGAGTGGATGAGGTGAAGCCATATGTCACCTTCCAATCCACTCATTCTTTCTCTCTCCTCTTCTCTTTTCCTCTCTCTTGTGGGAAGGTAAAAATACTCTCTCATTTCCCACATTTGGGTTGTTGGATTTTCTCTCTCTAGACTCTCACTCTAAAACCGCCACCTAGTTCCTCATGAGCTAGGTTCCTAAAGGCTATTCACAGACTGACTTAGGCATCGGAGAGGGTTCCCTCGGACACCTCCGAGGCCCTGTGCGTTCATTGTGCAGGGATAGGCCGTCTTCGCCTGGAAGGTCCGATCACCGGAGTGAGGAGAAGGGGTGATCAAAGGAAGTCAAACGTAGACCATCCAAGCATTGTAGCATTTGCTAAGACCCGAATCCAAAGTCGGGTTTAATTGTTTCCATACCGGAACACCACCTAATACACATTTTCATACCTTAACCCATCAATTAGGACATGCACACAATAATCCATCAAAACACACCAAAATATACAAAATAGTCAACTAAATGACCTTTATTGCATCTACTAAGCTAGACTAATTAGTAACGACTATCATCCCTTTGATTCCTCACACCTTGACATTACTCCTTAGGAATTTATGCTTGAGGATACTAGGGATTGCAAGGACTCATTTGAGAAGCCCTTTTTTTCTGGAGAAATTTGAATATATTCCTTATATCGAGGATGGATCTCTTTCACCCATTGATTGTCTAGAACTTATTTCTCTTAACCCTGTGTTTGAGCTCCTAATAGGTGATGAGGATTGTTGCATTTCTCTCTAGGAAATCATTTTGCATTAAGACTCTTCTCTTAGAATTGAAGAACATGTTTTGAGTAGTTTTGAGTCAATTGACTCTCTCCATGTATAATTTGAGTCAAATGATAACTTAAGATTCTGAGATGTTTGGTATGCATGTCTTTTCTCATAAAATGTCCATTAGTCTCCATATATATCGTGCTTATTATTGGTCATGTTTATTGTAGACACCCACAGTTTGTCTGCTCGTGTCTGTAGCAGTCTCCAACAAAATACCCGATGATGACCGGACGTTAACATGCATCAATGCGCTCGAATACAGGCTCAGAATCAATAACATTCGACATGGACACTTAGAGAAGTACAAATCTCTCAAAATAGGCCTCAAATTCATACTTAGTAAGCTGTTTCCAATAAAATAAAGCTACTTTGAGCCAAAACCGCCACCAGGGGCAAAACTGTCTTTGTTGACCGAGTCAAACCCGATCAAAGTCTAAACTCGAAAACATAATAAGCCACAATAGCATCAAAATATGCAATCAAGCCAAGTCAAAACGGAAACCGAAATTGCCTCCTTTAACATGGATATCAATCCGTATTTTGAGCAACTTCCGATACGCGCGAATTCAATCGCGCGCATCCCCACGCCTCAGAATTGGGGCGTCCCAAGTGTCGCACCTAAGTATCAGGGGGCCGGCCTGTCGCGCCTGAATTTTGAAATCAGAAACGTTTCCCAAAACTCGTCAACTCTATAAATACACCCTTTCATACACCATTTCGATGGACGACTTTTCAGACATTTCCCATGACAGTTCCAAATCAAGTGCGAGAGCCTCACCTTTCCCACATACACTCAAAATACACCTTAACTCTTCCTATATAAATCGAAGCGCTCCCCATGTCAACGAATATACTCCGCGGGCCCGTATTTTGAAGCATTTGACATGTAGGTTTAGAAGGTGTCCAAATCCCGATTCTAAACTCTAAACTCTTTTAATTATCGTAACTAACTACACTAACACTTTCGTTATTCGCATATAACATTTACTTTTCGTTCCTAACTTCTAACTACTAACAACATCCGACGCAAAAATGCTCGTTCTTTCACGTATCGAATACTAAGGATGACGAAATAAGTAAATCCGAACACATGAGTACCGCACTCGCATCGCCGGTCGCTTATCTCGTCACCCTGGGTATTTGGTTGTCTAAGACGAGTCAACCCTTAAAACACTTTTATACTTTCGTTCAATTACTACCGTGTATATATATATATATATATATATATATATATATATATATATAAATATAATCAAAACTATTTTTAATACGACTCGAGTGGGCGTCTAACGATGGTATTGACATCGGAGATCGTAATGATCAAACAACGATGTCGAGATACATAGGACCTAATGCCTACGAGGACAAGTCATTATCAATTCGAAGTAAACGTCCCTTGATACCAATTCGCACATCATGGACCCATGGTCCGATGTCGATGTTGAATAGTGCAAAGGGTTTGATTCGGATCGCTCAGTTTCAAAACCAATTTGTTCAACAAAAGTTTCTGCTCAAAGTCCGCATAACAACCCGACAGGGCGCTAGGATGGTGGCTCCTCAACACTGAGGCGCGCCACCATAGGTGCCTGAGGATCAGGACGCCCTATGGCATGCGCCTGATCCCAGAGTTATAACGCGATTGTAGAATCATTCACCGCATGTTTTTGACGCGATTGAGGTTTGTCCAATGATTCGATAACTCATTTCTGTTTTCATTTTCTATTTACGAGTTCGTTTATAGTTCACGTTTACCGCTTCTAATTCAATATTACAGTTGCTTGTCGTATTGTGAAATCCGGGTTGTCTTCCGCCCGTGTAAATTGTAATCTATTTTCAAGTTATTTATTTTCGTAGCTTGGCATTTATTGTTTTCAAATGAACATCGTATGATAAATTCAACTCCGACAAATTCTAAAGGTGCATTAAACAACGTAGTGAACACGTAATTGACATGTGTAGCATAAAATAATGGTTGTCATACATTTCATCATCTTACTAACGCGCGTACTTAAACAACAATCGATATCTTAGTAGAGGCCGCTATGTGCGGGCGAGGTTGGATGTCCTTCATGTACCTTCACCCCTTACTCAGAACCTTTGGTTTCTAGATGCCCGACACCATTGGCGTCGAGAGTCATTCGATATAAGATATTCGATAATTCGACGTTGGTATCGCTATGCAAAAGGACAAACCCCACAAGCTCTAGTACTAAGGTAAACAGCGCTTGGTGTGCGGTACACCTAAGTATAGAGTGGGTTCGAATGGGTGTGGACATCCGTCCGCACCGCCCGGTGCCCCGCGTGCGCCAGCGTGGGATCGAGCCGGTTAACGCGGTGGCCACCCACGCAGGCCATAAAAAGATGCACATAGGAGAGTAGAGGGTACTTAGTATTATACGTATTAGCAAATCAGATTTAACGTGATAATACAGATATTAGTCATTCTCGTGGTATATCTTACCTGGTATTCTGCTTAAGATTTGTCGGTTCGATATTAATAGGGATGCGTCGAACCACGTACGGTGAGCACCAGGACTAATACAGAACCCGACCATCGCTTTGTTCAGTTTTAGCTTGTTTGCGTTTTGAAATTTGTGTTAGGTGATTTAGCATGCGATTATAAGGTCATAAAAGCGGTAAATCATACGAAAGTAGTAAATGCGAAATGTAAGTAAATCACATAGTGAGGAGTTGCACCCTCGGAGTGTACACTAAACAATACACGATGCGTAGAAAGCTAAGAACGTATCTCGGAACTACTCAGGTTTAGTTAGGGTGTTTTAGTGCTTATGGTTTAAGTTGGGGACGTTACGAGTTTTAGGACGTGTCATGGACCTAGTGTCCACGTTTGACATTATCGAAGTGCATAATAAAAGTACAAGAATGTAAAGTTTTGTTTAGAGGACAACTTAGTGACGGTTCGACTTCGAGGCGGATCCTCCTAGCTTGCCCTGTGGTGACTTCGGCAGAGTTTCGTTACTTCGGTTTGTTCCGCGGCTAATCCCTATTGGCTAATCGAACGCATGCTTCTGGGAGTCGAGTGGGGTGCTCGAGAGTGAGGAATAGCGTCGATTCGCTAAACGATCGAGTGGATCTTACTGAGTGTCGAAGTGGGACCTAAGTTAGAGAGGAAACTCATAAAGAATAAGAGGGAGAAGAGAATTGAATGAATTGTGCCGAATGAACGAAATGAGGGGGGTATTTATAATTGCTCGCTTAGTTCAAATCGACCTTTAGGACGCCTTTGTTCTAGCGCACCAGAACTCAGACGCCTAGGGTCATGCGCATGAAGTCTAGGACGCCTGGTGTGAGGCGCCTGAAATTTTGAAGATCCGATTTCGAAATTTTCCAACACGGAGAAGATGCGTAGATTGTGTTAACTTGTGGGTTAAGCATTCCCGTAACCCTAGCGCGTTGAGCGCCGGGGAGACTTCGGTTGCGCGTCCCGAGGTTTACTCGGCGCGACACGTTGACTCAGGTTTGACTTCGCATATTTTGGGACCGATTCGGGGGTCTCGTTGTTGGAATTGACTCCAATTAGTGTCGATGCGACCATAATGACACAATTATGGCTATCTTGATGTTAAATTAATTTTTTCCGAGTAATTATTTGATTCATTCAATAGAAAAACTAACAAAAACATTGTAATCTCGCGTCGCGTTGCAGTTCGATCGTCATCGAGTGTTTGTCGGGGACTCCTTCAGCCACCAGGTCCAAATCTGGGTGTCTACAAAATCCCCCACTTTGACTGAGGCTTGAACAAGGTGAAAGTCAAAGTATAGCCGCCCAGGTCAATCGAGGATTACGACCTGGTGGCTGTTCGATCAAGTCATTATGAGTCCGTTAGACTACGTATTGGAGGCTCGTCAGCTAAGGTCTAGAAATCATACCTGACCTCCTTGCCTGCGGTTTCCTGTTGATGCTTGGAGCTTGGGATTGCATGTTTTGCTTTGGTTTCTTAATGTTGACAGGTGTTTTGGTCTTTGACATGGACCTTTTGCTTAAGTATTTTGCTAGCGATTCAGTCGCGGTTTAATATCCTTGGCGGATGGTTGTGTTGATTATGCTTTGTCTTTTGTTTCGGGTATTCTTTTGGGGCACGTGAATTGAATGCTTAAGGACTCATTATATTCACGGCCTGATTTGATTGTTTTGAGTGCTTTGGGACTTATTGAATTGAATTGCCTTTAAAATGCTTTGGGATTCGTTAGACTCACGGGTTTAAAATTTTACCTTCAGATTACTTTGGGATTCATTAGGCTCACGGGTTTAAAATTTTACCTTCAGAATGCTTTGGGATTCGATAGGCTCATAGGTTTAAAATTTACCTTCAGAATGCTTTGGGATTCATTAGGCT
Source organism: Agrostemma githago (assembly GCA_958450325.1). Lineage (NCBI taxonomy): Eukaryota > Viridiplantae > Streptophyta > Magnoliopsida > Caryophyllales > Caryophyllaceae > Agrostemma > Agrostemma githago. The sequence continues at coordinate 33,570,219 of OY288251.1, read as the reverse complement.
CACGGGTTTAAAATTTTACCTTCAGAATTCTTTGGGATTCGTTATGCTCACGGGTTTAAAATTTACCTTCAGAATACTTTAGGATTCGTTAGGCTTACAGGTTTAAAATTTACCTTCAGAATGCTTTGGGATTCGTTAGGCTCACGGGTTTAAAATTTTACCTTCAGAATGCTTTGGGATTCGTTATGCTCACGGGTTTAAAATTTACCTTCAGAATTCTTTGGGATTCGTTAGGCTCACGGGTTTAAGATTTTACCTTCAGAATGCTTTGGGATTCGTTATGCTCACGGGTTTAAAATTTACCTTCACAATGTTTTGGGATTCGTTAGGCTCACGGGTTAAAAATTTTGAATGTGTAAGGATCCATTCGATTTTGTTTTGCGTATGTTCATTTGCTCTGCCTTCAGAAAGCTTTGGGGTTCGTTAGGCTTATGGGTTACAAATTTCGAATGTGTAAGGATCCATTCAATTTCATTTCGCGTATGTTTATGTGCTCTGCCTTCAGAAAGCTTTGGGGTTCGTTAGGCTTATGGGTTAAAAATTTCCAATGTGTAAGGATCCATTCGATTTCGTTTCGCGTATGTTCATTTGCTCTGCCTTCAGAAAGCTTTGGGGTTCGTTAGGCTTATGGGTTAAAAATTTTGAATGTGTAAGGATCCATTCGATTTTGTTTCACGTACGTTCATTTGCTCTGCCTTCAGAACGCATAGCGATTCGTTAGGCTCATGGGTTAAAAATTTCGAAGGTGTAAGGATCCATTCGATTTTGCTTCGCGTATGTTTATTTGGTTTTGCTTTGCGGATGTTCATTTGTTTTTTTGTGGATGTTCATTTGTTTTTTTGTTTTGCGGATGTTCGTTTGTTTTTTTGTTTTGCTGATGTTCATTTGTTTTTTGTTTTGCGGATGTTCATGTGTTCTTCTTGATTTGTTATGTGCTTGAGTATGAGTAGTCTTCTTATTTATGGGTTTTTATGCTCGTTTGTCTTTTTTTGCTGGGGCAGATTTCGGTTAGAGGAGGTTTATATGCTTACTTTACCGGTTATGGTTAGTAAATTATCTTGTCGTTGTTTATTTTGCTTGATATAGGAGTGCTTGTCTTACGGCTATTAGATACCGTGTCCTATTTGTTCTAGTTTTTGCTTTGAGCCGAATCGTCAGACGCACTACCTGATGCGCCTTAATCTTCGGACGCCAAGCCCCCAGCAGTCCAAAACAAGGATGCTTGGCTTGGGCCTCCCGTGGTTTTGAGGATTGGGCCCATTTAAAGTCAGTGAAGGAAAAAGGGGAGAGTCATTCGCCTTGAATTCAAAACGTGCGACCTTTCCCGACTCGACCTCGCTCCCTCGACTTGTTCAACCGATTACCGTCTCGATTTTTGCCATACACGATTATGTCGACCTCGGGTAAGTGTTCCTTACTCGACTATTGTCGATTTGTGCTTAATTGGGTTGATTATGGGTCGATTTTGCTTGAACCCTAAAAATTGATTTGGGCATTTTGAATTTGCTTGGTTTCGATGTTTATTCTGGGTCACACTGTTAAATTAGGGTCGAATAAAGTTTGATAGGGTAGTTACAAGCTTGATAGGAGGTTTTGAGGTGCATTAATGGCTTCCCATGGGGTAAATTTGAAGTATTAGGGTTTAAGGATCGTTTTCCCGGTTATTCTCGTACTTGTCCTTCGTAATTTTGCTCGACTAGTGTTTGTGATGTTATGAGTGACTTCCATGTCGACCTTTGTGAGTTAGAATGCATTCTAGGGAAATCTGTGAGGGTTTCTGTGACTTACGACAGACCAAATAGTACCGTAATGATGTCGGATTTTCCCGAAACCACTTTTATTGTGACCAGGGTCGAAAATGGGTTCTAACAGGCTTTTCGGAATTTTGATATTTCTATCCAAAATATTGACTTTATTTTTGATCTGTTTGTGCTGCTTTGACCTATCCCGAGGCGCGTATTTTTGTGTTCTTTGTTTGGTTTTGCAGCTAGAGATGATACTGAGCATCCCAAGGGAACCCCTTTGACTAGTACTAGTGGTGAGGCTGCCGGGATGAGCTCGTTGACTCCCCAAGGGATTCGTAAGAGACGACGAAGTGTTCCTTTGCAGCGTCATGAACCTGGGGCCATAAATGAGGCCGACTTTGATAGAGTTATGAGGCGTAGGCTGCCTGTGAAGGTCGCTAGGAGGGCTCATGTCTCGAATCCGGCACACGAGGGCGAGGAGGTTGTAACACCCAGTATTTTTCCTAGCATATTTATTCTTTCCGTTAGGACTCCGTCTTAACTCTGTCACTTTTCGGCCTCATATTTCATCATTTTACTAAGCTCTATTTTAATGTTTGAGTTTAATGATATTTATTTATATTTTAAAGATTTTTATTCTATTAAATCCATTTATTTGGTTTTCTTCGTAAACTAATTAATTTTCCGCAAGGAATTCTATTTCTCTTCGAATTGACATTTTTAAGCTTGGATTTAAGTTATTCCTTTTTCCTAAAAATGTTTGAATACGTTTATGGAATATTTTCTACTAAGATATATATTTTAGTTACTAAAAACAAGCCATTTATGATTTTATTACGAAGCTTCGCGAATAATTATTTTCTTACGCGAGGTTTACTCGAATTACTTCGAAATGCCTTTAACTATTTTACGATTATACTATCAACTTATAAATTATTTGAGACTGTTTTCTCACATTTTGGACCAACTAAGCTCTTGGTCACAAGTTTTATTACGTTTTATTTAAACGTTTCATTTTATCACATTAAAACGTAATCATAAGATAAATCATTTTCATTCATTGTAGCATTTATGTCAAAACTTTTCTTACTCCCTCTCTTATCCCTTTTGGCCGGCCAACTTATGGTCTAGGTGCATTTTGGTTCCTCATTTTGGAAGCCTTAATTTCATCCTTACCCTCTTTAAGTGTAGTAACACCCATCTCCTCCTTTACTACATTCATTTTTGCATTAACCAAAAATATTCATCACTTTTTCTTCTCTCTTTTGGCCGTGTGTCCCTCAGCCATTCTAGGCAAAATTTTGCTCCATTTCGAGTCCCAATCGCATCATTTTTATCGCCATAATATTCCTCTCTCCGTTCTATTCGTTAAGGTATTAATCGACATCATTTTCGATCAATTTTTACCTTGTTTTTATTAGTTTTCTCATGGTATTTTTCTGCCATGATTTACGTGTTTGGTAGGATTTTTGGACGATCCCGAAGCCGACGAATATATCGTTGATTCAGACTTGGAGTAGAGGTAACGTCGACGTTACTCGGTATTTCAAGATTTTAATTGAGTATTTGCATGTATATATTTTTATATTTTATTTTGGCAATATATGTATGTCACGAATTCTGGAAAAAATTTTAAAGTTGAAATTTTGCATGTTTCGATATTTTTATCGCTTTTACGGGGTTAACGATTAAATTGTTATATTAATTTGTAAAATCGTAATAATCGGCCTAAACATGTAATATATGTTTATATTCTGGAAAAATGTTGTTTTTGACGATTTTTATTAATTTAGTATTTTTTCTGATATTTTTGATATCGATTATTGAATTATTATCGTTTTCGGGCAAAAACGATTAAAAACCGATTTTTAGTTCTAGTACTTAAACATTTTATTTTAATCTGATTTTTTACATGGTGAAACTTTCTGGTGAAATAGAATTTTCTGATTTTTTTCATAATTTTTCGGAATTGTTAAGTGGATGAATTAATTAATCACTTTAAATCATCGTTTATCGTTAAAACCGTGTTTGTTGTTTAAATTCTCGATTTCTGGTCTTTGGTTTAGATCTGGAAAAAATTATGATTCTGATGATTTCATATTAAAATGTATTATTATGATTTTTAGTGCCTTAATAAAATGTTAGGAACGATAGGTTTATTAATAAAATCGTTAATTGCGAAAACGGGTTTAAATGACGGTTTTGTTGAAATTTGTTAAATCTGGATTTTGGAAAAATCTGGAAAATTTATATTCTGTAAAATCAGGATTTTAAAAGTGTAATAATAATTTTTGGATATTAATACTTAAATCGTTTTGTAATTACTATTTTTATTAATCGTTATTGTCGAGATTGGACGATTAACGAGAAAACGCTTTAAAAACCGAGTTTTTAGAATTCTGGAAATTTTCTTTTCTGGACAGAATGTCCATAAATATAATTTAACTATTTTACGTAATTTTTGTACTATTTATTAGAGTCTTTAATTAAAAAATATTGATTTTCGGACAAATTATGATTTATCGTTAAAATGCTTCGTCTTACCTAAAAGAATTATTTTTCCAGCAATTTTGAAAGTATTTAAGTCTGAAACTTTAGGAGTTAAATCATCCCTTAACATACTTTAAATATATTTGTTGGTTTAATTAAATAAAGACGTTCAAATATTTAATTTAGTATTTGCCGTAAAATCCTATTTATAATTTTATCGTCGAAACTAATAATAATTAGGGAATTTTAGCTTTATAACTTTTGAAAACACCCTAATTAGTAATATTAAAATGTTTAAGACATTTTTAATCATCTTATAACACTTATACGATATTTTAATAATTTCATAAAATCAAATGTTCTTACTTTAATAATTAATATCGTTAAGGCCGAAAGTATTAGTTTTATAAATCTATATCGTTTACTAAATTGTGGTATTAGTATGAACTAATATTTTCACTACTTTGATATGATGCTATTTTTAGTAAAGTTTCTAAAAATAGAAGTTTCCTAAAATAGAAAGTTTCCTCTTTTTCTAAAAATAGAAGTTTCCTAAAATAGAAAGTTTCCTCTTTTAGAATATAAATGTTTACTTCTTTTATCCTCATATTGTTTATGATGAATACATCTTTTGAATATCGATAATGGTTTGTTTTGGAGTTATGGAATAAGGACAAGTGTGGGTTTAGAGTAATATAGTCTGGGATGTACGTTTTGCCATCAACTGTAAGGCTGGTGTGTCTTTATGGGGCGCATTGGTTGTTGAACTGAGCATGGTTTGTGTTCAGGAGAGTGTATATTTACCTTAAACTTAGATATCGCATCGTATAAGTCGCGTCGGGTTGAACTGGATATGGTTTGTATCCAGGAGGGGTGTGCACTACTTAAACCAGGACCTCGCTGCACGCAGTCCTGTTATAGTTGAGTTGCCTAGTTAGAGACTGGATTCTGTTATGAGTTAAGTCTACAGTTCTCGAAGCTAGTTTTTAGTATTATCCTAGTGAAAGTCTAGATTCTACATTAATCCTATCCATAACGCTATTTTGATTATTTTATTATTATCGATATAAATTGGTTTGCAGGTTGGCAAATATTTTTATGTTTCTTCGGCAACCCTTTTAATTAATTTGTTTTACGCTAAAGCTTATTTTATTATGTTGTTTTAATGTTTTCCATTTTTACTATTTTTCCTATATTAGTAATTACTGTTTTAAAATCCTGTTATACGGCTGGGAGAACGTTGACGTTGCTCCCCACTGATTGTGGCTGTTATGTTTTAACATGGCAGGTATACGTGTTTATTTTCCGGTGGGTGTGGGCTAGCGAGCAGTCTTGGATCCTGCTGATCTTTTAATAATCATGTTTTAAGGATTGTTTAACCTCTTTATGGATTGTTTTAAATTTTAGCCATTTTTATGTATGGCGCATGTTTGACTTTACCAATTTAATTTATTAAGACATAGTTCTGTGTGTTTTAATCCCGACTCTACAGTGTTTCCGCCACTGTATCGCGCTAGAAATTTTAGGGGATTACAGAGGTTGGTTACGAGGATCCTCCTTGGGCTCAGGACTCGAACGGTCATCATTATTTGTTTCGTCCTTATTTGCACATGTCTAGTCGTGTCGTGAACGGCCTGGTGAGTATCTCGACTCGTGCTTATTAGTTTAGGCTTTAAATTTTGGTTTAGGTTTGTTTTGTTTGTTTATGCTTGTATTATCTCGGTTTGCAGCCCCCATGTCCAATGAGGACCTTCTCGGGTTTTACAACACGCTTGGAGATCTATTCTAAGAAGCTTAGTCCCGCGGCAAAGGGAATTATCGCAAGGACAACTTTGGGTTCCGTGGTTGGGCACTGGGCCCGATTGGTGGGTTGCAAGACCAAGTGCAACCTTATGGTGATTAGAGCGATGATAGATCACTTTCACGACACTACCTCGACCTTTCATAAGCCTTTTGGGGAGGTCGGGATGACTTTGGAGGACTTCGGGGTTATAACGGGTTTACCCTGGGGTCCGGAGATGATTAGATGGGCTACTGAGGGCCCTAAATTAGATAGTGATGAGGTCCGGGGATGGATCGGGGATTGTTTGGAGCGTGAGGCTTATAGTACGTCTCATGCTCTGGTGAGTTCGCACATTACCGACCACTTCAAGAGGGTGGCGGTATTAGACGTTCGAGAGCCCAACACAACGGCGCAGGATGCCCATATGTGGTTGTTGTACTTCCTAGGATCGACCCACTTCTCGGATAAGGGCGAGAGGTTTAGTACTAGGATTTTGCCTTTCCTAGCTGACTTAGATTAGCGGAGACGTTTTGATTGGGTGACCGTGGCTTTCGCGGAGATGACCCGCTGTCTAAAAGTCATGGTGAGGCCATTGAAGGTGGAATCAGCCTCGGCTTTGCCTAACGTGGGTCCAGGCCTTGTGCTGGAGGTTAGTTACTGCCTTTGTGTTCGTTTCTCGGGTATTGCTTACTTCGGTTTGGTTTTGCTAATGATGTTTTTTGGGGTTTTACAGGCTTGGATTTACTCTTACTTCCCTCGATTGGCACCTAAGACGGTGCGTGCTCGTTCAGTTAGGTTTCTGGCAGGGATCGAGTGGAGATTGGCTCAGATCAAGAGCACAACGAGTCATTACCCGTCGGAGAATGTGCTGGTGAACCTGCTGTGCCTCGGGGATGTAAGTTTCCTTCTTACGGTTTGTTTTGTTTATTAGCCTCCAAGTTTAGAGTCATTGAAGTGTCCGTTTGCTTGTGTAGTTTGTGGCCAGTCCTTGGGCTGAGGGTCTGCCCGAGTATGTGAGGGCGGAGTTGAGGCCTAGGAGCTACAAGAGGATGCTCCTTCCTGCGTTGTTTCGCCCGATGTGGTATCTGGGTGAACGGTTGGTGCGTCAGTGCTTATATGACGATTTCAGGGTGTCGGTTGATCCTCCCTAGACCATATTTAGACCACCGACCGCCGCAGAGGTCCGCGAGGGTAGGGATGGAGAAGGAGGTGATGCACTACTGGTGTCTGGTGCCTCCTATCTGTCTCACGTCTGCCGACTGGCTTGTCACCGCCTCGTGGTGATTACTTGTCTATTGGTTTTATGGATTGATTTGTTCTATGGTCTAGTGTTTGCTTGTATCTTGACCGGTTCGCTTTTCTTTTAGTTGGCTGATTCGGCTGATGCCATTCAGCCCCCAGACTTCCCCTTGACGCTGCTCAAGGTAGATGCGGCTGGGGTAACCTTCACGGAGCCTCTGCCCCCGTGTTGTGCTGAGAAGATGGAGCCGGGATAGAGTGGCATGACCGGGTATACCGGGTAAGTTTTTGTTTTGCCTTAAATCTAGTTCTCGAGGATTAGGTTTAGTTCGTCTAATTCGTTTGGTCTCGTCTTTTAGGTTTCGTCGGTCTGCTATCAGCGGTTGTGGCAGGCTGCCAACTGCTTCATGGCCTACGCGTCAAGGGCGGTGGCTGCCTCTTCCCGTGATACTACTGGACCTCGATCGATAAGTATGTTTTTCCTCGGGTCGGTTTTCTTAGGTTGGTTGTATTTTTTTCTAGAGCACAGGTATATTTGCAGGATACTTCAGATATGGTGAGGCAATTGGCGACCAGGGTGGCCGAGCTCGAGACGGAAGAGGCCAAGTTGCTACAGCTTCTGCAATCTTAAGAGAATGAAATCTCTCGGCTTAAGGAGCGGTTGGCTCGGACTCATGGCGAGACCTTAGCGCAGAGTGAGGCTAGGCTAGGAGCTGAGGTGGAGAGGGGGGACGAGGTAGAGGTTGAGGCTGAGGCAGAAGGACATGCCACGAGCATGCACTACCGAGGATGTTGGAGGTATTCCCGAGACAGCTACTCTAGATACGCTGTCGGGGATGGATGGTAGTGAGTCTCCTCTCCTGGATCTAGAGGATCTAGGTTTGGATGACAATATCGGTGAGTTGGTGATAGCCATAGGTGCAGCCTCTAGAGGTCCTTCTTAGTTTATGAACTCGGTTTATGTTTGGATTTGTATAATTTGTATATTTTAGACCTTTGGTATTTTGGATTGATTTGTTAGCCTTGCTCTTTGTTTTGGTTTTGAAATGTCGACGTAGATTGACAAGTAATAACCCCAAGTTTGTTTGTTTTGCAATTTCTTCGTAATTTAGGGCGTTATGAATGCGTTAGGATTGCATGAGAGTACGAAAAAATGCTTTCCGGAATTTTTGAAATGCGTTAGTTTGAGCCGGGAGTTGGATCAAGTAGTACGTCGATTAAAACGTTTGACTTGAGACGTGCGAAATGTAATTAAAATTTTTCGTCTGAGTGCGTTGGGAGACAGGCGTAGTTGTCTCGACATTCATGTTTAGAATGTGGCAAAAAGGCAGAAAAAATTAGACTTCTTTTTGAAAAAAAAAGTTGTACCACTTTTTGTATATTCACGATAATGCCGTGCTAGGCTACATACGCGAATTGACGATGCCACTGAAGGCTACGACATGCCTAGGTGGGGTAGCTTATCCCCCTAAAAAGAAAAAAAATTGCTAAGTCTAGTGGTTCTGACGGACGAAATGTGTTGTCCGTGTGGCCTCGTTGCTCTTGCATGGGTAATTTGGCTTTCGGAAAGGGTTTTAGTGACTTCAGGAAGTCGTTCCTGATGTTCGGGGTTGTCAGGTGGTGACTGTTGAGGTAAAGCGGGGCTGATGTCATAATTTTTAGGTGCTAAGGAGACTGATGACTTAGGGTTCAAACGCCTGGGTCGAGGGGGTTGGATTCCGGGTCGCCTGAAATTGGCCGTTTCTGTATTTGGGCGCCTGGGCTTGGGCGGCCCGGTTCTTGTTTATGGAAATTTTCTGTAATTTCCTAATTGTTGTGGGATTAGGGCTATATATGCGGGTTATGGGTGCTCGTTTTAGACATACTAAACTACCCATAGTGTGTCTATAGCTTCCTTGTATTATTTTGAGTCATGTCGGATTTTGGGAATCTCTAAACCGAGTGGATGGGTGGTTTTAAGAAATGTTACCTCGAGGTTTGTCCGAGTGATGGTTTGTCCACGGTTATCGCGTTAAGGCAGGTTAAGGTGCAAGATGACTTCTTATTAGCGTGCTCTAGTTTTTGGGACGTTAAGAATCATGTTTTTGTTTTCCCTGAAGGTAAGGTTTGCCCTCTTTCCGAGGAGCTAGATGTTATAGGTGGGTGGTGTTCGGTTCGACCTTATGTGCCCCTGGGAGATAATGCTTTTGTGGAACGGTTTCGTCATCTTTTTGACCTTTCTTCGCTAGAGGAGGCTAAAGTTTTCTTCGGGGAAGGTTGTATTGACCTAGAGTTGCTATTTAGGACGTTCTCACTGGAGGGTCCTTGCGATTTTTCACCTCTGGCTTGTAGACGGGCTTTTAATATTGCGGTGTAATGTTATTATCTCTTCGAGGACGCGTCATTGAATGAGGGTTGGGGTAATCCTTGGGTTTTCGATGTTGTAATGGGGATGGAGCATGGGCGGTCACCCTCTCTACTCATTCTGGGTGAGCTTATCCTAGTTCATGACGCTCGTGCCCGAATGCATCGCGCTCCCTTTCGGGGTTCTAGTAAGTTTTGCAGGTATATTGGGGTGCTATTTTTTCCTTTTTTTAAACTTGCCTTAGTTCAAAAGTGTGATATTGTGTTGTGGTTTGTGCAGGTTTGGCTACAGGAAAGATTTGGTTTGGTCGACCCTCCTCAGTCCGTCAAGGGCTATAGCTATAAAGGCTTCACGAGTCATAAGATGATGCAAGCATGGAACGATAATTATACCGAGAAAGGGTGGCATTCCTACTTGCAGGCTAATGGGCGAGTTGATATCAGGTGGACAGTCCCATGGTGGCATATCAGTTGACAGGTCGGGTTTCCCTTTTCATCTTCGACTCATGTTATGCAGGTAATATCCCTAAGGGATCCGGTTTATATTTACCCAAGCGGGTTGTCGCGCCAAATGGGGGTGAAGCCAACTGTATCAGATGTTGCTAGGGGTGCTCCTAAGTCTGATCCGTGGACGGAAAGTTGTTTTGGGGAATTTAGGATATCCTGAAGACAGAAGTTTTCACGTCCCATTGTTATAGAAGGTGCTCGACCGACCGACCTTACTTCTTTCTGGCGGGGAGTTTTTGAATGTCCGTCAGGACAGAGCAAGTTGAAATTTAGGAAGACCACAGTGCTAGAGGATAGGGAGGCGACTCAAGGCAACGTCACTAAGCGCCAGACCAAAGACAGTGTTACCGATCCTAGTGCCGTCACTTCATCTACACAGTCCAAGACTAACGAGACCCGTATTGAAAATGTGTGTGATGAGGGGAAATATGCTTGGCTGGGCTCGCCTTTGGCTAGGGTGGTGGAAGCTTGTGTTAGGAGGGGTCGATGGTGAAAGACCCGAACAAGCACACCCGAATGGCAAGAAAAAGGGGAAAGTTGGACCGCTAGAGCCCAGCCATTTTGTACTTTGTTCTGTTAATTGATATTATGTGGCGTATTAGTACTAGTTTTTTTAGGGTTTTGACACGTTGTCGTTTTCCGGGGCGGCCGGATTTTGGATGCTCGATGTAAAAGGGCCTCGACAAAGGCTTGATTTAACTGATTTTCATTAATGAGAAGCACTTTTTTTATTAATTTTTTTTGTAGTGGCTAGCAAATCGATTCTCCATTTTACCCGGAGCGCCCTTTCGGGTTTTCACTACGTCCTCGGCTCACCATTTTTTTTGTTTTTTTTTTTTTTTTTGCTTTTTTTCTCTTTTTTTTTGCCTCCTTTTTTTTACGGCTCGCAACTCGATTCTTCATTTTGTCCGGGGCGTACTTTCGGGTTTTCACCCCGTCCTTGGCTTGTCGCTTGTGCTTCGTCGTTTAAATCACTCGTTAACCGGAACACGGGGAGAGGTTCTGATTTGCATGTGAATCGAGTAATCGATCTTGTCATTTTGTTGGTTGTACCCTTGGAAGGGTTGCCTACGTATCCGTGCTTAGACGGAATCAAACCATGTTCGTAGTTCATTAGATGCGAGTGATTTTGCTTTAGGCTCGTTATGCCAATTATGGATGCGAATTAATTTTAAGCGTTTTGTATGGGTTTTCACCCTAGCTCGGAGATCAGGATGGGGTTGTCGGGGAAGTTAGGGATTGTATCGTTTGAGTTGGTCCATGTTGGTTGGGGTCGAGAAGAATTCTTGACCGTCTTGGTCGGTAAGGATCACGGCGCCCCCCGTGATTATTTTCTTGACGAGGTAGGGGCCCGCCTAGTTTGGTTTGAATTTCCATCTAAGGTCGTCGGAAAGGAATGCTCTAATGGATTTGACTGTTAGGTTTCCCTCATGTATATTTCAGGATTTGACCCGTTTGTTAAAGGGTCATTGTATTTGTTGTTGGTAGGCTTGCACGTTGGACAGTGCGTGTATTCTACGCTCATCTAGAAGTACTAGCTCATCGTAACATTTTTGGTTCCATTTTTCTTTGAGAATGCCGTTTTTGGCTAGTATCCTTATCGAGGGTATTTCTAGTTCTGTGGGCTGCACGGCCTCGGAGCCGTAGGTTAGGTAGTAAGGTATGGCTCTGGTGGGTGTTCGTTTGGAGGTTCAGTATCCCCATAATGCGAAGGGTATTTTGTTTGGCCAGTCATGGTAGTTGTCTATCATTTTCTTGAGGATTGTGGTGATGGTTTTGTTTGCTGCCTCCACAGCCCCGTTTGTCTGAGGTCTGTAGGGTGACGATTTGTGTATTTGGATTTTGTATTTATCTAAGAGTTTTTGGGTGTCGGCCCTAAATTGAGCCCTCTGGTCACTGATTTACTCTTACTTCCCTCGATGGCATCTAAGACGATACGTGCTCAACTGGTTAGGTTTCTGGCAGGGATCGAGTGGAGATTGGCTCAGATCAAGAGCACAACGAGTCATTACCCGTCGGAGAATGTGCTGGTGAACCAGCTGCGCCTCGGGGATGTAAGTTTCCTTTTTACGGTTTGTTTTGTTTATTAGTCCACAAGTTTAGAGTCATTGAAGTGTCCGTTTGCTTGCGTAGTTTGTGGCCCGTCCTCAGGCTGAGGGTCTGCCCGAGTATGTGAGGGCGGAGTTGAGGCCTAGGAGATACAGGAGGATGCTCCTTCCTGCGTTGTTTCGCCCGATGTGGTATCTGGGTGAACGGTTGGTGCGTCAGTGCTTATATGACGATTTCAGGGTGCCGGTTGATCCTCCCTAGACCATGTTTAGACCACCGACCGCCGCAGAGGTCCGTGAGGGTAAGGATGGAGAAGGAGGTGATGCACTACTGGTGTCTGGTGCCTCCTATCTGTCTCACGTCTACCGACTGGCTTGTCACCGCCTCGTGGTGATTACTTGGTTATTGGTTTTATGGATTGTTTTGTTCTATGGTTTAGTGCTTTCTTGCATCTTGACCGGTTCGCTTTTCTTTTAGTTGGCTGATTCGGCTGATGCCATTCAGCCCCCAGACTTCCCCTTGATGCTGCTCAGGGTAGATGCGGCTGGGGTAGCCTTCACGGAGCCTCTGCCCCCGTGTTGTGCTGAGAAGATGGAGGCTGGGATAGAGTGGCGTGACCGGGTATACCGGGTAAGTTTTTATTTTGCCTTAAATCTAGTTCTCGAGGACTAGGTTTAGTTCGTCTAATTCGTTTGGTCTCGTCTTTTAGGTTTCGTCGGTCTGCCATCAGCGGTTGTGGCAGGCTGCCAACTGCTTCATGGCCTACGCGTCAAGGGCAGCGGCTGCCTCTTCCCGTGATACTTCCAGACCTCGATCGGTAAGTATGTTTTTCCTCGGGTCGGTTTTCTTAGGTTGGTTGTATTTTTTTCTAAAGCACAGGTATATTTGCAGGAAACTTCAGATATGGTGAGGCAATTGGCGACCCGGGTGGCCGAGCTCGAGACGGAAGAGGCCAAGTTGCAACAACTTCTGCAATCTCAAGAGAATGAAATCTCTCGGCTTAAGGAGCGGTTGGCTCGGACTCAGGGCGAGACCTTAGCGCAGGGTGAGGCTAGGCTAGGAGCTGAGGTGGAGAAGAGGGACGAGGTAGAGGTTGAGGCTGAGGCAGAAGGGCATGCCACGAGCACTACCGAGGATGTTGGAGGTATTCCCGAGACAACTACTCTAGATATGCTGTCGGGGATGGATTGGTAGTGAGTCTCCTCTCCTGGATCTAGAGGATCTAGGTTTCGATGACAATATCGGTGAGTTGGTGACAGCCATAGGTGCAGCCTCTAGAGGTCCTCCCTAGCTTATGAACTCAGTTTATGTTTGGATTTGTATAATTTGTATATTTTAGACCTTTGGTATTTTGGATTGATTTGTTAGCCTTGCTCTTTGTTTTGGTTTTGAAATGTCGACGTAGATTGACAAGTAATAACCCCAATTTTGTTTGTTTTGCAATTTCTTCGTAATTTAGGGCGTTATGAATGCGTTAGGATTGCATGAGAGTACGAAAAAAGGCTTTCCGGAATTTTCGAAATGCGTTAGTTTGAGCGGGAGTTTGATCAAGTAGTACATCGATTAAAACGTTTGACTTGAGACGTGCGAAATGTAATTAAAATTTTTCGTCTGAGTGCGTTGGGAGACAGGCGTAGTTGTCTCGACATTCATGTTTAGAATGAAGCAAAAAGGCAGAAAAAATTAGACTGCTTTTTGAAAACAAAAGTTGTACCACTTTTTGTATATTCATGATAATGCCGTACTAGGCTACATACGCGGATTGACGATGCCACTGAAGGCTACGACATGCCTAGGTGGGGTAGCTTATCCCCCTAAAAAGAAAAAAAATGCTAAGTCTAGTGGTTCCGACGGACGAAATGTTTTGTCCGTGTGGCCTCGTTGCTCTTGCATGGGTAATTTGGCTTTCGAAAAGGTTTTGGTGACTTCAGGAAGTCGTTCCTGATGTTTGGGGTTGTCAGGTGGTGACTGTTGAGGTAAAGCGGGGCTGATGTCATAATTTTTAGGTGTAAAGGAGACTGATGAATTAGGGTTCAAACGCCTGGGTCGAGGCGGTTGGATTCCTGGACGCCTGAGTTTGGGCGGTTCTGTATTTGGGCGCCTGGGATTGGGCGGCCCGGTTCTCAATTATGGAAATTTTCCGTAATTTCCTAATTGTTGTGGTGGGATTAGGGCTATATATGCGGGTTATGGGTGCTCGTTTTAGATATACTAAACTACCCATAGTGTGTCTATAGCTTCCTTGTATTATTTTGAGTCATGTTGGGTTTTAGGAATCTCTAAACCAAGTGGATGGGTGGTTTTAAGAAATGTTACCTTGAGGTTTGTCCGAGTGATGGTTTGTCCACGGTTATCGCGTTAAGGCAGGTTAAGGTGCAAGATGACTTCTTATTAGCGTGCTCTAGTTTTTGGGACGTTAAGAATCATGTTTTTGTTTTCCCTGAAGGTAAGGTTAGCCCTCTTTCCGAGGAGCTAGATGTTATAGGTGGGTGGTGTTTGGTTCGACCTTATTTGCCCCTGGGAGATAATGCTTTTGTGGAATGGTTTCGTCATCTTTTGGACCTTTCTTCGCTAGAGGAGGCTAAAGTTTTCTTCGGGGAAGGTTGTATTGACCTAGAGTTGCTATTTAGGACGTTCTCACAGGAGGGTCCTCGCGATGTTTCACCTCTGGCTTGTAGACGGGCTTTTAATATTGCGGTGGCATGTTATTATCTCTTCGAGGACGCGTCATTGCATGAGGGTTGGGGTAATCCTTGGGTTTTGGATGTTGTAATGGGGATGGAGCATGGGCGGTCACCCTCTCTACTCATTCTGGTTGAGCTTATCCTAGTTCATGACGCTCGTGCCCTGATGCATCGCGCTCCCTTACGGGGTTCTAGTAAGTTTTGTAGGTATATTGAGGTGCTATTTTTTCCTTTTTTGAAACTTGCCTTAGTTCGAAAGTGTGATATTGTGTTGTGGTTTGTGCAGGTTTGGCTACAGGAAAGGGTTGGTTTGGTTGACCCTCCTCAGTCCGTCAAGGGCTATAGCTATAAAGGCTTCACGAGTCATAAGATGATGCAAGCATGGAACGATAATTATACCGAGAAAGGGTGGCATTCCTACTTGCAGGCTAATGGGCGAGTTGATATCAGGTGGACAGTCCCGTGGTGGCATATCAGTTGACAGGTCGGGTTTCCCTTTTCATTTTCGACTCATGTTATGCAGGTATTATCCCTAAGTGATCCGGTTTATATTTACCCGAGCGGGTTGTCGCGCCAAATGGGGGTGAAGCCAACTGTATCAGAGGTTGCTAGGGGTGCTTCTAAGTCTGATCCGTGGAAGGAAAGTTGTTTTGGGGAATTTAGGATATCCTGAAGACAGAAGTTTTCACGTCCCATTGTTATAGAAGGTGCTCGACCGACCGACCTTACTTCTTTCTGGCGGGGAGTTTTTGAATGCCCGTCAGGACAGAGCAAGTTAAAATTTAGGAAGACCACTGTGCTAGAGGATAGGGAGGCGACTCAAGGCAACGTCACTAAGCGCCTGACCAAAGACAGTGTTACCGATCCTAGTGCCGTCACTTCATCTACACAGTCCAAGACTAACGAGACCCGTATTGAAAATGTGAGTGATGAGGGGAAATATGCTTGGGTGGTCTTGCCTTTGGCTAGGGTGGTGGAAGCTTGTGTTAGGAGGGGTCGATGGTGAAAGACCCGAACAAGCACACCCGAATGGCAAGAAAAGGGGAAAGTTGGACCGCTAGAGCCCAGCCATTTTGTACTTTGTTCTGTTAATTGATATTATGTGGCGTATTAGTACTAGTTTTTGTAGGGTTTTGACACGGCGTTTTCCGGGGCGGCTGGATTTCGGATGCTCGATGTAAAAGGGCCTCGACAAAGGCTTGATTTAACCGATTTTCATTAATGAGAAGCACTTTTTTTATTAATTTTTTTTTGTAGTGGCTAGCAACTCGATTCTTCATTTTACCCGGAGCGCCCTTTCGGGTTTTCACCACGTCCTCGGCTCACCATTTGTTTTTTTTTTGTTTTTTTTTCTTTTTTTTGCTTCCTTTTTTTTATGGCTTGCAACTCGATTCTTCATTTTGCCCGGGGCGTCCTTTCGGGTTTTCACCCCGTCCTTGGCTTGTCGTTTGTGCTTCGTCGTTGAAATCACTCGTTAACCGGAACGCGGGGAGATGTTCCGATTTGCATGTGAATCGCGTAATCGATCTTGTCGTTTTGTTGGTTGTAACTTTGGAAGGGTTGCCTTCGTATCCGTGCTTAGACGGAATAAAACCATGTTCGTAGTTCATTAGATGCGAGTGATTTTGCTTTAGACTCGTTATGCCAATTATCGATGCAAATTATTTTTAAGCGTTTTGCATGGGTTTTCACCCTAGCTCGGAGATCAGGATGGGGTTGTCGGGGAAGTTAGGGATAGTATCGTTTGAGTTGGTCCATGTTAGTTGGGGTCGAGAAGAATTCTTGACCGTCTAGGTCGGTAAGGATCACGACGCCCCCCGTGAGTAATTTCTTGACGAGGTAGGGGCCCGCCTAGTTTGGTTTGAATTTCCATCTAAGGTCGGCGGAAAGGAATGCTCTAATGGATTTGACTGCTAGATTTCCCTCATGTATATTTCGGGATTTGACCCGTTTGTTAAAGGGTCATTGTATTCGTTGTTGGTAGGCTTGCACGTTGGACAGTGCGTGTATTCTACGCTCATCTAGGAGTTCTAGCTCATCGTAACATTTTTGGTTCCATTTTTCTTTGAGAATGCCGTTTTTGGCTAGTATCCTTATCGAGGGTATTTCTAGTTCTGTGGGTTGCACGGCCTCGGAGCCGTAGGTTAGGTAGTAAGGTGTGGCTCTGGTGGGTGTTCGTTAGGAGGTTCAATATCCCCATAATGCGAAGGGTATTTTGTTTGGCCAGTCATGGTAGTTGTCTATCATTTTCTTGAGGATTGTGGTGATGGTTTCGTTTGCTGCCTCCACAGGCCCGTTTGTCTGAGGTCTGTAGGGGGAGGATTTGTGTATTTGCATTTTGTATTTATCTAAGAGTTTTTGGGTGTCGGCCCTAAATTGAGCCCTCTGGTCATTGATGATTTCGTGTGGTATGACGTAGCGACAGATAATGTTGTTTTGTAGGAATTTGACTACTTGTTTGAAGGTTAGTATGGTGTAAGAGGTTGCTTCTACCCATTTGGTAAAGTATTCAACGGCCACTAGTATGAAGCAGTGTCCGCCGGTTCCGGATGGGTGTACCTTTCTATGATGTCAATTCCCCAGGTACAGAAGGGTCAGGGTGTTGTTGTAGTGTGAAGCGGGTATGGTGGTAGGTGTTGGATGTTGGCGAATATTTGGCAGTTGTGATAGTGACGGACATAACGCCGGCAGTCTGCCTCTACGGTGACCCAATAGTAGCCTAGTCTCATTATTTTTCGGGCTAATAGGTGTGAACTCATATGGGGTCCGCATTTCTCATCATGTACTTCTTCCATGACCTTCTCGGATTGGGTTTTGTTTATGCATCTAAGGAGTACTCCTCGTGGGATTCATTTGTATAGTAAACCTTGGTTTAGGACGTAGTGGGCGGCTTGTATTCTTAAGGCTCTTTTGTTTTTGGTGCTTGTGTTAGGTAGGTATGATCCGTCGGTTTTGAAGTTTAGGATCGCTTTGTACTAGGGCTCTTCAGGGGTGTCGTCGATTTCGATGTTGTGGATGTAGGCGGGTTGCTCGCTTCTCTCTACGCAGATATGCATGGAGAAAAGGTTGTCGAGCATGTTTATTAGTGAGGCTAACTTGGATAGGGCGTCGGCGAATTGGTTTTCCTCGTGGGGTATGTGTATGAAGTTGATTTTGGTGAATTGTTGGGATATTGTTTCTATTTCGGTTTGGTACAGAGCTAGGTTCTCGCTATAGACCTTCCAAGTGCCCGTGGCTTGGTTGACTAATAAGGATGAGTCTTTGTGGACCCTACGGTGTTTTAACTCCTAGAGTTACGGCGGCTTTTAGCCCTATTAGGCAGGCTTTGTATTCGGATGCGTTGTTGGTTACTGGGAAGTCCAGTTTGACTGATGATATGGGTGTGTGGTCACCCATTGGTTGTGGGTTGTGTGGGTTGTGGATTGAACTTAGGGTAATTGTTCCTGATCTCTTTTTAGGGTGAAATTAAGTGGGCCGTTTGTTGTAGCCTTTGTGCTTTGATTAATTGTTATCGATAAATGGCATAGTATCGAGTTTTAAGCGAGAAAGTGCGTTATTATAAATCAAGCAATTGTCGAGGCACGTTGTAAAGGAAGAAATTGTTTTATTGATATGATTAAAAAGCGGGCTAGGTGCCGGAGACATTGTTTGGTGGGGAGGTGGAGGACAGGTCCCCTCGCACCTCCTAGACTCGATAAAAAAAAGGAAAACATTTATTATTACTATTAAGTATAGGCCCTATAGATGAACTAGACTTCAACTAAGACCGGCTTACTGCCTCTAGGGAGCGACTATTATGACCCGACCATATTGCGATATTGACCATAAATGTCCCGTGGGTCTCAGGTTTTTACATACCCTTTCGGGGACGCATCCCTTGATGATCGTTTGGGGGTGATTCTTGAGGACGGCTAGTTAAGGGGTTTGAAGTGACTCGTGACAAGCACCAACGTCACTATTTCTCCCTCGTCGATCGAGAAGGTGAAGTCTGCCTTTTGCCGTTTTGCGGGGGAGAATGTTCCTTCTTTGATCAGGTCTTGGATGACGTGTTTTAATGTAAAACACGCCTCAGTATCATGCCCATTACCTTGATGGAAGAGGCATTATGCATTAGGACTCCAATTTTTGGTTCGCCTATTGATTGGTGAGTCCGGAGTAGGACCCATGGGTGTGAGCAGTCCCTGATCTACTAGGTGTTTGAGAGTTTTGGTGTATGATGAATTGAATTTAGTACTCTTTTCGGGATGTTCTTGCTTTGTCGGGTAAGGCTTTGTGAGGTATCGAGGTTATTTCCTCATTGACTTTAGGGGATTTTGTCCGTACGGAGTACTGGAGCGATCCATTCGGGGTGCGTTCCTGGGTATGGTAATTGATTGAACTGCTATTTGCTTCGTTCTCTGTGCCTCCACTTTCGAGAAAATTAAGGCGGCTATCGATTCGACGAACGAAGCAGGTCAGGCGGTCTATCGAGGTACGGACATCATTAACCACTTCAGTTAGGGTATTGACGTCGCTGCAGATGTTTTCGATTACTCTTGGATCTAGAGACATGTTGGGGGATAATCTCTGCAAGACAATGCCGGAAGTCAGGACGAATCCATCGGATGACTTAGAGACTCGAGGAGTGCTCTTTAATTGAGCGACACGGAAAAGAGACCCTCGGTTCGCGCGTGTTTGCGGTCGTCGAATTAGGGACTCAGGTGCTTTAGACTCTCGGTGTATTCGGCGTAGCGCCTAATAGACTTGTGTCTCTGGAACGAGACAATTTGACGTAAATCTCGGGAGTGAGATTTAAGAAAGTGGATTTCTCGAGATGAGATGACCCAAAATGTAAAACCTCGGTCAGAGGCGACCCTAGTAACTAACACAGACAGTTAATCACAAGGTTGCACGACGTAAGGAATTGATCTCGACCCCGGCTCGGAATCAAAGAGTTTAGATATTTTCGAAAATAGATGGATTTTGAAAACAAACCCCTGTTTTTGAAAGTAAGAGCTTGTAAAATTGGTGTTACGATGGTTTAGTGACACCGTTTGTGATCTGTCGAAAAAGCGTAGTTATGTGAGCGTTGATGTTTCGACGTTAGCAAAAGAGTGAGTCGTGATTTTGTAAAATAAAAGCGCGGTTGTAGAAGGGACCGGTTTTGAAAATTGTGGCGTTGCGCTTTTATCGAGACCACTATTAATTAGTAGCTCAAAGTTCGCGGTGTAGATGGTGTTCGTGAGAGAACGTGGTGTCCGTGACATTTTTTTTGAAAACTTGGGAATGTGTGTCCGTATTTGTCGATTCCGTTGATTGGAATCAACAATGGGGATGGTGTGTGTAATGTTTTGTGAGTATGACCGTGTTTACGTTCCTTGATTTCATTGATTGAAGTCTTGGTTGTGCTAACGGTATGTGCAAAAAGATGATTTGAAAAATAAAATGTGACCGTGTTTAGGTGCCATAATCCCATTGATTGAGAATTTGGCGGTGGTAAGTGTTTGTGTGTGTGAATGTTTTGAAAATAAAATGTAACCGTATAAGGAACCTTGATCCCATTAGTTGGGAGTTCAACGATAATAACGGTCCACGTCGTTGTTTGAAAATGACGAGTTTTACTTTGGCCAAAGCGATGGCGTTCAAAAGGTGTCTTTTGAAAATGATGAGTGTAAAGTTTGTCATGGTGACGGTCCCAAAATGATTTTTTAGAACAAATTGCTTTAATTTGGCCAGAACATTGGCGCTTTAAAGGTGGTTTTGGAAAAAAGATGTTCTTTTCGAAAACGGAGTTGGGTGCAGTTGAATATGTTGTTGTGGTTGAATCCAAATTTTAGTGTTTTATTTGGGTTGTTCAAACACGCTACACATAGCTAGGAATGCGTACATTCATGCAGGAAGCAGACACGAGTAGGTTAGGGTAGGCTACCACCCACGAATAGTCTTTGCTTAGGTGATGACAGGTCACCTGGGGAAGTGAGGGTCACAGTCTGCTTGGAACCACTCGTTTGGTATATCCACGGAATACGCGGCTACCTTGGACGGCCGGAGTGTCAACCAAGGGTCTCTCCGCGTGTCCGTAAGGATCTTATCGCGAATAGGTCGATTGGTCCTAATATTGGTTAGGGTGGGCTTTTTAGGGCCAAAAACCTGTAGTGACCACAACAAGGAACTAGGAAATGAGCTTCACCGACCTCGTTCGAGTTACACCACCGCTGGAAACTTGTTTCCAATTCCCCAGCGGAGTCGCCAAACTGTGGACGTCCGTTCGCACCGCCCAGCGCCCCGCGCGGGACCGACCCGGTTAACGCGGCGGCCACCCACGCGGCCCTCTCTCGGTTAGGAGCCGGTCCGATCTCGCGTTCGGGGCGACGTGTCGGACCTCGATTGGATACCGATTCGGAATAGTACTAGACGGATGCGGGCACCCGTGTTTCCGTTAGAATCGATCGAGTCGTGGTTGTAAATGTTTAAAGGCTAATATATTTGGTAAGACGACCTTTTTAGTGAACCGAATTCGTTGCCGATTTGTGGTGTCGCCACCGAGTCAATTATGGAGACTCGGAAACCGTTCAAGTCAACTTTGATCCTTAGCCGGCTCAAAGCTGAGTGGCACGGGACCTAAAGATAGACTCTTGTACCCTTAAGCACTCCATGCCTGGAATGACTCTCATTGTCAATGGCTTCGGACATCCGGGAACCGTCAATTCTTAGTAAGGGGTGAGGGTACGTATTGGCCTACTACTACATAAATGGCCTAATGCAACACTTTTCTTGCAACACTTATACTTTGTGTTGCAAAAATTACTAATTTGCAACATTTTCATTTTGAAAATGTTGCATATATTAAACCGAAGCAACATTTTTAAAAAAATGTTGCATTGGACTAACAAATTGCAACACTATTTGTAACATTTCTCAAAGTGTTGCTAATAGTTGAATAAAATTAATAAGATAAAATTTGCAACACTATTTGTAGGCGGGATATGGGATACGTATTTCGCTTACCGCACTCTCGTCTAAAGTAACTACTTAACATATTAAACTTTCAATGATTCAATCAAAGCCTCCATCAATCCCACGTCTACTACTATAAATCCCTTAGTTCTATGACACTTTTTTATTGATGCTCTCGTAGAGCGTCAAACTCAAAAACTTCTCGTCTTCTTATTCTAACACCCTTTAATGTCGTAAGTATTATTTAATAAATAAAAAAAAATTGAGTGACAAAATAATTAAAGCGCGTTTATCAATTTTATTGAAGAATTTAAACAAGGGGCTACTTCATATCGTCCGTTTATTTACTTAGCGTCGTCCAAATTGTAGAAGTAATTTACCGAATTGACCTTGCTAATCTATTTTAAATTTGAGGTCTACTTATCGACGTACGACTATTTACTGTACTTAACGTTGTCCGTTTTTATGAGTCTTGAGCTACCGCACGTTGTCGATGAATTTACTCGACGAATTTTCTTTTGTAAAGTACCCATAACACCCCGATGTATTTATTTTTCTGAATTTAGATATACCAAATAATTTACATCATTAATTAATTTACCGTTATAAACTATAAAGTAAGGAGTAACAATTTTAATTTTCAGCTCATCAAAACACAATGACGGTTTCACTAGGGGTGAGCAAAACCAGATATCCGATCCGGTTTGCGAAACCGGATCGGATATCCGGTTTATAAATTCTGAAATTTTACTATCCTGATATCCGGTTTTCGGATATCCGATTTTTCAAAATATACGGAAACTGGATATCCGGTATCCGATTTTGAGGTTTTTTTAAAAAAAAAATTTCTTTAAGGGCACATAATCCGATTTTTGATTTGAAGGTCGTAACGAACATTGCGTTAATTGTTATACAAAAATAATACGTAAATAAATAAGAAAAACATCTAAAAATAATTTAATTATCGCAATCATCCCGAATAGTCAAATACGACAAATAATTTTCCGATAATAGAGTTATAGGCAAACAGCCTGCTTTCTTTTCTTCAAACACGAAGCTTGAAGATCAAATCTTTTCCACACAAATCAACCCAAAACAACAACAATTGACAGACAAACGAAGTAGTGAACAATCAAACAAAGAATCAACTTTAATGAACATTAAACGTGAATCGACGGCCTGAAACATGAAATAGTGAGAGATTGAATGTGAGAGACTGAGAATGGCGTTGTGGCGGAATGAGAGAGTGGGAGTGTTGGACTTTTTTATTTTTAACCCATTTGTAAACACCCACATTTTGACCGCCAGGTGTCTATAGCAGTTTCCAAAAAACACCCGATGATGATCGGACGCAAACATGTTTCTACGCGCTCGGATATGGGCTTGAAACCATTATTTTTCGGCTTGGGCTTTTTACGGAGTACAAACCTCACGAAAATGACCTCAAATTCAGGCACAGCGGGTCGTTTCCAATCAAATAAGACTAATTTGGGTCAAAACCGACACCGGAAATAAAACCGACTTTTAGCGACCGGGTCAAAACCCGGTCAAAGCCATTTCCGAGAGCAAACCCGCGGTCCTCTTTCAGGCGGGCCATCGGATCAAGTCCATCAGGGCATTAAACCCTACACAACAAGGGGGAGCAATTGCCTATATATACACCCCCTTGCATGCAATTGAAACGCTAACTTTTCAAGACAACAGATCAACTGTTACACATCTTTTTAGAACCCTAATCAACCCTCTACAACCCTAATCTCTGCCCATCACAACTCATCATCTTCAACCTTAAACCCTAGCATATAGGAACCCTAAACCACCATAACTTAACCTACATCGACCTCGATACTCCCGTGCTAAAGCCACAACTAGCGAGTTCTATCCGAGACAAGAAACATGTAGGTTGAGGGTGCAATAATCCCGTTCTCTTTTTCTCGTCTTCCTCTCGTCCTCTTCGTCTTTTTTTTGCGTTTTTTATTTTTTATAATATCAATAATATTAATAGTACAAGATATTAAAATTCTTGTGGATTCGTGTCGAGTGCGAATGATGACGGGATAAGGAAATCCTAATATACAAGGATGTTTCATCCGATGTTGCCAGTTGCTTATCCCGACACCCCTAGCACTTGATTGTTGAAGCAAGTCAACATAAACAATAGTTTTTTTTATTTTGTTTGTGTCGTCGCTTATCGCATATTTCATCGATTTCAAAATTATTTTTGAATCAGACATTCTTTTTTTAGTTAAGGTCGAAACCCGTTGACGCGGATCCGACATCACACAATCCGTAAGGATTTATTACGGTGTCGGGAAGCCGATGGAATCAAATCGAGTCCGTTTTAATTAAAGTAATCGTGAAGCGTCAATCTATTTAGGTTCGATACCAACTCAATAGTTGGACATTGAATCTAAACGATTTGGTCAATTAATTTAACTAATACGAAGTCGTTGATGCCAAAAATAGTGATCATAATTCGCAAGAATTAATTCCGACACTATAAAACGCGGAGACAATTTATTTCGTTTTAGTTGATTTAAAACGACTTACAAATATATTTTCTAGATTGCGCTTTAAACATCCGATATCGATTCAATAATCGAATATCGGATACGACGAGTATCCAAATCCGAATCGAGCATAAATCGTACAATATTTCTGCCCGATTCAATAAAAATCATCATTCCAAGGATGCGATACCGACTCCGTAGTCGAATATCAAATTTAACGGAGTTAATCAAAAAAGGCAAAACAGCCCTCCATGTGAGTCGCGCGGATCTCATGCGAGTCGCGCGGGTGTCATGCGAGTCGCGCGCCTGTGCAAGTCGCGCGAAGTTCTTACATGTCGCGCGATTACCTGGAAATTGCGACACAAAAGGATCTTTTTTAGTTCAATTTTAAAACGACTTATAACATCTTTTCTAAACTCGCTCCTAATATTTGATATTGATTCCATAATCAAATATCGAATATGAAGAGCCTCGAAATTTTAAAGTCGAGTATAAATAATCATACCATATTTTTACACGACTTAGCAAAATTATTGATTTTCCAAAATCATGCATCATGTTTACATTATATCCTATAGCATTCTATATTTTCGCAAACCGTTATTATTGTTATACCGTTACTAACATGTTTGTTTCCATCTTTGTCGATTTTATTTTCCGTTATTTATTTTATTGTACTAAAATAAATCTCGCATGCTAATTACAACTTTGACGTTAAATTTAGATGCATTAAATCGACCTAGCAACTCATTCAATTATTCACATGTTTAGGCAAAATATTGTTTGCATAACATTTTCATCGTTCTACTAACGCACGTATTAAAACGCCATTCGATATCTTAGTAGAGGCCGCTAATGTGCGGGCGGGGTTGGGTGTTCTTTGTGAACTTCCCAACACGTACCCTCACCCCTTACTCAAAACCTCGGTTTCCGGATGCCCGAAACCGTTGGCGCACGAGAGTCATTCAATACACGGTATCCGATAATGTCGGTATCGGTATCAAATGCAAAGGGACGAGCCCAATAAACTCTGACATCCGAATGGGCCATACTTTGTGCATGGCCCACTAAGATATAGAGTGGGTTCGAATGGGTCCGAACTCCCACAAAGTTCGGTGGCGACTCCACATCGATTTAAATTTCAATTCGACCCATCTCATATGGAGATTCATTCGCCTCCCCAAACCCCCGCGTGGCCGCGTCGGGGTGGACCTATGTCATGTCCACACCATTAAGTCATTTAGTTTTAGTATTATAGTTTGTTTAATTTTTTTTTTAAATCTTTTTTTTTGTATTTTTTGAAAACCGGATTGGAAACCGGATATCCGGTTTTCAATTTTGCTGATACATATCCGCTACGGTTTTATGAAAAACCGTATCGGATATCCGGATATTCGTATCGGATATATGGAAATCCGTATAATTGCAACCGTATACCGTATAGTATATGGATAATAAAACCGTATCGAATTTTTCTGCTCACCCCTAGGTTTCACATCAAGAAAGACATTGATATAATTAGTTGAACTAGTCGTTTTACCCGTGCCGCACGGGACTATGTTGTTTCATGTCTTTCGTGATTAGTTTCCTCTATTTACCTTATTGTCCAGCCAATTTTTATTTATATATATATATTTTAAAATCTTACATCTTTGCATTGTAACTTTATTTACTTACAAAGTCTTTGCAATATGATAAAAAACAAATGCAATAATGCATTATTTGACGTTAATGTGATAACTCATTACTGATGACCTACTGGCCAGGGTGGTACATTTTTCAGACTGTCTCCAACTCAGTTTGAGTTTGTAGGAACATAAGACAAAATGATTAAATCAACTCAATTACATAAAGCTATAAGATGTCATCCATAATAACTAATAAATCTATTTTTTTACTACATCTTGATTTTGATTTTGTTTCTTCGTTCTTTGTTTCTCTCTCGCCTATTTTTTTGGCTATTTATATATTGACTTTTTTTTCCATGACTTCTATTGTTATGGTTTTAAGTATCACTTCCAACCTGTGATGCATTTTGGGTGTGTTAATTTGTTTCTACAATATAAGCAATTGTTTACTTGCCCTTCTCTTAGTTTTTTCTTCTCCTTTTAACTGGTGTACTGTGTTTACCGCAATCTCTAACCCTCTAGCATGTTTTCCTAAGTTGTCCTTTTATGGTTGCACCTATAAAACATACTCGTCTCCCTCATTAGGGGCATTTTTTTGGAGTATCTTCAGTTAGTATTTTTGTTGGAGTACTTTTTTAGTTAGTATTTTATAGATAAAGACATAGAGTTTGTTGTTGTTGGGTCATGATCTTTCCCCTCCCTCATTAGGGGCAATGTTATCTTTTCACGCTATAAAGCGCCGACAACCTGACTGAAATGTCGGCGACTAAGAATAATACTCGATCTTTCTTATTACCTTCCAATTTTCATCATTCTTTTCTACCATGGTTAATTGGTTAAACTTGGTTGGTCTTTTTTCTTCTCATGTATTGTTTTATTATTATTTTTTGTTAATAAGACATGCACATTATTATTATTATTATATGAAGAGACCTTATAATGTCGTAAACTCGTAATACCTTATTACCTTTGTAACTAGGTACGTCACCCGTGAAATTCACGGGATTATCCGCTTAAAAATCGCATGCCCTGGTTTTTGTAAATCATCCACCAAGTTGTTTCGTGAATGTATATACGTAGTTGTTGTCTCAAATTACACGTGGATCGATTTCTTATTTAACGGAATTGGAGATAGTTGAAATGTAGTTTCGATTGCAATAATTGGATAATGGAAATAGTTCATAAAGTGGGTGGTTACAAGCAGAAGTTCAATCTAATTAAATTGTTCATTGGCAGTATTGAAATTAAGAATCAGTGTGGCGGTTTTCCCTTTTCTTTGCCGGTGTTTTGATAGGTGTCGGGCTTCTTGGACGCTTTCCTCCATTGCTTTTGCTCCTGTACTCAAATTTGTTAGTTGCGTTGCCTTTTTTTGGTGCTAAAAGAAACTTTATTTAATTATTCGTCTAATTTGATTGACCTGTCTTCATTGTGCGGTGGGTGTTCCATTTGGGCTTGTTCAATTTCTTTTGAGGTTGTTTCCTTTGGTCCACCTCCAGAAGCCTGATTCTAAATATGTTTTCAAAAGTGTTAAATGTTAAGTGTACGATGTTCACCTACTTTTATGTAGTTGGGCACCTTTTTCGTTTGTTGTTGAGACACACTTACTTCTTCTAATATATTGTTGGCGATGTAAGTCCTTAGAACCTTTAATTCTCTATCTTGGCCGTAGTTGTTTGTTCCTATCGCGACCTTAAATGTGAAAAACTTGCCAATACAACTCTGTAGTATGTTGTATACTCTTTGTTTTCCGTCGTCCTGTAATTTTTTAGAGTGGTTGAGTTGTCATAATGTGGTGAAAAATTAGTATCATTGGTATATAAGTTGACTGGGAGAAATGTTGAGCCAAGTGTACGTGTACCTTCTCGTAAATGTCCAATAGTTTCTCTATTGGTTGCCCAATTATTTTTTCCGCCTCTTTATCAAAAACGACGATACTTGCTTCACTGTCCCCGTCTGATAATGTCCCGATGATTCTGTACCTGTAATTTTTCATTTGGTAGTATATTTTTTTTAGAAATGTTGCATTTGTAGCATAAAGACACCATTTTAATCTTGCTTGAGTTTTATTTGGTACCTTTGAGTTGGGTATTGTATCTGCTGTCGACATTTGTGACAATAGTTGTCGGTTCCAAGTCCCTTCCTACACGTCGGACATGAGATGTATCTCCATTCAATGTCGGTCCTAATGTCAACTATTTGTCCGTGACACGTGTAGATTGCTTTCTGTGCGTTGGATTGGGTCCGAACAAAAGTTTCGTAATATTTCATTTGAGTTTCTGTAAAATTTTATATAGTTATTGTAAATGTTATCTTACCATGTCCGTGATCTCCATCTCCTTGAGCTCCTTAATTGGTTTTCGATTGGCTGTCATTGTGTCCTCAATTTGTTGTTGTATGGTGTTTTGGAGGTGTTCAACTGATTTTGGAGATGTAACTCTGCATTTATTTTGAAAATAAATAGTTTTTTTATAGAGTAGTTAGTTTCTAGCAAATGCTTTGTGTGTGGAGTTACCTTTCCAATAACTCTCTTGTTTCAGGTATGTCCATGTCTATATACACTTTTGTTCCGTGAGTGCTCTGTAGTTGGTATTCATTTGCATTGAAAGTGAGCAGGTTTAGTAACATATAGAGAATAAATTTGTGGGAGCTACTTCTTACCGTTGTATAGGACAACTCTTGTTGAGGTAATGATAATTGTGTTAGGCTTGCCGGATTCTGTTGTGAAGATTCCGTCAACGTATTTGGTTGCCTTTCCCCATAATGTGACCCTAATCTTATTGTCCCTATACATTGAACATTGTAGGCTTAAATATCAATGCATAATCGAATAAAGTTTACGACAAATACCTTTAACATGAAATCTCACCTCTCATCTTCAATGAAGATGTGGCGTATTTCTGTAGGTCCGTTTGTTGTCATAACGTGAGCCTTGTCCTCTATTCCCGTCAGAAGTCCTACGACATCTGCATGCATCTTCAAGTTAGTGTGTGAATGTGAACACTCTAATTAGAAGTAAATTTATGTAATTTGGGTTAGGTACCTATCAAGTAGTCTGTTTCGTTGCTTCTTTCCTCAAGCAGATGCAGCGGATGAAATTCAAACTTATACATTGGAATATGTTTCTTGTTTTTTGGTGACTCGAGGACAGAAGTGAATGGGGTGAACTTAATAATGTTTTCATTTGTATTGACGGGACGATATCCTCTTTTATTTTTTTCGACATCAAAGTGTGTTAGCTTGTATACTTGACCTTCTTGAAGTAGTTCCTTGAAACTGTGCATCCATTTTCTATTGATAGTTGCTTGTATATGATCGCCCTGTTAATTGATGGTTCCCATAGACGTAAGTAAATATTTGGGTAAATTGTATTGTGGTTGGTAAGATAATATTTTATACCTGTGCATCTAGGAAAATCACATCTAGTGACACGGGAATGTCATTTGCCTTTGGTGTCACATTCCACATCCTAGTTGCTCGAGCGATTATTTGGTAGCGGGATTTGGATGGCACCATTGTTGCTATGTTCGTGGTAAGGGGAGCCATTTCCTTTTTTTTGTTATGTTCTTT
Source organism: Agrostemma githago (assembly GCA_958450325.1). Lineage (NCBI taxonomy): Eukaryota > Viridiplantae > Streptophyta > Magnoliopsida > Caryophyllales > Caryophyllaceae > Agrostemma > Agrostemma githago. The sequence continues at coordinate 33,540,738 of OY288251.1, read as the reverse complement.
TTGAATTGTGATTGTGTGATTGGTTTTGTGGTATTTATAGTCAGTTGTTGACTTGTGTGTTTTATTTTTGAGCACTCAAAGAGTCGCAATTTATTTCGATCTCTTTAGGTGGGTAATTAGTTTTTGTAAGATATGATTGTGTGATTGGTCTTGTGGTATTTATAGTCAGTTGTTGACTTGTGTGTTTTATTTGTGAGCACTCAAAGAGTCGCAATTCATTTCGATCTCTTTAGGTGGGTAATTAGTTTTCGTAAGATATGATATATATATATATATATATATATATATATATATGGGAGAAAAATTTAAGAAGATCGTAACCCCCGATTAATTTCATCATAATAAATTTCGGATATTATTATTATTATTATTATTATTATTATTATTATTATTATTATTAATCATGAAGTCAATTCAATGTTGGTTAATGGAGAAGATCATAACCGCCGATTAATTTCATGATAATAAATTTCGGATACTATTGAAACGTTTTTTTTCGGACCATTTATTCTTGAGCATTCATGGATGATTATAGTATAGATGCTATTCAATGGTGAAGAAACAAATAGTCATAAACAAATGATATTGTCGATAGGCTTAGTTTTTGTAGCTGGCGCAGAAGTTTGATTTAATTTGTACTATTCAATTGAGTTAACCTCTAATTTATCCGTATTCTTATAAACTATGTATCCTAAGATGTTTGTTCGTATGATTGTGCGGGTAATTAATTTTCTTAAAATATGGTATCGAAAGAACAATATTGTATAAACTTAATGCATGATTGTGGACATAAAGTTTATTAAATGTGGGGTAAATGAAAGGGTAGAAACCGCCGCTCTTAATTCTATTTACATCAAATGTTACGATTGTAGACAAATTAATTTAACTAATAAACTGATTAATAATATCTTATGTAATAACATAGGCAAATGAAAAGTTTTTGATGAAATAATGAATCATTTAATTAATTATTTTTTGAATATATTTTTTAAAGTTTAAAACACTAAGTAAACTATAATTTTAATAAACAGTGCAACAAAAGTGTCGCGTCGCAAAAAATTTAGTATGGGGAGAGTCTTTTTTTAAAATTGATTCAGCATGGTAATTAAAGATTTTATTCAGAACAATGTAGATTAAACGAAGAGATCAATGAGTCGACAATTTTTAGTGAGATTCGTTAATATATGGTCGTAATATGTATAGATTTGAACTCTAATAAATAAGTAATGATATGATCGTCGTGAGTGCTCTGTACAGATAAATTTTCTATGTTTTGTTCGCCTAAATCAATCCTGAATTATAATTTATTCTCGATATTGTCATAGGTCCTATTTTTTAGGTTCTACCGTTTTCATGTATTTTATACTCTCTATGTTGTTTTTAATGTAAAAAATTAAAATGATGGGCTATTGTAATCATGAAGTCAATTCAATGTTGGATAATGAAGAAGATCATAACCGCCAATTAATTTAATTATCGTAATAAATTTCGGATATTATTGAAACAATTTTTGGAGATCATTCATTCTTAATTTTGTAAGAGTTTTGGATAGCTAATTGACGAAATGACGAATAGGTGGATCGTATTTTTTTTTCAGTGTTCGGTGTAAAGAATGAGATGGTGATTTTGTTTGAATTTTTTGTTTTCAAATGTTGTTTTGGTGTAAGTTGGTTAGTTAAAATATACTTCTTACATGAAACGAAAGATTGAGCCAAAATATATGGTTGATTATAGCATAAATGTTATTCAATGATGGACAAACGAATAGTTACAAACCGACGGAATTAATTTCATCAGCATAAATTATTCCCATTGGATTCCTAATTTTTATTCATGGGCTAGGAATACTTTGTCATCATCAACCGTTACGATACTATTGATAGGTTTAGTTTCGTAGCTGACACATGATTTTGCTTTAATCTATATTATACGATCTAGCTAACCACGAATCTATCCGTATTATTATTATTTTCTTATATGCAATGTACTGAGACATATTGATGTGCATGGGTACTATACTTTCGAATGACATGTTGCGTAAACATATTAAAATAAATTGCACGAAAAGAAATTGCACATCAATTGCTTTATTTGATGTTTTCATTTATATGCAATGAGTTTAATGTCTATTTAAATGTGTTTAATGTATATTGTATTTAATTTTGTGACATATTGTTGTAGTTGTATAGGCTAATCATATTCTTTGTAGTGTCTTCTATATGTGTGGTATTTATTTAATCCTCTATGCTATGATTGGTAAACCTACACATACTATATATATACCTTCCCTTTGGTTGTCTTTGTACCTATATATCCCACTTAATTTTACTAAAATACTTGTGTTCATTTTTGCAGAACTTATCAACATTGTCACACCTATTTCCATAATGTCTAATTTCTATAACGTTGGTGACGTTGTTGAGGTGATGTTTTGCGAGGTTGGTTTTGTGGGGTCATTTTATCTCGCAACCATCATTAACGTCTTGGAAAATGGTTATCTTTATGTTGAGTTTCACCATTTGCTATTCGATTGTGAATATTTTTTTTTAAGGGATGTTGTTCCTGCAATTAATGTTCGGCCAATGCCTCCGTATATTGTAAAGACAAAGTATGAGATTGAAGATGTTGTCGAGGTCTTTGCCAATGACGGATGGTGGGTTGGCAAGGTTGTTAATGTATTTGAGTTTCATGGGTATTATGAGATCAAGTTCGAAATGTATGGCGAAGTTAGTTTGTATGAGTCGTTCGACATTCGTCCTCATCTTGTTTGGGAGCATGGCAAATGGATTGGTGTTTTGGAATGATTCTTGTGTCTATTGGTAGTTGACTAATGTGTTCCATTTATATATGTAATTGGTCTTTCGTAAAGTCTGTACTAATTCATCAATAAGCATTGGTCTCATATTTCTATTTTGCATGCTATTATTATGATAGCAAACTGTATTATGACAATGACATACTAAAACCGCTAAGCGTAAAAAATATGACATTTTAAAAATACTCCGCAGTTCACAGTCAGAAGATTTAGAATGTCTAGCATGTGTCATGTATTTGGAATCGAACGGTTAGGAATTATAACTCACTAAATATTTCGTTGCATACAACATTTTTAGTTTCATTTTTGTCGTCTAACTCATTCTTACTCGGGATTCATATAAAATATAAGGGCCTCAAAATTGAGACTCGAACTGGGCCTCCAAATGTATTAAGACATCCCTGAGACGTAATAAAATCTCGAACCTACTGATTTCCAAGAATGAACTTTAGAATGTTACAATAAATAATAGAAAACATCGATTCCTTGCGCAGAAAAAAAACATTGGCCCCCAAACAAAAATGACATTTAAAAAGTGGAACGGGAAAAAAAATGGAGGGAGTAGAAAACTACACCGTACTTAACAGCTGAAAGAGTTGGAATGTGGCTAGTATGTTACATTTATTTGGAATCAAACATCTAGAAATTATAAGTCACTAAATATTTCTTTGTAAACCACATTTTTAGTTTCGTTTTTGTTGTCTAATTCATTCTTACTCGGGATGCATATCTTTAGCCCAGTGCGAGAGGTAACTCGAGAGACAGCGACATATAATTGGCCATGACTGAAAACCGGCTCAGGTAAATATACGCCAACGTTGTTCAACGTCTGACCTTGACTCTTGTTAATGGTCATTGCGAAACATACTTTGATTGGAAACTACCTCCGTTTCATCGTGAAAGGCCAACTTGAGTCGGTAGGGGTCATCTCTATTCTCGGAATAGCAACCACTTGTCCTATGTTTGCTCCCGTGATGACTTTTGCTTCAATAATACGCGTTCGTATTCGTAACACGGTTAGCCTCGTTCCATTGCATAATCCTGATGCTTGATTTATGTTCCTCAACAAAATTATTGGACAACCGACCTTGAGGCGTATTTCATGATTTGGCATACCCTGGAAGTGGAGGGAATTTAGGAATTCCGTTGGGTATAAGTTCTCCATATCCCCCGCATTTCTCGTCAAAGGGCAGATTCTGTACGCACTTTTTGAAATTTCTTCAACCCCTGGCAACAATCGTAGAATGTAATTGTTAATCTCGTCGACAATTTCATTTTTGGGGGCGAGAATTGCTCTTCCCTGTAAGTACTCTGCATTTTTGTAATTGCCAAGAAGATTTGGGTAAACTTCATTAACAATTGTACCAATGGGATCATGTTCTGCTTCAATCAGTATATCTCTTGGAATTCCAATCCATGCCTGGTCATCATCTCCTTTCTTCTTCGTTGTTGCTATCTTCCCATCCCCAATAGCAAGGACCCATTCTGCGAACTTTTGTAGCTCATCCACCTCACTGTCATCTACCCCACGTAATAACCTCATATTTTTTTGAAGCCGAAGAACCTGACAGTGCGGCCAAATTTGACTTGACTTACTGATTGATGCATTAACTATGTCCGCCCTTCCACCTTTAGGAACTACTGGTAATATTTGCCTAAAATCACCTCCAAGAACGACTGTCTTACCACCAAATATTTTAGACTTGGCTGCTGGGTCGGCAAGTTGCATTATATCTCGGAAAGCCCTATCAACAGCTTCGAAGGCATGACGGTGGACCATTGGTGCTTCATCCCATATAATTAATGTGGCTTCTCTAATCAAATGAGCGAGATCCGAACCTTGTTCAATTCTACAACTTGTACTTTCATCCAAGACTATTGGTATTGAAAATCGTGAGTGGGCTGTGCGGCCAGATATTAACAGTAGAGCGGCAATCCCCGAAGACGCAACGGCTAGAACAATCTGTCCTTCCGATCGCAGGCGTGAAATCATTGCCCCCCAAAGATATGTCTTCCCAGTGCCTCCACTTCCGTAAACAAAGAACAGGCCACCGATTTTTTTATAAATTGCGTTCAGGACACTGTCATAAACTCTCCGTTGGTCTTCATTTAACCCGATTTCAAGATGAACACACTCCGATGCTAAATTTTCCAAGTCATAGTTTTGCTCCTCCAATAGTAATCTATTGCCAGAGTTTTTCAACAATGTCTTGTCTGGAGTTGGGAAATCTGCAAAATTTTGCAGGCTTCGGCCAGCTCGATTCAGAAGCAATTCAAGTTCATACAATGCGTAGTTTTGGATCTGGGCATCCGTCAACTTAAGGCTTCTGTGGCCTACACGTCGCTGCTGGCGAGGTAATATGTCATCCGACAAATTCTTCCAGTGAGTGAGCCACAGTTGCTTGGGATCTGACACTTCACAGAATAATAAAAGTGTTACAAACAGTTGTCTTAGTTGGTGTCCTGTTGACCATGTAGCAGCTTCATTCAACGCTGTATTCCACTCTTCATCTCCGTCTAGAAGGCCTAAAGCATTACACGCAGACTTATATGTAGGGTGAACAACCCCATTAACAGTTCGAATGTCCGCAAAGCATTTCGCTCCTTTCACAGTGTTTAAGAGAAGACGCAAGTAGTAAGCTTCCCCAGAATTGGGATTACCAAAATAAATTCGGCCTATTTTAAAGCCTTTCTTCCTTCTCGTCCATCTTTTGCTTTGTTCATTCCAGACCCATTTGGTTGGAAAATCAGCATATGTTAAAAGGCAAGCATCTTGGTGTTCCTTATTTGTCACAAACCATTCAGTTAGAGTAGTTTTGGCCTCACCCACTCTATCTAGGACTGTGTTTGGAGCCTCCGAGTCCTCAAAAATAATAGGTTGTTCGTCTTCCAGGTGATAGCATAGGCGTTGCACAGGTGGGTTTTTATATTGTATCTCAAATGCAAACATTCGCCAACAGGCTTCTGACGCGGAGACGTACCTACATTTGAGAAATGCGTCAATCTCATCTACTGGTTTTTCAGGCTGATGACTATCAGTCTTGTCTCCTTGTACCTCTTCAACTCTTGCTAGTGCCATGTCGGGTCCCTTCGACATATATTTAAATAGGTATTTGATGGATCTATGTTTGTTGCACCATTCAACATTTAAGTGTGCCTGGTACTTCACTAATAGATCAATATTGTAGGGCACAATAAACCTATTATCAATAATATGACCATTTTTTTCTCCTGTTCTTCCATCTTCCCGCCGACGATATTCTGGGTATCCATCATCACTGACCGAAGTATGACTCGTGAACTGTCTAGGGTAATACTTTGAGCATTTTCCATCAACCATGCAAGGGGATTTGAAGTTCATTTCTCCACATGGTCCATGCACCATGTATTGCATAACAGAATCATATCCAATGGGGTCTTCATCTTTGTCCGGTATCTCCGCACTTATTATGTTGTCAATGTCGGTTGCTTCTGGGAGCTTGTTCTCCGGGTGCAGAAATAAGCAAATGTGGGCATGCGGCAGTCCTCTCTTTTGGAATTCGACCGTGTAAATAACTGTTATGAAGTGATATAGTTTAATTAGAGGAGCGGTTTCAGCTGGGTAATAATGAAGGTACGAATCGAAGATAAGATAATACCTGCTTGTATTTTGCCGAAAAAATCCCCTTTCGTAAGATCCTTCATCAACTCCTGTAATTTTATCTTAAAAACACGTGCAAGAATGTCTGGTCGGTCTTCAGGCCGCTGGCCGGGAATAGCGGCCAAAAATTCAGTGATCTCAGGCCATTTTGGGTTGCAGGTGAATGTGATAAACAAATCAGGTGGACCTGCCCATCGACAAATTGCCAAACCATCTTGGTAATGTTGAAACAAATTCCGATAGCAATTTGGAAAAGAAGGAGGAAGTATTATGCGCTGGCCTAAGGAAGCGGGGGTGTCTTCTCCAGCGATAACGGCATCGACCAAACCACGAAGTGAGTATTTCCTTATTGATTTTTGGTTGAAACGAATGTAGTCCAGCCTTGTTTCTTCAACACAAGTGAACGCATCCACCATGAATTGTTGCGTTAATCTTCCACATAAAGCACAAATACCGTCAATAAGCTCGCCATGCATTCTGCGCTCTTGGAACCTGTATGCATAATATTCCCTCATCGTAACAGTTCTCCTCTTCTTTCTGGTCGTAGTTTCAGCGTCCGCATGCATAATGTCTAACATATATCCGTCCTCTCCATAAGGGAACATTAGCGGGTATTGCATTGCCATAAAGGAAGGGTGCAACTCAGAAATTCTCTGCAAACCTCCATGTCGGGCGTCGATAATAATATCTCTAGCACCCTTCTCAGTTTCTCCGTCCCCAATAATAAGCCCGGCGATCTTATTTGTTGTCGGCAAATTATATTGGCGAGCATCTCTATTTCGGCTGGCAACTAACCGCAGCTGGACAGGTTGTAGGGTGTAGGTTTCAAGTCGTTCTTTTGCCATCTTGCAAGCTTTCGCCAATGGGTTATGTTCATAAACCATCTTCGAGAGGCCCTCTACAATATCAACGTCAAGAGCTGTTCTCCCTTCACCATTTAATGATTTTAACCTGTTGGGGGTCTCGTCCTCTGTTTCCGTAAAATACAGTTGCATGAAGCGGGGTTGTTTTCCCTCGGGCGGAAGAAATGACCCAATTTTGTGGTAATTCTGTCCTCCGAGTCGGTAACAATATGGGCCCGAACCGTTGTTGATGGCCTTGTCGACCTGACCAGTCATGGAGGTGAAAGCGAAAGATAGGTTGTAAGGCCTAATCAGGGTGCGGAAATTAGTTGACCGCGACCCACCCATAGAATTCAACAACTTCTTTAAGAATTCGGGCGGGTCTTTTAATAAAGGGAGCCTCACTTTCCCTTTTTGGCAACATATATTGAACTTGGGTCGGCCTTTGGTTGAAGCGTCGCGGACCGATTCTTCTTTCCAGACGACAGCGCGGCAAAATTCACATTGCTCAGTTGGTCCTCCAAAACTCCAAGGCAGCACAAATTTTCCTAATGAAGGACACATGTTCACGCACGATATCGGTTAATAAGGGGAACAAATTTTGTAAAAGAATTAGTCGACTGTGGGCGCAGATACAAGGGGAGAAGATATGTGTGCCAAGGTGAATAAAGCGTACTTGCTAGGAGGTTGGTATGTCCCGAAGTATTAAGCACGGGAGTATCCGTGTGGATGGTGCGCGGCCCTGCTATTCAAGGAGTTCTGTTATTGCACATGCAGGAACACAATTTTGTGCGTACGATAGTGGAAGATAGGAATGAAATTATACCTGTACTGTTGGGGCTTGTTCTTTGTTCGGTTGGGTGGGGGCGATGGCCGACGGTGTTAAGTAGCGTCGGGCTGAACAGCATGCATTTGCGCCCTCTTTTTCGGTAACTGCACTCCCCCTCGTCGGGCCTCGCATGCCTCTTTTGGTGGGTCATTTCTATGTCGGGAGCAGTTGTTCTATTTGTGTGGCCTAGATGTGTGGAGTGAGCAGGGGAGGCCGGAAGCTGCATTGGAGAGTCGGTGTACTGGTGTCTATTCAACCGTATTATCTGAGCAAGTATATTCGAGTCTGGAACCTCTATCCCCTTTGATAATGGAGTGTGGGCCATGCTTCTTAGTAGTCACCAAAAAAAATTAAGCGACGATAAATGCGAACTCAGATAACAAAATTAAGAAATGGCAATACATTAATACAACATACTAATAGTATAACAAATTAGAGTAAATTTAAAACACAATAAGAAATGGCAATAAGAGTTTTCAGTCGTGAATATAAAAATCAAAGCGAATTGTTTTCAGTAATAAATTTACCAAAACTTTAATTTGACACGAAAGTGTTTCTATTAAATGTATTAAATTACATTAGTAATTGATTTTTTTTTTTTTTGAGTAATACTCTTGTGTAACTAATATGTGTCATAATTCATTGATTATTTATATAAAGCATATTTCAAGCTAACTTTAAATAGCATGGGTCTTGCTTTCGTAAGAGTGCACCTTTTTTTTAAGCGAAAATAGTAAATTGTGTAATACAACATTTCATAGCAATAAAAACATTTGTGAATGTAAAAGTCAATGCTGATTGTTTGCCTTAATAAATTTATTTGTTATCATTAAGAAAAGTATTATGACCTACATTATGAGGAATCCAAAAAAAATTAATATCAATTACTAATGTAATTAATTGCATTAGTAATTGAACAAAGCCTTTTCACTTACCCTTATGTAATTAATATTTGTCATAATTCATTGAGTATTTATATATAGATTTACTGTTTTCATTAACAAATTTACAAAAACTTTAATTTGGCACTAATTGTTTTTATTAAATGTAATTAATTACATTAGTAATTGGTTTTTTTTTTGACTAAATGTAAATAATTACATTAGTAATTGACCAAAACCTTTTCACTTACCCTTATGTAATTTATATGTGTCATAATTCATTTATTATTTATATAAAGTTAATTGTTGTCATGAAGGAAATTATTGCGACGTACATTTTCAGGAGTAACGATCCTATCCAGAACTTTTATTTAATAATTTGTTGTATTATTATATGTGTTATTTGATAATAAGATTTACTGATAATGAATGAAAATTTCATTTGACTTACAATATTTTAATCACAATGTAATACATATCACAAACCTTTCGTTTACCCATAAGTAATTAATTGCATTAGTAATTGAACAAAGCCTTTTCACTTACCCTTATGTAATTAATATTTGTCATAATTCATTGAGTATTTATATATAGTTTTATTGTTTTCATTAACAAATTTACAAAAACTTTAATTTGGCACTAATTGTTTTTATTAAATGTAATTAATTACATTAGTAATTGTTTTTTTTTTTGACTAAATGTAAATAATTACATTAGTAATTGACCAAAACCTTTTCACTTACCCTTATGTAATTTATATGTGTCATAATTCATTTATTATTTATATAAATTTAATTTAATTGTTGTCATGAAGGAAATTATTGTGACGTACATTTTCAGGAATAACGATCCTATCCAAAACTTTTATTTAATAATTTGTTGTATTGCATTAGTAATTGAACAAAACCTTTTCACTTACCCTTATGTAATTAATATTTGTCATAATTCATTGATTATTTATATATAGATTTATTGTTTTCATTAACAAATTTTCTAAAACTTTAATTTGGCACTAATTGTTTTTATTAAATGTAATTAATTACATTAGTAATTGATATTATTTTTTTTTGGACTAAATGTAATTAATTACATTAGTAATTGACCAAAACCTTTTCACTTACCCTTATGTAATAATTAATATGTGTCATCATTCATTTATTATTTATATAAATTTAATTGTTGTCATTAAGGAAATTATTGTGACGTACATTTTCAGGAATAACGATCCTATCCAGAACTTTTATTTAATAATTTGTTGTATTATTATATGTGATATTTGATAATAAGATTTACTGATAATGAATGAAAATTTCATTTGACTTACAATATTTTAATCACAATGTAATACATATCACAAACCTTTCGTTTACCCATAAGTAATTATTATTTTTCATAAATAATTCAATTTAATTTAGGCGGTAATAAATGTATTGCGGATATTACTTTTCGGATATTGTTTTTGGTTAGAGAATTATGCAAAGGCAGTAATCAAGTATGAAATTGGATTTTTACAAAAAGTTACTGTATGAAATTATGAAAAAAACAGTACATATATGTAAGCAACAAACAAAATGCAATAAGAGTAAATCAGAGCCGAATGGAAAAATTGTAAAAGCACAAACAGTTGCAACATCCTCGTAATCATATTTTGTAGCGAAGCTTCAATATAAATAAAAGCACACTCTTATGCACCCAACATCCGTGATATTTAAAGTTAACTTGAAATATATTTATATAAATAATCAACTTAATTATATTCTGAATATATATGCAAGAAATTGAAAAACAAAAACAGCTGTAACCTCTTCTTAATTATATTCTGCAAATTTCTTCAAGTCTGAATATATATAAAATCACGCGCTCATGAACACCAAATCCATTATATTTAAAGTTAACCTGAAATGTATATATAATTGGGGAGAATATTTTTAAAATAGAACGGGAAATTATTGAATAAGACAAATCTATATAAAAAATGAACTGAAACAAAACTGCTATACCTGAAAAGCGAGGGATTCAAAACGTGATGGGGAAATGTTTTAAAATAGAGTTTTAAAATAGATGGGGAAATGTTTTAAATGTTTTAAAATTTGGACTAAATTCACAAAATGAAGGAATTTATAGATGATGATGATGATGATGATGATGATAATAATAATAATAATAATAATAATAATAATAATTAAAAAAAAAAGTTGCTTAAGCATTTAATGCCCGCCACGTGGCAAAAAATTAAATGCCTCAAGAAACCTTTTAACTTTATTTATAGATTTGCAACTTTTAATTTGTAAACGTGATGATAACCACCTTGCTATGTACATTGTACTATTTCTGACGATTTCTTCAGTTGCGAACTTGTGTGATGCATTGAGGTTCATGCTCTCGAATTAATGTTGAGTCTACTATTGCTTGTTAAGGAATGATTATAGTGAGAGAAGATTAAACGAAATGGAAGCTGAAGAGGTTTAGAGTAAGATACTAATATTCTATGTTTTTTTAGCGATTTTCTATGTGGTATCCTCCAACTATTGGGTTTTCTATGATATAACCCTACTTTTTGACTAAAACTTTGATATGATGATGCATAATTTCTAGATACGAGGCTGGAAATCGATAATTCTTTTTTTGATTTGATCGTCTCTATGAGATCTTCAATTTGACATAAAAAAAACATTGATTTCTGAATTCGTAACCGCGAGTTACGTTAAGTCAACGTTTGTTGTCCGAAAAGTTTTCAAATAACAATAACTCATCCCTACTCGAAGTTTGGAAAACAATATTTTTTTTTATTCATCGTCCTTAAAAGATCTTTAATTTGATAAAAAATCTTTTACCAATTTTCAAGCACAGATCCAAATTCAAGCAAAAATCTTTTACCAATCTTTTACAAATCTTCATAACTCCCTCCATAACTCCTTCCTCCATTTCATCTTCCACTTCATACCTTTTCATCTTCTTCATAACTCCCTCCTTTTCCTCTTCCACTTCATAACTCCTTCCTTTTCATCTTCCACTTCATAACTCCGTCCATAACTTCTTCCTTCTTTTCATCTCCCACATCGTACCTTTTCATCTTCCATCCAATAGTATCGTGACACGTGGTTGCTTTAGCTTTGAGATTTGGGGAAATGGAGGATGAAGAATGCTTTGTTCTCCTTTTAATATAATATATATATTTACAATTCATGGAAAATTTCTTCAAAAAAACAATTCAGGAAAAATTAACAGAAGTGAATCAATACTACTAACATAATTAAAAAATACTGTAATAAACAAAACAACGACCCACTTACTCCGTAATACAGTACTTATGACTAACCCACACATCTCCCTTTGATATCATTATCATTGAAAACAAATCATCATCAACACTCAAGCATACAATTCAACGTTCCGCTCAATCCCACTTATCTTTAATTAAACCGCCTATCCCTAATTAAGCGTATTTACCCTAATTCATTGTCCTCCTTATTCATTCCTAATACGGAGACCCCTAAAATTCCTATTCCGGTTACGGAAACAATTAACCCGGCACTGGATCCGGGTTGTATAATTGAGTTGTTAGTGAACAATTGATCGTCTGACTTCCTTGAACCTCTCCTTTGTCTCACTCCCTTGATCGGACCTTCCCGGCGGAGTTGGCCTGCTCCCTGCACAATGAACGCACAGGGCCTCGGAGGTTGTCCGAGGAAACCCTCTCCGATGCCTAAGTTAGTCCGTGAAATGCCTTGATGAACCTAGCTCGTGAGGAACTAGGTGGCGTTTTTAGGAGTAAGAGTCTAGAGATAGAAAATCCAACCCCTCTCACGTGGGAAATGGGAAAGTATTTATACCTTCCCACAAGAGAGAGGAAAAGAGAAAAGAAAATAGGGAAAATGGGTGGATGCTTGTGCGACACGTGGAATCACCTTGTCCACTCATTTCCCCTTACCTTTGGGCAAAATGACGGATGGGTCCCCTCCCCGGTTCTCCTTCGGTCCTGCTCGGGTAGGGCACCCTAGAAGCAGGCAAGGGGCCTGGTTGCCCTGCTCGGCAGGCGGCAAGGCCAGGCCAGGCAGCTAAATGGTTAGGGCCATTCACTTGGAGTTTTCAATGATATTGCTGGGAGGTCTGCTGGGCAGGCCTCCTCTTGTTTCTGGACTAGGCACCCTGGGGCCTGGATGGCGGGCGACCCGAGACTGGCTACCGACCCCCATCAATTGGCCCTCGCCGGCTGAGGGGGAGCGGGGCTCCTGCTCGGCAGGCGACATCTTGTTTTGGGACGGCGGGAGGTTGACTCCTTGAACACTCTTGCATTAAATGCGTCGCGTGTTCCCGAAGAAACGAGCTTTAATTTCTCTGGGTATGCAGAGAGTTTAAACGTCTTCTTTCATGATTATTCCTCTTTGCAAAGCGGATTTTCGAACAGTGCGCCAGTTTGATGATTGGCTCTCCTCTTTGCAGAGGTGGTTGGAGCACCATTAATGCCCTGCTTCTGCTCTTTGTATAAATTGTATCTTCCTTCACCATTTTCTCGACCCATTTCCAACTTTCCTTCCTTTCTTTGTCTTTAATCATGGTTTGGATCAAAAAATTCGTGACTCGCCGTGGAGTTCGATATGTTACTTTTATTTTTAGAGGGTTTTGGAGGCTTCAGTATGCTCGAGCTGCTTATCGAGCTGTCCGCCGTAGCCGTCGTTCACGGCTTCATTCCCGTCGGAGGGGTAAGAAAACTCCTGCTAGGTTGAACAAGCGTTTCAAGAGGTCCTCACCCCACGCTGCTCCTAGGCTCAGGCGTTGCCCCCAGGGAGGGGGTTGCTTTGACAGAGGATGCCACGAATGCTTTCCGTGGCTGCACCCTGAGCAGTTTGGCCTTAACTTCTCTGATACCGACTCCTCCTTGGCGTCAGGCCCCTCCTCGCCTCTGAAGAGGACAGGTTGTCACACCTGCGACGAATCCCAGGCCGCTCCCTTTGGCAGGGACTGGGAGGACAGCAGCCAGGACTCCGACGACGGCGGGGGTCTTCGTTGTTTGAGTGACAGGGATGGGGATGGGATCCCTGATGATCCTTTCCAAGACTCCCCAGACTGGGACTGGGGTTCGGACTTTGGGGGCCCAGGCAGCCCTGGGGACCCTTCCCCTGACTTGGATGACGATTAGGCCTGCGTAGCAGGGCGTTTGCTTGTTGGGCCGGAATTTCTGGGCCCTTGTATATTTTCTTTCCTTGTTGGGCACTGAATGTAATTTTCCCTTTTAGGGTTTAATGAAATGAAATTCAGGCGATGTGTTTGTGTATTGTATTTTTAATGTGTTTATTACTCTTTGTTTGAAGTGAAGATGGGACGTCATAGGGCGACCAATCCCTTGACACTTTTTGGTCCTTTCGAGGTAATTCTTGGGAAACCACACAAGTCTGACTTCTGAGGAAGTGACGCGTGGGCAGTGGTCTTTGGGTGGACTCCTGAGATTTTGGCGACTCTTCGCATGCCTTTCTCCCTATAAAAGCAATCAGCTATACATTCTTCTCTTTCTTTCTTTAATCTTTCTTTTCTTGAAATCTTCCTATTCTCTCTTTCTGCAAAACCCTTGGGTGTTTGACGAATCGTACCCCACTTTGTACCCCCGTTTCTCTGGGAGATTCCTTCTTCGGGCTTTTGCCGCACTGGCAGGCGATCTTAGGTCAGACTTTTGCCTTCCATTTCCTGCTTTTTTTCTTTTTGATTTCCTGTTTTTCCGCTTCCATTAGAGTAAAATGTCTAGAACCCGTGAGCGGATTTTACCCTTTACTGACCCATCAAAGAGGGGGGAAGGGGTGAATTTTGCCTCCTCCTCTAGGGAGGTTGGTTTTAAGGAAGAGCATTCGGCGGACAGCGGGGGTGGTAACTCTCCTGACCCCCCTTCGTTTGACGCCATTGACTCGGACAACGAGGCGTTGGAAGTTGACCCTTCTAGAACCTCTGGCCCCCTTGTTCGTCGGGAAAGGGGTAGGGTTTACTATTTAGATAAAGTCAAATACCGCATCCCTTTGAGTACTTTCCCTGACCCGAAAAATCGGGAGCTGATTCTTGCAAAGAACGCCGCCGGTGTGATTGAGCGGTTTTACAATTTCGGGGAGGGGTATACAGTCGTTGTCCCCGGCGAAAAGGATACCGTATGCAACCCTCCCAATGGGTGCATAGCGGTTTACCATAAATGTCTGGAGTTCGGCCTTCGCTTTCCCCTCCATCCTTCCCTGGAAGAGATCTTCAGGCGTATGAACGTCGCCATCGCCCAGCTGACCGCCACGGCTGTCAGGGCGTTAATTTCATATGTCTGGCCTTGTCTGTTCCACCGCACCGAGCCTTCCATTGACGCCCTACGGTTTATGGTGGGCTTACAAATGGTTTCTTCTGAGAGTGCGGGCCCCCCTGGCTATTGGTCCCTTTTGAGGCAGAAGGGACATTCTTTGGTGTGGCCTGCCATGGATAGTTTGAGAGACTGGAAGAACAACTTCCTTTATGTACACAGCATCCATGGGTGGAAGATTTCCCGACATTTTCGGAATCATGTCCACACCAGGCTAGAGACCCCAGAGGAGTATCACCCTGGCGTGGGTGGAAGAGCCTTGGAGGTGAAGCTGGGCGAGAAAGACAAGGAATTGACGGGCTATTTTGCTGCCCACACTGATAAGTATGGGGTGTATGGCCCTACATTATGGCCCCCCCATGCGGAGCTTATTGCGTCTGATAAATACTTGACCCGGCTGGGCATGAACCCGGGTCTAGATGAAGGTAGTTCAGGAGTGTTGATGATTCTTTCTTACTCTTTTTCCTTTTAAAGTGTCCTGACCATTCGCCTGTTTGCCTTGCAGCTCTTGCTACCTTCATTTGGAGAAAAGGGGAGGTGAGGCGCCTGGGCCTGACCGAGACTCTCACTGTTGTCCAAAGTCGCCCTTCTCTTCCCCCTGATTTTAAGAGAGGTGAGAAGAATCTGATGAAGCACTTGAAGAGTCTGTCGTTCAGTAGACCAAGGCTTCCTCCCCCTCCCAGAGCAACGCCTGCAAAAACGGCGGTTTCTGAGGCCACTCCCTCTCCAGTTGCGAAGGTGATTGCCTGTGAGGCTACCCCTTCACCTGTTGGCAGGCAGGGGGGCCTTTCAGCAGGGGTTCAGATTCCCTCGGGGCCGCGGGCTGCAGGCTCCGAAGAGACTGGGGAGAGCACTCCCAGGGGGCTGATTAGAAAGAGGAGCAGGGAGGCTCCAAATGCTGACCAAGTGGTGGACCTGGAGACTACCACGCCTGAACCTAAACGTTTTGCTCAAGGGGTTCCTGCTACCCTCTTTTCTGAGGAGAACACTGAATTTCATTACACCGCCGGCGATAGTCAAGATGTTTTCGCCCTAATTTCCGACTCCGGGGCAGTTCTAGCGGACCATCTTCTCAAGACCGTCCATTCTGCCACAAACCAAGTGACCCAGTACATCCAGCGTACTGCCAAAATCGTCCAAGCTTCTGCAGAGCTGGCGGCCCTTAGCCGCCTGAGCGATGAGGAACTGTCAAACTCTGACCGCCTTTCTGCAGTCGAGAGGGACGTTGCTCTCATTGCCAGCCTGAAGGATCAGTTGGCGAAAAAAGGAGGCCGAGCTGCGAGCTGGAAGAGGCCAAGGGTCAGGCGGTCCACTGGAAGTCTGAGAATGAGAAGGCTATCAGGGAGGTGTCCCGCCTGGGGGAGGAGTCAAAGAGAGCTCAACAGGCCTTCGTGGAGTTGGAGCAGGCCAGGAAAGCTTTGGCTGAGCTGGATCACGCCAAGAAGAGCGTCGTAGACCTAGGGGAGCGCCTTTCCAAGGCAAACTCGGATCTGCAGGCGGCTCTTGGCGATTTGGCGGCGAAGACCGAGGAATGGGAGAAGGAGAGGGACGAAATACTCCAGGAGGTGGATACGGCTGTGTCGGCGGGCTTTGTGAATGGCGCCAACTCTTGTTTGGGGGTAGTTATGGAGGCTGTCAGGGAGATGTTCCCTGGTTTTGATGAAGATGCCTTTCGAGCCCTCTATACTGCCAAGGACGAAGCTCAAATGCGCAGACTGTCTGAAGGAGCTGCCACTTCCGGCCCAGGCGCTCCCCCTGCTTAACATGGAGGGCAGTCTTCCTCAGAGGGCTCTTGCTCGTCTCCTGCTGCGCCTGTGCCAACGCTTTAACTTTCTTACTTCTTTGCGCGCCGAGCCCTTTGGTGGCCGGCTGCCGTGTTTAATTGTAATCACTTGTTTTAAAAACTCTTATCCTGTGTTCCTTTGACACTATTCCTTTTTATGTAGATTTTTCTGTTTGCTTTGTCTGTTTTTGTTCGGTTTTTCATGAGTTTGATGCGCAGCCCGTCCCTGCCTGCCTGGAGGTAAGCAGGGGGTTCCTTAAACGTTTTTTATACAAGGTTGGGGGGCCTGCCCCCAGTCCTTGTTGACCCGGCCTGTTCCTGGCCTTTATTCAAAGTCCAGGGGGCCTGCCCCCTGCCTGCCCAGAGGTAAGCAGGGTGGCTTTTGCGTTTTTTATACAAGGTTGGGGGAGGCCTGCCCCCAGTCCTTGTAGATCCGGCCTGTCCCTGGCTTTTATTCAAAGTCCAGGGGGCCTGCCTCCTGCCTGCCCAGAGGCAAGTAGGAGGGCTTTTGGGTTTTTTATACAAGGTTGGGGGGCCTGCCCCCAGTCCTTGTTGATCCGGCATGTCCCTGGCTTTTATTCAAAGTCCAGGGGGCCTGCTCCCTGCCCGCCCAGAGGTAAGCAGGAAGGCTTTTGCGTTTTTTTATACAAGGTTGGGGGGCCTGCCCCCAGTCCTTGTTGATCCGGCCTGTCCCTGGCTTTTATTCAAAGTCCAGGGGGCCTGCTCCCTGCCCGCCCAGAGGTAAGCAGGGAGGCTTTTGCATTTTTTATACAAGGTTGGGGGGCCTGCCCCCAGTCCTTGTTGGTCCGGCCTGTCCCTGGCTTTTATTCAAAGTCCAGGGGTCCTGCTCCCTGCCCGCCCAGAGGTAAGCAGGGAGGCTTGGATTTTTTGTTGGGGGGTTCATTTTTCCCGATTTTGGCAACAGGGGGGCCTCCCCCTATTGCCCCCTGCTCGTTTGTGTGTGAATGCGCAAGTTTGAACAGGCAACGAGTATAAATCTGGATCCTTCTCATTTCTTTATAAAACTTGTGACATTTTGGGTGGTCGGAGCCGTCGACATTCTTTGACCGTCCTCCGCCATTTGTTTTTAGCAAAAATAAAAACTATCTTCGAATTTTGTTCAGACGTAATATTTTTTCAAGGTGTCCGCATTCCAATGAGCATGCAACTCTTGGCCTTCAAGGTTGGCGATTTTGTATGTGCCTGGTCCCAGGATTTGAGTCACTTGGTATGGACCCTCCCAGTTGGCACTTAGCTTTCCATGCTCCCTTGATTTTCCAACCGCCTGCGTTTTTCTAAGAACCAGCTCACCCATCTGGAAGTTCCTCTGGCGGACTTTGGTGTTGAAGGCTTTCCTCATTCGTTGCTGGTAGGCAACGATGTTGGTATTGGCTTCCTCCCTTAACTCCTGGACCAGGTCTAAGGCCTCGACCATTGCAGCTTCGTTTTCAGCCCGGTCGTACTGCAGGGAGCGCAAAGAAGGGATCCTTGCCTCAATTGGTAATAACGCCTCTGCTCCATATACCAGACCAAATGGGGTCTGGCCTGTAGATTCTTTTCTGGTGGTCCGGATTGACCAGAGTATACTGGGGAGTTCGTCAGCCCACCTACCCTTGCAGTCATCCACCATTTTCTTTAGGCCATTTAAGATCTGTTTGTTGGCCGCTTCTGCCTGTCCGTTGGTTTGAGGGTGACAGACGGCCGAGTAGGCGACTGCGACGTTGTGGCTTTCTAGCCAGATTCTTAGAGGATCATTATCAAATTGTCTGCCATGGTCAAATACCAACATTTTTGGCAGGCCGAACCTGGTGATAATATTTCGCCAGACCACTTTTCTGACCGCCGGCTCAGTAATGTTGGGCACTGCTTCGGCTTCTACCCATTTGGTGAAGTAGTCTATGGCGACAATCAAGAATTTCCTGTCCCCTGTGGCCACCGTGAAGGGTCCTAGTATGTCCATCCCCCATTGAGCGAAGGGGATGGGGGATAGGATTGGCCTGAGCTCCTGGGCCGGGGCATGGATTGACGGGGCGAAGAGTTGGCATTTTCTGCATTTCTGGGTCAGGCTCTTGGCATCTGCCAGCATAGTAGGCCAGTAGTAGCCTGCCCTTAGGGCTTTGTGGGCCAGTGATCTCCCTCCGATGTGATGTCCACAAATCCCCGAGTGGATATCTTCCAACACTTCAGCAGCTTGGTCTGCTCGTAGGCATTTAAGCAGAGGATAGGTAAAAGATTTCTTATAGAGTTCTTCACCAATGAATATGAACCAGGCTGCTTTAGCCTGTATCTTTCTCTTTTGTACTGCGTCTGATGGTAGGATGCCATGTTTCTTGAACTGGATGAAGGGAGTCATCCAACTTTCCGGCCTTTCCTCCACGGTGCTAATCGCCTGGCAGGGGCTGGTAGACTTCTCATGTAAGACGTCAACCCACACTGACCTCCGTATGTCCTGTAGACTGGAACTTGCCAGTTTTGACAGGGCATCTGCTCGACTGTTCTGGGAACGGGGGATCTGTTTGATTTCATATGATTTTAGGCCTGATAACTCTCCTCTCACCATCTCTAGGTACGTGGCCATTGCCTGGTCCCTGGCTTCATATTCACCATTGATTTGGTTGGCGATGAGCTGGGAGTCTGTTGCTAGGACAATCCGTTCTGCCCCTGCGGCCTTGGCTAGCCTGACGCCTGCGAGTACTACTTTGTACTCTGCTTCGTTGTTTGATGCAGTGAAGACAAACCTGAGTGCATGCTCAAAGTCAGTCCCCTCTGGGCTGGACAGTACGACGCCTGCGCCTGCGCCATTGGCTGTCGAGGATCCATCAGTATGCACGATCCACTCCTCGGCGGGGGTTTCTTCTTCCCCTGAATGGGAGCACTCAGCCAGAAAATTGGCTAAGGCTTGGGCTTTGATGGCTGTTCTTGGCTGGTAAGATATCCCTAGCCCACTCAGCTCGATCGCCCACTTCAGTAATCTCCCTGACTTCTCAAACTTTTCCAACACTTTCTCCAGCGGTTGGTCGGTGAGGACCACGACCGGATGCGCGTCAAAGTAAGGTCTGAGTTTTCTGGCAGCAATTATGACTGCATAGGCGACTTTTTCGACCATCGGGTAATTTTTCTCGGCTGCCCCCAGCGCATGACTTACAAAGTATATAGGTTGCTGGGTGCCTGCCTCTTCCCGTAAGATGACCGCGCTGACAGTTATATTAGTCACAGCGATGTAGAGGAAAAGCTTTTCCCCTGCTACCGGTCTTGCCAGGGTGGGGAGCTTCTTAAGATGGTCCTTCAATTGCTCGAAGGCTTCTTTCTGCTCGTTTTCCCACTTGAATTGTTTGTTTCCTTTCAGTATCTTGAAGAAAGGAGTGGACTTGTCTGCTGATCGGGCGATGAATCGTGCCAGGGCGGCCATGCGGCCCGTCAGGCGTTGGATGTCTCTAATGATTTTGGGTTCAGGGAGGTCCAGAACCGCCTGAACTTTCTCAAGGTTGGCGTCTATTCCACGAGAGCTGACCAAGAATCCCAGGAATTTACCGGAACGGACTCCAAACGTACACTTTTTTGGATTGAGTTTCATTTTGTAGGTGCGCAAGGAACAGAAGGTCTCCTGCAGGTCTATCAGGTGCTCCCTGTCTTCTTTGCTTTTTACGATGGCGTCATCGACGTAAGCCTCAATGTTTCTGCCTTTTTGACCCTCAAACACTTTATCAACTAAACGTTGGTATGTGGCCCCTGCATTTTTAAGTTCGAATGGCATCATCTTGTACATGTAGGTGCCTGAACTGGTGATGAACGCACACTTCACCCTGTCCGGCTGCCATAAGTATACTTGATGATACCCTGAAAAGGTGTCTAGGAAGCTCAGCATGGTATATCCACTGGTGGCGTCTACCAGTTGGTCGATTCTGGGGAGCGGATAGCAGTCTTTCGGGCAGGCCTTGTTGAGGTTTGTAAAGTCTACGCACATTCTCCATGCGCCTGACGATTTTTTGACCATGACCACATTCGCTAGCCATTCTGGGTAGTCACAGACTTCAATAAAATCTTCTTTCAAAAGCTTGTCAATTTCTTCCTTGATTGCCGCGTCCTTCTCTGCGGACATATTTCACTTTTTCTGCTTTACAGGGCGAGCGTCCGTGCTTACGTTCAGCCTGTGAACGATGCACGATGGATCAACCCCGGGCATCTCATCTGCCGAGTAGGCGAATACGTCCTTGTTTTTTTTCAGCAGCTTGATCAGTTCAGCCTGGTAGGACTCCTCCAGGTCAGCTCCTATTAGGACCTGCCTCCCTGGCTCTAAGTCTACCAGCATGCTTTCGCCCCCTGGCTCCAGGTGGTTGGACGCCTGATTCTCGGCTGGGATTTCGCCTTCCCTGCTGGGGGAACTCTCAGCCTTTCTTTTTCCTTTTCTCTCTTTTTCGTGTGTTTGCAGGGCCACGGAGTAGCATTGTCTGGCTGACTCTTGGTCCCCGCGCACTTTTCCTTCTAGCCCGAAATCGGTGACATATGCTATGGTGAGGGCCCTGATGGAGATTGCCGCCTCGATTTCGTCCAGGGTGGCTCTGCCAATTAGGGCGTTGTAGGCGGATCTTGCATCCACAACAACAAAGGTTGCCCTGACGTTTCTGGCAGTAGAGCCTTCCCCAAAGGTTACGGGTAGGTCTATGACTCCCATGGGCAGCACGCCTGCTCCACTGAACCCGTATAACGATCCGGGGGCAGGTCGTAGGTGCCTTTTTTCCAGGCCCATTTTCTCGAAGGCGTCCTTGTACAGCAGATTCGTGTATGCGCCGGTGTCTACCATGCACCTCCGCACAATGTGGTTGCTGATCTCCAGGGACAACACCAAAGGATCACTGTGCGGGTACACCACACGCCCTGCATCTTCAGGGGTGATGCTTAATGTTACTCCTCTTGGACTTCCTGCTTTCTCAGCATAACAGATCTGGTCCTTTAGTTCACGCATTTGTCTTTTTTGGCCTCTTCGACTGAGCTGGCCCTCAGTACCCCCTGATATTACGTGGATCACCATGCGGTTCTGCCCTGACCCTTCGGGTTTTTCAGATACTTCTTTCTGAGACTTATTCTTGGCTGCGTAGTTGGCCAACCATCCGTTCCTGATTAACTTCTCGATTTCGTCTTTCAGGTGGCGACATTCCTCGGTGGTGTGGCCTATGCAGTCGTGGAAGGTGCATAATTTCTTGGGGTCTCCCTTTGGGCTGCGAGGTTTGTTCGGGCGATTCCACTTAGCGGTTTCCTTTTCTAGTTCGAAGATCTCCGCCCTGGGTTTGTTGAGGGCAGTGTAACTGTCAAACCTGGGCTGGTAGACAGTGCGCTCCTTCTTGGGAGTGTCTCCCTCTTCTCTCTGCTTGCCTGGCTCATTTCTGCCACGCCCACCCTGCGGTCCCCCTTGCGGCCTTGTTTGGCCTGCAGGGGTATCCGTCAGGCCGTGGAACTCCTCCTGCAGAATAAACCCTTCAGCAATTTTCCTGGCCATGGCCAAGGTTTCTGGCTGGGCCCTGATCATCTGGTTTTTCATTTCCCCTGGAAGCAGGGAGATTGTCAGGGCGTAGGCGGCGGTGGAATCATCGATCTCCCTGACCTGCTGGTAGGATAGATCAAACCTTCTCAGGTATTCCCTTACACTTTCACCCTTTTTCTGCTTTAGGGTCATAAGATCGAAACGAGTGAGGCGTCTTCTTTTATTCCCAGTATATTGTTCGAGGAAGATCTCGGCCAACTCTATGAAGAACTTGATTGACCCCTGGCGGAGGTCCCTGAACCATCCTTGTGCAAGCCCTACCAGGGTGGTTGGGAAAACTTTGCACCAGATGGCATCATCTACGTCGTACATGCCCATGTGGCTCTCAAATGCCGCCAGGTGGTCTTCTGGGTCTGTTGTCCCATCAAACTTAATGGTGGGCATTTTAATTTTTGGAATGGGGTATTCTTGTACCTCAGGATGAAGTGGGGTTTTTGTGGGCCTGCCTACCAATCGTGACCTGCTTTCCCCAGATTGGTTGCCATGAGTATCCCATTGTCTATGGGCCGGTTTCCTCATACTGGGGGAGCGGTGCCTTGGAGGCGGCCTGCTCGCTGCTTCATCTTCTGTCTCATGGGAGACTTGCCTGGGTCTCTTCCTCTGAGAGTGACAGAAGCTCCCACCCTGGTGATACTTAGATTCGAGCGGTTGCCCCCGGTTGAGCCTTGACTGCAGGCTTTGGGATAAACCAGGGGCTGACTGCTCTTTGACCACCGGTGTTAGCCTGGAGAAAACCCCGCCTGGCTTTTCTCCCAGGCGTTTTGACATGGGCTCCCTGGGCCTCATTCGCTCCTGTAATTCCCGGGATAAGCCCCTCTGTTCTCCAGACGCTGATTCTGTTGTGTGAATGGAGAACGCCTGCTGGACAGGCGGTTCTGGGTTGCCGGTTGTAATGCGCCTTTGCACATGCGCATACGCTTGTGCCGTCCTTCTTGCCTTCCTCTGAGCATTTCTGGCGGCGGTCCGCCTCGTGCCCCCAGCTCCATCCCTGCTTACTGAGGGTGGCTGCCTGGGGGCCGATGCGACCCTGCCTACCAGGTCCTCAGGAGTGAACTCCTGGTTTATTATTGCGGAGAAGAAGGCGGCCGTCTGCACCATCTGAGCTGGGGTCAGATTCAGAGCGTGCCCAGGGTGTGTCCCCAACTCAGGTGTTACAGCAGCGTTTGGCCCGCCGTGGAGGCTAGTTCCCCCCATCCCCAGGATTGTGGCAGGAGGAAGCCTCTCCAACTGCGGCATACCATACAGGGGAGACACCGGTGGGACCGTCGGGCCCGTCCCTGCACTGGTATCGACAATTTCTGGCATGATTGTTTTAGTTTTTTGTGATTATGAGTGGTTGATTTTAGTGGGTAACTCGTGAGCACAACCGTAAGTTCCCCACAGACGGCGCCAAATTGTTCCGGTTACGGAAACAATTAACCCGGCACTGGATCCGGGTTGTATAATTGAGTTGTTAGTGAACAATTGATCGTCTGACTTCCTTGAACCTCTCCTTTGTCTCACTCCCTTGATCGGACCTTCCCGGCGGAGTTGGCCTGCTCCCTGCACAATGAACGCACAGGGCCTCGGAGGTTGTCCGGGGAAACCCTCTCCGATGCCTAAGTTAGTCCGGGAAATGCCTTGATGAACCTAGCTTGTGAGGAACTAGGTGGCGTTTTTAGGAGTAAGAGTCTAGAGAGAGAAAATCCAACCCCTCTCATGTGGGAAATGGGAAAGTATTTATACCTTCCCACAAGAGAGAGGAAAAGAGAAAAGAAGAGAGGGAAAATGGGTGGATGCTTGTGCGACACGTGGAATCACCTTGTCCACTCATTTCCCCTTACCTTTGGGCAAAATGACGGATGGGTCCCCGGTTCTCCTTCGGTCCTGCTCGGGTAGGGCACCCTAGAAGCAGGCAAGGGGCCTGGTTGCCCTGCTCGGCAGGCGGCAAGGCCAGGCCAGGCAGCTAAATGGTTAGGGCCATTCACTTGGAGTTTTCAATGATATTGCTGGGAGGTCTGCTGGGCAGGCCTCCTCTTGTTTCCGGACTAGGCACCCTGGGGCCTGGATGGCGGGCGACCCGAGGCTGGCTACCGACCCCCATCAATTCCTAATATTCATCCCGCAGTACAACAGTTTGCAACTCTGGAATTGTAAGTTGAAGTTGACTATTCATCTCTAATATTCATCAGGTATTGTTTTCAATTACTCACTATGTATATGTTTTCCATATGTTTTAAATTATGGCAAAAGATATGAATATTGCTTAATCTCATGCTTAATATATCACTGATGCTGCAATTTAGAATTAAATGATGTTTTTTTCGATTTTTTTGTTCGATTTTGATTACTCAGTTAATTACCTGAATTACTCAGTCTTAGTTGACGACAATTGAGTTTTTGTTCGATTTTTATGCCTGCTTCAATCAGTTATTTGCTTGCCATAATCATTACTAATTCTTTACTAATACTGCAATTTAGAATCCATTGATGATTTTTTTGAGTATTTTGTTTGATTTTGATGCTTACTTAGTTAGTTTAATCAATCTGAGACTTTATCACAGTTAACTGGTGCAATTGTTTGTTTAGCTGATGTTTCTGATTTGGGGATTGAAAATAATATGCATGAATTAGGGGGTTTAGGATTGATCATGTGATTTCCTGCCTAGCGAGTCCTAATGACAGTATCAAGTATTCCTAGTTGATTGATTACGAGTCGACTAAGAACAGTCTAGTTGCAGGAAGGAAATTAGGTGCACAACATTTTGTACTCCTGTCTGCAATCTGTGTGCAGAAGCCCCTATTAGCATTCCAGCGCTAAGTTAAAACTCGAGGCAAAATTAATTCAGGAAGCTGAATCTGACACCGGGTTTACTTACAGCATTGTTAGACTGACAGTGGGCCTTCTCTATTATGCTATCTGTCATACCAGCAGGAGTAAAGCTGAAAATTCTATTAGTAGTATTTCCACTTCCCAAAAAAATAAGGATGTTTGTAAGATAGAATCCAAGAAAGACTAGGCATTGTTTTGAACGAAATTTAGAAAATTTTATTATGGTGCTCAACGAAATTTATAAAATTGAAAGGCGGGATTACCTATTTTGTTCACCGCTCACTCAATTTCATTTGTACCGCTCACAATTTTCATTAAGCAATTAAACAAATAACAAACCCTGCTTTGTTTTTCTCTTCATCTCATCGTAGAAACAACACGCAGATCGTTCATGTCAATGAAACAATATATCATCATCAACACAGCATCGCATTTCATTTCTAACCAAGCAAACCATAGGTATGACCACCATATTGTGTCTCATCTCTTGGTTATTTATTAGGTTTATTTTAGATTGATGTTACGATTTATATGTGAATTTGTTGTTTTGTAAGACAAATTCTAACCAATTGCTTATAGTATATGGATGCTTCACGAATGCAATAGGTTTTTTTATTTAATTTCACTTGATTCGATTGATTATTTGTTGGTTTGAATTACAAATTCTTATGTAAATTTTGTTGCTGATAGTTGCGATTTTGATTTTGATCAAAGGAAATTAGCAATATCACAGTTACGACTTTCAATTTGGAGTTATCAATCACAGGTAAAACCCTAATTTCCAAACTAAGTTTCGTTCTTTGTTATTCACATAAAAAAATTAAGGTTTCCCAGTGAACAAATTCGTTGTAATTGATTTCTAAGGTTCCTTATCCCTTCGCTAACATCTTGAATGCTCACCTATTGCGCACCTATTGCGCACCTAATGATTATGAAGATTGCAGCCTGCTGTGACTCTTCTTATTGCGCACCTGGAAGAATTTTTCTTTGGTAAATTCCCGTGGTAGAATTGAGTCAACGGAAATGTTGACGTTTGCTATTTATTTTTTAAGCACGATCTTGTACTGGTGTTTTGATCAGTCTAGAAACTACGATGATGGAATGCTCTTATTGTTTTTTAATTGGTTTCTATGTTTTGTAGAATCTTCCCTTTCGACTAAACAGGGGAGCTTGAAAACCTTAGATCGTTCATCGAAAAGTTTTTCGAGATATGCAAGTGGCTTGGGATAATGTTTCTTATTGTCTAGGTAGTCAGGTACTCATAAAATTTTGGTTAAAATCCTTGAACTTTGTTGTTAGTCGCACATTTGATATTTCAATTCATTGATGTGATTCTTCACTCTATGTTGTTGGGTTTGGTTAGGTATTGTTAGTCCTACTTTCTTTGGTCCTACGAGGCATGATCTTTACTCGACCGAACTCTGATAGTATTGAGAATGAGTATGAAGCTAATGAGAATAGGATTAGAGAGCCACTTCCAAATTCACTGTCAAATCAATTAGATGTATCAACAAAGAGTGACAGTAGAGGAACTCTCTCTGACGTTTCGGTCACACGCTTGAGACAAAAGCCAAAAGGTATCATTTACTATCAACAGAATATATGGAATTTGCAGGAGTTTAATTACTATCATTAGTTTTTCTTATAAGCTTAATCTTTATTCTGAAATTGTTTCGTCGATGTTGTGTATGATATTTAATGTGGTTTCAATTAACCTGCTGCCCATGCCACTTTAATGAGTATTCTAGCTAATGCTTATCCAAAAAAACATCCAAATCGATCCATACACGGTAAGTGCTATAGTATGTACACAACGATTTTATTACATTTACACCTTAGCTTGCTTGTTTCTATTTTTCACTATTAGGAAAATGTATTGAAGAATTATGTCTCCGTTATTCGGTTGTCTGTTGATTGAACAAATTGGTCCGTACCAATCTGCTAAAGGTGATGTCGCAAAGCTTAAACTAAGAGTAAAAATAAATCTGATCGTGTTGTAGAATGTTTTCTTAAAAATATGCTAAGTTGAGATAGTTTTGTGATACTTTTGTAAGCCTGCGGACGCTTTTACTACTTTCTTCGATGTTCTTTTATCTTCTCGTTTGCTCAATATATGAGCGGTGTATTATATTAAAACGTGAAGATGAAAGAAAACCGGAGGAAGTATAATATTTTTCTTGATGTAGCCTCTACCCATCTTTTAGATGCTCGATGTATCTCTTGATCCATTCTTTTATTCATTTCATTTACCTTCATGTAATTCTTGTATAACACGTTTATATTATTTTCAGAGCATAATGATGGAAAAAGTTTTGCTAAACTTTTTGTGGGCTTTGTACGAAGAACAACTATTGAAGAAGTAAATCAAACATTAACGATTAAAAGGCCTCTTTTGTTTGTTTTTGATATTTGAGATAAATTATAATGGCATGTAGAAGCTACTCTTTTACTGCAATAATTCAGTAATTAACTACCTTTCTTAACGATAAACATGGTTCTTGGTAGAATAGAAATGAGTTGTTAAAGCTACACTTTTTTTGTTTTTCTCCGTCCAACCTCTCTGTTTTATGTTGAATTTTGTTCAAAATTTGTGTCGTATTGGCTCAATATTACCATTAATCTTTCCAGATTTCACCACTCTTTGACGAGCAAAGAATAGTTTTGGAGGTTGCTTTTATAAAAGACAAGAGAAGGGGACTGCAGCAAGGTATCGATATTCTGGTATCATCCTTTTTAATGCTTATGCTCCCTACTTTTTCTAAATAACAAGATAATCACAGTTCAATTCATTCTGTGAATTACAACACTTTAGAGGGCATGTTCTATGTAGATGGTTGGCATGCCTTGATTTTGTCTCATAACCTTTCAATGTTGTCACTAAGGAACTAACTTGTCGACCGACAAAAATGCTTGGTGATGAATTCAGAATTTCTTGCAACATCAAAACAGAGTCAATCGTCTATCTTTGCTTGGTGTGATCCATCTGTTGAACAAAGGTTAAAGCTCTACAATAAGGTCCATCCCGAAGGTTGCTTTCTATACACGAGCACAATTATGACAAAAACTTTTGGTGATTTATAATGGGAGCTGCTTGTTGTGTTGCTACAAGAGACAAAACACATGGATCCAATGATGAAATTGTGCAAAAGAACTTATTATTAAGACATTATTTATTTGAATTGTAGTTTTTTATTTCGTTGAATAATATTTTCGGATATGTATTTTGCAATATAATATTTATTTGAACTATTATGAATAAAATTTGAGTTGCATCGACAATAAAAATCAAATTTCTTGTGCTCTGATAGAAATTTTAATCAAAGTTTGCAGATTGTTGCATGTGGTAAAAAAAAAACTGTCGCAAACAATGATTAAAAGTGTTGCATTTACTTCTATAATATGTTGCTTTAGCCAATTAAAAGCGTTGCAATAAAAGATAGAGTGTTGCATTTTCTCCTCAAAGTGTTGCATTTTCCGGTCAAAGTGTTGCATTAGACAATCATATGTGCTGCAAAAAAGTGTTGCATATTCTAATCATATGCAACACTTTAAAAAAGTGTTGCATTTCAAGAGAAAGTGTTACGTAAAGTGTTGCATTAAGCTATTCCAACACAACTTTAAGCAACACACACAAAAGTGTTGCAAAAGCCTTTAGCAACACTTTTAAGCCATTAGGCAACAATTTTAAGGTGTTACAATGGACCATTTGTGTAGTAGTAGCATGAGAAGCCAACATCCGCTAGACATCGTCACATCGACACCCAATCCCGTCCGCACGTAGCGGCCTCTACTAATCAATCGGTGGGCTGATAACTTTGTTCCTTTATTGTGGCGGAAGTACGGTACCATCCATTGTTTTAACCCTATGTCTTTGCAATGTCGGTTGTTTAAGGACAAGTAAGTTTTATAGTCGAAGTAGTTGTGTTTACATTCTTTGCATGCCGTTTCACGTGACAAGCAGGCCATGAAAAGATGCACATAAGATATTAAAGGGTATTAAGTATTATACATATTAGCAAATCAGATTTAACGTGATAATACAGATATTAGTCGTTCTCGTGGTATCCCTTACCTGGTATTCTGCTTAATTAAGATGCGTCGGCTCGGTATTAATAGGGATGCGTCGAACCACGTACGGTGAGCACCGGGACTAATACGGAACCCGACCATCTCTTTGTTCAGTTTTAGCTTGTTTATGTTTTGAATTTCGTGTTAAGTGATTTAGCATGCAATTATAAGGTCATAACAGCGGTAGATCATACGAAAACAGTAAATGTGAAATGTAAGTAAATCACATAGTGAGGAGTTGCACCCTCGAAGTGTACACTAAACAAGACACGATGCGTAGAAAGATGAGAACTACTCGGGTTTAGTTAAGGTTTTCTAGTGCTTATGGTTGAAGTTGGGGATGTTACGTGTTTTAGAACATGTCATGGACCTAGTGTCCACGTTTGACATTATCGAATTGCATAATAAAAGTACAAGAATGTAAAGTTTTGTTTTGAAGACAACCTAGTGACGGTTTGACTTCGAGGCGGATCCTCCTAGCTCGGCCTGTGGTGACTTCGGCAGAGTTTCGTTACTTCGGCTAATTCCGTGGCTAATCCGGCAGAGCTTCGCTGCTAGACCCGGGGTTGGCTAGTCGAACGCAGGCTCCTCGGGGTCGAGTGGGGCGCTCAAGAGTGAGGAGTATCGTTGATTCGCTAAACGATCGAGTGGATCGTACTTAGTGTCGGAGTGCAACCTAAGTTAGAGAGGAAACTCGTAAAGAGTAAGAGGGAGAAGAGAATTGAATGAATTGTGTCGAATGAACGAAATGAGGGGGTATTTATAGTTGCTCGCGCAGTTCAAATCGACCTTTAGGACGCCTGAGTTCCGGCGCACAAGAGTTCAGACGCCTGGGGTCATGCGCATGAAATCCAGGACGCCTGGTGTGAGGCACCTGGAATTTTGAAAATCTGATTCGAAACTTTCCAAAATGGAGAAGATGCGTGTATTGTGTTGACTTGGGGGCTAAGCATTCCCGTAACCCTAGCGCGTTGAGCATGCATGACCTCAATCTTACCCAAGTCGGTTACTTGTGACCGACATCCCACTATACCGGGTGCATTCCTACATGGGTGCGCTAAAGACATCTATGGCCGAATTTGTATGGGTTTTATAACATGTTCGAAGTCCAATTCGACTTAGGGAGTCCGTCCTGATTTAGGAAAGAGCCATCGATGTTGGTATAAACCTTAATTGACCGCCCGAGATTTAGTATAAAGCATTCACAATGTCGTCATAATGGTTGTTTGACTACTTGCTACTTGGTTTCCGCATCATTCTCAAAAAACGTCATTCACTACTACAAAACCCAGACTTTACAGATGCTTTTTTGGTCTATTTTCAACCCTTAAAAGACTCGTTATTTTTCTTCTCGATGCTTTACTAAAGAGTCAGTTTTTGGAACGTCGGGAATTTTTGAAAATTCCTAGCGTAAATCACGGCTATGCTTTAATGCGTCAGCATTATTGACGCTTTATTGTGTCACCACTACTACAAAATATCAAATAGACATGGGTCGTCTTCATCAATAGAGATGGGTCATTTTCACCAATAGACATGGGTTTTGCGACATATGTTATGTTGAGTGGCATCTATTGTCAAATATTTAGACATGGGTCGTACGACCTATGTCTATCTAAAATATAGACATAAGTTTTTCTATACCCCATGTCTATTGTTATATTAGACATAGGTTTACATAATAACCCATGTCTATTGTTATATTAGACATAGGTTTACATAATTAACCCAAGTCTATAAAAACAATAGGTACTCCCTATGTTTATTTATAAATATAGACATGGGTTATTTCTTTGCCCTATGTTTATTGTCATAGTATAAACATCAGTTTGCATATCATTTAATCGTCTTACTAACACACGTACACGAAAACCGAACGATATCCTAGTAGAAGCCGCTAAGTGCGGGCGGGGTTGGGTGTCCTTCGTGGGCTTTCCAACACGTACCCTCACCCATTACTCAGAACCTTCGGTTTTCGGATGCCCGAAACCATTGGCGAACGAGAGTCATTCGATATACGATATTCGATAATCCGACATCGATATCTTTATGCAAAGGGACGAACCCCCGTAAGCTCTAATACTAAAGCAAGTCGTGCTTTGTGCGCGGTACGCCTAAGTATAGAGTTAGTTCGAATGAGTCTGAACTCCCACAAAGTTCGGTGGCGACTCCTATTTCGATTTAAATTTTGACCCGAGATCAATCTTACCACGAGATTCATTCGCCTACCCAAACCCGCACGTGGCCGCGTCGGGGTAGACCTATGTCATGTCCACATCGCTCTTTTAATTTTTTTCCTGCCATTTAATTCTTGTAATTTTACAACAGTAAAAATATACACTATCATTGACTAAATAATACTCCTACAAATTACTCAATGATATCGTAAAACCGTAAAGAAAATAATCATTTAACGAATATATTATCCAAAATAATTTTTTAAGAATAAAATTGCATTGTTAAAATTAATAAATTACAAAGTCAAAAGAAAAAAGCATTGTAACTATTTCACCGGAACAAGAATTGGAGAAATATTGCTACTAATGTCACGTAAAATTAAAACATTTCTCAAAACGATTAAATCCAAGCTATAAGGTGTGTGTGCTTCAGAAGTGAATGTCAGCAGTACTTCTTTCTTCCCGATGCTTCATAGAGATCACTGTTCATCTAATTAATATCTACACTTTTTTTAGGGTTATTTAACAGAAATAATATCAACTTTGTGTGTTATTTCATCAATAAAACCAACTTTAATTAATACGGGAATAAAACCAAGTATGAGACATATTATACGAGAATGAAATTGCCTCTCAAATGACCGGATTAAGTCGGTTTTTGTGGGTCCCATACTATTAATTAACATCAATCTTCATCTTCTTCATTGCCCTAAATCAAATTCTCTCTCCTAAACCTACGTTTTAACTTAGGGTTGGATCATCCTACGTTTTCAATCAAACCAATTAAAAAAGAACACTAATTGGACACTTAAACCCCCAAATTAAACCAATAAGAAAACTTTAAGTTTACCCAGAAAAATCAAAAACCCTAAGTTAAACCCAGAAAAATCGATTTGGGGAAATGAAAAGAAAACTCACTGTTGACATTGCCAAACCACAAGATTGAGGAATGAACTTGACAATACCCCTGAAAATTGATTTTCGATAAAATTAATGATAATCAATTATAAACACGGATGTAGAAAAGTCGGAGAAAGATAAACAAACAAAAGTTTCGAAAAAAATTATCTTCGACGAAGTGATCGATGAAGTGATGAATTGACGATGAAGTGACGAAGATGAAGTGATTAGTTTGAAGTTTAGTTTGGGAATTAATGAAGTTAAAAGTGAATGAGTTACTTTACTGTCAGAGTGTTAGTAAACCTTGTATTAGTGGTAATATTGACGGGTGTAGGCGGTAGCAGGTAAGCGTATTTCATCCTCGTATAATATGTCTCGTACTTGGTTTTATTCCCGTATTAATTAAAGTTGGTTTTATTTATAGAATACCACCCAAAGTTGGTATTATTCCTGTTAAATAACCCTTTTTTATCTATACCCCTCTAGTTTTCCTAAACTTCTCACTGCCTCATTGTAAACCCGAGACTGGAGCATTGATCTTAGTAGAACTGAAGCTTCCTTTCTTTAGAAACTGAATTTCCTGCAAGTGTATCGCCATCATTAGAATTTCATTTAAATACATATATTTCTTTAATAAATAAGATTCGTGATA
Organism: Agrostemma githago; assembly: GCA_958450325.1. NCBI lineage: Eukaryota > Viridiplantae > Streptophyta > Magnoliopsida > Caryophyllales > Caryophyllaceae > Agrostemma > Agrostemma githago. The sequence continues at coordinate 33,507,475 of OY288251.1, read as the reverse complement.
ACTACCGGTTCATCCAGCCTTATCAATGAGTGAAACATGAGAACCCAAAAATCAGCATCATGTGGACATGACATAGGTCCACCCCGACGCAGCCACGCGCGGGTTTGGGTAGGCAAATGAATCCCTTGGCAAAATTGTTCCCGGGTTGAAATTTAAATCGAAGTTGGAGTCGCCACCAAACTTTGTGGGAGTTCGGGCCCATTCGAACCTACTCTATACTTAGGCGTATCGTGCACAAAGCACGGTCCGCTTTAGTACTAGAGCTTATGGGGGTCCGTCCCTTTGCATAACGATACCAATGTCGAGTTATCGGGTATCATGTATCGAATGACTCTCATTCGCCAACGGTTTCGGGCATCCGGAAACCAAGGTTCTGAGTAAGGGCTGAGGGTATGTGTTGGGAAACCCACGAAGGACATCCGACCTTGCCTGCTCTTAGCGACCTCTACTAGGATATCGTTCGGTTTTCGTGTACGCGCGTTAGTAAGACGGTGAAATGATATGCAAACATTGTTTTGAGCTACGCATATGAACTACATGTTAAGCTATGCCATTTAATGCATCTAAAATATGTCGAAGTTATTTAGCATGCGATGTTCATTTAGAAAGCGGTAAATGGCAAACATCGAAAGTAAATAAACACGAAAATAAATTACAAATTACACGGGCGGAAATACAATCCGGAATTCACAATACTTGGACAAAACAGAATGATAAATGAATTATTAATGGTAAATGTAATCTATAAACCGACCCGTAAATAGAAAACATAATCGAAACCGTAAATCGAATAATTGGACAAACTACTAATGCTTACACATTGCATTGTGTATTAATCGGAGGACGGAGACTTTAATTCGCGTTTAGCGTACAGGACCGAAGCGTAGTGCTAGCTTGATCCCGAGCCTCGGAGTCTTGTCCCAACTTATCATAACCAAATGGGAATGTCTCGGCCAATCACATATCGAATACGACTAAGGAGTCGTCGATGTGAGACTAGCCATACAAGACATTGCTCAAAGTCGTAAAGGTAATGAGAAAATAACGAATATAATGTATCGGTTTTAAAAAGGGAAACACGTGATTGAATTAACACTTGACGACTTAAAGTCGTAAAAATGACTTGACGGGACTTTATGTCACTTTTAGGCTCTCGTTGGAGGTCTATAGGGGTCACTCGATTGAGTGGCCTTCGTGAGAACTCCCTGCCCATTTTTGAGGGGGTCACTCGAACGAGGGGCCCTTAGGCACTCAATCGAGTGCTCTCTTTAGCAGGTGAAGGTTTGCTTCAAAATGACCCATTTCGTAAATTGATGATTCAAACCGAGAAATAATCAAGTTAGACATAAATATTAAATAATTTATACTCACTCGATTCTCGATAACTCGTTACGCATGACGCTCGGTTAAGAAACTGGTATCAAGCATTTCGGAGCGTAGCTTGTGAAATCAGATTTGATTGAACTAGGATGAATATCGATTCCCTCTGCGTCACGATGTCATTGTCGGTCCTTAGGGACCATATGATGATCGATTCGGCGTCAACAGGTTCCAAGCTAGTTCAATTGTCGATAACTCTTTTAGGCGTGACGTTTGACTACGGAGTCAACATCGTGCTTTTAGAGTAATATTTTGGAAATGGTGTCGAATACGCTCGATAATAAATTACCGCGATCGCGTTATAATCTGACGGTTATGCGTACGCCATAAGGCGCCCCAACCCCATGAGTGTCTAGGGCGGTGCGTTTTGAAGGGCGCCACCTCTTGTACGACTTTTCGAACGATTATAACGGACTTTGAACGGAATTTCGTTGTGGAACATACCGGACTTCAAAATTCTACTGTCGTCACAAATGTTAGATCCTTTGCATTTCGATATCGTAATTCGATTTTTGGAACCTACGATAATCGATTTAGCATCATCGGATATTTGATCGAATTGATTCGAAAATAGTTTTGTTAAATTAATATACACGGTATTATATATGACGGATTATAAAGAATAGCGATAATAAATGTTAGATTGTTAGTATACGATAAAATAAAAGTTAGATGCGAGAAAATATAGTGTTAGATGTTAGTGGTACGATAATGTAAATGTTAGTAGAACAGTAAAATAAAGGTTAGTAGTTAGTATGCAAAATGAAAAGAGAATAGAGATTAGAGAAGACGAGATTTGGTACACTCTCAACATACATGCTTAACAGTCTCGGAAAATGGGCTCGTCAAGTTTCGGCGTAGGCACGGGAGTGGTCGAGAATGTAGGGTGAGTTAGGGTGTGTGATTAGGGAGACAATTTTGTCGGTTGTCGGGAGGCTAGGTATCGGTAATTGTTTGTATGTGTATGTGTGTGTGAAACTCTCAAAATGTGAAGGAGAGGATGAAGAAATGTGTGTTGAAAGGGTTGAAAAAGGTTGTGTCAAATGATGAGCCAAGGGGAGTATTTATAGATTTTACCCCCCGGCTAAGGGTCACTCGATCGAGTGGCCCTATATGCACTTGATCGAGTGGCCTCAAAAGAGATGCCTAGTGGTTTTTTAGAGGGTCACTCGATCGAGTGGCCATTAGGCACTCGATCGAGTGCCCTTAGGCGGGTAGACCTTTGACTTTGTTTGTTTTCACTTTGCATTTAGACACAGCGTGAGGCTGGTTTCGTCTCGGGTTTTGACTTTGACCGGGTTTTGACTCGGTCGCAAAAGACGATTTTGTCCCCGGTGGCGGTTTTGGCTCAAATTAGCTTTATTTCATTGGGAACGAACCGTTGAGTCTGAATTTGAGGTTGTTTTTGAGAGATTTATACTCTGCTAAGTGCCCACATCAGATACTATTGATTCCGAGACTCGTATTCGAGCTCATTAAAGCATGTTTACGTCCGATCATCATCGGGTGTTTTGTTGGAGAATACTATAGACACTAGCAGACAAAATGTGGGTGTCTACCCGTCATTTGAATTTGTTTCTTCCTAACCACCCTTATTCCCTTCACTTTGTATTTGGCCACGTTGATGGCTAACCGCTATCTTCAACACAACTGTACTGCAATTATCCGGGTATTAGCAAGCAACGACAATCACCCCTATATAACCTAAATACTCCCCAACAACATTAAGCATCCAATAGTCATTGGACCCCACACAAAAGAAATCAGGTGAATGAAATTCAATAACTTGACATTTACCTGTCTCAGTACTGAATTTCCATTGGCAAACCGCTGTTAAGATTTGAAGAAAGGCTTGCGATCAATCTCGGGATCTCACAGTTACAGGGAACTTGGAACTTCACTACAATATATGCAATCCATAAAGAGTAATTATAAGATGGAGTTTCAATTAGAAACTAGTATGTTATTGTAACCATCAATACAGTATATTCAAGCTGATTATCATCCTCGTGCATAGCTAATTTATTCATTTTCAACAAAATTCATAGATTACGACGGACTCACAAGAGAAAGTGCAATTGATTGTTATATATATTCATTGCAAGGTAAGATGGCGTGGTGGATCAATAGTAACCAAAACAAACTTTGGGTACAATGGGTTCATCATGTGTACTTAAAATGCCAGAATTGGGATGATTATCAGCCAAGCAGTGACACTTGTTGGGCCTCGAGGAAGATATGCCAGGCAAGGGACCTGTTACAACCAGAGTATAATGCTAATCAATGGACACTACAAAATTATACCATTAGCAAAGGATATCACTGGATGAGGATAAGCAAGAAACTGTTGGATCGCACAGGATGGTATGGAACAACTAGACCATCCCCAAACACATGATACATGTCTGTTGCTTCAGCATCAGGCCTTGAACCTAAAAGACAAGTTGTATAGACTACACATTGTTAAGGATGATAATTGCTGCATTTGCTCTTCAGCTTCAGAAACTAGCCTACATCTATTTCATGATTGTGATTATGGATACAGGATTTTGCAGGCAGTTCCTAATTTACTCAATTGGCAAGAGAGGCCGAAAGTCAGTAATGAGTGGAGGAAGAGGATGAAAGGCACTAAACCTCAAAGGGCACTGAAGAATGGGATGATCAATGCAATAACATATCACATTTGGACACAAAGAAACAAGAGCAGATTGGAAGATTTATTAATAAGACCTGAAAAATTAGCAGAGTGCATAGTCAAGGAAATAAGGATATATTGTAATGGAAAGAGTAGCAAAAAATTTAGCTCTAAGGACCTGAATTTCAGCATGTGCCTAATGAGGCCAATTATGTAAATGATTTTGTAACTATCATTTATTAATATACTTACCGTTTACCAAAAAAAAGTATCTTAATCTTTTAAAACAGAAACATTTTCTGCTTCCACATTCACCCACCTCAGCAATCCTACGTGGCGCTTAGTTAGTGTTGATGTGTCGCACAATTATGCATCTAAGAAAATAGACAGTTAACCGTGATGCAGTTAACATTACTCACCAGCGGTTATTTAACTTCAGGAAGTGGGAACCACTGTATCAATAAACCTTTAACTTCCTATGAAACCATGTGTCTATCTATACCACTCCCTCTAAAAATTATCTCTCTAATTTTCTCTATCCTATAATTTTATTCATCTATTTTTTTTCCATTTATTGCTCCCTCTAATATCTACCTTCCTCCATTAATTTTTCCTCTATAACCTGGGCAAATGTAACGTTTTCTATATTGTCCGACAAAGGTGAAATATCAAAAAGACGAGACATAGCGGGAGCGCCGCTTTAGGTGGTCACTGGAGATCCTGATTTTGAACTAATAATCATCCAGGTAAGAAACCGACGATCATTATAAGGAGAGTCGAGAACAGTAGTAGTAGATGAAGACATTCAAAATGGCTTGACGCCTTGACCGATATTGAAAATATTGATTCAAATACTGCATCTCAATGAGTTTATTTTTTACATGCAGCAGTGGTAAGTTAATTATCTTAATCTTTTAAAGCAGAAACATTTCCTACTTCCACATTCACCCACCTCAACAATCCTACATGGCGCTTAGTTGGCACTGATGTGTCGAACAATTATGCATCTAAGAAACGAAACAGTTAACCGTGATGCAGTTAACATTAATCACCAACGGTTAATTAACTTTAGGAAGTGGGAACCACTGTATCAATCAACCTCTAACTTCCTATGAAACCACATGTCTATCTATACCACTCCCTCTAAAAACTGTCTCTCTAATTTTCTCTATCCTATAATTTTATTCATCTATTTTTTTTTCCATTTATTGCTCCCACTAATATCTACCTTCCTCCATTAATTTTTTCTCTATAACCAGGGGAAATGTAACGTTTTCTATTTTGTTCGACAAAGGTGAAATATCGAAAAGAGGAGACATAGCGGGAGCGCCAATTGAGGTGGTCACCGGAGATCCTGATTTTGAACTAATAATCATCCAGGTAAGAAACCGATGATCATTAAAAGGGGAGTCGAGAACAGTAGTAGTAGATGAAGACATTCCAAATGGCTTGACGCCTTGACCGATATTGAAAATATTGATTCAAATACTGCATCTCAATGAGTATTATTTTTTACATGCAGCAGTGGGTAGTTAATTTATTATTTAAATAATTTACAAGTAAAATTTAATTTCAATTCACTGAATATGATATATAGGCAAGAAAGGATAATTTTATAACCATTATAACATTCGTTCTACCATTGATAATATTATTACATATTAGTATTAAATTTACAGATACAAGGAAATGCAAAATGTTATATGTTGGTCTATATACAAGAGTCTTTTCGGCTAAAATGAGCTGAAATAAGTACGGAGTACTATATAACTATATTGTATATATGAAAGAATATAGTTTCATCTCATAACGTTACATTAATTAAACATGATACGAAGTATAAGCAGTTTTTTTGTAGAGTATTACTCCATAGTATATGTTTTAAACTATTAATTTTACATATTATTTCTAATATTTATTGAATTATTTTTAATTAAAATATACTCCATACAACACAATTTTAATACATCCGTGCAATTTTGCATGGGCCAAAAAACTAGTACATCAATAAAATAAAAACGAAGGATGACATCTCAACAACAATACCAGAGTCTTAATCCATCATGGGGACAAAAAGCAAAGGAGAACAATAACTCTCTCCAAATTTTGGAAGTTTTCACCTTTTGAATATATGTGAAGAGTATTTTAATAAAAATAGAAGCTAGAGACTTAGGCGAGTAAACATTTGTCTAGAAGCTGTCACAGAATGAACATTTTAAGATACAAACTTTTTGGCCTTTCATAGCAACTGTTAATCAGGATAAGACCCATATTAGAACAAGGATTCACCAAGCGAAAGAAGATGAGAATATAAAAGAGAAGAATTGGAAGAAGTAAAGGAAGGAAGAAAAGAATCGATGATCCTAAATAAATAAGATTTAAAACGAGAGAAGAATCTTCGGACCTCTAAGGTTCCACAACGGAACTCACGGTATCTTCATCTTCTCGCAGAGGAAGGGGCACGCAAGTCTTGGGTCGCTCAATCTAGATCTACTGCAACATCATGGAACAAGAATCTACCCTTGATCATCTAATCTGAAGCTTAAGCAAACTAAAACTGAGCTGAAAGGTCACCATCAGCATCTTTCTTGGAGCACCAAGTTGTCCACTCGAGTCGGCAGGCATTGAGAGTTCTAAGTAGGTCTTGTCCCGATCTGGAGCAGTATATCAGCATCTTGTTCTTTCATCTTCTTCTCGACACAAAAGAAACAATTATTCAATGCTAGTCATTGAGTTACAAGAACATATAAACCTAAAAGTTAAGTCCTTATTTTGTTTCTACCCATCTCTCACTAACATTCTTTTAATGTTCAAATCAATTACTGGTATTTTTCCTAGAATCAAGTGTAAGCGTCGGTAGCAACAATGCTCTGATACCAACTGTAATCCCTTAGAAATTCTAACGCAACACAGTGGCGGAAACACTGTAGAGTTGGGATTAAAACACACTGATGTTCTATATTTTAATAAAAGAACGGTCAGTCAATACAGAGAGCACTTTTTACAAATGGGCTAAAATAAATATTCTCCAAACAGGGTTACAAAAATCTATAAATAAACATGAATGAAGAAAGAGTAGGATCCACGCTACTCGCTAGCTCACACCCAAAACCCAGCAGCAAATACCTGTCATGTTATAAACATAACAGCCACGTCAGTGGGGAGTAACTCGGACGTTCTCCCAGCCATATTATATCATATGGAAAAAAAAATAGTATTATTATATCAAAATATTTAAAAAGAGGAAAACATTACAACGATATAATAAAATAAGTTCTCGGAGGAAACTTAAAACATTTGCCAACCTGCATATCAAAATCAATCGATAATAATATTCAAAAAATGGCGTTATGGAAATTCGATCAGTGTGCACAAGGCTAGACTTTCACTAGGATAATACTGGAAACTAGTTTCGAGAACTGTAGAATTAACTCATAACAGAATCCAGTCTCTAACTAGGCAACTCAACTATAACAGGACTGCGTGCAGCGAGGTCCTGGCTTAAGTAGTATACACCCTTCCTGGATACAAATCATATCCAGTTCAACCCGACGCGATTTATACGATGCGATATCTAAGTTTAAGGTAAATATACACTCTCCTGAACACAAACCATGCTCAGTTCAACAACTAATGTGCCCCATAAAGACACACCAGTCTTACAGTTGATGGCAAAAACGTACATCCCAGACTATATTACTCGAACCCCACACTTGCCCTTATTCCATAACTGCAAAACAAGCCATTTTCGATAATCAAAAATAAATATAATCAATATAAATAACATGAGGATAAAAGGAATAAACATTTACAAAAAAAAGAGATACTTTCTATAAATAGAAACTTACCTAAAATAGAAAGATTGTTATAGAAAATTCATAAGTTATTGAAATAAGTGAAATGTATAAAAATAACATTTCTAACAAAATTAACATTTTATTATTATCGTCGTTGTCGTAACTTTATTATATTTCTAAATTCGTTACTCAAAATTTAAATAAAATATTTTCAGTCAATATAGAGTATTTTATAAATAATTAGGAAATCGAGATAAAACTATAAATTTTAGAAAAGATATGTTTTTAAGAAAACGATATCAAAATTAATTGAGTCGACGAATTTTATAAATTAAACGAGATTTCATAAAGCTTGCAAATTAGTTTTAGCAAATAGATTTTATCAATAAATAATACTGATTTTACTAAAAACAATCAATCGTAGCCAAATGAGAAATTATTAGGGAAAATAGTCTTGACTAAAAATGTATTTGAAACAAAATCGACTACTTTCTCATTTATTAATATAAGTCGTAAAACGAAATTAATTTATTGAACAAATATACAAATCTCGATTATAATATAAAAATACGATTTTGAGTTAAAAAAATTATAAATTAACAAAATATGACGAAAATATGAAATCGATATTATTTAGTAATAGTGTCACGATAACCAACAAAATATTTTAACGATCATAAATAATAACATTGCTATCGATTAATAAAATGATATCGAAAGTTATAAAAATATTGATAACGCAAACGATTAAAAATTAATATAATTAGCAATAATATATAGGTAAAATTAGAAAAATGAAGTTGAAATATTTACTACATACTACTACTCAAACATATGATGCAATCGAGTAACGTCCTAAAGTCACCGTGTAATCTTGTGATATACTTGTTCTCCTCGTATGCTCCATGCTCCGTTACTTCAAAATTAACGTCTTTAAGTTCCTAGTTCTAGAATTGATAGCCTTAGGCGTGCTCCAGCAGATAATCGAATTGACAAAAACAATAGAAAGAGACGGAGATTGGATCAGGCACAACCGATAAACTAAATTAATGAGGGGGCTGAAACGAATACGAATGGACCGGAATAAAAGGGTACTCAAGGTCGAGACAAGGGGAAAACGAAGGGAAAAGAGTAATTTTCATAAGACGGAAGAAGGAAATTATGTGCCAAACAGAAATCCGTCAATACAACAAACACCGCAAACAGCCCCGAGAAAGCACCAACGTACGTACAACGGTGAGCAGTAGGATAATGATTGAAAATGAGCAATAATGTACAGACACAACAACATCAGTAACGAGTACCAGGAGGGTGAAGATCAGAACACGAATAGTCACAAGTAGCAGCACGAAACAAGACCACAGCACCGACACGAGACTGAACTAGCAGCAACAACAAATACGATGCGAGACGATCCACGACAACAACGAAAAGAACTAGCACAGCGTACATCCATGACCAAAGGAAATGAGACGGATACAACGACAATAGAAACGGAGTTAGAACAGGGTAAGAACGACTGAAGGCAGATAAATAAGGGAAAGAAAACGCGGAAAGGCAGCAGGCAAGCACGACGACAGGGGCAAACGACAAGCGTAGGAGCAGCACAAATGTAGAAGAAGAAAAAGAAAAGAAGAAACAACAGCGTACAGCAGGACAGTAAGCAGCAGCGTGAAACAGCAGACAGAATGCAGCAAAGGATGAAATCAGAGAAGGGGACGAAGAAGACAAGAAAAATTACCTTCACAAAGACTGAACCGAAACCGAAACCGAGCGAAGGGTGACAAGTAACATAAGCATATCGAGCAGCAGTAAGACAATAACGACAGCAGCAGATGTCGAACCCGAAGAGTTGTGGACATGACATAGGTCCACCCCGACGCGGCCACGCGCGGGTTTGGGGAGGCGAATGAATCTCATGTGAGATGGGTTGAATTGAAATTTAAATCAAAGTGGAGTCGCCACCAAACTTTGTGAGAGTTCGGGCCCATTCGAACCCACTCTATATCTTAGTGGGCCGGGCACAAAGTTCGGCCCATTTGGATGTCAGAGTTTATTTGGTTCGTCCCTTTGCATTGCGATACCGATACTGTCGTTATCGGATATCGTGTATTGCATGACTGTCGTGCGCCAATGGATTCGGATATCCGGAAACCATGGTTCTGAGCAAGGGGTGAGGGTATGTGTTGGAAAGTTCACAAAGAACACCCAACCCCGCCCGCACTTAGCGGCCTCTACTAAGATATCGCTTGACTTTTGAATACGCGCGTTAGTAATACGATGAGATGTTATGCAAGCAGTATCACTACAACAAAACATCAAATAGACAACTCCTAATAGACATCTAATATTGTTAACAACTAATATATAATATATATATATATATACATCTGTTGTTTTTTATAAACAGATGTGTTTATTGGATAATAGACAACTGAGTTTAATTAAAACAGTTGTATAATTTATAGACAACTGTTTTTTTAAAACTCAGTTGTCTATTAACCTACTATTATACCAACCAATTGGTAGATACCCAACCCATACCACTTTCAATTAATTTAAACGAATCAAAGTATCAAAACCTTTTGCGCACTATCTGTTCCCCTAAAATCTAAAAACCCTAAAAGTATCAAACGTTCGCAGTTCCCCTAAATCCTCCGTCGGTCGCCGTCTTTCGTCGTCCTTCGCCGTTCCCCTGAATCTTCGCCGTTCTCAATTGTTGTTGTTGTTGTTCATCTTCGTTCTTCTCCCTCTTCGCCCTAAATTAAATCAATCAATCAATCAACCCTTTTTCCCCTAAATTCTAGGGTTTCCAATTTCCTGCAAAAAAAATCAAATTAGTACTCCAACAATGAAGTCTTCATTTGGTATGCTCAAGAAATTCTCTTTCCTTAAACATGACGCCGGCAAAGATCACCGCGTTTTCCACCGCCCTCCTAAAATCGACGAACTTTCTCTCGCTTCTCAGGTTTCTCTCGATTCGCTCACTTCTAATTCGATGTACTTATTGTACGATTTTGTTGTAATGTAAAGTACTGTATTAGGTTAATTTGAGTTGGTTTAATTGATATTAGTGATAGTTAGCTGTTCATGATCTAGGGTTTAGTAGTTGAGTTGATGTGATTTGGTACATTGTGTTGTTTCTAGCAGTTTGAATGAACTTAGTGGTGTTAAGTTGTTTATGATCTAGAATTTGGTGGTAGTTGATGATCTAGTACTGAAGAATTGAAGATGTGTTCAAGGGAGATTGAAGTAATTTGTATGATTTGAGGTTTTCGTGATCCGGTTATGTACTGGATTATTGTAAAACCATTCACAAAAGACACATTTACCCCTACCATAGAACATGGTGGTTACTGGTTAGTAAGTGTAAGATTTGTGTTTACCGAAATGTCTTAGTCTGGTTAAGACGGAGGTATTATGGATAATAGGTTGTTCGATTTCTCCCTCTCTTCTATTGTAATGCGATCATGTGCGCACTGCATTAGACAAGTATAATAAGTAACCAAAGCATTTGTATGAATCCCTAGAGTGGACTCGATATGTTATTTATGTTTAGCAGACTTCCAGCTATGAAAAGATGAGCATACAGATGACGACATGTTGACGAGTTAGGTGTTAGGCGTGAAATGACGACAAGGGAACGAGTAGGGTGTGGAATGATGAGCAGATGATGACATGTATGTCAAGCCTGCCATGAAGTGGCAACAGCAGCATCTCCAAATATAAGTCCTATTAAACTGGAGGCTGGAGGGCTTTAGTTGAGAGTGTAGGTTAGTAGCTTGTTATAGACTTGTAGTACCCCTATATGGCTATTATACAGTACTGCGTTGTAAAAGATGCATGCATTGCCTTTGCTTTCATGTGTTTCCACGTTCTATAAAGTAGTTGTAGTAGTACGAGTACTAGTAGCCAAGTCCTGGAACTGTTCTTGTTTTCTGGTTGCTTCACTGATGTGAACTTCTATATATTTGATAATTTATCAACTCTACTCTCTTTTTTCCCAGTTGAGTTCTTTCACTATTTAGTAAAACCTCTGAGTCGGAATTATCTTTCCTTTACTTATTCACAGGGTTGTAATTAAACCATTAAAACCTTTGAAATTTGATACAGAGTACTTCATAAACCTAGAAATTGCAAATCAAATTATACGAATATTGATGCAATTAAGACATGTATTAGTACATTATTTTTCTTCTAATCTCTTATATATAAGGTTGTATTTATCCATTTCTTTAATAAAGGTATATTTATGGGTACACAAGATGAGAGATACGGAGTAGTAAAAACTGAATAAATTATTAAAAAAGGAATGAATAGATTGTTAATAAAATGTACAAAATGTGGGGTATGAAATACTCCCTCCGTCCCACTAAGATTGTCCCGTATTCCTTTTTTGGTAGGTTCTTAAAGATTGTCCCATTTCTAAACTTTCCTTTTTAGTTTGTCATTTTTTACAACTTTGCCCCTAATAAGTTAAAGTATTTACCATTTTGCCATTCCACTAACTCACACCACCTCACAAACATTATGACTCACCCTATAAAGGAAGTCATCATTACCTATATACTCAATCATCACACTATTTCCTTAATTTGTGAGCTAAAGTTCATGGGACAATCTTTCCGGGACGGAGGGAGTATGACTTAATGGAAAGAGAAGAAATGTAACCCAGTTCAAAAATGAAATATATACGGTAGAATATAATTATGACTTGAAGGGAGTAATTGTACGTCCATTTGGTAGAGTAAAAAATAAAAATCTGGAGGATTTGCAGACAATAACTGCATCTTTTTTAATGAATGGGAATTACAATTCAATTTGACAAACTGTGCACGTGAAAGCATTAACTTTTGTACTCCTTTAGGTAGCTGTATCACCGTATGACTATGGGTTGGTGAAAGTGGAATTTATATGGGTATTACTATTTGACAGGAAATGCAAGACATGCGCGACTGTTATGATAGCTTGCTCTCGGCTGATGCTGCAACTGCAAACTCTGCATATGGTATGTTTATATAACAATTTCAGTTGAATACCATTTGTTCTTTCCGTAGCTTGTAAATTTATCAAGTGTGTTGAACTGCTTTGGAAAAGATATTAACAGCTACTCCCTTCATATCTATATGTTCGTCCCCTTTGTATAATATATGGGTGAAGTATTATATTGAAAGTGGACGAGCATATAGATACGGAATTTTACTTTTGTTTGTTGAAACCCTGCTTTAATAACTATTTCAAGTGCATTTTTTGTAGTAAAGAAATGTTGGATGAGAATGCTTTTCTTTCTCTTCCTTGAGGGCACGGCGTGTTGTGTTTCAAAGTAGAAAAATTCCAGCCTTCATTATCTAGGAGGTCAATTGGTTTGTTGTTGATTTCACTAACTGCTGATTTCAATCGCCTTTTGCAGAGTTTTCGGAGTCTCTACGTGAAATGGGTGGTTGTCTATAGGACAAAGCTGAGTTGTACAAGGATGAAGATAGTAGTATGTATTCCTCACTTTAACTTGATAAACCTAAGTTGTAGGTAGTAGACTAGTAGATATGTTACTTGGACATGATTGGGTCATTATGAGTATCCGATATGTTTTCTTATCCAGTGAAGCTTACTAACATAGTCCCTAGCGGAACTTGTTTTCTTCCTTTTTTGCTCCTAAACTGTTATCTTTTACAGTATGTTTTTGCTTTTGTTACCTGAATTCGAAATTTTTTTATTTAACGTGGTAATCTTGATAATGAGGTATGTGAGTTGTCTGAGATAATGAAAAGCAAGTTCATCCACCTTGATCAAGTTGATCAAGTTATACAGTGACGAATATGTTGTGGTCCAAATGTGGTGATAGATACGCTTCTTTTACACATCTGCAGGAAAGGCCTTGTTGATGCTTGGAAAAATTCAATTTGAACTTCAGAAACTTGTTGATCTCTGTGTAATTCCTAGACTCCTAGTTTTTTTTCATCAATTTATTCTTACATACGAAACCACGATACAATCTTGCTCTTTTCTGTTTTGGCAGCGTTCGCATATCTTTGTCACAATCACGAATCCATCAGAATCTCTACTCAATCAACTTCAAATTGTGCAGGTTTGCCATAATAGTATTTATAAAGCTAATAATTATGCAATACATTTTTTTATCCTACTGTAGCTTGTCATACTATCATTACCTAATTTCACGAAAAGAATGGGAAGGAGGGATGGAAGGTTCCTCTTAAATGTCCATTTACGTGGTGTTCAAGAACTTGACTGGATTCCTTTCCTTTAATCAATATATATAGGAAATGAAATAGCAGTGTGATGAGAAAAGGTATGAACCTTGGCTATAAGGTTTCTTTTTCTCCATCTCCCTTTTCACACCAATTTTAAGTTGACATAAACTATAAATGGCCTGTAGAACTATATACGAATACATGATCGCGCACAGCAGCGAGAAAATGGGCGGTCAAAAGGTGGCAAAGGTGAAAAAGTTTCGACGGAACAATTGAAGCAAGCCCATACTGAGTATGCAGAGGAAGCGACACTGTATATTCAGGCTGAAGTCTCTAAAGCACGGTACAGTGAGGATCAGAGAGTGATTTTGATTTTACTTGATTACTAAGTTATCCATTTGTACTTATTCTCGATTTAGCATTGTCTCTTCCTCAAAATTGTGAGAAAAGTTGATCACTTGTGTATATTACACACTGTGTACAATAGATTCGTACTTAGTTATGTATATATTGTGAAAATGAAAAGAGATGATGTATTGGGGATTAAATGTTTTTCTTATTAATAAAATTAAAGTTCTCAGTATGTAAAATTAGTTTATTTCATTTTTTTGGTTCGTTAGTAATACAATAGATATCTAATATTTTAAAACCTCTGATGTCTATACGAGCAATAGACAACTGTTATTATAGAAAAGAATTGTCTATTAATGAATAGACAACTGTTGTGAAACAGATGTCTATGCTTAGACTAATATACAACTCCAAACTACTCAACTGTTGTAAATCAGTTGTCTATTGCAAAAAAAATCAGTTGTCTATTTGATGTTTTGTAGTAGTGTATTTTGCCTAAACATGTAATATTTGAATAGGTTACTATGTCGATTTAATGCATCCAAAACTAACGTCAAAGTTATATTTAGCATGCGAGATTTGTTTTAGTGCAATAAAACAAACGAAAAAATAGGATGGAAAGACATAAACAAACAAGTTAGTAACGGTGATAACGATAATAACAGTTTGTAAATAATGATATAGAATGATGTAAATTACATGATGCATGGTTTTGAAAAAGTAATATGACACGTGATTGACTTGAAACGTGTTGACCGAAGTCATAAAAAAAATTACCGAGACTCGAAAGGTGTTGTGGGACTCACGGTTTTGTCGTGATAAAGGCCACTCGACCGAGTCATTGAGAGACTCGACCGAGTGGACCTCGGAAAAGGATTCTGCCCAAAATTTGAGGTGTTACTCGGCCGAGTCATTAAGAGACTTGACTGAGTAGGTCGCCACTCGATCGAGTCATTGAGAGGCTCGACCGAGTGGTCCTCAAAAAGTCATTCTGCCTCGGTTATGGGGTGCCACTTGATCGAGTGCCCCCTGTACGAACTAGGGTTCGTTTTGCAATATGTCACAGGTTTCGAAATTGCCTTTTGATTTTTGAAAATCGTTAATTTGTCAAATCGGGCAGAAATATTGTATGATTTGTGCTCGACTCAGATTTTGATAATCGTCGTATCCGATATTTGATTATGGAATCAATATCGAATATTTAGAGCGTAATCTAAAAAAGTTGTAAGTCATTTAAATTAAACTAAAACGTAATAAATTATCTCCGCGTTTATAGTGTCGTTATTAATTCTTTCGAATTATGTGACTACTATTTTAGCATCAACGAATTCGTATTAGTTAAATTTATTGACTAATTCGCTTAGATACGATATCCAACTATTGAGTTGGTATCAAATCTAAAGAACGACACTTTAAACTTTATTGAAAAAAAAGGATTCCCTCCACATCTCGACATCGTAATAAATCCTTGCGGTAATTTGTGATGTCAGATCCGCATCAACGGGTCTCGGTTCATAAAAAAGGAATCGGGCGCGTTTAAAGGGGAATATTGCGACCCCATCATGCCTTTGAGTGTTTAGGGCGGGGCTCCTCGAGAGAGCTCCACCAATGTTACAACTCGTGAAAGGGTTAGAAGGGTCTTATGCTAATATCGCCTTTAAACGTGCTCAATTCGAAATAGTTTTTAGAAATCAATGATTGTGTGATATTAATGATGATGACGATGATGATGGGAATAATAAAACGAGACTAATGACGTGACAAAAATAAAAACGCTATTGTTGACGTTGACTCGCTTCAACAATCAAGCGTTCGGGGTATCGGGATAAGCGACCGACAACATCGGGTGCAACACCCTTGTATATTCGGATTTCCTTATCCCATCATCCTTTACGCTCGACACGAATTAGCGAGTATTTTAATGTCTTGATACTAGTAGTATTAACGATATTAGAAAAAAAAACAAAAAAAAAGAGGAGAAGACGAGGAAGAAGACGCGAGAAGAGAGGAGATGAAATGGAATAAATCGGGGTTTTTGCACCCTCAACCTACATGTTTCGTGTTCTCGGACGGGACTCGTTTAATTGTGGCTTGAGCACTGGAGTATCGAGATTACGTAGATCGAGTTATGGTGGTTTAGGGTTTGAGGTTTTCCTAGATGCTAGGGTTTAGGTTGAAGAAGATGGGGAGATTAGGGTTGTAAAGGTTGTGTTAAAGATAAGAGTTAGGGTTGTAAAAAGTTTTAAAAAGGATGATTAATTGCATGCAAAAGGGGTGTATATATAGGCAATGTCCCCCACCCTCGTCTAGGGTTACTCGACCGAGTATCTTGCTAACTCGGTCGAGTGGCCCAAAGCTGCCGCAGACGGGCCTGTTAAAGGCCCACTCGATCGAGTGGGTTAGCTGGAACGAAGGGGTCCAGATTTTTGGACCTCGGGTTGGATATTTTTGTGGATCTTGTATTTGGGTTGGAACTTTGACCGGGGTTTGACCCGGTCGTTAAAAGACGGTTTTATTTCCTGTGTCGGTTTTGACCCAAATTAGTCTTATTTGATTGGAAACGACCTGATGGGCCTGGATTTGAGGTCAGTTTTGTGAGATTTGTACTCTGTAAAAAGCCCAAGCCAGAAACTAACGGTTTCGAGCCCATATCCGAGCGCGTAGAAGCACGTTTTCGTCCGATCATCATCGGGTGTTTTTTGGAAACTGCTATAGACACTTAACGGCCAAATGTGGGTGTCTACAGAGCCCCCACTCTGACTGAGGCTTGGACATGGCGAAAGTCAGAGTAGCTACTAGGCCAACCGAGGATTAAGACCTGGTAGACTTCCGATCGGGTCGTTTATGGTCCACTAAACTTGCGTGAAGGGCTCGCCAGCCATAAGACAGAAATCATACCTGAGTTGATGAGGATAACTCCGCGGGGATTCGGACTTGTTATATAAGTCCTGGGTGCGCCTGTATGTAGGCCCATCCTGTACTGATTCAGAAGATATGCCGCCTAGGGCTTTCCGCTGGGGAGATATATAAGTTGCGCGGGCTTGCCTCTGAAGCCTCGAGTCGTACCTGTATCAGTCACATTAAATTTTGCATGCAACACGTAGGTCAAAATATGACTCGCGCTGGGGAATAAAAATTTGAATTTTTTTGAATTTTTTTGATTTTTTTTGAAATTTTTGACTCTTTTGAAAGAATTAGGAATACTCGGGATGACTAATTCCTGGGCTAAAATTGAGGAATCAGAGAACTGGGCCTGTATGCATAAACCCACTAGAATTGGGAAACTTTAGGAAAAGAGAATATGGAAAGAGTGTTGTTGGGCTTGGTGTTATAAATACCCCTCCCTTGTATTAGTTTTCCTCACAATTCACTTCACAATTCTCTTCTCCTCAAAAGAGAGCTCCTTATTGTTTTCAAGAAGTTTAGCCATGGGGATTGAGCGCTTGACCACGATGTTGCAAGAATGGTCCCGACACTTTAGGGACACCGATAGGGTAGCTTTGAACTAGACGGGTATTACTTAGTTGTATACGTTCCGTCAGATGTAGGTGGACCGCCACTTCGTTGATGGTTGTTTGTCCTATTGGGACGACACATCTCATGTTTTTGCCTTTCCTTGGGGCAAAATTTGTCCTTTACCCGAGGAGATTGTTGCTGTGGGAGGATGGAACCCTATACTTCGTCCTACCGTCCCGTTTTCAGTCCATGATCACCGGAGGAAGCTACGAGAATTTTTAGGACTTTCCCATAATGAAGTATCTCGAATGGCTGAAGGTGATACTATTTTTGATCGACTTGGCTGAGAAATTTATGAACCCTTATGATGTCTGGGTCAGACCGCCCCACAGCAGTAGGGCTTTCTCTTTTTGCATGCTCCATGTTTACGCTTTTGAAGGTCATATGGATTTGTTATCGTGCATGGGCGATGTCCGTCTTTTCACTGTGGTTGACCTGATGGAGACGGAGCACAGTCTGGCTTGGTTGATTACGGGGGAAATTATCTAAGGTTTGGATAACCGTAAGAGGGATTAGTCTGTTCGCCTGACCGGGAGCACCCGTTAATTGCAGGTGTATTGCTTCGAATTTTTCTGATTTTTTGATTTCTCAATTTTTCGAATTTTTGATTTTTTCCTCGCGATTTCCTGCTACCGTGGGCACTTGATCGAGTCACCCGGCACTCGATGGAGTGCCTTCGTAAAAAGCCTCTGCCCGATTTCAGGGGTGTCATCGATCGAGTGACCCCTAGGCACTCGATCGAGTGCCCTCAGGCGGACATCAATTTTGCTCGAAAACTTATATTTTTTGTTTTCTTTTTTCAGCTTTGGCTATTTGAGAGGCTATCGGTCATAGATCCTCCCCTTGACCCAAGTCGATACCGACCTAATCAGGTGATGACAAGGAGACGGGCTATTGATTTTTCGTGCCATATTACTCAGAAATACTGGGACGAAGTGTTGTCTTTTCATGGGGGTCCGTTGATCCGATGGGTGGTGCCATGGTGGCCCATTTATGTTTGGACGGGCTTTGCCCCGGGGGATAAGGCTTGTTATCAGGTAATCTTGTCTTTCAGGCAGACAATTCACCTTTACCCCGACCGCATACTAAGGTAGTATGGTTGGACCCAAAGAATTTCTGAGATTGAAGCAGTTGTGAGTGAATCTACCCAACTGACTGATGTGATGTGTGACACTCGGATACAAAGATGGTACACCCGGCCCACTTGGCCCATTCCCAAATCTCTTCATTCAATTTGGGTATCGGATTCTTATGTGAAGTGGACTAAAGCCGATTCTGCGAAGGCCCGAGCTGCTTTGAAGGTTGATGAAGCTTTTGACCTGCTATGGAGGGAGCAAGTTAAAGACAATCGAGGCTTCTTTGACGAAGGCGATACTCCGGCTACTTTGGTCTGTCTAATGTCAGGTCAAAGAAGGAAACCCAGGACTCAAGCTGAAGGGTCCAGTGCTAGAGGTGCGCGGGGGAGAGTGAGCCCCCAGACTGACTTAGAAAGGAGACTTGGCCCAAAACTGGCAGTTCAGGACCGACTTGGCCCGCGAGATAGACTACCCGAGCACGTACGGGCTCGTCTTGGACCGGTGACAATGACAGAAGACCCGTTGTCGAAGAAACGAGTTCGAGCAAAGGAGGTTCCCTTGGTGTCTTGGTGATCCGGGAACGTTCACCCCCGCCCCGTCGACACCGGGCTCCACGTGACCCGAAGGACAAGGTGAAGGGCAAAATGCCCTAAGTCTCCTTAATTTTATTATTTAAGTATTATTATTATTATTCTAGTGTGCTTTTTTCGTGTATTTGCCGGTTTTGTTTTTGTGATGTAATTTTGAAATTCACGAGTTTATCAGGTTTTTAATAAAAGACATATTAGTGAATACCGTTTCCGTCTTTTTTGCTATTGCGGTGGTTGTACCCTTTTGAGGGGTTGCCTACGTATCCACAATTAGCGGAATCAAATCAAACGTAGTTCAAACGTAGATTTTTTTTGCAATTTTTGAAATACACCAAGACTATTAGTTTCAGATGTGCGACAGTAGGATAAGTAATCCTAGCTCATTGACTTGCTTATATTTTTTGGAAATTTAAATAAAAACAAATTTTTATAAAATTTTGCAAATAACATTGAGATAAGGTTTAGGGGTAGTAACCCTTCAGCTGGTCCAAGTTGGTTGGGTTGACAAATTCATTCCAGTCCAAGTTTGTCAGCATCACTACTCCTCCTGATAGAACCTTCTTTACCAAATACGGCCAGCCCAATTGGGTTTGAATTTTCCTCTTGGGTCAACCGGTAGTAATGCACGGACCGATTTTAGAACTAGGTCCCCTTCTTTGATATTTCTGGGCCTAACTCTTTTGTTGAAAGCCCGTTGTATCCTCTTTTGATATATTTGAATGTTGTTGAGGGCCTGGGACCGTCGTTCGTCTAGAAGAACTAGCGTGTCGTATCGGGCTTGGACCCAATCTGCTTCAGGCACATGGCTCTCAAGTAAAATCCTAAGGGATGGTACTTCCAGTTCGACTGGTTGGACCGCTTCCATTCTGTATGTCAAGTAATATGGAGTTGCTCCGGTTGCGGTGCGAATCGACGTCGGTACCCCCATAGGGCAAAAGGTATTTTGTCGGGCCAGTTCTGGTAATTCTCAGCCATCTTTTTAAGTATGGTGACAATCATTTTATTGGCTGCCTCTACCGCTCCATTTGTTTCGGGCCGGTAAGGCGAAGATGTATGCCTTTGAATTTTATATTTTGCTAGGAAAGTAGTTGTTTCAGCTTGGAAATGGGTCCCGTGATCACTGATGAACTTGTGCGGGATCCCGTACCGGCATATAATCTTGTTCTGGATAAACTTGGCAACGTGCTTGGCATTCAAGATCCGGTATGCCTCGGCTTCGACCCATTTAGTGAAATAGTTGATCGCCACCAAAATGAAACAGTGACCTCTTGTCCGGAAGGGTTCACCTTTCCAATTATATCAATTCCCCATGTTGAGAACGGCCATGGTGATGTCATGGTATATAGTAGGGAAGACGGCATGTGTTGTACGTTGGCGAAAATCTGACAATTATGGCAGTTTTTGACGTATAACTGACAGTCAATTTCCATGCTGTTCCAGTAATATCCGAGTCTCATGATTTTTCGAGCTAGCATATGGGTGTTCATATGTGGGCCATTTTCACCATCGTGCACTTCGAACATAACCTTCTTGGCCTGTATTTTGTCGATACGTAGGAGGAGAGCCCCCTGTGCCGTCTTTTTGTATAATTGTCCGTCGTCCGTATGAACGAATTGGGTTGCCAATCTTCGCAAGGCTTTCTTGGCCCGATTTTCAGTTCCCGGGGGATATTCTCCCGTTGTCAAGTAGGTTATAACATCCTAATACCAAGGTTCTAGATCAGTTATTTCGATGTTTTAGATGGCGTGGATATAGGCCGGCTCGGACCGTCTTTCAACGCAGATCGGCATGCTGGTTAGGTGCTCCGGGATATTTAATAAAGATGCTAACTTGGAAAGTGCATCTGCAAATTGATTTTCCTCCCGGGGTAGATAGATATATTCTACCTTTTGGAATTGTTTTTCGAGAACCCTTACTCGCGCTTGGTAAGCCACGAGATTGACGTTCCGAGTTTTCCATTTTTGGAGAGCTTGATTGATGACGAGGGATGAGTCACCGTGGACCCGAAGGTTTGTTACTCCTAAATTAGCGGCGGCTTGCAACCCGTAAATGCATGCTTTATATTCGGCTGCGTTGTTAGTCACATCAAAGTCCAATTTAATGGATAACGGTGTATGCTCTCCTTTTGGCGAGATTAACAGAATCCCGACTACAAATCCTCGGAAGTTCGACGCTCCATCAAAATACAAATCCCATGTCTCGGTGTCAGTATGGAATTTGTCTTCATCTGGGAAGGCCCATGTATCAGTGTGTCCCTCTTCAGATATGGGACTATCGGCGAGAAATTCGGCTACTACCCGACCTTTGATGGGTTTTAATGGTACGAACCCGAGGTCGAACTCTGCTAACATTAAAGTCCATCTAGACATCCTTCCATTGAGGATGGGCTCTGCGAATAGGTACTTGATAGGATCCATTTTAGATAGAACATGTACCTCGTGACTTAGCATATAGTGCCGGAGCTTTTTAGTGGCCCAAACTAAAGCTAGACACGTCTTTTCGGGCATGGTATATTTGCATTCATACTCCAAGAATTTCTTGCTGATGTGGTAAATGGCCCGTTCTTCTGAATCGACTGTCTGGGCCAGCATAGACTCCATGGCTGTCTCCGTCGTTGTTAGGTATAACGACAAAGGCAAACCAGGTTGAGGTGGCATTAATACCGGCGGTGCAGACATGATCTCTTTGATTTTATCGAAAGCCGTTTGACATTTATCGTCCCACAGTGTTCGTTCTCCTATCTTCAGTTTCTTGAAAATGGGTTCACATACCATGGTTAGCTTTGAAATGAACCGGCTGATGTATTGGACTTTCCCGAGAAACCCCCTTATTTCTTTTTCGGTTTTGGGCGGTTGCATCTCGGTGATGGCTTTGATTTTAGCTGGGTCGACCTCGATGCCGCGTTGGCTAACGATATGGCCCAGTAATTTGCATGATGTTACCCCAAAACTGCATTTTTGAGGGTTTAGCCTCATGTTGTATTTGCGTAGTCGGGTAAAAAATTTTCTTAGGGCCGCAATGTGCCCGCTTCGGTCTTTGGATTTGACGATCATGTCGTCCACATAAACCTCCACTTCCTTATGCATCATGTTGTGTAGTAAGGTTGTGGCGGTTCGTTGGTAAGTGGCCCCGACATTGATGAGACCAAATGGCATAACGGTGTAACAGTAAGTACCTCAAGGTGTAATATAGGTGGTCTTACTCATGTCTTCTTCCGCCATTTTGATTTGATTGTACCTGGCATACCCGTCCATAAATGATAGAAGGGCATGGTCGGCCGTGTTGTCCACCAGTATATCGATGTGTGGCAATGGAAAATTGTCTTCTGGGCTGGCCTTATTAAGGTCCCGGAAGTCTACACATACCCGCACCTTACCGTCCTTTTTAGGTACCGGCACGATGTTTGCAACCCAGTCTGGATTTTCAGACACTTGTATAAAGCCCGCTTTGAATTGCTTGTCGACTTCTTCCTTGACTTTGAGAGACCATTCGGGCCTCATTCTTCGGAGCTTTTGTTTTATCGGCTTACACCCATCTTTGATGGGTATACGGTGTTCAGCTATTTCCCGATCTATCCCCGGCATGTCCTTGTAGGACCATGCGAAGACATCTTTGAATTCTTGGAGGAGGTCCCTGAATTGTTTTCTCTCCTCGGAATCTAAAGATAAGCCCAACTTTAGTATCTGGGGCTCTAAAGTGGTTCCCACGTTAATGGATTTGGATTCTTCAATTACCGTATCTCGGGATTCTCTTTGTTCGAGCTGCTCGATTAGATGTGAAGCGAAGGGTACCTGTTCGTCGGGTTTCTCAATGTCATTGCATATAAAATTTTGAAAGTATTTTGAAAATAAGACAAGTCGTAAGCGGAACGGTTTTCGTTATTATTAATAGTAAATTTGGAAAAGAGCTCGAAGAGAACGGCCATCTAATAGTTGGTCAGTGGCGGAATAGGGAGTGCTCTCGAGACAGACCCCGAGGCTCCGGTGGGTGCTACTAAAGGAAGAGGGGTTACAGACTCAATTCTAGTACTGGACCCTCTAGACTTGGACTCAGACTCGACTCTGACTCTGACTCAGACTCGGACTCGGACTCAGTTTCCGGAATGTCTGCCTCGCCGGTGATCAGCTTGTAGACTCGTCCCTGGCTGTCGGTCCACTAGATGGTCTTCCTCCAGGCCCTTTTCCCGTTGTCTGCACCAACTTTGGAGATCAGCTTAGTTGGGTCGAACCTATTGCTGCGAAGGATCAGGTTGACCAGATCTTCTTTAGGGATAGGGATGGCCTTGTCTTCCCCGAATAGAAGCCCCAGCACGGGCTCAGTGTTGTCACCCTCCTTTGATTCAGTCTGGATGAGGGCGAATATGTCATCTAGGATGAAATTGCATTCCCGAGCCGATTTGGTCTCGGGATACGTGATGGTGGGTCGGTATAGACCCACTTGAATGGCTCTGAATAATGGTGTAACAAACTAATCGGTTAGTTTTGGGCTATAAGGGCCCAAGTAGGTACTCTTGATGATGTTGGTGGCCTTCTGAATTCCGGTCCGGACCACGTTTCCCGGGGTTATAGCATACCCCAAACCAAATCGTGATTCGCCATCGTTTAGGACCTCGATGATATTCCCGGCTGGAAGATATGGCCTCGAGGTAACCCCCGGTAGATAGCCCAAGTTTTGTAGCATCGTATCGATGCTAGTAGTGAAGTAGGGCCTGAAGAGATATTCTTCTTCAATCATTCCCACGAAATCAAATCCTCGTGGGTCGGCCCAGCCCGTAGCGTTACAGCTTGCCACGGTAATGGGGGTTGCCTCTAGTGTGACGACACTGTCTTGAAGAGACATCTTGACCTTTCTATGGAGGGTAGAGGACACGGCCTTGAACGCATGGATCCAAGGTCGCCCGAGAAGCAGGTTGAAAGAGGAGGTGACATCAATCACCTGAAACTCCAGTTCTTTCTCGATTGGGCCCGTTATGATCGTTAATTTAACGGCCCCAGCAACCGGTTTTGGGCTCCCATCGAAAGCCTGGATAGTCTGCGCGGTTGGAAGGTAGTCGACCTCGGTGATACCGAGGGCTTTGGCAGTCCTTAAAAGAAGGACATTCATAGCTGATCTATCATCGATTAGGGTCATTGGGAGGTATTTCCCTCGGCATATGACCGTGATGTATAGGGCCAACTTATGGGCGGCCCCGAATGGTGGAAGGTCAGACTCGGAGAAGGTGATAAGTGGCCCTTCTTCTTTGGACTTGTCCTTGAGATAGGGCATAATAGTGGCTACCATTTCAGTAGGGGTAACCTGTGAGTCGACCTTGATTTGATCGAGAGCGTTAGTTAGTGCTTCCCGATGTTCTCGTGAGCAAACCAGAAGTTGCCATATGGTCAGATCGGTTCGAACCCTCTTCAATTGCTTGACCAGGGCCGTGTCGTTACTTGGTTCCTCAAGGGTAGATTCCGTCCAGGCAGGTTCAGTAACAGTTGTAGGGGCAGGATACCCGGTGGTGGCGAGGTGGTTGGTGGCTAAGGCTTTAGACTTAGCTTTTCGAACCTCTTCAATGGTGATGGGGACAGCTTCCCCTTTGGCTAGGTAGACGTCTTCTTCATCGTCGAACCATATTCCGTTAATCTGTGGGATAACGGGGAAATGAGGTGAGAGCAGTCAATTACCTCTCTGGTGAATATAGCATGAGCACTGAACGGGTTTTCTTTGTTTCTCGGTTTGTCCCCGGGCAACGGTATCTTCCCGCTTTCGATCAGATCTTGGATCAGGTGCTTCAATTTCCAGCATTTTTCAGTATCGTGCCCATTACCTCGGTGATATTGGCAATAGGCCTGGACATTGTAGCTCTTGGATCGTTTCTCCACTGGAACTTCTGGAGTTGGGCCTATCGGTTGGATTAGGCCCTTTGAAGATAGCCTTTGCAAGGCGTATGTATAAGTAGTCCCTATATCAGTGAATACCCGAGTTGGAGTATTCTTTTTGGATGAGGTATCTAGTAGATTAACCTCATCAAAGATGCTGCGGGTTGCAGCTGCAAGTGTGGGCTTGCTGATGGATTAACTAGCCCCTTAATATTCCTTGGTAGAGGCCTTAGTATGGTTCTCTAACCTTAAGTCATCCTCGATCCTCGTCCCCATTTCAGTTAGAGTGGCAAAGTTGGGTATGACGGTGTACCGGAGATGGACCCGGTAGGAAGGGAGGAGGTTCTTGACAAAGGCCTCCACTAGCACTTTTTCGTTGGGCTTATCAACCAACTTCACACTTTCGGCCCTCCACCTTTGAAGGTATTTAGTGAAACCTTATTTGGGCTCTTGGGCCATGACTTCCAGAGTACGCATCGTAGTCTGGATCTCGGTATTATCAGCGTAATTCCGAGCGAATTCTGTTGCCACATCATCCCAAGTCTTGTACTTCTTGGAGTCGAGCCTGTAGTAATAGGCTTTTGGGTGCTTCTCGAGGGAAGAAGCAAACAAATGCTCGAACATGGTGGATTTCACCCCCTTGACAGCCATGAACTCTTTGAAAGCCCGAATGTGATGGACCAGGTCTTCAGTACCCTCAAACATCGGTATGCCCGGAAGGTTAAGGTTGGCAGGTAGCTCGTCATTTAGAGGCAAATAGGAGCGAGCATTTTCAGTATGGATCGAGTTGTTGGTCGACAAATGGACCTGTTCTTCAAGCTTGCAGACGGCGTTGACCAGTTCAGCTATGGGCTCAGTGGGTTCAGATCAAGCATCAGGAGTCCCTTTCTCTACGGCACTCAAACGGGTGGCAAGGGTTGCTTGGTCAGTCCTGATAGCCGTGAGTTGGGCCTCCATCTTAGCCAGTGAGGCGGCTAGTTGGTCCAAAGTCTCTTGCATTTTGTGGCGTCTGGTTAACGGTGGCCTGTCTGTAAGAATACCGAGTAGTCAGAAACTGGCCCAAAATCTGGAATAAAAAGTACATCCCGAGCAAAGGAAAAACTGAAAAAGAAACGACTCAGAAAAGACACCTACACGGGTGACTTGTGAAAGGTGGGCCTCCCTTAGGATCCGGCTATGTGGGCCGGGTCCAGTTTGAAGGAAGTTTCACGTGAGACATTCCCTAGACTCGGGACTTGATTGTGTAAACGGACCCTCCCTTGTAGGAGTATGTCCTACGTAGGTGGGTCTTGCCTTAGTCAAATAAGGCGGACTGGGATATGGGGGAAACCCGTGATGTAAGATCGACGGAGTTTCGACGCTAGAGACTTTAGACGACTTACGACACGACCCGACACTGCTAAATACGAGAAGTCTTAAGAAGAGGAAAGTTTTGAAAAGGAACTTTAGAGAAAATCCCGAAAAGGTGGAGGACGGCCCGATTTTTTCGAAAATCGAAAAACAAACAATGCTATCGGGTTGCGATTTGGAAAATATTTTTGAATTTTGAAATGGGCAGCATACCGGCTAAAAATAGGCTATTTTGAGTAAAATCAGAAGTCCTAAATTCGTTAGCTTCACGGGTTTTGAAATTGGATACTTTTGAAAAAGATGCAATTTTTTTGAAAATGACGGTGTTTGAAAACGACATAGAAACCAAGTAGCATATAGTCACGCAAGCATTATAATGACGCCATGTATGCTCTACACTAAGTCTCGGTCGGTCTATAAAGAGTCTATACCAGTGCACATAGCCTATCCGTGAATCGGAACGGACTTCCTAAGTCGAGTTGAGCTTAGAACATGCCGCAATCCCATACGAATCGACTATGAACACCTTTGATATATCCATATTGGAGTACATCATGGTATAGTGGGACGTCGGTCACCAGTACCGGCCCGGGTAAAAATAGGGTTATGCATGAACCGTAAAACTAAAACGTGTATTGTACTAGTCAAACGATTTCTATTGGAGTCTCACCCTGAGGATGCCGATGGTAAGTCACGCATCAGTTAATCCCCAGCAGAGTCGCCAAATTGTGGACATGACATAGATCCACCCCGACGCGGCCACGCGCGGGTTTGGGGAGGCGAATGAATCTCATGTGAGATGGGTCGAATTGAAATTTAAATCGAAGTGGAGTCGCCACCGTACTTTGTGGGAGTTCGGGCCCATTCGAACCCACTCTATATCTTAGTGGGCCGCGCACAAAGTTCGGCCCATTAGGATGTCAGAATTTATTGGGTTCGTCCATTTGCATTGCGATACCGATACCGTCGTTATCGGATATCGTGTATTGAATGACTATCGTGCGCTAATGGATTCGGATATCCGGAAACCATGGTTCTGAGCAAGGGGTGAGGGTACGTGTTGGAAAGTTCACAAAGAACACCCAACCCCGCCCGCACTTAGCGGCCTCTACTAAGATATCGCTTGACTTTTGAATACGCGCGTTAGTAATACGATGAGATGTTATGCAAACAGTATTTTGCCTAAACATGCGAATATTTGAATAGGTTGCTATGTCGATTTAATGCATCCAAAACTAACGTAAAAGTTGTATTTAGCATGCGAGATTTGTTTTAGTAAAATAAAACAAACGAAAAAAAATAGGATGGAAAGACATAAACAAACAAGTTAGTAACGGTGATAACGATAATAAAGGTTTGTAAATAATCATATAGAATGATGTAAATGACATGATGCATGGTTTTGAAAAAGTAGTATGACACGTGATTGACTTGACACGTGTTGACCGAAGTCATAAAAAATATTACCGAGACTCGAAAGGTGTTGTGGGACTCACGGTTTTGTCGTGATAAAGGCCACTCGACCGAGTCATTGAGGGACTCGACCGAGTGGACCTCGGAAAAGGATTCTGCCCAAAATTTGAGGTGTTAGTCGGCCGAGTCATTAAGAGACTCGATTGAGTAGGTCGCCACTCGATCGAGTCATTGAGAGGCTCGACCGAGTGCTCCTCAAAAAGTCATTCTGCCTCAGTTTTGGGGTGCCACCCGATCAAGTGGGCTAGGCACTCGATCGAGTGCCCCCTGTACGAACTAGGGTTCGTTTTGCAATTTGTCACAGGTTTCGAAATTGCCTTTTGATTTTTGAAAATCGTTCATTTGTCAAATCGGGCAGAAATATTGTATGATTTGTGCTCGACTCAGATTTTGATACTCATCGTATCCGATATTTGATTATGGAATCAATATCGAATATTTAGAGCGTAATCTAAAAAAGTTGTAAGTCGTTTAAATTAGACTAAAACGAAATAAATTATCTCCGCGTTTATAGTGTCGTTATTAATTCTTTCGAATTATGTGACTACTATTTTAGCATCAACGAATTCGTATTAGTTAAATTTATTGACTAATTCGCTTAGATACGATATCCAACTATTGAGTTGGTATCGAATCTAAAGAACGACGCTTTAAAATTTATTGAAAAAAAAGGATTCCCTCCGCATCTCGACATCGTAATAAATCCTTGCGGTATTTTATGATGTCAGATCCGCATCAACGGGTCTCGGTTCATAAAAAAGGAATCGGGCGCGTTTAAAGGGGAATATTGCGACCCCATCATGCCTTTGAGTGTTTAGGGCGGGGCTCCTCGAGAGAGCTCCACCATTGTTACAACTCGTGAAAGGGTTAGAAGGGTCTTATGCTAATATCGCCTTTAAACGTGCTCAATTCGAAATAGTTTTTAGAAATCAATGATTGTGTGATATTAATGATGATGATGATGATGGGAATAATAAAACGAGACTAATGACGTGACAAAAATAAAAACGCTATTGTTGACGTTGACTCGCTTCAACAATCAAGCGTTCGGGGTATCGGGATAAGCGACCGGCAACATCGGGTTCAACACCCTTGTATATTCGGATTTCCTTATCCCATCATCCTTTACGCTCGACACGAATTAGCGAGTATTTTAATGTCTTGATACTAGTAGTATTAACGATATTAGAAAAAAAAAACAAAAAAAAAAAGAGGAGAAGACGAGGAAGAAGACGCGAGAAGAGAGGAGATGAAATGGAATAAATCGGGGTTTTTGCACCCTCAACCTACATGTTTCGTGTTCTCGGACGGGACTCGTTTAATTGTGGCTTGAGCACTGGAGTATCGAGATTACGTAGATCGAGTTATGGTGGTTTAGGGTTTGAGGTTTTCCTAGATGCTAGGGTTTAGGTTGAAGAAGATGGGGAGATTAGGGTTGTAAAGGTTGTGTAAAAGATAAGAGTTAGGGTTGTAAAAAGTTTTAAAAAGGATGATTAATTGCATGCAAAAGGGGTGTATATATAGGCAATGGCCCCCACCCTCGTCTAGGGTTACTCGACCGAGTATCTTTCTAACTCGGTCGAGTGGCCCAAAGCTGCCGCACACGGGCCTGTTAAAGGCCCACTCGATCGAGAGGGTCAGCTAGAGCGAAGGGGTCCGGATTTTTGGACCTCGGGTTGGATATTTTTGTGGATCTTGTATTTGGGTTGGACTTTTGATGTTTGCACGGCTATTTAGTGTCTCGGAAACGACTTTGACCGGCGTTTGACCCGGTCGCTAAAAAATGATTTTATTTCCGGTGTTGGTTTTGACCCAAATTAGTCTTATTTGATTGGAAACGACCTGCTGGGCCTGGATTTGAGGTCAGTTTTGTGAGATTTGTACTTCGTAAAAAGCCCAAGCCAGAAACTAACGGTTTCGAGCCCATACCCGAGCGCGTAGAAGCACGTTTGCATCCGATCATCATCGAGTGTTTTTTTGGAAACTGCTATAGACACCTAACGGCCAAATGTGGGTGTCTACAAGAGTAATCACAACTAACTTACGGCAGAAACAAAATGCAGCAGCGGCGGCAATGGACAGAGGAAAACAGAGATGAGCGACAACAACGTAGCAGCAACAACAGGACATTAGCAACAAAGAGAAAGAGACAAAAAACTAAGGAGAAAGCGGACAGATGATGGGAAAAAGAAGGGGATACGTTGAAGGTGAAAAAAAATGAGCAAGAGGAATGAATGATGAGGATGAAGCGGTGGTCAACACAATCATAGGGGCTGAACGAAGTATGAAGAGGGAAAATGAAAGGATAAGGAGGTTGTACGTAGATGAGTAGGGGAAAGCAAAAGGAAAAGGGAGCTGAATCAGCACAAAACGAAGTGGGTTAGAAAAACGGATTGATTAAATGAATTGGTTAGGAGACGAGTTCCGAAACGATAAGCTGACTAACCCACGAACTGAATTAACACGAGTTAACAAAATTAATAAATAATTGGACCGTCTAATAAAATGAGTAAATAAATTATTCGAGACGAAAACGAAGTTTATAGAAATAAATAATTAGACGATGAAATAGTATTTCTCGATGAATAATAAATCTTCGATTAAGTGAATTAAATTTATTTCTCAAGGAAATGAAATAAATATTCTGACGAAACTTAAAATAAATGAGCTTCGAGCCGAAAAATAAGAATTCGAGCTTAAATATAAATAAAAAGAATTTAGAATTTAAATCGTCGAAATAGACTTTCGAAAGAATTAAATTAAATGTATAAAATAAATGGAAACAGAAATCAAAATATGTTTCAAATATAAGAAGAGTTTCCGAGTCAAACAGAATTTTAGGAATTTGAAACGATTAAACGATAAATTCGTTTAATAATAATTTTAAGAATTACGAGTCAAATCGTAAAAAAAAATACGAACATAATTTTAATTTAATTTAATTTATAAAGTCAGAAGTGTTACAATCTTCCCCACTAAAAAGAAGTTTCGTCCCCGAAACTAACAAAAACATAATAATAGGATGGAAAACAAGGTCATATCACTTGAACAAAATGAGAATGCTTAACTAGTATCACAATCTCGGTTTGTAAAAATTTTACAACTTCAAACGTGATATGAAATCCAAATCGAAGACAAAATTTATTTCAAGAAGAGTTGGGCTCAATTCCCAAAGTTTAAAATCATTTAAATTAATAAAATCGCAAGTTAAAATTATTTTATAAAATAGTGACGCTATATAATATATGTAAACGAGCTCGAGGGGGAAGAGCACCCATATTTTTTTTTAAAAACAGCAGTAAAACGTTTTGATTAAGGAATTCGACGATATTTTGTTTAAGACCAAATAAAATTTTGACAAATCAAATTTCGTAGTTCGTAAAATCAAATCAATCGTTAGACGTTTTTCAATGACAGGTTCAAAACTCCACTGACAAAAAAAGAATGAAACTTGGAGATATGAAATCTTTCGAAAGTGTTAACTCGTTTTTACATAATAATCTTAGAGAAATCAAAATATTTGCATTTATGAAGGTTCAATAAAATTTCGATCGTTTGAAAACCAGATTTTAAAACAATCTCAAAATATTTTTAAAATAAATTAATAAGACATTTTGAAACAGGACTAATATATGTTATCAACCAAAAACGAAAACGAAAGCGAAGTTTTGAAATTTGTAACTCAAATGTTAAAATTTCACGATAGCCCAAAATTTTAAAAATAGTCAAACTTTTCATAATATAGGTTCGGGAAAAAGGAGAACGGATAAATAAAGTCAGAATCAACAACAAATCGAAACATAAATTTTCAAACCCGATAAAGAAGTTAAAGGGACTGGCCGATGAAGAAGAAGCAGGATTTTAAGAAAGGCTAAGGGGAGGACGAAATTGAGAGTCCAATAGAGCTCTCAAGGGTTAGAGAATAAACTAACCATCTCGAGATTCCCGGTACGACTCCCACAACACGGGTTCCTAATTTCCATCAAATAACGTTAAGTCCAATATTAGGCGTTGTTAGGTTGCAATACTCAGTCACAATCTCCAAAAATGTCTTACGTGACTAACCAATCTTTCAAACGATACGATACTAATCCACAATGCTTTAGAATCTAATCTCATCAGTTAAGATTCCATGGTCAACCCAACACACCCAAACACTTGATCGATAAGGCTCCTAAATCCAAAGCTCATAAGGGTTGAACTCGAGGTATGCTCCAAATTCTTCGAGTAAGGAACACTAAACAAGGTTCACCAATTTAGCAATGCTCGGGTACAAAATCCTCAAAAATGACTACTAACATAACTATAATGCCACAAGTACAGAAACTGGGAAAGTACAGTAAATCCTCAACACGCTCAAACCTATAGGTAGTGGCGCAAACGCTCACATCTTCAAAACACGTCATTCAACTAAGGTTTCCGAGAAGTTCATCAAATGACTAATTCCAGCAAGGCAACCACAATATATCTAATAACTCAACGAAGGCACAATCTCGCTGGTCAGGGTTCTGAACTATAAATCTATCAAGATGATTCGCATTAAGTATTTCTCAAAACAACGTGATAAATCCAACCTTTAATTGTGCAATATGTTTTTCTTCTCCAAGATTAACAACAGTTTATCCAAGTTAGATCACTCAACTCCAAAGTTCATAGGTTACCACCTTAAACAACGATCAACGATCTAATCCTTAAGAAACACGGGAAGTCTATGTCCACCAAAATTTCTAACGACGTTACTGAAAACCTTTAAGGGTACCACAACACTCAGGCTAACACTTTAAACAATACTCTAAGATCCCAAATATTCGCGATGCATCCACCAAATAAGCATTAGGTATGAATCCAAAAGTAATATCATAAGTTACACTTAGTTCGGTTCTAGGTTAGGTACTAGGTATCCATCAAATATGACATACTCTTACCACTACAAAATATATTCAACTTTAAGTACTCCAAAATAATCAGAATAACCTATAACCCAAGGTTCAGAGTCTAAAGTATCAACCTAATTCCATTAATTTGTGTAATACCGTTCAACTCAATCCACGAAAATTTCTTACTTGCTTAAGAAATATGGTACAACTCACCATCCTCAAACCAAAGGTAACAAGGGTTTACTAAACCTCAAACATCTATAACACGGGCTCACTTAAGACAGGATCTGGTCTAACCAAAGAATCTCAAGAGAAAGATGGTAGAACAAGGATTCACCAAGCGAAAGAAGATGAGAATATAAAAGAGAAGAATTGGAAGAAGTAAAGGAAGGAAGAAAAGAATCGATGATCCTAAATAACTAAGATTTAAAACGAGAGAAGAATCTTTGGACCTCTAAGGTACGACAATGGAACTCACGGTATCTTCATCTTCTCGGAGAGGAACGGGCACGCAAGTCTTGGGTCGCTCAATCTAGATCTACTGCAACATCATGGAACAGGAATCTACCCTTGATCATCTAATCTGAAGCTTAAGCAAACTAAAACTGAGCTGAAAGGTCACCATCAGCATCTTTCTTGGAGCACCAAGTTGTCCACTCGAGTCGGCAGGCGTTGAGAGTTCTAAGCAGGTCTTGTCCCGATCTGGAGCAGCATATCAGCATCTTGTTCTTTCATCTTCTTCTCGACACAAAAGAAACAATTATTCAATGCTAGTCATTGAGTTACAAGAACGTATAAACCTAAAAGATAAGTCCTTATTTTGTTTCTACCCATCTCTCACTAATATTCTTTTAATGTTCAAATCATTTACTGGTATTTTTCCTAGAATCAGGTGTAAGCGTCGGGAGCAACAATGCTCTGATACGAACTGTAATGCCCTAGAAATTCTAACGCAACACAGTGGCGGAAACACTGTAGAGTTGGGATTAAAACACACTGATGTTCTTTATTTTAATAAAAGAACTGTCAGTCAATACAGAGAGCACTTTTTACAAAAGGGCTAAAATAAATATTCTCCAAACAGGGTTACAAAAATCCATAAATAAACATGAATGAAGAAAGAGTAGGATCCACGCTACTCGCTAGCTCACACCCAAAACCCAACAGCAAATACCTGTCATGTTATAAACATAATAGCCACGTCAGTGGGGAGTAACTCGGACTTTCTCCCAGCCATATTATATCATATGGAAAAAATAATAGTATTTTTATATCAAAATATTTAAAAAGGGGAAAACATTAAAACGATATAATAAAATAATTTCTCGGAGGAAACTTAAAACATTTGCGAACCTGCAAATCAAAATCAATCGATAATAATAATATTCAAAAAATGGCGTTATGGAAATTCGATCAGTGTGCACAAGGCTAGACTTCCACTAGGATAATACTGGAAATTAGTTTCGAGAACTGTAGACTTAACTCATAACAGAATCCAGTCTCTAACTAGGCAACTCAATTATAACAGGACTGCGTGCAGCGAGGTCCTGGCTTAAGTAGTATACACCCCTCCTGGATACAAACCATATCCAGTTCAACCTGACGCGATTTATACGATGCGATATCTAAGTTTAAGGTAAATATACACTCTTCTGAACACAAACCATGCTCAGTTCAACAACTAATGTGCCCCATAAAGACACACCAGCCTTACAGTTGATGGCAAAAACGTACATCCCAGACTATAACACTCTAACCCCACACCTGCCCTTATTCCGTAACTGCAAAATAAGCCATTATCGATAATCAAAAATAAATATAATAAATATAAATAATATGAGGATAAAAGGAATAAACATTTACATAAAAAGGGAAACTTTCTATAAATAGAAACTTACTTAAAATAGAAAGATTGTTATAGAAAATTCGTAAGTTATTGAAATAAGTGAAACGTATAAAAATAACATTTCTAACGAAATTAACGTTTTATTATTATCGTCGTTATTGTAACTTTATTATATTTCTAAATTCGTTACTCAAAATGTAAATAAAATATATTAAGTCAATATATAGTATTTTATAAATAATTAGGAAATCGAGATAAAACTATAAATTTTAGAAAAGATATGTTTTTAAGAAAACGATATCAAAATTAATTGAGTCGACGAATTTTATAAATTAAACGAGATTTTATAAAGCTTGCAAATTAGTTTTAGCAAA
This sequence comes from Agrostemma githago, assembly GCA_958450325.1. Taxonomy (NCBI): domain Eukaryota; kingdom Viridiplantae; phylum Streptophyta; class Magnoliopsida; order Caryophyllales; family Caryophyllaceae; genus Agrostemma; species Agrostemma githago. Next base: position 33,472,143 of record OY288251.1, on the reverse strand, counting down.
TAAATTTTATCAATAAATAATACTGATTTTACTAAAAACAATCAATCATAGCCAAATGAGAAATTATTAAGGAAAATAGTCCTGACTAAAAATGTATTTGAAACAAAATCGTCTACTTTCTCATTTATTAATATAAGTCGTAAAACGAAATTAATTTATTGAACAAATATACAAATTTCGATTATAATATAAAAATACGATTTTGAGTTAAAAAAATTATAGATTAACAAAATATGACGAAAATATGAAATCGATATTATTTAGTTACTAGTGTCACGATAACCAACAAAATATTATAACGATCATAAATAATAACATTACTAACGATTTATAAAATGATATCGAAAGTTATAAAAATATTGATAAGGCAAACGATTTAAAATTAATATAATTAGCAATAATATATAGGTAAAATTAGAAAACCAAAGTTAAAATATTTACTACATACTACTACTCAAACATACGATATAAAATCGAGTAACGTCCTAAAGTTACCTTGTAATCTTCTGATATACTTGTTCTCCTCGTATGCTCCATGCTCCGTTACTTCAAAATTAACGTCTTTAAGTTCCGAGTTCTAGAATTGATAGCCTTAAGCGTGCTCCACCAGATAATCGAGTTGACAAAAACAATAGAAAGAGACGGAGATTGGATTAGGCACAACCGACTGAAATGAATACGAATGGACCGGAATAAAAGGGTACTCAAGGTCGAGACAAGGGGAAAACGAAAGGAAAAGAGTAATCTTCATAAGACGGAAGAACGAAATTATGTGCCAAACAGAAATCCGTCAATACGACCAACACCGCAAACAGCCCCGAGAAAGCACCAACGTACGTACAACGGTGAGCAGTAGGACAATGATTGATAATGAGCAACAATGTACAGACACAACAACATTAGCAACGAGTACCAGGAGGGTGAAGATCAGAACACAAATAGTCACAAGTAGCAGCACGAAACAAGACCACAACACCGACACGAGACTGAACTAGCAGCAGCAACAAATACGATGCGAGACGATCCACGATAACAGCGAAAAGAACTAGCACAGCGTACATCCATGACCAAAAGAAATTAAACAGATACATCGACAACAGAAACGGAGACAGAACAGGGTAAGAACAACCGAAGGCAAAAAAATAAGGGAAAGAAAACGCGGAAAGACAGCAGCCAAGCACGACAACAGGCGCCAACGACAAGCGTAGGAGCAGCAGAAATGAAGAAGAAGAATAAGAAAAGAAGAAACAATAGCGCACAACAGAACAGTAAACAACAGCGTGAACCAGCAGACAGAACGCAGCAAAAGATGAAATCAGAGAAGGGGACGAAGAAGAGAAGGAGAATTACCTTCACAAAGACTGAACCGAAACCGAAACCGAAAGCGAGGGAAGGGTGACAAGTAACAGAAGCATATCGAGCAGCAGTAAGACAATAACAACAACGGTAGATGCCAAACCCGAAAGATTTCTGAGAAAACTTTACACACCCAAATTGGCACCAAACTTAGTTTTCATTTTTACATTTACCTTCTAAATTTTCACTAAGTTTTTCCCTCCAACTACATTTACGTTTTACTTCCCCTATAAATACATTTTCTACACACATTAAATCCAAAACTTATGAAAACATTCTTAAAAAAGAAAAAAAATGTCAGACTTCATGGCTGGTAAATTACAGCCATCTAGACCACATATCAAACATTGAATTCATCCATGCAATTAGCTCTCAACTATCCGCAACCAGTGGAAACAACCACCAACTCATTTGCGGGACCATGGGAGCAATCAGTCGTAAGTTGTTCCAACAACCAAATGCACAACAACAAAATTCAACACCAACAGACTTAGCAAGGCCAACACCAACATCAGCAGCATGAACCAACAGAAACAACACCATCCCCCAACATGAACATGATAATCAACTACAACATCAGACAACAACATGAACCACAAAATCAACATTCGCTCTTAAGGGAATGGATTGAAAGGCGACATAACATCCCTTTAGAAACAGTTCAATCCGAAGTTGATATTCCATCATTAGTAGTTATTCCTCTTAAGCAAAGAAGGCTCACCAACTTAGAAAGAAATCAAATTTGTCAAAGACTAACATCAAGCTTTCAAGGAGGAAAACTGAAACATGGGTTGTTAATAAATCAACTTGGTACAGATTACAGCATTTCAAGAGTCACCATCAACACCCTCTAGAAATTAGTTCACACACAACTAAAAGATGGGGAAGTGGCTAGTCTTAAGAGAAAATACAAAGAGAGGACATCAACTAGAGTCATCGACTTGGAAAAGGTAAGAAACATTCCCTTATAAAAAAGAATGAACATAAGAGACCTTGCGGAGGGTTTGGACTTACCATGAACCACAGTTTGGAGACTAGTCAAAAAAGGAATGACTAGAGCTCATTCTAGTTCAATTAGACCATTATTAACACATGATAACAAGTTGGCTAGACTACATTGGGTTCTAGGTAAAATTTGCTCAAGCACTTTAAATGGGAATCTAGTTTTTGAAGCTATGTTTGATCTTGTTCATATAGATGAAAAGTGGTTTAACATAACAAGATTAACAGAAAAGTATTACCTCTTGCCATGTGAAAGACAACCACATAGAACAACCCAATAGAAACGATATATCACAAAAATAATGTTTATGGCAGTGGTTGCAAGACCTAGATTTGATGAAGATGGTAGTTGTCTATTTGATGGTAAAATAGGCATTGCATATTCCGTTTTACAGTTACTGCTCCAGCAAAAAGGGCCTCTAAATATAGAGTAAGAGGTACCTTAGAAGTTAAACCTATAGAGAGCATAACCAAATTAGTCCTAAAACAATGTTTGCTTGAGAAGGTCGTACCTGCAATCAAAGCTAAGTGGCCACAAGGGGCAAATAGGAGAATATTCATTCAACAAGAAAATGTCAAACCACATATTTTGTAGGGACTGATTTGGATTTTTTACAAGCTGCTAAGTCTGATGGTTTTGACATGGAACTAGTTCAATAATCCCTTGAAAGTTCTTTTTTTTTGGTAAAATGTAAGTAATTTCATTCCAACCAAAAATATTACATCTTTTTCATAATCCAACCATATCGACATCATTACATAATAGACTAACTTAGGAAACATCTAATTTGCTGTTGCATATTAGAATTAAGTCCTAATAGTCTACTACTGACGGGTGGGATTTGTCGTGGATCCTGCCACCAAATAATAACCAACGAACCTAACTGGGTAACTGGGGCAAGTCGGGTCGAATCCACAGGGACGGAAAATGGGTTTAGACTAACGGGTGCTATGGTCCAAGACTCGGTCCGAGACAAGCTAAACTAGGGGATAGACTAAGGACTAATCTAAGGTCTATGACAAGAACTAACAAGGCAAAACAAGCATCTAATGACTAACGGAATCTTATAAAACGATAAGAAGAAACTAGGGCTAGGTCGGGTTCATGGATGTCAAGGGCACAAAAAGGGGAAAGACGGGATTACTAGCGTGCTTTCGTAGCCTAGGTTCCGATCGGGCTCTCGCTACTTAAACGGCCTAGGGGTCATCCTCACCACGCTCTCACTACTAATGAGGGAACCAAACCAACCAAACAAACACACATATACAAGAGAAGAGGCAAGAAAAACAAGGATTGATCGTCTCAAGTCTCACAAGAAATTCATCAAACATGTGGAGTGCAAGGTAAATGGGAAACAACAAAAACAACATCTAGTACCACCCATCTCACCCTAATCATCCCTAATCACACCCAATCTCCCTACTAACCCTAGCAAGAGTCTACTCAAACATAACTAAACTAAAACTAACACTAACAAGAGAAACCAAAACAAGAACAAGAGCATACATATGTAAAACTAACAAGGATGATGAACAAAACAATAAACAAGAGCTAAAGATTGAAACTTGAATGATAAAACAAAGATAAAGAGAAGGAAAAAGAGATTATACCATACTAGAAGATGAAAGGAGGAATGAAAACTTGCATAGAAAAGAAAACCCAAATACATCTACCAAGGTTGTCAATCTTGGTAGAGATCTTCAAGAATTTAATTAATACAAGAATAATCTAAGATTAAGGATAAACTAAAGACTAATCTACACTAATCTATGCTAATCTATGCTAAAGTAGTCTAGAGTTTTGTGGGTAATGAAGAGCATTACATAAGAATACAAGAGGGGGGGGTATATATAGGGTTACAATGAATAAGGAGAAGAAAAGAAGTGAAACGGAGCTGCAGATGGCCCATCTCATCCGAGATGAGATGGTCTCGCCCGAGAAGAGACCCATCTCGGCCGAGAAGGCCCCTTCTCGCCCGAGACGGCCCATCAGTGGCTGCTTCTTTATTGCACTCCTTCCCGAACGAGAAGGCTACTCTTCCCGCCCGGGAAGGGTCTTGTAGGCCTCAAATATGATCCCATAGGTCCCTCCTTGCTCTTGTTAGGCTTCTCATCGATTCTCGGTGCTCGGGAATGGGTCCCGAGGGCTAAAGAATGGGTCCCAAGGGCTCGGGATCGAGTCTAAGCCACCGAGTGATCGTCGCTTCTCTTCGTTGGCTCCAAATGTGTCGGAAACGACTCGGAATCGTTGCACCTTTCCAAGAATGGTCTTAGGAACCTAAAATGAACTAGAAGAAGCATAAGTAGCCTCGAAACCACTCCAAAGAGAGATTTCACAAGAGAAATCGGGACCAAAACACAAGGAATAAGCACTACAAAACACACTTATCAACTCCCCCACACTTAACCCTTACTCGCCCTCGAGTAAGCACAAACTAACTACTAAACTAAAAGAAACTAATCTACTAACCGAGCGGGTATTAGCGCACCATACGCCCTTTCAACTCACGCGAGTACACTTAGAGGAAAAGTGCACTCCGCAAGGCAAGTGAGGTCTTGCGACAAAACTGTGGATACAACCGAACACAAAAACACTCAAACAAACAAACACACACACACACATAAACACCAAATGGTTGCATCCAAGACAAAAAAATACTGCTTCCCTCAACAAAGCGGTGAAATAGACACCGGTTAGGGACTCAAGGCAAGTGACAACGTTCCCAAACTAATAATACAAACCGATATGAACTAAACCCTAATAGTATGACAACAAAGCAATAAAAAACGTTGGTAACTTACCTAGGTTTCTCCTAACCTTCTAAGAACGTACCACGGGACGATAGGCGGGATGGAAAAAGGATGAACCACGGAGTTAGTCGACATTGTAGGTAAGTGAAGCCCTGCCCCCTTTAGCATTAAGCCAAGAGGGTCGTCCCATGTCCAAAATTGCCCAACTAATCCAAGTAAAAAGGTGGATAAGGTTGTAAAGTGAGGGAAGACCGACTATTTACCGCTATCATCCTTCCTAGGGACTCGGTCCTTTGGTAGGCTCTTCACGGTAATAGTCGGTAAAAGGCTTATTTTGAGGGGTGAGAGTTCTTTTTGTGAGATGATTTTCTTTGGCATTCTTTTCTTATGCATTTGACTTTTGAGTTGCTATGCCACTTCTTTTTCTTCTTTTGTATTTTGTTTTTCTTTTGTTGTGCCTTTTCTGTTTCATCTTTCTTTTCTTTTCTTTCTTTTTCTCTTTTCATTTTTCTTTCTTTTCCTTGGTTTGCCCTTTTGGCTTGATTTTGTAGGCATTTCTTGCAACCAAGTAAGAGCTTCAAAAATTTTGCAACTTATTTGCGGAAAATGTGTAGGAGGTAGGGAAATGGGTAAGTCTGGGGTCACGATTTCCCTTCGAATCCACAAAAAGGTGGAGAACTTGGACTAATCAAACAACCTCGAACATGGTCACCTAAGAGACGGGACCCGGCAACCAAGGCCTTTTCACTCCGTGGGTGGTCATAATGGTCAAAATGTAAATCCCGTAGTAAATCCCTAGTAGACTAGGTGGACTCAAGGTAAAGGACCAACGAAACTATTGATTTAGGGTCATTCTACTAGACTAAAGTCCAAGAGTCGATTCACATCACTAGAAAGGGAAAGTAAACACTTGCGCACTAGCCTCAAAACCGGATTTTCGAAAACATTTTTACATACTAGACACAACTAAACGAGACAAAACAAAGACACAACAAAAACGAGAGAAAATGAGACAAACATGACAAAATCAAATAAAACAAGAGACAAGAAAAATAAACACACAAAATAAAATATACGACACAACACAACAAATATACGACACAACGACACAAAAGGAAAACACACAAAAGAAAATCTTTTTGATTTTTGAGAAAAAAATTCAAATTTTTAGGGTTTTTAAAGATTTTTCGAATAAACTACGAAAATAAAACTAACTACACTAGGATATCGCTCCCCCACACTTAAACCGAGCAATGTCCTCATGCTCGATCAGTAGTGTGTGGAGACACTAAAAAGAAGAGAAACTACGAAAATAAAGCTAAAAATCAAAAAGAAAAGGGAAGAAAGGGTAGAATGTGTCCGGCCGGGGTGTAGTCAAGTCACCATGGGCCGAGACGAGAAAAGATATGGATGGGCGGGGGGGGGGGGAGGGGAGGAAATAAAAAGAAGGAAATAAAAGGAAATGGGAGGGGAGGACTAGGTGTAATCAATTCACCTAGCCCTGATTCCGCCCAAATCCGACTAAATCCTACTAAAAAGGTGAAAATCTTGTAAATTTGGATTTTTCAAACAACTCTCGATGTAGTCACGTCATCGAGAGTCGGGAGCAATAATTACCAAGGCCCCGAGGGCCACCATGACACAAATGATAAGGGGAAGGGGAACATACAAAGGGAGACAAGCAATAAAAGACGGAAAAGAAATGAGAGTCGCCTTACCAATCGGTTAGCAACTCACGGATTCCATCCTCTTGATAATCAATATCGGCACTTTGCTTGTCTTCTTCATTGTCATCCCACTTCATACTTGGTAAGATCGCATGGTTGATGTAGTAAGCTTGGAATGGTGTAATGAGGGTGGGATTTGAGAGTATATTCGGTGTAAAGTAAAGATAAGATGAGGTGAGGGTATGTAAATGAAGTGTAGGGGTCATATGATAGGTGCAAGGGTAGGTAGGGAGGTTGGGAGGGGTGTAAAGTGGTAGGGTGGGCTCAAATGACAAAGGAGAGGCAAAAGGAGGAGCAGGGGACCATCCCGGTCGGGATGACACACCCTTCCCGGTCGGGAAGCTCCATTTCCGGTCGGAATGACACAACAGTAAACCCCATTTTTGGTACCCTCATCCCGATCGGGATGACTCATTCCTGGTCGGGATGGCTCATCCTTCCTGGTCGGGAAGCCTTCTTCTCGGTCGGGAAGAGTCTTCTAGCCCTTCATTTCCTTGATATCTTCACCCGCAAGGCCACCAATACTTCGGGATCCAAGATCCCGTCCCCGAAAGCTTGCATAAAGGTCAAAAACCGACTTCCTCCACCAAGCCTTGAAGCTTCTATCATCGACAACTCCTCTCAAAACTTCATCTTCACTATCAACCCAACAAGCGAACTCAATAAACACCATCAAAATCCCTCCCTCACATCACTCAAGAAAACTCCAAATTACAAGAATTCCACAAAAACTAACAATCCTAGAAACCAAACTATCCAAACAAACATATACACAAACAAAAGCTCAAAAGAAAAGGGAAAAAGATATTTACAATAAGATACTCTCACCATCTCCACCTTCATAGCCATCAAGAGCTCGAAGGAGTAAGTCAAATGCTCTAGCAACATCTTCGTTAAGGCTCACATGGCCAAGCCTAGCTACTTTCAAGAGCTTCCAAGTCGGAGGCAAGAAGCGATCATCTTCATTATGCTCGGGGTTCTCGTGATCTTCCAGGTCTTCCAAACCATGATAGCAACGACTCCTATGACCAAACGGTAGGTATAGTGGTCTAGAGTCAAGCTCGGCATTATGAGTTGGGAGATCACACCCTAAGGGGGTTGCTTCTTCTACGGGGTTGAGAGTAGAGTTCTCTTCCACCGCCCGACAAGGATCTTCTTCATCAACCGTCTCACAAGACAAGGGACTTGGAATCGAGTGCGATAAAGGAGGTGAAGGCATCAAGTTTTCTTCATTGGAGGCATTAGGATCCTCCAATTTCTCATTCAAGGCAAGTTCCAAGGCATCTACCTCTTTTTCCCAAGTATTACGTTCCTTTTCACCCACCTTGTCTAGTTGGCCTAGAGGAGTCTTGTCTTCACTTGGCTTTGGATTGTCAAGATCCGGTTCATCACGAAGAAAATCGTACAAATCCAATTTGATAGCCAATACATCGGCTCCCCAAGAGTTATCTTGAGAATCATGCTCACACCCCTCCTCATTGTCGACCCTTGAAGATTCAACTTCCTCCATTCTTCCCATATCTTCACCATCCAAGCAACACTCAACAATGATTTCTCGATTTACCCTCTCTTCTAAATTCGGGGCTTCATGGTCGGGTTGATTTCCATGTGGAGTCAACCAACCTTCTTGCCCAAATGAACCTTCCCCAACAATTTGTGGAGCTTGAGTGGCCGACATCGTGATGCGAGCCATGAGTGAATCGATTCGAGCATCTTGCACCACTTTTTGGGCCCTAAACTCCTCCCTAACCCCTTGTAATTGAATCATCATATCTTGTTGACTCTTTTGCATTAGAGTTATCGCCTCTTGTTGACTCATTAGCAATTGAATCATCATTTGACAAGTCTCAAAGTTGGGGATTTTTGGTTGTGGGTCACGTGGGGGTATTTGGTAGTTGTTAGGATATTGGAATGATCCTTGACAACTTTCATGGTAACCATATGGAGGGCGTTCGTAAGATTGTTGATGAGGTTGATATGGTTGGTGAAATTTTGGGACTTGGCAGTTTGCCCCATAGTTGTCCCGTGACGATTGATGGAAGCTAGGACGTGCCATTTCCATAACGTTGCTTTGATACCTAGGATGAACTAGAAGCACTTGAGCAAACATTAGTAGCCTAGTGCTTTTGAGGCACTAGGAAGGGAGAATAGCACACAAGAAGTAGAACAGAGATACACAAGGAGAAGAAAACACAAAAATCAAGAACAAAGTCTAAAACTAAGCAAACAAAAGTCTAAATTACGCCATCCCCGGCAACGGCGCCAATTTGACGGGTGGGATTTGTCGTGGATCCCGCCACCAAATAATAACCAACGAACCTAACTGGGTAGCAGGGGCAATATGATCTCTAAGGTCCTTCCTTGCTTCTCATGGGCTTCTCATCGATTCTCATTGCTCGGGATCGAGTCTAAGGGGCTCGGGAATGGGTCCCAAGGTCTCGGGATCGAAACTAAGGCACCGAGTGGTCGTTCCTTCTCTTCGTTGGCTCCAAAAGTGTAGGAAACGAGTCGGAATCGTTCCAATTCTCCATGAATGGTCTTGGGAACCTAAAACGAACTAGAAGAAGCATAAGTAGCCCAGAAACCGCTCCAAAGAGCGATTTCACAAGAGAAACAGGGACTAAACACAGCAAAATAGGCACTACAAACTACACTTATCAACTCCCCCACACTTAACCCTTACTCGCCCTCGAGTAAGCGCGAACTAACTACTAAACTAATAAAAACTAATATACTAGCCGAGCAGGTATTAGCGCACCCTACGCCCTTTCAACTCACGCGAGTACACTTAGAGGAAAAGTGCACTCCGTAAGGCAAGTGAGGTCTTGCGACAAAAATCGTGGATGCAACCGGACACAAAAACACACAAACAAACAAACATAAAAACAAACAAGTAATCGGTTTCACCTAAAAAGAAATAAATACCACTTCCCTCTAAAAAGCGGTGAAAGAAACACCGGTTAAGGACTCAAGGCAAGTGACAACGTTCCCAAGCTAATAATACAAACCGATATGAACTAAACCCTAATAGTATGACAACAAAGCAATAAAAATGTTGATAACTTACCTAGTTCCTCCTAACCTTCTAAGAACGTACTACGGGACGATAGGCGGGATGGAAAAGTGATGAACCACGGAGTTAGTCGACACTTTAGGTAAAGTGAAAACCCGCCCCCTTTAGCGATGAGCCAAGAGGGTCGTCCCATGTGCAAAAATCGTCTAACTAGCCCAAGTAAAAAGGTGGATATGATTGCAAAATGAGGGAAGACCGACCATTACCGCTATCATCCTTCCTAGGGACTTGGTCCTTTGGTAGGCTCTTCACGGTAATAGTCGGAAAAAGGCTTATTTTTGATATGTGAGGATTCTTTTTGTGAGACGGTTTTCCTTGGCAACTTCTTTCTTTTGCATTCTCGATTTTTGTGTTGCTATGCCATTTCTTTTTCTTCTTTTGTATTTTCTTTTGACTTGTTGTGCCTTTTATTTTTCTTCATTCTTTTCTTTCTTTCATTTTCTTTCATTTTCTTTGTTTGCCCTTTTGGCTAGATTTTGTGTTGTAGGCATTTCTTTTTGCAACTAAGAAAGAAATTTCAACAATTTGCAACTTATTTTGTGGATGTGTGTAGCAGAGGTAGGGAAATGGGTAAGTCGGAGGTCGCGATTTCCCTTCAAACCCACAAAAAGGGGAGAACTTGGACTAATCAAACAATTTCGTACACGGTCACGTAAGGGACGGGACTCGGCAACCAAGGTCTTTTCACACCGTGGGTGGTCATAATGGTCAAAATGCAAATCCCTTAGTAAATCCCTAGTAGATTAGGTGGACTCAAGGTAAAGGACCAACGAAACTATTAATTTAGGGTCATTCTACTAGACTAAAGTCCAAGAATCGATTCACATCACTAGAAAGGGAAAGTAAACACTTGCGCACTAGCCTCAAAACCGAATTTTCGAAAACATTTTTACATACTAGAGACAACTAAACGAGACAAAACAAAGACACAACAAAAACGAGAGAAAATGAGACAAACATGACAAAATCAAATAAAACAAGAGACAAGAAAAATAAACACACAAAATAAACAATCACCACCCCGAAACTTCCAAGCAAGCCACCACATCAACCACAAACTCCAAAAAGCTCCACCCGAGCACACATCATCACAAAATCTCCTCCAAACTCCAAGAGAGACAAAGAGGAAAAAGGGATAAAGATGTTACCGGATGTCTTGAAAGCCCTCCAAAGTTAACGGTGATTAAGCTACCTACAAGGGAAGAGGGAGGCAAAACACGCACAACACAACAAATATACGACACAACGACACAAAAGGAAAACACACAAAAGAAAATCTTTTTGATTTTTGTGAAAAAATTTCAAATTTTTTGGGGTTTTAAAGATTTTTCGAATAAACTACGAAAATAAAACTAACTACACTAGGATATCGCTCCCCCACACTTAAACCGAGCAATGTCCTCATGCTCGATCAGTAGTGTGTGAAGACACTAAAAAGAAGAGAAACTACGAAAATAAAGCTAAAAATCAAAAAGAAAAGCGAAGAAAGGGTAGAATGTGTCCGGCCGGAGTGTAGTCAAGTCACCATGGGCCGAGACGAGAAAAGATATGGATGGGGGGGGGGGAATAAAAAGAAGGAAATAAAAGGAAATGAGAGGGGAGGACTAGGTGTAATCAAGTCACCTAGCCCGGATTCCGCCCAAATCCGACTAAATCCCACTAAAAAGGTGAAAATCTTGTAAATTTGGATTTTTCAAAGAACTCTCGATGTAGTCACGTCATCGAGAGTCGGGAGCAATAATTACCAAGGCTCCGAGAGCCACCATGACACAAATGATAAGGGGAAGAGGAACATACAAAGGGAGACAAGCAATAAAAGACGGAAAAGAAATGAGAGTCGCCTTACCAATCGGTTAGCAACTCACGAACTCCATCGTCTTGATAATCAATATCGGCACTTTGCTTTTCTTCTTCATTGTCATCCCACTTCATACTTGCTAAGATCGCATGGTTGATGTAGTAAGCTTGGAATGGTGTAATGAGGATGGGATTTGAGGGTATATTCGGTGTAAAGTGAAGATAAGATGAGGTGAGGGTATGTAAATAAAGTGTAGGGGTCATATGACAGGTGCAAGGGTAAGTAGGGAGGTTGGGAGGGGGTGTAAAGTGGTAGGGTGGGCTCAAATGACAAAGGAGAGGCAAAATGAGGAGCAGGGGACCATCCCGGTTGGGATGGCTGGTCCCGGTCGGGATGACACACCCTTCCCGGTCGGGAAGCTCCCTTCCCGGTCGGGATGACACAACAGTAAACCCCATTTTTGGTACCCTCATCCCGATCGGGATGACTCCTTCCCGGTCGGGAAACCTTCTTCTCGGTCGGGAAGAGTCTTCTAGCCCTTCATTTCCATGATATCTTCACCCACAAGGCCACCAATACTTCGGGATCCAAGATCCCGTCCCCAAAAGCTTGCATAAAGCTCAAAAACCGACTTCCTCCACCAAGCCATGAAGCTTCTATCATCGACAACTCCTCTCAAAACTCCATCTTCACTATCAACCTAACAAGCGAACTCAATAAACACCATCAAAATCCCTCCCTTACATCACTCAAGAAAACTCCAAATTACAAGAATTCCACAAAAACTAACAATCCTAGAAACCAAACTATCCAAACAAACATATACACAAACAAAAGCTCAAAAGAAAAGGGAAAAAGATATTTACAATAAGATACTCTCACCATCTCCACCTTCATAGCCATCAAGAGCTCGAAGGAGTAAGTCAAATGCTCTAGCAACATCTTCGTTAAGGCTCACATGGCCAAGCCTAGCTACTTTCAACAGCTTCCAAGTCGGAGGCAAGAAGCGATCGTCTTCACTATGCTCGGGGTTCTCGTGATCTTCCGGATCTTCCAAACCATGATAGCAACGACTCCTATGACCATCCGGTAGGTATAGTGGTCTAGAGTCAAGCTCGGCATTATGAGTTGGGAGATCACACCCTAAGGGGTTTGCTTCTTCTACGGGGTCGAGAGTAGAGTTCTCTTCCACCGCCCGACAAGGATCTTCTTCATCAACCGTCTCACAAGACAAGGGACTTGGAATCGAGTGCGATAAAGGAGGTGAAGGCATCAAGTTTTCTTCATTGGAGGCATTAGGATCCTCCAATTTCCCATTCAAGGCAAGTTCCAAGGCATCGACCTCTTTTTCCCAAGTATTACGTTCCTTTTCACCCACCTTGTCTAGTTGGCCTAGAGGAGTCTTGTCTTCACTTGGCTTTGGATTGTCAAGATCCGGTTCATCACGAAGAAAATCATACAAATCCAATTTGATAGCCAATACATCGGCTCCCCAAGAGTTACCTTGAGAATCAGGCTCACAGCCCTCCTTATTGTCGACCCTTGAAGCTTCCTTCATTCTTCCCATATCTTCACCATCCAAGCAATACTCAACAATGATTTCTCGATTTACCCTCTCTTCTTCATTCATGGCTTCATGGTCGGGTTGATTTCCATGTGGAGTCAACCGACCTTCTCGCCCAAATGAACCTTCCCCAACAATTTGTGGAGCTCGAGTGGCCGACATCGTGATGCGAGCCATGAGTGCATCGATTCAAGCATCTTGCACCACTTTTTGGGCCCTAAACTCCTCCCTAACCCCTTGTAATTGAATCATCATCTCTTGTTGACTCTTTTGCGTTAGAGTTATCGCCTCTTGTTGACTCTTTAGCAATTGAATCATCATTTGACAAGTCTCAAAGTTGGGGATTTTTGGTTGTGGGTCACGTGGGGGTATTTGGTAGTTGTTAGGATGTTGGAATGATCCTTGACAACTTTCATGGTAACCATATGGAGGGCGTTCGTAAGATTTTTGATGAGGTTGATATGGTTGGTGAAATTTTGGGACTTGGCAGTTTGCCCCATAGTTGTCCCGTGACGATTGATGGAAGCTAGGACGTGTCATTTCCATAACGTTGCTTTGATATCTAGGATGAACTAGAAGCACTTGAGCAAACTTTAGTAGCCTAGTGATTTTGAGGCACTAGGAAGGGAGAATAGCACACAAGAAGTAGAACGGAGATACACAAGGAGAAGAAAACACAAAAATCAAGAACAAAGTCTAAAACTAAGCACACAAAAGTCTAAACTACGCCGTCCCCGGCAACGGCGCCAATTTGATGGGTAGTGTTTGTCGTCTATCCTACCGGTCAAATAATAACCAACTAACCTAACTGGGTAGCTAGGGAAAGTCGGGTCGAATCCACAGGGACCGGGTGTCGGACTAAGGTATGCTACGGTCAAAGACTAGGTTCAAGACAAGCTAATCTAGGGGATAGACTAATGACTAAGCTAAGGTCTAAAACACGAACTAACAAGGCTAAACGAATAACTAAAGACAAAAGGAAGCTAATAAATCGATCGGAAGAAACTAGGGCCAGGTCGGGTTCATGGATGTCAAGGGCATAAGAATGGGAAAAACGGGGTTACTAGCGTGCTTTCGTAGCCTAGGTCACGTTGGGGCTCTCGCTACTTAAACGGCCTAGGGGTCATCCTCACCACGCTCTAGCTACTAATGAGGGAACCAAACCTACAACCAAACACACACATACAAGAGAAGAGGCAAGAAAAACAAGGATTGATCATCTCTAGTCTCACAAGCATTTCATCAAACATGTGGAGTGCAAGGTAAATGGGAAACAACAAAAACAACATCTAATACCACCCATCTCACCCTAATCATCCCTAATCACATTCAATCCCACTAATAACCCTAGCAAGAGTCTACTCAAACATATCTAAAGGAAAGCTAACAAGAACAAGAGAAACTAACACAAAAACGAGAGCATACATATGTGAAACTAACAAGGATGATGAACAAAACAATAAACAAGAGCTAAAGATTGAAACTTGAATAACATAAACCAAGATTAAGAGTAAAAGGATGAGAAGATTATACCAACTAACAAGAGAATGAAAATATGAGAACTTGTATATAAAGAACACCCAAAACATCCACCAATGTTGTCAAGATTGGATGGATTCTTCAAGAGATCCCTTAATACAAGATTAGCTAACTAGATTAAGGACTAATTAATGACTAATCTACTCTAATCTAAGCTAATCTATGCTAAAGTAGTCTAGGGTTTTGTGGGTAATCAAGAACATTTCATAAGATTACAAGAGGAGGGGGGGTATATATAGGGTTACAATGGATAAGGAGAAGAAAAGAAGCGAAGCGGAGCTGCAGGTGGCTCATCTCGGCCGAGATGAGATGGTCTCGCCCGAGACGGGACTCATCTTGGCGGAGACGAGATGGTCTCGCCCGAGACGGCCTATAACAGCAGCCGGTTAAAACCCGCACTCCTTCCCGACCGAGAAGGCACTTGCTCTCGACCGGGAAGGCTCTTGTAGGCCTCCAATATGATCTCTAAGGTCCCTCCATGCTTCTCATGGGCTTCTCATCGATTCTCGGTGCTCGGGATCGAGTCTAAGGGTCTTGGGAATGGGTCCCAAGGTCTCGGGATCAAAAATAAGGCACCGAGTGATCGTTCCTTCTCTTCGTTGGCTCCAAAAGTGTAGGAAACGAGTCGGAATCGTTCCAATTCTCCATGAATGGTCTTGGGAACCTAAAACGAACTAGAAGCATAAGTAGCCCAGAAACCGCTCGAAAGAGCGATTTCACAAGAGAAACAGGGACCAAACACAGCAAAAATAGGCACTACAAACTACACTTATCAACTACTCACATCCTTTTTAATTAACCAACAAACTCTACTAGGCATAAGAAGAATTTGATCATGTACACTTTGGCTCCTTGCCCACCATATATGATATATCATGGCATTAATACTAGCGGCCCATACTTTCTTGTGGCTATAGAATCTCCCTCTCTTCTTATACCACCATTAAAAAAAACCCGTGGAAGGAATCTCATCTTGTAACCAATAATTCACCCCATAAGAATTTGCTTGCTATAAGGACACTGAAAGAATAGATGTTTGTGTGTCTCCACATCATTGTCACATATTCCACACCTCCTCGATGCATCCATATACCATTTACTTATCCTCTCTCTCGTCATAAGTCGACTTTTACTTGCTAGCCAACTCATAAAAGAATGCTTGGGAATTGACAAAGAATCCCAAACCATAGGAGCAAACCTGCTTTTAATCTCTACCGGTTGCAGCCACTCATACCCAATTCTCACAGTATACCTCTCCTTCCAATCAGTTTGTTGGAAGACAATTTGAAGCTTGCCCCTAGTCTTGCATACTTGCCTCCAGGTCCAGCTACAATTCGCCCCAGGTTGATATTCTTCCCACTTCTTTCTCCTCAAGTAAACTTCATTAAACCACTTGACCCACTAGGAATCCGCCATAATGTACAGCCACCATCAAAATTTTCCAACGCAAACCACATTCCAATTCGCCAAATTTCGAAGGCCTAGACCACCATTCTTCTTCCCACTACAGACCTGTTCCCACGCTACAGAAGGAGCAGACCAATGGTACTCACTGCTACTCCATAAGAAACTGCGGCAAATCGCATCTATTCTCTTGATCACAGTCGCTGGCAAGATAAAAATGCGTGCCTAGTAACTGTGTAAATGACTAATTACTGATTGTATGAGCGCCAATCTCCCCGCATAAGACAGGTGACTATCCCCTAAACTCCGAATTCACATCACTATCTTTTCACTTAATATTGCACAGTCATTTATGGACAGTTTCTTTGGCGAAATTGGGACACCAAGATACTTAAAGGGCAGTGTACCAAGGTTCATTCCTGTGACATTCAAATATCCCTACCTCTCTTCCACTGTCATCCCATTCAAATATATATTAGATTTCTCCACATTCATAGCTAACCCAGATGCATAAGAGAAGGTATAGAACCCATTAAGCAACAGTTTGATGGACTCCAAATCACCTCTACAGAACATTATCAGGTCGTCAGCAAAACATAGGTGTGACAGCTGCAGTGGACATGATAAGTGTAGTTTGTAGTGCCTAATTTGCGGTGTTTTGGTCCCTTTTTACTTGCGGAATCGCTCTTTGGGAGCGGTTCATGGGCTACTTATGCTTCCTCTAGTTCGTTTCAGGTTCTCGAGACCATTCGTGAAGAGTTGGAGCAATTCCGACTCAATACATACACTTTTTGGAGCCAACGAAGTGAAGGAACGATCACTCGATGCCTTGGATTCGACCCCGAGACCTTGGGACCCAATCCCGAGCCTCCGAGACCCGATCCCGAGTCCCGAGAATCGATGAGAAACCCATGAGAACCAAGGAGGGACCAAAAAGATCATAATGGAGGCCTACAAGGTCCTTCCCGGGCGGGATGATGCCTTCCCGATCGGGAAGGAGTGCACAATTGGAGATGGTTCTGTTTTGAGGCCTTCCCGACCGAGAAGGGGGTCTTCCCGACCGGGAAGGGGTCTCTCCCGACCGGGAAGGAGTAGCTGTAGCACGCATCTCATTCTTTTCTCCTCCTTCATTCTTGTAACCTTATAAATACTCCCCTCTTGTATTGTTTATGGATCCTAGCTTACATTAGACTCTCTTAAGCCTCTCTACAAGATAAAACCCTAGATTTAGAGTTCATCCTTTTAGATTAATCTTCCCTTTATCCTTAGTTAATCTTCTTTTAATCTAGTTTAGTTAGTCTTGTATTAAGAGGATGCTTGAAGATTCATCCAAGCTTGACAACCTTGGAGTTGATTTGGGTTTCTTATTTATGCAAGTTTACATCTTTTTCATCATCTTGTTGTTGGTATAATCTTCTTTACTCTTGTTCTTTGTTATTTATTCAAGTTCGAATCTTTACTTAGTGTTTATTGTTATTGTTCTTGTTCTTGATAATGGATGTTTGGTTTGTGATGTTGTTTTCTCTTATTGTTGTTAGTTTATTCTTGATAATGAGTGAGTAGTCTCCTTGTGGGTTAGTATGGGGATTAAGGGTAGAATATGGGTGATTAGGGTTTGATTAGGGGTAAAGGGTGAATCTTTGTTGTTAGTCACATATTGGGCACACTATGTGTTTGTTGAAATGCTTGTTTGAGTTGTAGTGGCCATGCTTCTCATGCTAGTCTTCCTCTACTCATTGTTTGTCTAGTATGTGATTATGTTGAGAATAGTCGTTAGACATAAAAATGTGGACTAGGGTTTAGACGCGAGAGCGCGAACCCACCTTGACATCGGTCTAAGTAGCGAGAGCCCGGACCGACTCTAGCAATTAGGAGACACCTACACCCTTGACCACCCCAATTACCCATCTACACTTATGAACCCGACCTAACCCACTTCTTTTCATATTTGATTTCATCTTCTTAGTTAGTCATCATTTCTCTAGTTCATTGTTTAGTTTGTGTTTAGTTATTTCATTTAGCCTTGTTATAGCTAGCTTGTTATTAGTCTTGTTCACTCCTCTTCTCCTATCCTAGTTTGTCAATCATTAATTCTTTGTGTTTGTTTGTGACCTAGTCTCGTTTTTAGGCCGACCTAGTCTAGACCCTACAATACCGTCTCCTTGGATATCGACCCTACTTGCCCTAGCTACCCACTAGGAATAGTCGGTTTTATATTGATCGGCGGGACCCACGACAAATCCCACCACCAATTTGGCGCTGTTGCCGGGGACGGTGCATTGTTTAGACTTATTTACCCTTCTTTGTGCTCTTCTATCATCTCTTGTGCATATTCTCTAGATTTTTCTTGTTTCATTAGTTTTATTTCTCCTTCTTTTCTTTTTGTCTTTCGATTGTGCTTGTTTATTGTCGTTACCTAGTGCCCATAAAGCACTAGGTGTTCTCACGTTTGTTCTAAGTGCGTAGTGTATGCCTAGGCGGGGAGGCGACTTCTTTCTCTTTAATCCAGAACCGGAAAGACTTTTTCGAGCCTTTCGCCAACGGACGATTAACCGGGTTAGAATCTCTCAACCAAGCGCAAGCAATACTCATCAAGAGCAAGCTCAAGGAAACGATTTTGAGGAAGCATCTCGAGAGACGGCCGAAGGGAATTTCACTAATCCCTTTGGATATTCTAGTCCTAGTTCCCCCTCTACATCTACTTCAACTCCGTCTACACCACCATCTCCCTTACATCCAATTATGCCGAAGTTTTCGTCTCACTCCACATTTACGGAAGATGTCTTGCCGGGACCGAATGCTCTACCGGCCGCTTATGCCGGAAATTTTGTGGCCAAGACTCAATTCATCCAACTTGTGGAAAGGAATCAATTTAGTGGGTTGCCCACCGAAGACCCGCACCAACACATGGAGACTTTCTCCGATTATTGTGACGCTATTTCTCAACCCGGGGTTACACAAGATCAAATCCGATGGGTGTTATTTCCATTCTCATTACTTGGAAAAGCGAAGCAATGGATCAAGAGTCTCGATAGGGCAACCATGGGCATTGATACTTGGAAGAAACTTGCATTGGCGTTCTACCAAAAATTCTACCCTCCGGAAAAGACTAATTTGCTTAGGGCCTCCATCACCGGTTTTCAACAACGGGATGAAGAGAGCCTTTATGAAGCTTGGAAGAGGTTTAAATCTTTGGTGAGATCGTGCCTCCACCATGGACTTTCACAATGGTTCTTAGTCCAACAATTTTGGAACGGTCTTTATGAGGACTCAAGAACTATACTCACTATGGGCTCCAATGGTGGGTTCACCGAGGTCGATGATGACCAAACATGGGCAAGAATCGAGGAGATGGCGGTTCATAATTCTCAATACTCAAGGCCTAGGAAGGCAAATCGAGGAGGTAGGCACGAGGTTGATGCTATTACTCAATTAAGCATTGACCTTGGAGCTCAATTGAAAACACACATGGAGACCATTGATAAGAAGCTCCAAGGCCACCTCAATCAAGTTCAAAGCGTTAGTTCCTCCAATCAACACTCAATTCAAGAAGTGAATGCTTTGGGATTTGCACCTCCTTTGCCTTATTATGGGATGTGTGACACTTGTGGAATCGTTGGTCATGATCCTATGCATTATCAAGGGAGTATTGAGCAAGTGAACGCCTTTCAAGCGTTCAAGCAAGGTGCTTCCTATTCCAATCAATACCAAGCTTCCAATCAAGTCCCTCAACAACAAGCTATGCAACCACGTCCCTATGTTCCACCTCCCTTAAGGGACAACAATCAAGGTTATCAAGGTTATGTGGGTAATCCAAGACCCTTCAACAACTTCAAGCAAAATAACCAAGGTACCTTCCACAACAACAATCAAGGGTTCCAACAAGGGAACTTCAATCAAGGTGGTTTCCAAGGAAACCAAAACTTCCAAAGACAACAAAACCTCAACAATGGCCTTAATCAAGGCAATTCTCATGGGTTCCATGGGAACCATCAACAACAAGCAACTCAAGCTAACCTTCAAGAAAGCAAGCCTAGGAGCCGGTCTCCTATTCATGATTACGGTGCTCCATTAGCCCTCACCGATACTCCGCACAATCCACAATCTCCAACTCGTGATTTCGACGTTCAAAAATCTATGTTGGAGATGCAAAGGGGTCAAATGGAGATGTCAAAAAACCAACAAGAGTTCTATGCTTTTATTCAAAGGGACAACATGGCGAGAGATGCTCATACGAAGATGCTTGAGACCCAAATAGCTCAACTTGCTTCGGGTAGCTCTTCAAGGCAAAAGGGGCAATTACCTCCTCAAGGTGAAACATCAAAACTTGAGCATGTAAATGCTATTACCACGAGGAGAGGTACATATTATAACCCTCCCCCACCCCCTAATGAGCAAGAACCAACAAGAGAAGTTGTGCCTCCAATTCAAGAAGACCAAAGCTTAGGAACTCCTATAGAGGAGCAAGTCTTACGGGAGATTGAGAAACCCCAAGAAGACGAGCTTCCCCCACTTCAAAGAAAAGACAAGGGTAAAAGGAAAGTGTCATTTGAAGAGTCCACCCCTATTGAGCAAAACAAGATCCAAATCAAGTTGCAAGGCAAATGAAGACCAAGGTGGATAGCCAATATGACAAGTTCCTGAATATTGTGAAGAAGTTGGATGTGAGTGTCCCATTTACCGAGCTACTTACCCAAATCCCGGCATATGGAAGATTCATGAAAGAAATATTGGCTAGGAAGAGATCCAACGACAAGGAAGAGACCATAGCGTTCACAAGAGTGGTGAGCGAGCTTATTCAAGGTTCTACGCTTCCCAAGTTGAAGGATCCGGGTAGTTTCTCGATCCCTTGCACCATAGGCAACTACAAGGTTGAAAAAGCATTATGTGATTTGGGTGAGAGTGTAAGCATCATTCCCTATTCCATTTGTGAGCAACTCGGGATGAAGGAGCTCAAAAGTACCTCCATTACACTCCAAATGGCCGATAGCTCTCTCAATCGACCTTTGGGGATGTTGGAAGATGTGCCAATTAGAATCGGGAAGTTCTTCATTCCGGTCGACTTTCTTGTACTCGACATGCGGGAAGATGCTATCACTCCCATTATCCTTGGGAGCCCATTTCTACACACCGCCGGTGCTATGATCGATGTGAAGAATGGTAGGATCACCTTCGAGCTAGGCGAAGAGAAGCTAGTGTTTGACCTCCAAGGCAACACTTCGCCTACTAACAATGAGTCTTGCAAAATGATCCATGCCACGAAAGACATTGATCTAGGGGGAGAGTCGGGACAAAGCTTGAAGAAGAACTCTTGTGAGCTTGAGGATGATGACTCCGAGATTGGAGAGGATGAGTGCCCATATCATGGGTTTGATGACAAGTTGAAAGGCAAGAAGGAAGATAAGCCTCCCTTGGGGCCACATGAGGATTGATGGACGTTTGGGTATATCCCGAAGGATCAAAAGTGTAAGTTCAAGCCACTGAACTTACAAGATCGGGACGCCCCGGGAACGTCGAGACAAGGTCATGGAGAGGCTTGGTATTTGGATGCTTATATTACTAGCTTGATTGAAGACTTTGCTAGGGCCTTCGACTTGTTTCTTCGTGCCCTTGATGGAGATGGAACTATTCATTGTTGTTGAAGAAAAAGATTGAAAAATGCACCATCTTTGGTTTGACGGAGTTCCACAAGAACCGTCTCTTTGTATATATCTCTTTCTCTTGTAATCTCTTTTAGTTTTGTGAAATTCTTGATTATTTGGATTGTTGATGAGCGATGTGAGGGAGGGAATTTGATGTGTGTATGAGCTTTGTTTGATAGGTGAAGTGAAGGTGATTCCTAGGGAGGAGTGGTCATTGTTTGAGCTTGGATCGTGTGAAGGGGAGTCGGTTTTTGAAGCTTGGAACGAGCTTTTGGGAGCTATAGAGGGTTAGGAGACTCTTCCCGGCAGAAAAGTGGTCATCCCGACCGGGAAGGATGTCATCCCGTCCGGGATGGGTATGACAAAAGATGGGTCTACTGACAGGTCATCCTGATCGGGACGAGCAGGTCATCCCGACAGGGACCACCCATCCCGACCGGGATGGACCCCCTGTCCTCCTTTGGCCTTTTCTTCGTCGTTTGAGCCCACCCAACCACTTTATACCCCCTCCCAACCTCCCTACATGTCCTTACTCTCTTTATATGACCCCTACACCTCATATACACCGACTTTCACATTAAAACCCACCTCATTATACCTTTGTGCTCCAACCATGGATCCGTATCGCGATTGGAGAGGAAGAACAATGACGACGACTAGCTATGTGCCGATACTGACTTATGAGACGATGGAGCGAGTGAGTTGCTAACCGCACGGTACGGCAACTATCCTTTCTTTTCCGTCTTTTCTAGCTTGTCTTCTTTTGTTTGTTCCCCTCCCCTTATACACTTTTGTGTCATGGTGGCCCTCGGGGCCTTGGTATTTGTTGCTCCCGACTCTTGATGACGTGACTACATCGAGAGTCATTTCACAATCCAAATTTTACAAGATTTTCACCCTTTTTGTAGGAATTAGTCGGATTTGGGCGGAATCCGGGCTAGGTGACTTGATCACACCTAGTCCTCCTTTCCCATTCCCTTTTATTTCTTTCTTTTTATTTCTTCCCCCATCCATATCTTTTCTTGTCTCGGCCCATGGTGACTTGACTACACCCCGGCCGGACACATTCTACCATTTTCTCCACTTTTTGATTTTTAGCTTTATTTTCATAGTTTCTTTTATTTTGTGCTCCCATGCACTATGGTCGAGCATGAGGACATTGCTCGGCTTAAGTGTGGGGGGAGCGATATTCTATCGTAATTAGTTTTATTTTCTTAGTTTTCGAAGAAAAAAAATCTTCAAAAACCCTAAAAATTTGAAAGTTTTCACAAAAACCAAAAAGATTTTCTTTTCTGTGTTTTCCTTTTGTGTCGTATATTTGTTTCGTTGTGTGTGTTTTGCCTCCCTTTTCCTTATAGGTTGCTTGAATCACCGTTAGTTTTGGCACTACAAGAAAAGCGGTGATTAGTATCCGAGAATTACCGACCGACAAAAATTTTAGTCGGTAAACTTTATTACCGACCGCAAACAGTCGGTGTTAAGATCGCAGTCGGTATATTACCGACCGATTAGTAACCAGTCGACAAAATATCTTCTCGGTCGGTATTTACTTAGGTTACCGACCGATTTCATTTCATTACCGACCGATTGGGTCGGTAGGTAATTTTTTTCAATTAAATTAACCCTTCCCAACAAACAGACTTCATTTCTTGGCTAAAAAAAATTCCAAGAACCCGAAACCCCCTCCCACGACCTACTCCCTACAAGACCCACACCCACCGCCGCCGTTTCCCTGTCGGCCGACGACCGCCGCCCTTAACCCGCCGCCCTCCCCCGTCGTCCTCCCCGCCGCCGCGGCCTCTTTCTTCTCCCCTTTGGTTGTTTTCTCAAAATCCCCAAATTGATTAAGGTTTATTTGATTTAGATTTGATTTTATTGTTTTATTTTGTTAAGATTTAGTTTGTTGTTGTTGTATACACATGAATTGTTGTTGTATTTGTTGAATTTATGTAATTGAATACTAGGTTAGGTTAATTTGCTTAAATTGGGGGTTTTAGATGAAATTTG
Source organism: Agrostemma githago (assembly GCA_958450325.1). Lineage (NCBI taxonomy): Eukaryota > Viridiplantae > Streptophyta > Magnoliopsida > Caryophyllales > Caryophyllaceae > Agrostemma > Agrostemma githago. Next base: position 33,448,280 of record OY288251.1, on the reverse strand, counting down.
TTGATTATTTGTTCAAATTAGTGGTAAATTAGATTTATTGAAATTGTTATTGGAGTATTTATCTACTAATTTGTGTTGTAGTTGATAAATTGATGGAAATTGGATCTTAGGTTAAGTTAGATTAGCTTTAACTTAAGGTAATTGGTCCTTTAGGATGAAAGAATGAAAATTTGTTATTTTGTTGCTTAGGTTACTGCTCCGTAGTTAAATGTAGCTCAATATTGATATTTAGATACTAATTTGTACTTTGTATATAGTTTAGGGTTTAGGGATGAAGTTGGATTATAGCTTAGGGTAGCTTAGTTTCAAAAATCATTTTTATGTTCTTCTATTACCATTGATCAACTTTGTAACAATGGTTTATTTGTTTTATCTCCTTTACAGCACAATTACTGAGCAAATGTATACCCATGTAATATTTCAAATATATACCAAAGAGAACGATGACTAAGGTACGTATTTTCAGTTATTAGTTTGCTTGAATTATTTGTCGTTTCAAATCTAAGTCGCAGTTTTTTTTATTATGTTTTATTTATCATTCAATCTTACCGTGATAAGGTTTCTTTTGTGTTCAGTTCAAGCCTCTATTGCGACTAACACTTGGTTGTCGGTGCTTCGTTACAAACTAAGAGTTGCAAACCATGGTCATAAATATATACTTTCATGGCCTAACCAACTGAGGTGAGGAATATGATCATCTATATCTCATATGATTGGATACTTATATCTAAAGAGTGGACGCATGAAGGGGTTACAGTGAGACGTTTGAATGGTATAGGACTTGGAATCATAGCTCTATTTCACAATTGGGATTCATATCTAATTTACTCTTTTATTTTGTGATTTTATTTGATCTTGCAGATGCTTGGCTTTGATATTTTTATAAGAACAAGTGACTAGACTTATGTACGAGTACATATAGACCATTCCTAGTTGTTTATTTTCCTTAAGATATTGGTGCTTTGACTTTAGTGCAATTATTGGCATCCATAATGTGCAGGCATTTCCATCTATTGAGTACGGAGTACAAGCCTAGAAATTGAAGGTGAAAGTGAAGGAGAAAACAAGGCTACTACGATGTCTCCTACAATCATTAGTACACTACAATTTTGGCAAACTTGACATGACAGTCTCTAGTCAATAATTGGCTTCATGACATTGTTAGTGTTTAGGAAGTTCAGGCAAGAAGTTTTTGTAACTTCATGACCTTGTGAGTATTCACTTGTATTGGGTTTAATTTTAGGATGATGGTAGAATAAGGTTTTGTTGTCTGATAATGCTCCGTTTGAATATTGTATTTTATTTGAATGATCAATATATATTCAATTTCTGATTTGAGATCGAGTTCCGAAGATACATGGCTATAAATTATGTATTCCATTTGCAATTATATTATAATTGTAAGGTGCATGAGGAAAGCCCGAACAAAACTTTTATATCATAGCCTAAATTACCGACCGAAATGCATAATTTCCGACCAAACAAAAAAATTTACCGACCGAAATTATATTTAACCGACCGCCCAACAATGATTACCGACCGAAATATACAATTTACCGACCGACAAATCGGTAGGTAATTACCGACCACAAAAAAATTACCGACCGAAAATCGGTAGGTAATCTACCGACCGACAAATTCAGTGGGTAATTTTTTTTACCGACCCGAGTTTCCGACCGATAAACTACAGTCGGTGTTTAAGAAAAAACGGTCGGTAAATGAAATTACCGACTGATTTATTGCATCACCGACCGATTATTTCGGTCGCTATTTGACTGCATTCTTGTAGTGTGGAAAGCTTTCAAGACATCCGGTAACATCTTATATCCCTTTTCCCTCTTTATCTCTTGTGAAGTTTGCAGAAGGTTTGTGATGTGGTGTGCTCGGGTGGAGCTTTGTAATGCTTGTGGTTGATTTGGTGGCTTGTTTGGAAGCTTGGGGTGGTGTTTGTGTTGGTTATGTGTTCCTTTTGTTTTGTTGCTTTTGCTTCTTTTTCTTTCGTTTATGTCGTGTCTTTGCTTTGTGTGTGTAGTTGTGTCTTGTGTGTAAATAGGTTTTCGAAAACCCGGTTTAGAGGCTAGTGTGCGAGTGTTTACTTTCCCTTCTTAGTAGTATAAATCGAGTCTTGGACTTTAGTCTAGTAGAATGACCCTAAATCAATGAATTCGTTGGTCCTTTACCTTGAGTCCACCTAGCTTACTAGGTATTTACTACGGGATTTGCATTTTGACCATTTTGACCACCCACGGTGTGAAAAGGCCTTGGTTGCCGAGTCCCGTCCCCTAGGTGACCTTGTTTGACATTGCTCGACTAGTCCAAGTTTTCCCCTTTTTTGTGGGTTGGAAGGGAAGGACGCTCCCCGACTTACCCATTCACCTACCTCCTACACATATCCACCAAAAAAATTGCAATTTGTTGAAGTCTCTCTTTCTTAATTGCCAAGAAATGCCTATCAATCAAATCAAGCCAAAAAGGGCAAAGAAAAGAAAAAGAAAGAAAAAGAAAGAAAGAAAAGATTGAAGAAAAAGAAAAGGCACTGTTCCGGTCACGGAAACAATTTACCCGGCCTAGGATCCGGGTAGTATAATTGAATTAACGACGAACAAGTGATCGTTTGATTCCCTTGGTCTCCCCTTCCTCTCACTCCTTGAATCGGACCTTACCGGCGGAAACGGCCTGCTCCCCGCACAATGAACGCACAGGGCCTCGGAGGTTGTCCGAGGAAACCCTCTCCGATGCCTAAGTCAGTCCGTGAAATGCCTTTACGAACCTAGCTCGTGAGGAACTAGGCGGCGTTTTAGGAGTAAGAGTCTAGAGAGAGAAAATCCAACCCCTCTCATGTGGGAAATGGGGAGGTATTTATACCTTCCCACAAGAGAGAGAAGAGAAAGAGGAATGGTTGGATAGAGAAGTGACAAGTGGCGGCTTCTCATCCATCCATTCCCAATTACCTTAGGCAAAATGACGAGAGGGCCCCTGGGGGTCCCGACCCTGCCGGCCAGGGATTTTCCCAGGGCAGACAGTCTTCAGGCAGGGGGCTGCCAAGCTCCGACAGGCTGGGTTGGCCCGTGCTCTCAGCAGCTGACGGCCAACCTTTAGCGTTTTATGCTTTGTTCCAGGTTCTTGCTGGGGGCTAGTCTTTCGACTCCTTGGCAGGAACCGTCTCGGGGCCTGCCTAGCAGGCGGCTGATTGACAGGCGGCCCACCCCAATCAATTGGCCTTCGTCAGTAGGAGGGAAGTGAGACTTCTCCTCTGCTGGCGACTCTTGCTTGGAGGGGGGTTGACTTCCATGTCTGTTGCAGCATTTAATGCTTCGCACCTTCCCAATGGAACTTTGTACTGCTCCTGTCAGGAATGCAAAGAGGTGAGAGCACTTTTGTAATGATTGCCCTTTTCATCTGGGCGGATTTTGGGGAACCGTGAAGAGTTCCTGATTGGTGGCTCTCCTCCCAGGGTGGTTGGAGCGTTCATTAATGCGGTGTTTTCCTTGGTATAAAATCCTTAGCTTCCTTTATCATTTGTGTTTCATCCCACTTTCAATCTTTCCATTTTCTTCATTTTAAACATGACTTGGGTCAAGAAAAGTGTAATTCGCCGCGGGGTCAAACATGTTTCCTTCATCTTCAGAGGGTTTTGGAGGCTCAGATATGCACGGACCGCTTATTTAGCTGTTCGCCGGAGTCGCTGTTCACGACTTCGCCTTCGCCGGAGGGGTCGGAAGGCCTCCATTAGGATGGGCAAACGCCCTAGGAGGTCCTCACCTCCTGCTGCGCCTAGGTTTAGGCGCTGCTCCCAGGGAGGGGGCTGTTATGATAGGGGATGTCATGAGTGTTTTCCATGGCTGCACCCTGAACAATTCGGCCCCAACTCTGACACCGATTCCTCCCTGGAGTCGGGTCCTTCTTCGCCTGTAAAGAAGACAGGCTGTCGCGCCTGCGACGAGTCCCGAGCTGTTCCCTTTGGAGGGGACTGGGAAGACAGCAGCCACGACTCTGATGACAGCGAAGGTCTTGGCTGCCAGAGCGACAGGGACGGAGATGGGGCTTTTGATGACCCCTTTCAGGGTTCCCCAAGTTGGGACTGGGGCTCGGCTCTTGGGAGCCCAGGCAGTCCTGGGGATTATTCCCCAGATTTGGGGGACGACTAGGCCTGCGTGGCAGGGCTTTTGATTTCTGTCAGGCTGGAACTTTTTGAGCCTTATGTAATTTTCTTTCGTATCCGACCCACGATGTAGCTTTCCCTTGAAGGGTTTTTAATGAAATGAATATTTTGTGCGTTTTGAATTTTTTGATGAGTTATTATTTTATTATTATTATATATATATATATATATATTTTTTTTCTTTTTTTGAATGAGGTCGTTGATTGACCTTTCTCTCTGACGTTTCTGTTTACCGAGGCTCTTCTTGAAAAAGGTGAGCAGTTGGTGTTCAGTATGTGACACGTGGATGGTCCTCGAAGGTTTTGTCAGGGATTCCGCCTTTCGAACTTCTTTGGGCTTTATATAAACCCTTCCCCCCTTCACTCTCTTCTTTTACTCTTCTTGATTCCTTACTCCCCATAACACTTCTTGAATCTCCTTTATTGACCGAGCGTTTTCTTTTTGAGGAGCAAGGATCACTTCTTGTCGTCGTCTCTGGCAACTTCACCGGCGTTTTTTTAGGTTAGAACTTTCGAATCTCTCGCTTCCTTTCTTCCCTTCTATAGCCTAAATGTCGCGAGTCCGCCCCCTTTCCTTTGATTCTTTGCTCGGAAGAACTGGCGGCGGTGACGGTAGTCGTCATGACGTTGCTTCTTCCTCCGGGGTTGGCCCCAGGGAGGAAGACGATCACAGGGGAGAGGGTGCTGAGTCACCCGACCCAGCTCCCTTCGATGTGATTGATTCTGATGACGAAGCCCTGGAGGTGGACCCTGCCAGGGTGGCTGGTCCTCTTATCCGCAGGGAGAGAGGGAGGACCTATTTTCTGGACAAAGAAAAATACGTGGTTCCCTTACAGACCTATCCCGAGGCTAAGAATAGGGACCTGATCTTGGAATGTAACGCGGCTGAGGCCATCGAGCAGTTTTATAATTTTGGGGAGGGGTACACAGTGGTGATCCCTGGGGAAAAAGACACAGTATGCTGTCCCCCAGAAGGGTGTGTAGCCGTCTTCCATAAGGCCCTAGAATTCGGCCTGCGATTCCCGTTACATCCCTTCCTGGAGGAAACTTTCAGGAGGATGAACGTCGCCATCGCTCAGTTAACTGCAACGGCCATTAGGGCATTAGTGGCCTATACTTGAACCTGCCTGTTCCATGGCGAAGGGCCTTACATCGACGCCCTTCGCTTTATGGTTGGCCTCCAAATGGTGTCCTCATCTGGGGGGGATGGCTCCCCCGGCTACTGGTCTCTGCTGAGGCAGAAAAAATACGCCTTGGTCTGGCCGGCCATGAGCAGTCTCAAAGACTGGAAAAACAATTTCATATATGTTCATAGTGCGTCGGGGTGGAGAATTCCTAGACATTTTAGGAACCATGTCCATACCCGCATGGAGACGCGTGAGGAGTATCATCCTCGTGTTGGGGGAAAGGCTCTGGAAGTCAGGCTGAGCGATAAGGAGAAGATTTTGATAAAAAAGTTTGAGATCGTGACGGATAAACATGGGAACTTTTGCCCTGTTTTCTGGCTCCCTCATGCGGAGCTCATCACGACAGACGAGTACCTGCTTCCCCTGGGCCTGATTCGTGGCCTTGAAGGTAGTTCTAGGGTTTTCTTGTTGTCACGATTTTCCAGGGATTTTATTTCTCCCTGCTTTTTAAATGACCGCCTTTCCTTTCCTGCAGATTCCTACTCTTGGACCTGGACCAAGAAGCAGGTCAGAAGGTTAGGCTTGAGCGAGGAATTGCACGTTCTTTCAAAGCGTCCCTCTCTTCCACCAAATTTTAGAAAAGGAAGTAAGGCCCTCATGAAGCTTGTGAAAGACTTCGCCGCTGGTCGAAGATTACCTCTCCCCCCCCCCCCCCCCCCCCGGCTGCCTTCGTCGAAGCCGGCGACTCCTACTCCCAGTATTCATGAGGGGGAAGCGGAGGTTACTTCAGGGGCTACTTCTTCCCCTGGCCAGAAACAGGGTGCTTCTCCGGCTGGCCCTCGGATCTCGCAGGGAACGCAGCCTGGAGATTCGGAGGGGACTGGGGAGAGTGTTCCCTTGGAAGTGAGGAGGAAAAGGGAGAGGGAGCCTCCTAGTGCCGACGTGGTGGACCTGGAGGCGGATGTCTCCACCCCTGAGGCGAAACGCCCTGCACGTGAGCCCTCTAGTATTCCCTTCCCAGAGGAAAACGTGGAGTTCCACTACACGGCTGGTGATAGTGTAGATGTATCGGGCCTGCTTTCTGACTCCGGGGCTGTTTTGGCCGACCGCCTTACAAAGATGGTAACTTCCACCTCTCATCAAGTGCTTCAATATATCCAGCGTACCTCCAAGGTCATGTTGGCATCCGCGGAACTGGCGGCTCTCAGCCGCCTGAGTGATGAGGAGCTAACAGTTACCCCTGGGGCTCCTCCTCCCGACCGCCTGGCCATGATAGAGAGGGACGTCTCCTTGATAAGCTCTTTGAAAGACAAAATGACAAGGCAAGAGGGGGAGTTGGAAGAGGCCAAGAAGCAGGCTGATCGTTGGAGGCTGTAGGGGGAAATGGCTGTGAAGGAGGTTTCCAAGTTAGAGGCCGAACTGAAGGAGAGCCGGCAATCGTTGGATCGTGCTAACCTATCTTTGGCCGAGATGGGGCATTTGAAGGGGAGAGTGACGGTCCTGGAGGAGCAGCTGTCGCAGGCAAAGTCGGCTTTTGACCAGGCCAAGGGGGAATGGACGAAAGAGAAAGAGACCCTGGCTGCGGAGACTGAGGAAGCGGTGGGTGCCAGTTTCGTGAGCGGCGCCAACTCCTCTCTGGAATTGGTTATGGAGGTGATAGGGGAGATGTTCCCTACTTTTGACGAGGACGCTTTCCGGAGCCTTTACTCTGCCAAGGACGAAGCCCGGGTGACCAGGCAGCCTGAAGCAGACGCCAACGCTCGCCGGGATGCTGCGTGACGCCCCTTCTCTTTTATGAAAGCTTTTTATTTTCTTGTGCTGAACCAGTGTTCATGGTTTTTCTGTAATTTTTTGCTACTCGGTTTTTTTCTTCAATTTTGTAAAGACCTTTCCACCCTTCATGGGTTTTGTTTGTGGAATATTTCTCTTTGCTTTCTATGGCATAACTGTTTTAAAATTCAGGGATCCTTTTCTCGTTTGTTTGATCGTGCCTGTCATAGCCTGTCCCTGGCTTTTGTTCAAAGTCCAGGGGGCCTGCCCCCTGCCTGCCCGGAGGTAAGCAGGGTGGTTTTTGCGTTTTTTATACAAGGTTGGGAGGCCTGCCCCCAGTCCTTGTTAGTCTGGCCTGTCCCTGGCTTTTGTTCAAAGTCCAGGGGGCCTGCCCTCTGCCTGCCCAGAGGTAAGCAGAGTGGCTTTTGCGTTTTTTTATACAAGGTTGGGGGGCCTGCCCCCAGTCCTTGTTAGTCTGGCCTGTCCCTGGCTTTTGTTCAAAGTCCAGGGGGCCTGCCCTCTGCCTGCCCAGAGGTAAGCAGAGTGGCTTTTGCGTTTTTTATACAAGGTTGGGGGGCCTGCCCCCAGTCCTTGTTAGCCTGGCCTGCTCCTGGCTTTTCGTTCAAAGTCCAGGGGGCCTGCCCCCTGCTTGCCCAGAGGTGAGCAGGGTGGCTCTTTGTGTTTTTTATATAAGGTTGGGGGGCCTGCCCCCAGTCCTTGTTAGTCTGGCCTGTCCCTGGCTTTTCGTTCAAAGTCCAGGGGGCCTGCCCCCTGCTTGCCCAGGGGTAAGCAGGGTAGCCTCTGGTTTGCGTTGGGGGGTTCATTTTACCCAATTTTGGCAACAGGGGGGCCTCCCCCTATTGCCCCCTGCTCGTTTGTGTGTGAAAGACGCGAGTGTGAACAGGTAACGAGTATAAATCTGTGTCTTCTCATTTCTCTTAAAATTCTTTTTGATATTGGGGTGGTCGGGGCCGTCGACATTTCTGATCGTCCTCCGCCTTTTTACCTTAGTAAAAGTAAAAACTGCCTATATTCTTGTTTAGACGTAATATTTCTTTAGTGTATCTGCATTCCAGTGAGCGCTTAGCTCTTGTCCCTCCAGATTGGCTATCCTGTATGTGCCTGGCCCCAAAACCTGAGTTATTTGGTATGGGCCTTCCCAATTGGCACTCAGCTTTCCATGCTCTCTTGACTTCCCAATCGCCTGTGTCTTTCTCAGAACCAACTCGCCCATCTGAAAGCTCCTCTGTCGGACTTTGCTGTTGAAAGCTTTCCTCATTCGCTGCTGGTAGGCAGCGATGTTGGTACTGGCTTCCTCCCTCAGCTCATTTACTAGGTCCAGGGCTTCAACCATTGCAGCTTCATTCTCAGCCTGGTCGTACTGCAGGGAGCGCAGAGAGGGAATCCTTGCTTCGATTGGCAATAGTGCCTCTGCGCCATATACCAGACCAAATGGGGTTTGGCCTGTAGACTCTTTCTTGGTGGTTCGGATCGACCAGAGTATACTGGGGAGTTCGTCGGCCCACCTACCCTTGCAATCATCCACCATTTTCTTCAGGCCGTTCAGGATTTGTTTGTTGGCTGCTTCTGCTTGCCCGTTTGTTTGAGGATGACAGACAGCTGAGTAGGCGACTGAAATGTTATGGCTTTCCAGCCAGATTCTCAGCGGATCGTTATCGAATTGCCTGCCATGGTCAAATACCAACATCTTTGGTAGACCGAATCTGGTGATGATGTTTCGCCAGATCACTTTCCTGACCGCCGGTTTAGTGATATTGGGCACTGCTTCGGCCTCCACCCATTTGGTGAAGTAATCTATGGCGACAATTAAGAATTTTCTGCCCCCCGTTGCCACCGCGAAGGGTCCCAGAATGTCCATCCCCCATTGAGCGAAGGGGATGGGGGATAGGATTGGTTTGAGCTCTTGGGCTGGGGCATGGATTGATGGGGCAAATAGTTGGCATTTCCTGCATTTCTGGGTCAGGCTCTTGGCGTCCGCCAGCATGGTAGGCCAGTAGTAGCCTGCCCGGAGGGCTTTGTGGGCCAGTGCCTTTCCACCAATGTGATGTCCGCATATCCCTGAGTGGATATCCTCTAATACCTCAGCGGCCTGATCCGCCCGCAGACATTTGAGCAGTGGATGAGTAAAAGACTTTTTGTAAAGCTCTTCATTGATGAGTATTAACCAGGCTGCTTTAGCCTGTGTCTTCCTCTTTTGTAACGGGTCTGATGGTAAGACACCATGCTTCTTGTACTGGATGAAGGGAGTCATCCAGCTTTCCAGCTCTTCTTCCATGGCATTAATCGTTTGACAGGGATTGGTAGACTTCTCGTGTAAAACGTCGACCCATACTGATCTCCGGATGTCCTGCAGACTGGAACTTGCCAGTTTTGACAGGGCATCTGCTCTGTTGTTCTGGGATCGGGGGATTTGTTTGACCTCATATGATTTTAGGTCAGACAATTCTCCCTTTACCATCTCCAGGTACGTGGCCATTGCTTGGTCTCTTGCTTCGTATTCTCCATTAATCTGGTTGGCGATGAGTTGGGAGTCTGTCGCCAAGACAATTCGTTCTGCCCCTGCGGCTTTAGCTAGCCTGATGCCTGCGAGTACTGCTTCGTACTCTGCTTCATTGTTTGATGCTGGGAAAACGAATCTGAGAGCATGCTCAAAGTCGGTCCCTTCTGGGCTAGTTAGTACGACGCCTGCACCCGCGCCATTAGCCGTTGAGGACCCGTCAGTATATACGGTCCATTCCTGGGCAGGGGCTTCCTCTTCCCCTGAATGGGAGCACTCAGCCAAGAAGTCTGCCAAAGCTCGGGCCTTGATGGCTGTTCTCGACTGATAAGATATACCTAGCCCACTCAGCTCAATTGCCCATTTCAACAATCTCCCTGATTTTTCAAATTTTTCCAACACCTTTTCCAGGGGTTGGTCGGTGAGGACTACGACTGGATGCGCGTCAAAGTAAGGCCTGAGCTTCCTGGCCGCAATTATGACCGCGTAGGCGGCTTTTTCAACCATCGGATAATTCTTCTCAGCTGCCCCCAGCGCATGACTTACAAAGTATATAGGTTGTTGTGCGCCTGCCTCTTCTCGCAGGATGACCGCGCTGACAGTTATATTGGTTACTGCAATGTAGAGAAAAAGTTTTTCTCCTGCTACTGGTCTTGCCAGGGTAGGGAGCCTCTTAAGATGGTCCTTCAGTTGCTCGAAGGCCTCTTTCTGCTCGTTTTCCCATTTGAACTGTTTGTTTCCTTTCAGTATTTTGAAAAAAGGAGTGGCTCTGTCTGCTGATCGGGCAACGAATCGTGCCAAGGCGGCCATTCGACTCGTCAGGCGCTGGATGTCCCTGATGGTCTTGGGCTCAGGGAGGTCTAGAACTGCCTGAATTTTTTCAGGGTTGGCATCTATACCCCGAGAACTGACCAAGAACCCCAGGAATTTTCCGGAGCGGACTCCAAACGTGCACTTTTTCGGATTTAGTTTCATTTTGTAAGCGCGCAGAGAACTGAAGGTTTCCTGCAAGTCTGTCAGGTGTTCCCTGTCTTCCCTGCTTTTTACGATGGCATCATCAACGTAAGCCTCGATGTTTCTGCCTTTTTGTTTCTCAAACACCTTATCAACCAACCGCTGGTACGTAGCCCCTGCATTTTTGAGCCCGAAGGGCATCATCTTATACATGTAAGTGCCCGAACTAGTGATGAACGCACACTTCACCCTGTCCGGCTGCCACAAGTACACTTGGTGATACCCTGAAAAGGCGTCTAAGAAGCTTAGCATGGTGTAGCCACTGGTGGCGTCTACCAATTGATCGATCCGAGGGAGCGGATAGCAGTCTTTCGGGCAGGCTTTGTTCAGGTTCGTAAAGTCGACGCACATTCTCCATGCGCCAGACGATTTCTTGACCATGACAACATTTGCCAGCCATTTTGGGTAGTCGCAGACTTCAATAAAGTCTGCTTTCAAGAGTTTGTCAATTTCTTCCTTGGTTGCTGCGTCTTTTTCTGCAGACATGTTTCGTTTCTTCTGCTTTACAGGGCGAGCTTCCATGCTTACGTTCAGCTTGTGAACGATGCATGATGGATCAACGCCAGGCATCTCGTCTGCAGAATAGGCAAATACGTCTTTGTTCTCCTTCAGTAGCTTGACCAGTTCGGCCTGGTAGGATTCTTCCAGGCCTGCTCCTACCAGGACCTGTCTTCCTGGCTCCAAATCTACCAACATACTCTCGCCCCCTGGTTCCAGGCGGTCAGACACCGGGTGCTCGACTGGGACTTCACCTTCTCTGCAGGGGGAATTGTCGGCTTTTATTTTTCCTTTTCTGTCTCTCTCGTGCTCTTGCAGGGCCACGGAGTAGCATTGTCTTGCTGACTCCTGGTCCCCACGTACCTTTCCTTCCAGCCCGAAGTCAGTGACATACGCGATGGTGAGAGCCCATGGAGATTGCCGCCTCGATTTCATCCAGCGTGGCCCTGCCAATCAGGGCGTTATAGGCAGACCTTGCGTCCACAACAACAAAGGTTGCCCTGACATTCCTGGTTGTGGAACCTTCCCCGAAGGTTACAGGCAAGTCGATGACTCCCATGGGCAGCACGTCTGCCCCACTGAATCCATACAGGGATCCGGGAGCAAGCCGCAGGTGCCTTTTTTCCAGGCCCATTTTTTCGAAAGCATCCTTGTACAATAGATTCGTGTATGCGCCCGTGTCCACCATACATCTTCGCACAATATGGTTGCTGATCTCTAGGGACAGCACCAGAGGATCACTGTGCGGGTATATCACCCGTCCTGCATCATCAGGGGTGATACTTAATGTCACTCCCCTTGGACTCCCTTCTTTCTCAGCATAGCAGATCTGGTTCATCAGCTCGCGCATTTGCCTTTTTTGGCCTCTTCGACTGAGCTGGCCCTCAGTGCCCCCTGAAATTACATGGATTACCATCCGGTTCTGCACTGACCCCTCGGGTTTCTCAGACACTTCCTTCTGAGACTTATTTTTGGCCGCATAGTTGGCTAACCATCCGTTTCTGATCAATTTTTCGATCTCGTCCTTTAGGTGACAGCATTCCTCGGTGGTATGGCCTATACAGTCGTGGAAAGTGCAGAACTTCTTGGGGTCGCCTTTTGGGCTGCGAGGTTTGTTTGGGCGGTTCCATTTGACAGTTTCTTTTTCCAGTTCGAAGATTTCCGCCCTGGATTTGTTCAGAGCGGTGTAACTGTCGAATCTGGGTTGGTAGACTGGGCGCTCCTTCTTGGGAGTGTCTCCCTCTTCCCTTTGCTTGCCTGGCTCACTTCTGCCCCTTCCACCCTGCGGTCCCCCTTGAGGCTTTGTTTGGCCTGCAGGGGTGTCCGTCAGGCCGTGGAATTCCTCCTGCAGAATGAACCCTTCAGCAATCTTTCTGGCCATGGCCAAGGTTTCTGGCTGGGCCCTGATCATCTGGTTTTTCATTTCTCCTGGAAGTAGGGAGATTGTCAGGGCGTAGGCGGCAGTGGAATCATCGATCTCCCTGACCTGTTGGTAGGATAGATCAAACCTTCTCATGTACTCTCTCACACTCTCACCCTTTTTCTGTTTCAGGGTCATGAGATCGAAACGGGTAAGGCGTCTTCTCTTGTTTCCGGCATACTGTTCGAGGAAAGTTTCAGCCAACTCTATGAAGAACCTGATCGAACCCTGGCGGAGGTCTCTGAACCATCCCTGCGCGAGCCCCACCAGGGTGGTAGGGAAAACTTTGCACCATATGGCATCATCTACGTCATACATGCCCATGTGGCTCTCAAAGGCTGCCAGGTGGTCTTCAAGGTCTGTTGTCCCGTCAAATTTGATGGTGGGCATTTTGATTTTTGGAATGGGGTACTCTTGTACCTCAGGGTGCAACGGGGTTTTCGTGGGCCTGCCCACCAGTCGTGACCTGCTTTCCCCAGACTGGTTATCGTGAGAATCCCATTGTTTATGGGTCGGTTTCCTCGTACTGGGGGAGCGGTGCCTTGGTGGTGGCCTGCTTGCTGCTTCATCCTCCGTTTCCGGGGAGATCTGCCTGGGCCTCTTCCTCTGAGAGTGGCAGAGGTTTTCACCCTGATGGTGTCTGGATTCGAGCGGTTGTCCTCGGTTGAGCCGGGATTGTAGGCTTTGGGATAAGCCGGGGACCGTCGGCTCTTTGGCTGCAGGTGTTAGTCTGGAGAAAACTCCTCCCGGCCTTTCCCCTAAGCGTTTCGACATGGGCTCCCTGGGCCTCATGCGCTCCTGTAATCCTTGAGATAAGCCTCCCTGTCCTCCAGACGCCGATTCTGTTGTGTGAATGGAGAATGCTTGCTGGACAGGTGGCTCTGGGTTGCCAGTAGTAATGCGCCTCTGCGCATGCGTATACATTTGAGCTGTTCTTCTTGCTTTTCTTTGAGCGTTTCTGGCGGCGGTTCGCCTCGTGCCCCCGGCCTCGTCCCTACTGACTGGGGACGGTTGCCTGGGAGCCGACGCGACCCTGCCCACCAAATCCTCAGGTGTGAATTCCTGATTCAGCATCGCAGAGAAGAACGCGGCTGCCTGTGCCATCTGAGCTGGGGTCAGATTGAGAGCACGCCCTGGGTGTGTCCCCAACTCGGGTGTCACAGCAGTGTTTGATCAATCGAGGGGATTGGTTCCCCCTACCGCTAGGATCGTAGCAGGAGGAACCCTCTCCGACTGCGGCATACCATACAGGGGGGTCACCGGCGGGACTGTCGGACCCGCTCCTGTACTGGCATCACCGATTTCTGGCATGATTGTGTTTGATTTTGTGATTATGAGTGGTTGATTTTAGTGGGTAACTCGTGAGCACAACCGTAAGTTTTCCCACAGACGGCGCCAAATTGTTCCGGTCACGGAAACAATTTACCCGGCCTAGGATCCGGGTAGTATAATTGAATTAACGACGAACAAGTGATCGTTTGATTCCCTTGGTCTCCCCTTCCTCTCACTCCTTGAATCGAACCTTCCCGGCGGAAACGGCCTGCTCCCTGCACAATGAACGCACAGGGCCTCGGAGGTTGTCCGAGGAAACCCTCTCCGATGCCTAAGTCAGTCCGTGAAATGCCTTTACGAACCTAGCTCGTGAGGAACTAGGCGGCGTTTTAGGAGTAAGAGTCTAGAGAGAGAAAATCCAACCCCTCTCATGTGGGAAATGGGGAGGTATTTATACCTTCCCACAAGAGAGAGAAGAGAAAGAGGAATGGTTGGATAGAGAAGTGACAAGTGGCGGCTTCTCATCCATCCATTCCCAATTACCTTAGGCAAAATGACGAGAGGGCCCCTGGGGGTCCCGACCCTGCCGGCCAGGGATTTTCCCAGGGCAGACAGTCTTCAGGCAGGGGGCTGCCAAGCTCCGACAGGCTGGGTTGGCCCGTGCTCTCAGCAGCTGACGGCCAACCTTTAGCGTTTTATGCTTTGTTCCAGGTTCTTGCTGGGGGCTAGTCTTTCGACTCCTTGGCAGGAACCGTCTCGGGGCCTGCCTAGCAGGCGGCTGATTGACAGGCGGCCCACCCCAATCAGGCACAAAAGCCAAAAAGAAAATAGAAAAAAAGAAAAAGAAATGGCATGGCAACACACAAAGCAAGTATGCAAAAGAAAAGAGAAAATGCCAAAAAGAAAATCGTCTAACAAAAAGAACTTAACCCCACAAAAATAACCCTTTTTCCGACTTTTGCCTTGAAGAGCCTACCAAAGGACCGAGTCCCTAGAAAGGATGATAGCGGCAAAGGTCGGTCTTCCCTCACTTTGCAAATATTTCCACCTTTTTACTTGGACTAGTTAGGCGGTTTCGGACATGGGACGACCCTCTTGGCTCATAGCTAAAGGGGGCGGGGACCCACTTACCTACAGTGTCGACTAACACCGTGGTTCATCCTTTTTCCATCCCGCCGATCGTCCCGTAGTACGTTCTTAGAAGGTTAGGAGGAACCGAGGTAAGTTACCAACGTTTTTATTGCTTTGTCGTCATACTATTAGGGTTTGGTCCATCTTGGTTTGTATTGCTAGCTCGGGAACGTTGTCACTTGCCTCGAGTCCTAAACCGGTGCTTCTTTCACCGCTTTTTAGAGGGAAGCGGTATTTGTTTCTCTTTGGGTGCAACCTTTTGTGTGTTGTTTGTATGTTTGTGTATTTGTGTGTTTTTGTGTCCGGTTGCATCCACAGTTTTGTCGCAAGACCCCACTTGCCTTGCAGAGTGCACTTTTCCCTCTAAGTGTATTCGCGTGAGTTGAAAGGGCGTAGGGTGCGCTAATACCCGCTCGGCTAGTTTAGTAGTTAGTTTGTGCTTACTCGAGGGCGAGTAAGGGTTAACTGTGGGGGAGTTGATAAGTGTAGTTTGTAGTGCCTAATTTGCTGTGTTTTGGTCCCTTTTTCCTTGCGGAATCGCTCTTTGGGAGCGGTTCATGGGCTACTTATGCTTCCTCTAGTTCGTTTCAGGTTCCCGAGACCATTCGTGAAGAGTTGGAGCGATTCCGACTCAATACATACACTTTTTGGAGCCAACGAAGTGAAGGAACGATCACTCGATGCCTTGGATTCGACCCCGAGACCTTGGGACCCAATCCCGAGCCTCCGAGACCCGATCCCGAGTACCGAGAATCGATGAGAAACCCATGAGAACCAAGGAGGGACCAAAAAGATCATAATGGAGGCCTACAAGGTCCTTCCCCGGCGGGATGATGCCTTCCCGATCGGGAAGGAGTGCACAATTGGAGATAGTTCTGTTTTGAGGCGTTCCCGACCGAGAAGGGGGTCTTCCCGACCGGGAAGGGGTCTCTCCCGACCGAGACCAATCCTTCCCGACCGGGAAGGAGTAGCTGTAGCACGCATCTTAATAAAATTCACAAATATAAAAAAAATAATTGGAATTACATATATATAAAAATCGATTAAGATTTTTTTAAAAGAAATCTAAATTGTAATTATAATCATTAATATTTCTTTTAGAATTAAAATAAATTGAAATTATATTAACAATATTATATGATTATTTAAAAGAAAAAACAAAAGTATAAAAGAAAACAAAAATACAAAAGTTCTTGTAAATTTGAATGAACTAAGTTATGGTTCAAAGCTAACTATATATGCAAAATTATTAACAAAATCCTAAACTAACTATCCATGGTTAAACTAAATAAAACATATGGCAGCCTCTTTTTGGTTGTATATGAAAAATTCATTAACGTTGTGTAAGTGTATCATCTTCCAAGACAATTCACTCTTTCCTCGATTTTGTTGAGGGTAATAAACTACTTCATCCATTCTATCCATTTGTATACATTTTTTTATGCACATATATCTCATGAATATCTTCTTGGAGTATCTTATATATTATTCCTTGAAAGTTGTATTGAAGATTCATCTCACTCATGAATAATGTCAAAAACCAAATATATACAAATGGAATGGATGGAACGGAAGGAAACATAGAGTAGTAGTTTTTGAGTGATTTGTATGTTTATACCTTCATTCAATAATAATTGTACTCCCTCTGTTCCAACTTCATTTGTTTGTCTTTTATATTCATTTTGAGAAAAGTATTTTAATCGAAAGCAAACAAATGAACAAGATGGAGGGAGTGTGTTTGGAGCCAACAATTATCGTGGACTCTTGGGTAAACTCGTACCTGGTCCGAATCCGACGGGTTTGGGCCTGATAATTTTGGACCTGTTCAAGTGTGGATCGGGTCCGGGCTCAATGTATAAAAATTGAGTCCGAGTCTGGGTATAGGTGGACCCAATCCAGATCCGACCCAGTAGGTGCGCACATTTGAGTCTCATGTGAGCTAATTCTCTAATTCACGACCCACTCATAAAAGAGTAAGTCTTCCTTAAGACAAGTTATCTGTCTTAAGTCTACAACGAGTTAAATAATATCGGTATATTGCACATGCATAGATAAGACAACGAGTAGGTCTCCTGAGAGACGGTCTCTCATTAACTTTACTGAGAGACTAAGTACAAATGGAAGTAACAGTGGTACCAAACCTAATAGAAGTAGGTACGATTAACATAAAAAAGTAGGCAAATATAAAGAGGGTACGCTTCTTATAAAAACAGGTACAAAACAAGGTTATCATTTAAGGGTACGAATAGAACATAGAATGGTACTGAAGAGTGGTATCTTCCAAGATTTTGTGTGAGACAATATCTTTTCTCTTTCCTAAGTTTTTTATTTTTATCTTTTTTCTCAACTATATGACCCTTCACACATACGAATATTCTTATCACAAACATGCCTAAAAGGAAAGCAAGAGGGAGCTGGCACGCAATAAACGAAGAGAAGCACGTTTCCCATTCTATTTTGAGGGGATTGACGGACCAAGTGTGTGGCGTGGGAGACTTTATATAGAATTTCACTGTTTTGGTTTGTTGGTGGGAAGACACGCACACACCAGCAATAAACGAAGAGAAGCACGTTTCCCATTCTATTTTGAGGGGATTGACGGACCAAGTGTGTGGCGTGGGAGACTTTATATAGAATTTCACTGTTTTGGTTTGTTGGTGGGAAGACACGCACACACCAGATATCCATTCATTCTTTGGAGCATAAGGCCACGCACCATTTGTAAAAATTGGGCAGATTTTTATTAGCTTAGTTTTGTTTTCTCTAGTTTTTCTCTATACATTTTTCTTTCCCGTTAAAACCCTAAATCTAGAATATTTTAACATTTGGGTGATTATTTATGCAGGGCTAATTCGTCCATGCCCATTGGTTTAATTTCCATTTCTCTCCCCTAATCTACTGTGAGACTTTTTCTTCTCGTAATCTATTTATTTGTTTATCTTGTGTTTTATTGTTTATGATTTTCATATGAATCTTGTGGTTTTATCATCCTCATTGATGGTATGTTTAACTATAACATTACTTGGGATGATAGTTTTAGCTAATCTTAAGTATTGGATGCAAAACTTATTCTTTTTTTTACTTGCTTTTTAGGAGAGATTGAGAATTGTTAAGATATTGAATGTTGACATGCATGTGATGGGTTATTCAATGATGTTGTCGATCATAACTTTACTACCTCGCTAAATCTTAATGTTCATTTGCATTGATAAATTTTAGTTAATGTTATTTGGGCTTGAGTAGAGTGATTTAGGGATGAGTTATTCTTTTTATTATCATTACTTTGTAGTACTCCCTCCGATTACCTGTGTTCTTTCCTATTTCCTTTTTGGGCTGAGTTTGATTTTCTTCCCTCTTTCCATTTAGGGAAAGTTTTATCATTTCATTAATTAATATAATATTCCTCTCTTCTACTTTTCCACCACACTTTTTCTCATTTAATTAATATAATATTCCTCTCTCCTACTTTTTCATTCTACTTTTTCTCATTTAATTAATATAATATTTCTCTCTCTTACTTTTTCATTCCACCCTTCATATTCTATTAATATAATTACTCCCTCCTTATTTTCTTCCCCAAAAAGAAAGGGGAAGAACACAGGTAATCGGAGGGAGTAATTGTTTTGAGTAGATATTAGTGGAGGGAAGAGTTGAACATTAGAATGAGTGAGATTGATTAGTTAACTTCACCAAAGTCACCTTCTTTATTGTTTACTCCTATTTTTATTATTCTTATTTAGTGTAGTTTTCGCTATACCAACCCCCCCTCCCCCTGTCTTTGTGTATTTGTGTTTATTTGTTTGCATGATTAATGTATTTCATATTTTTGCTCTATCTACTAATTTGTCTCATGTCTGTCATTCGACTCGGTTGCTTATCACTTTGCTACGTTCGTTTTATTAAGTTTGTAGTGATTTTAGCATAGGTATAAATGTGTTTGATTGACTGATTTTGCTATTTCGTGACATAGTCAAACTCTAGTCACCACTTACATATATTATTCTAGGTCCAGTTAGTATCTCTAGGAGGCTCAACCTCAGTACAAGTGGTAAACATGGTGGTCTCATCAAAGTGTTGTTCCTCTAGTTTTACCCCTTCAATTTCAAAGCTATCACCACAAGAACCTTCAACTTCCTCAATCAAAAGGCTTTCAATCATGTCATATTCCTCAACAAAGTTTCCATGTGTAGGGGATTCAAAGCATAAATGATCAATGATTATGAGAGGTTCATTCCAAATGCAAGGTCTAGAGAAATCAGTCTCATGGTGTCCTGTAAAGAGTGTTCCTCAAAAATGGTATCAAAGACAACCATTTTTTACCTCAATATTCTCCAAATAAGTGTTCTCAACCTCACTCACCAAAGAATCCATAAGGTAGGTATCTAAAGAAGCACCAGTGTCAAAGGAAGAGATTAAGCAAGTCATGTTCTCCATCCCTAAAGACAAAGAACCGGGACCAGATGGTTATAATAGTGGTTTCTTTAGAGATGCATGGGAGATTGTTGGTGATCAGATATGTTGTACAGTTTAGGAATTTTTTTTCAAACAGGCTTGTTGCTTCAGTAGTTAAATGCTACTCTCTCCATTCATTACCAATTGTCACTATTCATTTTTGCACCAATTTTAAGAAAGTAATAAGAAAATGAATAAAAGGACAAGAGTGTGGACCAACACACCACACTTGTCCTAATAGTAGTGGACCAAAATGAAGTATGTGGGTCATAGTGGTGGTATATGGTGTAAATAAAGTAAGATAGTGAGGGCAAATTTGTCATAATAATTGCCAAAAAAGGAAAGATGATAAGTGGATTTGAATGGACAAAAAAGGAATAAGTGAAGAGTGAAGTTGAATGGAGGGAGTACAACTTTGTCCCTTATCCCAAAAATGGAGAGGCTTTCATCTGTGACACATTTTCGGCCCATTGCATGTTGCAGTACAGTGTATAAGTTCATTTCAAAACTCATGTGCAACAGGCTGGCTGCGGTATTGCCTAAACTGGTTGAAGACACTCAAGGGGCATTTGTCCAAGGGCGGTCTATCATTGAATACATTCTTATTTGTCAGGACTTGGTCAAAATGTATGAGCGACACAGCTCTTCTTCGAGTTTTTTATTCAAAATAAATCTACAGAAAGATTATTATTCTGTAGAATGTGACTTCATTGATCAAATGCCGCATGCTCTTAATTTTCCAACTGATTTTATCAAGAACATCATGGTCTGTGTATCCTTAACTACATTTACCTCACCTTTGACTGATAATCAGTTTGGTTACTTTAAAGGGAAGAGAGGTTTGAGGCAGGGAGACCCTATATCTACCCTCCTTTTCACCCTATGCATGGAATATCTCACTAGAACCTTAAAATATGCCACTGAGAATCACAACTTTCAGTATCATCCACTGTGTAAAGAGAACAAACTAACTCATCTTATGTTTGCTGATGATCTCCTCTTGTTTTGTAAAGGTAATGCTCAGTCTATAATCCTTCTTATGAGAGCATTCAACACCTTCTCCAACACTACAGGTCTTCAGGGAAATCTGAGGTTTACTTTAATGGGATGACGACTGACCCCAAAAGGCACATACTCTCAGTTACAAGGTTTTCTAAAGGCTCCATGCCTTTCAGATACCTAGGAGTTCCCATTAAATTAAAGCAGGTAGATTGTCCAAAGAAGAATACAAAACTCTCACAAAAAAGATGGTTGCAAGGATAAGGAGCACATATGCAAGGAAACTATCATATGCGGGAAGAATCACGCTTATAAATGTTGTCCTTAATACTTTACATTGTTAATGGGCTTCAATATTTATCCTACATACCTGTTATTATAGTTAAAATGATAGAATCCATTTGAAAAATTTTTCTTTGATCAGGGTGTTCCGAATACTAGAGAACCCCTCTTGTGGCATGGGAGAAGATCACTGCTCGAAAAGGGAGGGTGGATTAAACATTAAAAATGCTAGAATCTGGAACCAGGATGTTGTTGCCAAGCTGGTGGACTGGGTGTACACCTAACCTGATAAGCTTTGGATAAGGTGGGTGCACCAAGTCTACCTAAAGGGAAGAGATTGGGCCAGCTATACTCCTAAAATAGGTGATAATTGGTCTTGGAGAAGCATTTGCAAAGTCAAGGAACTCATTGAGAGTGGCTGTGATAATAACATTTGGAATGGGTCAGGTAAAGAATACTCCATCAAAGAGGGATATGAGTGGCTGAGAAGTGTGTATCCTACTAGAGAGTGGCACTCCATTGTTTGATCTACCTGCAATGTTCCTAAACATTCAATGATATCATGGTTAGCTATGATGGGTGAGATGAATGTTAAAGAGAAATTGATGCAAATTGGCTTTTGTGCAGATGATAGATGTTGTCCGTGCAATAGTCATGCTGAAACCATTGAGCATGAAGGAGTTATGTCCACTGTCCTACGGATTAACCCGTTTAAGTCTATGTATCCGATATGCCTTGCTAGAGGTCGATGTCGGGTTGACATGTAAATAGGTTATGTGTCTGGTAGTCTTAAGTGGACCCATTGGGTCACACACAATGTGTACGGGATATTATTAATATATATCGATATATTAAATATATCGGGTCAGTAGTAATACAGACCCAGCTGCGTTGTCGGGTTATGGTAATTAGAGTTATACTAATAATCTAATTATGGTAATTAGAGTTATAGTAATAACCTAATTCTAGTTTCTCATTTCCTATATAAGAAGGTTCATATGACGAACCATAATATGGAATTAAGAGTATTGACTCATAATATATTTTTCCTATAAAGAGTTATAAGAGAGATATAGAGAAGTTGTGAGACGGTCTCCGGTATCACGTTTGGGGTGCTTTATTTTGTCCGTGGAGATTATTTATTCAGTTCGTGGAGATTATTTATTCTTGTCCGTGAAGATTATTTATTCTATCCGTGGAGATTATATATTTCTGGGTTTATAATAATTCTTATTAATACGTTGTTCCGCTGCAAATAAGGTATAATTGTTATCCCTCTACTTTTGTCTTTTCGGTTAATACTCGTAACTGGTCATTGGGTTTAAGGGTTGTAATCCTACAGTGGTATCAGAGCCTCTATTACGTAGTATTAATCAGATCGACGTGAATCTATGGCTCATAATTGGTTATGAGATATTCAATCCGCGTGTTAATTTGATTAGATTATTTACCCACGTTTGCCGATTCTTCTCGCATGACTTATGGCACATCTTATTCTTGCGTAAGAAACTATGGATTTAAAGTATTATATAATTTGATTATAGAGTAATTGACATGTTGTAGTCCACGCATATTTTCTTCATGATGCCAATGAGTCTGTGATGTTATCATTGATTATTTTGATAATCATAATATGTGAGTTTTATTGGATACATATTTTCAATCGTTCCTTCAATGCTAATCTATAACGGATGGATTATTCTTCTCTACAGAGATTATTATTACTAGTAATAATATTGTCAATTATGTTTAGGGTTTGTTTTAATTTGTGAATTTAAATTGTTAAATCATGAAATTGATTTTTAAAGTTAAATTAAGAACTAATATCGATTATGTTTTAATTTAATTTACCCTAACTTGACCCACTATAATTCCAAATTTCTTTGTTGACGATGAGACTAATTAGATTAGGTCAAGATTCGATTGAAATTGGTAACGTAAAATTACTAGAATTTAATGTTGACGATGAGTCCTAATAAGATTAGGACAAGACCCGTTTTAATTATAAGTGGAGACGGAACGAAAAGAGACTAACCCGGTTGGCACGAGTATGACTCGGTGGGCACGAGTGTGACTCGGTCGACATGGGTATGTCCCGGTTGGAACGGGATGACCCGAGCGGCAAAGGTTTGACCAAGACGACACAATATTTACTCGGACGACATGGTGTCGGGTCGGGTGACGCTTTTAAGAAAAGTCGTTTTCTTGCGTTTGTGTGTTGATTATGAATCAAACATAGATTATACTTTTATTTTTCTGAATCAATGAAAAATTAGTTTTCTAAAATCGGTAAATAATATTATGCA
Source organism: Agrostemma githago (assembly GCA_958450325.1). Classification (NCBI taxonomy): domain Eukaryota; kingdom Viridiplantae; phylum Streptophyta; class Magnoliopsida; order Caryophyllales; family Caryophyllaceae; genus Agrostemma; species Agrostemma githago. The sequence continues at coordinate 33,425,330 of OY288251.1, read as the reverse complement.
TTTTAATTATCATGTTCTCATAAATAGGTCGGGAAAAGAGTTTCTCGAGTCTTATCTGATTTTGATGAATTGTTCATCTATATGACAATTATAAGTATTTGGTCGATTGTGAATCGAGTTTTGTATATCCGTTCAATTTTTTCGTGTGGGGAATTGTTTCTCATAGTTGGAAAAATGAAAGAGATTGGTGAAATTGGTCAAACAAATAGCAATTATGAATTGTAATATGATTATGAATCAAAATATGGGATCTTTTAACTTGTTTTATGCGCAAATCACAATAATAATTGAATAATTATGTCATACGATGCATAAATTTTATTGTTTAGACTTGTGACTTGTGTGCTTAGAACTAGTTGCCTTGTAAGTTGACCTAGTGGCATGGTTATTAGGACCCATATGCATTTGATCCCTCGCACAAATATTAAGTATTGCCTTTCCAGAATTGACCACTAAAACAATTTCATACCATTGGTTGAAGTGACTGCCTAAGCGGTGCTTTGCCGATGTGTGTGGACTGAGAAGGTGGGTAACGGTTACCCACAGGTTCAGTCTGGTTTGCTTAACAATGCTATCAAGTCGGACTTGGGCTTTGAGGTAAATAGTTGGTGTCATATGATGACTAATTCCGACAAACCAAAAATTACATATTGATGTAATTGACAATGTTGTTGTCTACCTTTACTTTTGGAGTTTGAGCAGTGAGCCCAAGTTCACTTGAACGACAAAAGATTTAGGATCTTGGAATATTATGCGAACTTGAGGGTAGTTTTCATAATTTTATCTTAAAATTGTTTATGATTATTTATATTAATTATCGTTTTACTTCGCATATACATATAGTTGTAATTTAGTCACTGTTATCACATTTATTAGATGAGTTTGAATTGTTCAACCTCGTCGATTGGTATCTTGGGAATCGTTCTCAAAATTAGAGATACGGATTTTGTCCTTGTGAAGGATAATTCCGACAAATTATTACCAATGTTAATGTACAGTATGGACTGTATACTTAGAGTCATGAAGATGATTATAAGTACCAAAATCAATTGTTTAAATAAAGGGAACCGGTCCCATTAAGTGAGAAAATGTTGAAGATGATCTAATTAATCCATGTCCATGACGTGATTATATTGATAATCAGGAAATTTTGGATGCTTCTTTCTAAAGAATTAGGAATTGAAATTGTTTCAATTAGTCTAAGTTTAGGTCCTTTATTATGAATAAAACAGGTGACTTAATAAGATTTCTCACCTTTTAGCATGAGATGTTAAAAGATAGTTGAACATTGTATCAAGAAGGCAAATAGTACTAATGATCTATGAGTTCATTAAGAAAATTGCTTGAGATAATGATTAATGAATCTAAGATGTTGGTTAAAGTAAGGGAAGGATAATTGTTATCATACCCAAACTTGTTGCCAAATTTAGATTAGGTACGATTTTATTAGTCATTAATGTAATGACAAATATATGACATTGGTAGATATCTTTCTAGAAGTGTCTAGAAATTTTGCAAATCAATTGAAGTATGACTTCAGGTGTGTATGTTACTAAAGTAATAGTTACTTTCATTCTACTGTTTTGGTATAAGATACCAAATGCAACTATTACATTGTGGATGTGATGGCTCGAAGAGGGTGGAATAATGGTATATAAGTGAAGTGTTTTATGATGAAATGAACAAACGTTGTTATTTCATATATAAAAGAAAAATCACTTAATTTTACCATAAAGCTGAATACTGGAATTGGATAATTGTTATTCTTGTACTAGTCATAAGCAAGGACATTGATTCTGTTTCATGTATGGGCATGAAAAGTTTTAATAAAAGTAGAACAATTGTTGCTCTATACCTTGCAAGAATATGAGGTACAATAAGGCTAACATGATTTTTGAGGTCTACATTCCTAGTAGTGAATGCTTTTATTTGTAACATTACAACCAAAAGGTTCAAGTCCCTCGACTCAAGTTTTACCTATTATGGCACTGTCCTTAATCCATGAGACAAGAAACATAAGAATAAGTTTCATAACGATGAAATTATAAACCTTATTGATATGGATCAACTGAGGTAAATGAATCTTGTTTAGATGGATAAATGGCATTAAAAGTGACTCTTATTAATTGTAGTGGGAGGGTACTTAGAATTGTTAGATCACACATATACAGATACATGTGAGTTTAACTAGTGATGTTGCAAAATGGGTAACATGTATGGTTTTATTCATTTGATGAATTTAAAACTGAATGCTTTGAATTGTTCAAGGAAATTCAGAGGTAAGTACAAGATCAACTTGATAAGTTGGTACGAGTCGTTCGATATGATTGAAACAGGGAGGAATTGAACTAAAAGATTGTGATCATCTTAGAAGTAGTAAAAAGTGTTTCAAACTACATCGAACCATATTTAATATGATTTGGTCTATGATGAGTCATATGCAGATTTCATTGACGCTTTAGAAATTTATGCACTATAAAAGTCTTTGTACAATGTTGATGAGATTGTCCATGTAAGTCGGAGAATAGACACCATATGAGATATGGATTGAAATGTTCTAAAATAGTCTTTTCTTAATTATCAAGTCTTAAAGTTTAGAGAAAATTGTTTTCTAGAACTTAGATTCAATTATGACGTGTGTTTTATTAGGGGTATTATGTTAATTCTACAAACCATCTAAAGAACAAAATTGTTTTGTTGCATGGAGTGGTATGTTTCTTTTAAAAATATGTGATTTCTAATAGAAACAGTGGGAGTAGAATTGACCTTGAATTGTTCAAGATTAACAGAAATTCTCTACAATTGTTGAAGAAGATATTGATGCCTCCATGAAAAGTCATGATCATCTTAGCTGTAAAAGATTACCGTACATAGGTTTGACCTATGATGAAACAATAATGGGCAAAGACTCCAAAATTCACATAAAATCTAATAGATTCCATATACCATAACTACCAAGTATAGACTTTGGTTAAATGGTCTTATAGTGAAGAATAGTCTTCAATATAAAAATAATGTGGATTGATATAAGAGTATCTATGAAGCATAGTTGGTAGTTAGGGATTTATCTCATAGTAATGACTATGAAAAACCCTACCACATTATGCTTAAGTCTATTAAGATTGATTTAGCATTTTGAATGTCATCACTCATTATGATGAGTTTTGGACATATATATATGAAATACATTTCTTGAAAGGGATGCAATATTATGTGTGCGACACTTCGTATAAATTTCATATTATTAAAATTGCTTGGCAAATGTGAATATTTCGATCTGATTGGAGCATGGAGCAAGTATCTTCATTCTTAATGTGGCAATTCAAAGATGTTTGTTTTTTCCTTTGAGACGAAGAGAGACAAAGTGTGTACAAGAGGCTAGTGGGAGTGCATTTATCGTTATGATTTGGTACGTAAGTGACATATTTCTCTAACTAGACGACATTTGATTGCTTTAGTCTATGAGACTTTTCAAGAAATGTGTTTATTATGTGCTCGTGTGACGAGTAGATACTAATCTGGTGAGTGTCACTGGAATGCTATCTAAGAATTGTTCCTTTGCGCTTAAGAAGCAAAAGGGGAATTATTTAAGAGATGCGCATGATGTGATAAACGAATTATTGTAAACAAGTTACAACGATTCATATTTCCAAATAGACAAAGATGATATGAGATTGTAATCTCACTATATTTTGTTTTGGATAAGAAGTGGTGTGTTGGAACGGTTCCAAAGGACAACTTTATGACTAATATTATAACTAAAGTTAGTGTTCTATTGCTTTTGAAGCAAATAGACGTTTGATTACGAATCAAGCACACACTCAACTTTAAAGTTTATGAAGCAATTGTTGCTTATGAAACTAACAGTTTGCCTTAATTGAGAGAAGGTAGATTGATCACATGATTGTAAATAACCGATAAAACGAAACCTCCTCTACATAACGATCATATTGTTATGATCGGTATAAGACGCATGAGCGAGTGGTCTTAGTACTTTTAGAGGTGTTTGGTTTAGTGGGAGTTATTTTGATAATTGATATATGTATGACATATTATCATTTGGTTAATGTAACTGAATTTTGTCCCTAAATAATTTACATTGATGAAATAGATCATTAAGTACGTGACTTAGTCTTGGAACTCTATTTGGATGATGTAATTATTTTGTCTCTAGTAAGGGTATTGTGTTAGGACATTTGAATACTCTTGAATGACTAGTGTGTGAGTTGGTTGATGACTAAGTTCCTTGAGTCATAGGTATTGAGATATTAAACCAGGCACACGGGTGTATGTTAAGAACATTCATTAGACAGACCCATCGAAAAGGATTTTACTAAGATTTCGCTTAGTGTCAGTAAAGTTCTTTGCAAGTTATGAACTTGTACGGTCTTTAGACCTGAGTCTTTTATTCTGTACATGTGATGTGTATGCTTTGATACTATTCCTCGTCAGCTGTGAAAGGGGGCTATAGATGGTTATTGGGCATGCATGGATCATGTGATAGGATGTGGTTAGACAAGAGGGGATTTGCTCTTCCTTTATTGAAAGGAATTTATTGTTTCTTGGCCACTCGAAGAGTGTGACTTGTACAAATGCGTGGCCGCGGTCAGTTAGGATGATTGTCATCTATCTGCTCTTTTAACAAGTCAACTCAGAGATTCGAGTAAAAGATTGAAACATGCGAGGATGACACTTCTTCTTACCTCATTCTCAATTGGAGACAATAGTAGCAAAGAGACTTAACGCCGTTCTCGGGAGGACATGTAGAAGTGGGAGACTGAAGGAGTTATGTCCACTGTCCTACGGATTAACCCGTTTAAGTCTATGTATCCGATATGCCTTGCTAGAGGTCGATGTCGAGTTGACATGTAAATAGGTTACGTGTCTGGTAGTCTTAAGTGGACCCATTGGGTCACACACAATGTGTACGGGATATTATTAATATATATCGATATATTAAATATATCGGGTCAGTAGTAATACAGACCTAGCTGCGTTGTCGGGTTATGGTAATTAGAGTTATACTAATAATCTAATTATGGTAATTAGAGTTATAGTAATAACCTAATTCTAGTTTCTCATTTCCTATATAAGAAGGTTCATATGACGAACCATAATATGGAATTAAGAGTATTGACTCATAATATATTTTTCCTATAAGGAGTTATAAGAGAGATATAGAGAAGTTGTGAGACGGTCTCCGGTATCACGTTTGGGGTGCTTTATTTTGTCCGTGGAGATTATTTATTCTGTTCGTGGAGATTATTATTCTTGTCCGTGAAGATTATTTATTCTATCCGTGGAGATTATATATTTCTGGGTTTATTATACTTCTTATTAATACGCTGTTCCGCTGCAAATAAGGTATAATTGTTATCCCTCTACTTTTGTCTTTTCGGTTAATACTCGTAACAGGTCATTGGGTTTAAGGGTTGTAACCCTACAGAGCACTCGTTCTTTAAATGTTGTTATAGCATGAAATTGATGTGCCTGATAGAGGGATGGTTTGGCCCGCTGCTTGATATGTCCAACCTGAATATTACCCCTATGAATTACCCCTAGTGGAAGCTGAATGCAATGGCATTAGTGGCGTGTTATTATCATGTCTGTAATCAGAGGAATACAGCGAGGATAAAAGCTATGATGACTTGACCAGAAGTACTTTCTGAGACCATTAGAAATGAGTTAAGGAGTAGAAGTCTGGCTATGGTGCTTCGGCAATCCTTTGTTTGGTACTAGCCATTGTTTAAAAAAAAAGTTTGCAGTTGATTGTTGATGTAGGCATTGATATGTATGAATGTCTATTGCTATTTGTAATTACTAGTTTTGATATATATATATATACACACACACACATATATATATACATACACACATATATATATACATATACATATACATATACATATATATATATATATATATATATATATATATATATATATATATATATACATACATATATATATATACACATATATGTATATAAAGTCTCACATTTCACCAAAAAAAAGAAGCATGACTCAAAGTAGTTGAAGAAGGAGTGGGCACAAGTTCATTTACCTTTGTTTCAAGAATGTCTTTCAAGCAACTAACCTTAAGAGTTTTGGCATAGTGACTTTTTTCTCGTTACAATTCCGCTTCAGTAGCATCATCTTCCTTGCTTGTTGTAATATCATCACCTATACACAAATCATAGCCAAGTGCAACCTCCAAAGTCTTTTCAGATAAGGAGATAGACATGAAATCTCTTCCAACAACAATGTCAAAATCAATAGATGGCAATGTAGATGATATGAAAAATGAACATGGCAAAGACACATTAGTTGAGTCATGATCAATCATACATTCATCAATATCATCACTTTTGTCATCTAACAAAGATTTTCTGAGTGGAGGGGCACATGTTTTAGCAAATTCACATGTTCAGGGAGGGGTCATGATAAAAGTCAACAACATGAATAACATCATCAAGCACACAAAATTTCGCAAATTTTTCACCATTAGTCACAACATCATAGTAAGGTATGTGTTTTGGGATTATAAAGGGCTCACAATTCAATAAAGTCTAAAACTTCATCAAAA